>CM053565.1:30913948-30947849 GCA_028646485.1 Cryptoprocta ferox
CCCAATCCATCCATCAGTTGATGGACATTTAGGCTCTTTCCATGATTTGACTATTGTTGAAAGTGCCACTATGAACATTGGGGTACTTGTGCCCCTATGCATCAGCACTTCTGTATCCCTTGGGTAAATCCCCAGCAGTGCCATTGCTAGGTCATAGGGGAGTTTTATTGATATTTTTTGAGAAACCTCCACACTGTTTTCCAGAGCGGCTGTACCAGTTTACATTCCCACCAACAGTGTAGGAGGGTGCCTGTTTCTCCACATCCTCACCAGCATCTATAGTCTCTTGAGTTGGAACAGGAGAAACTTAACAGAGGACTATGGGGGAGGGGAAGGGGAAAAATAGTTGGGGAGAGGGAGGGAGGTAAACCATGAGAGACTCTTGAATACTGAGAATAAACTGAGGGCTATTGGGGGTGGGGGAGAGGGGAAGGGGGGTAATGGGCATGGAGGAGGGAACTTGTTAGGATGAGCACTGGCTGTTACGTGGAAAACAACTTGAAAATAAACTATAAAAGAAAAAAAATAACTAAATAAACAAATCTTTGAATACACATAAAAAAAAAGAATGGGCACCACATTTTCTGTCTATGACTTATTCAATAGTGGAGTCTGGGTCAGGTTGGCAACGGAAGACTCAGATAAAACAAGTATATGGCAAGGCATGAAGGGGCTCATTGGTCATGGCTCAGCCCTTACATCCAAGGATTGGGAACTATGACTTTATCCAAGCCCCCAACAAAGAGCTTAGTCTAATGGAGCCACCAAAGTAGGGTTGATTCTACTACTCAGTGGCCAATTCTAATAGTGCAACAAAAGGATAGAAAACAAATCAGGATCTGAAAGTAGTCTCTGAAGGTCACTCTTTCATAGAGCATAGTTATACACTTTTTCTTAAAATAAGTCTCATTTCCTTGGAAAAATGGGAAGCCTTTGAGGCAAAGACAGATCTTCTGCCTTTCTACATCTCATGTGTCTGTTACTGGGACCACTGTGCAGAGGCCTTCCACCCAATCTTGACTCCCTCCCAAGCACTGTCATGAGCCTGTTGAAATTTTCTATTTAAAGATATGTAATGGTTCTTATCAGTGCATAAAATAATCACAACACACAAAAGTTTTACAATCTGCCTCCCTTCCAACCTCCCCAACTCCCCTTTCATCCTACATGTGAGCCATGCAAACCACTCAAAGTTCTCCATGTGCATCAAGCCAGAAATAAGTATTGAATTTCACTCTGAAAACTTATACACAAGAAATATCTCATTTCTTTGTTCTCTTTGAACTGACTAGATTTAGCATTGTACTCATTTTAACCCAGTTGAAGGTAAATTCAGTCTTAGTTGTTATGGTGCTGTCTCCTCACCCACCCCCTCCTCTAGGGCTCTTAACATTTTTATACTTTAGAGTATAAGCTTTATAGTATACTGAGCAGAGTATTCAGAAATGCTGTCCACACTCACGGGTGACATGACTGGTGTTCAAACCCAGGAGGTCTATAGACCTCAGCTTCCCCTTCTCCCCCTCCCCCACACCCCAACTGTGCACCTCACTTCTCACACATCCCACCATCCCCCCAGGATCCACTAGAAGGAGGTTGCTTTCAGATAACACCCTTCAGCCCCAAACACAAAACTCCCCTGATTTATTTATTCATTTGTCTGTTTGTTTGGACTTCATCTTAGAAATGGAAAGAAGTGGCAATTGGATGTCTTGCTTAATTATCTGACTCTTGATTTCAGCTCAGGTTATGATCTCATGGTTCACGGGTTCAAGCCCTGCATGGGGCTCCATGCTGATATGGTGGAGTCTGCTCAGGATTCTGTCTCCCTCTTTCTTTGCTTCTCCCCAGCTCGAGCATGTGTGTGTGAATTCTCTCTCTCTCTAAATAAATGAATAAACATTTTAAAAAAAGAAGAAGGGGAAAGGAAATGTTGTGGGAGTGGGGAACAACAATAAATACTACAAATTAATCCTTTAATAAACTATGCTTCTTATGCTTTCAGTGATCTCTCTTCCTAGGCAACACTCTCTCTCCTCCTGGTAATTTCTCTACCTTCTTCCAAAAGGAGCTCAAATGTCATCTTCTCAGTGAAATCTTTCTACCTTTTTTTCCCTACTAGAACTTATAGCTCCCTCTTCCGGTCTCTGGCACTTTATACCAAACTTTCCTGTGACACTTACCCAGCTGCACTATGTTTTTATTAACCACGTCTGTCTTGCCTCACATATTATGAGTTCCTCAAGGGTACGAAATATGTATTATATTTCTATAATGCTGGAAAATAATGAATGCACAATGAATGCTAGATGGAATGATTGGATTTAAAAATAAGTTTTTCAATACTTATTTCACTGGACTCTATATATGTATATATATGTTGTGTGTGTGTGTGTGTGTGTGTGCGTGTGTGTGTGTGTGTGTGTATTTGGGGCAACCATAGACAACATCTAAATAAATAAGCACAACTTATTTTTCCTGCCAATCTGGATTAGATTAGGACCGCTGTCTAAGAGACAGCCAAGGGACACCATCAAGGACCAGTCCTGACCAGGAAGCAAGCAACTTCCTCCAAAAGGGCAGAACTGAGTCCAGGTGGCAAATATTCTTCCTTTCCTAGGGAAAACATTTTCTTTAATACTTCCAACTAGAAGTCTACCTTCAGGTGGCTTCCTCAAGTCAGACCCTGAGATGAAGATTTATGAGCAAGTGCTTTTACTATGTAAATTTGAGGAAAACCCAGTAGGAGCCTGGGGAAATCCAAAAAGGTCAAGCAAGGGTACAATTTCAGGCAAGTTTCCAGAACTTACTTTCATCCTGACCACCCATAGAAACAGGGGTGGGGAGGAGACAAACTCTCAGGCACTTCCTACTTTTCATACTTGAGGCACAAGTGGCTCCAGTGGCTTAAATGTGGCCTCCAAAGAGGAGGCATGGGCACAAACCATTGAAGACAGAAGCTCATAGAAGCCTAGAGAGGGGCTGGAAATAGCAGCAGAAGAAATGTGATTTGAAACATGGAGAGTGTCCTCCAGAAAGCACCCCTGCCTCCCAGCAGCAGGGCTGTACCTCCTCACAGGGGCTCTGGGAAGGAGAATGTAGAAGCAGCTCTTCCAAATCAGCAAACATCCTCTGCCAACAACAAGCTTGTGTCAGTGTCATCCAAACATAGTCATCAAATGCCTCAAGGTGAGTATTCTCCTCAGACAACAGGATTTTTCACAAAGCCCAAATACGTGGCATATTGCTTAGGACACATATATTGGGATTGGAGAGATGGTGATCGAATCCAGCTTCAACAGCTTAGTGTTTTCAATTTCCTCATACTTTAAATAGGAAAAATAACATCCATCACATAGAACTATCATAAAGATTAAATTCAGGTAACAATAACTTATGTAAAATACTCAGTAACACACAGGTAACTCGTATATGACTTGTCAATGTTGTTTTTTCTTTGTTTTGTTCATTGCTGTTCCCCAGCACCCAGAGCTCTGACTGGCAGTCTCTTGTTAAACAAATGAGTGAATGGAGGAAGGAATGAATGAATTTACTATGTTAAAGCCATTCATTTATTCCCCAGATACTTAATTAACATAAGTCACAGTAATCTGAGGGATTCAAACTTTAATCAAACAGCCCACATCCTTGAGGAGCTTACAGTCTAATCAGGAAGATGAAATGATAATGCCTTTTATATGTAGAACAACTAGGTATGTGATCAGGTAAAAAAGTGTTCAATGTCTTAAATGTATGTTTATTTTTGAGGAGACGGGGGAGTAAGGGGCAAGGAGAGAGGGAACAGAAGATCTAAGCAGGCTTCACCCTGTCACTGCAGAGCCTGATGTGAGGCTTGATCTCACAAGCTGTGAGACCATGACCTGAACCTAAGTTGGACAGTTAACCTACTGAGCCACCCACATGCCCCATGTTCAGTGTCCTAATAAACTGGTATAGAAGGAGAGGGAGAGGGGAGGGAATCAAAATTAGAGGTTCGGGATGAGAGATGGCTTAATGAAGTAAGGGGCACATTTTAACTGAGATTTGGGGAAGGGGTTGCATGGCCATTAGTTTCAACAATATTTGAATTGCTTCTCTATAGCAGCAGCACACACATAGGTGCATCCCCTGCCCTTGTGGAACATACATTCCAAATACAGGGACAGACAAACAAGTGACAAACAAAGCAATTAATAAGTATATATGTGATCAGTGATAACTGATATGGAGAAAAATAAAACAGGGAAAGTGAAATGGAGGGAAGGGTGGTGTTTCTCACATATCAACAGGCCAAGAACAGATCAAGTCTCGTTATACATACCAAGGAGAAGAGCATTTCAATGGAAGAACAATAGTGAAGACCCTGGGGCAAGAGCAGGTTGGTGGGTCTGGAGACTGACAAAGAGGCCAGTGTGGCTGGGGTAAACTGGCTGGTAAGAGGTGAAGTCAGAGAAGTGATGGAGAGATTATGAGCTTGAAGCAATGGAGAAAGGATATTTTAGGTGAAAACATCACTTGAATAAAGTTCAGGGCATGACCAGCAACACCATCTAATAACCAGCAAGGCCAACAGGCCCATTTCAGGCCATATTAAATCTCTTACATAAATAAAGAGTTTTGTAGGAGAGTCTGGATTCCCTTTGCTAATTGCCAGGGCCCTGCCCAGCTGCTCCCTCCTAAATCTTTCCTTTCAACCTGTGTCTTCAAGAAGACTAGCATCCTTGGCCTCATGAGCCAAGTAGGTAGGGCTATTGAAGACAGAAAAGGTCTACTAGGGAAGTTTTGTTGACTGTGTTGCCTTGGACTTCACCATCTTAATGAAGCATAAGATGAGCATTTTCCAAGAAAGTTGGCAGAGATCATGCTGGCCCAAGTTGTGTTTGGTGATGCTGTTATTTATCATCCCTTAGCTTTTGTCTGCTGACATGTGTGACAGCTAAATGGTAGTTTTGAAGGGGTCCCTGTGATGCCGAGGAATGACTTAAAAGCAATGAGGGGACCATGAGCTTGGCTATTAAGTTAGACTTATTGCCAGCATATGGTATTCAAAAGTACCTGAGTCCCTTTATGACAGCTGGAAGAATTCTGTGGCAGGATGTACTGGACTTTATTGGCACAAATGAATGATACTAACCATGCCAGTGGTTTCTGAATTATGGAGATGAACTGGCTGGCAAACAGGAGATCTGCAATTACTTCCCACACAGCTTAATTTGGGGGAAACATGTGTACTATTCCCCCAGATTCAGATTCAGGGGAATATGTCCTCTTGTTCATTAAAAGGAGCATCTGATAGAAGAAAACGTGCATATAATCTACCTTCTCACACCACCTTAGCTTTCTAGATCTAATTCTGTTACCAAACGGAGCCAGCAGTAAAATAAGGTTAAGAAAAAGTCTCTATACATCTAGGCCCCTAAATTAGTAAAAGGAAAGTTATCTTTATCATTGGCATGTTAGTTTGGCACAGGGCTTTGCCATTTACAAAGTGTATATATGTATGTGTGTGTATTTAAAATTAGCTTTTATTCATCTGATCATAAAAATCCAGTAGGGTATATGTGCCATATACATTACCTTTCTAGATATAAACAAACAAATATACAAACCAGCAAACACGCAAACAAAATCTATGTGACTTCCCAGAAGATGAATATTGGCAAAACCAAATACACTCATGCTTATTCTTTTGCGTGCATTTTATCTGAAGCATTTTAATTCAATACTGAGCATAATATAATAAATATATAGTATTAGACTTCCTTACTTATATGTACACATTTTTGAAAAAATTAAAGACACAAATAAATAGAATAACATCCGTGTTCATGAATTGGAAGAATATTGTTAAAATGTTTGCATTACCCAAAGCAATCTACAGATTCAATGTAATACCTATTAAAATTCCAATTGTATTTTCCACAGAAATAGAAAAAACAATCCTAAAATTCATTTGGAACCACAAGATCCCAAATAGCCAAAGCAATCTTAGCAAGAACAAAGCTGGAGGCATCACACTTTCTGATTTCAAAATACATTATAAATCTATAGCATTAATCAAAATAGCATGGTACTGGCATAAAAACAGACATATAGATCAATGGAACAGAACAGAAATCCCAGAAATAAACCAATCTAGTGTGAAAGGAGAGCAATTAAAAATAATCACACAGATATTTGTACACTGATAGAATGGTACAATGGAAAAAAATACTGAATCTAGACACATAACCATTCATTTAAGGTCACCTGATGGCAAATATGCCACTGCAATTCACCAGGGGAAAGAGTGGTATTTTTAATAAGTAATAATAAAATAATTCTGCCTCTACCTTGTGTTTTTTCCAGCTTTAATGATATAATTAACACATAACATTATACAAGTTTAAAGTGTTCAATGTGATTATTTGCTAAATGTATATATTGTGAATGATTACCAAAATAAGGTAAATTAAAACACCCATCATCTCACGTAATTACCTTTTTTGTTGGTGGTGGTGGTGAGAACTTTTAAGATTTCCTCTTTTAGAGACTTTCAAGTTTATAATACAGTATTGTTAGCTTTAGTCACCATGCTGTACGTTAAACCCCCATAACATATTCCGCTCATAAACGGAAGTTTGTACCCTTTGACCAACTTCACCCATATCCCCCACCTTCTCACCCCTGGTCACCACCAATCTATGCTCTGTTTCTACGAGTTCATATATAAGTGAGATGACATAATATTTGTGTTTCTCTTTTTGGCTTATTTCACCTAACATCATACCCTCAATATTTATCCAAGTTGTTGCAAATGGCAGGACAGGGCCACAGGCTGTGTCCCCAAATTGAGTGGGGACACCAGCTGGACTTTGTGATTGTGTAGACCATTGGTTGTGCTAAGCTATTGGGTGAGGTTGCTGGCTGGGCTCTCTGGTTGGGTGGGGCAGCAGGCTATGCTCCCTGATTGGGCAGGGTTCTCTAGGGGAAAGCCACAGGCTGTGTTCAGCAATCAGGCAGGGCTGTATGCAGGACTCCACTGCTTGGTAGGGTTGTAGTCCTGACTCCATGGCTTGGTGGTACCATAGGCTGGGCTCCATAGCTACTTAGGGTCACTGTTCAGGCTCCCTGGTTATGAGGACCAGAGGTTATGCTCAACAGCTGGGCCAGGCTGCCAGCTTGACTGCCCATCTGAGTGGGCTGGAGGATATGCTCTACAGCTGTTGGATGTCTGTTGCCATGCTTCCCGGAGGAGTAACACCAGAGATTATGCTCAGTAGTTGGGCAAGGTACATATTTGCTCCCCTGCCCAGTCAAGACCTTAGGATGTGTTCTACAGTTAGTATTGCCCATTGGCCGAGTATCCATATCAGGGAAGTCTGCCAACTGAGGTCCCTGGGCAGATGGAGCATTGGTTCTGCTCAGCAGATGGGCAAGGCTGCTGGCTGGGGATCTGGGCTATAAGCCCCACCCCAATTCCAGTCTCCATCTGATCCCCAGTGTTATGGATCCTTTTGAGGTGAAGTGTCCTGCAAGGCTTGGGTTCTCATTTTCCCACTGGAGAAACTGTAGGCCCACAAGAGCTATGCTAGTGCTGCATTGGTGCAGCCTGGGGGAGGGGAAACATGGTCGAAGTGTAGCTGTTCTTCAGTCTGTCCTATCCACAGAGGTGCTTCAGCCTTACCTCTAAGCATTCTAGGATTTTCATAATGGTGTTCTGTCTCTGGATAGTTACTATGTGTGTGTTTTTATGCCAACACTATGCTATTTTGATCAGTAATATAGATTTATAATATAGTTTGAAATCAGGAAGAGCAATGCCTCGAACTTTACTCTTATGAAGGGGACTAAAGTCAGTGACCATCCTATGTTGCCATCTTGATGATGTCATTCCCTTATCTTAATTAAACTGAACTCAAAACATCTTTGAAAAAAAATAAAGTTAGAGAACACACACTATCTGATTTCAAGTCTTTGTATAAAGTTAGAGTAATCAAAACAGTGTAATATTGGTGAAAGTATAGATATATCAATTGAATAGAGAGTCCAGATAAAGATCCACACAAATACAGTCAACTGATTTGTGACCAAGGTTCAATTTAATGGACAAAGGATAGTCTTTTCAACAAATAGTGTTGGGCCAATTGGACACCCATGTGCAAACAAAATTTAACCTCAACCTGTATCCGACATTTTATGTAAAAATTAACTCAAAAATGGGCCATAGACCTAAATGTAAAACCTAATACCTAAAGCACTTTTGGAAGAGAACGTAGGAGAAAATTTCCATGACCTTGAGGTAGGCAAGTAATTTTTAGATTTGAAACCAAAAGCGTGATCCAAAAATAAAAACATGAAGATACATTGGACTTTTCAAAATTGGCAATTTTGCTATGCAAAACACACTGTTCTTTAGTATCAGTATTCAATGATACTGTGCATAGGAAACCCTAAAGACACCCCCCCCCACCACCAAAGCAGCTAGGATAGTAGTACAGGGATAGTAACTACAGGGATACAGAATTGTGCCTCTATACACCAATAATGAAATAGCAGAAAGAGAAATTATGAAAACAATTCCATTTAAAATTTAACCCAAAAGAATAAAATACCTGGGAATAAACTTAACCAAGGAGGTGAAAGACTTGTACTATGAAAACTATGAAACACTGATAAAAAATATTTAAGGTGACACAAACAAATGCAAAGATATTCCATGTTCATGGATTGAAAGAATATTATTAAAATGTCCATACTACCCAACGCAACTTACAGATTCAATGCAATTCCTATCAAAATATCAACAGCATTTTTCACAGAATCAGAATAATACTAATATTTGTATGGAACCACAAAAGACCCCAAAGAGCCAAAGCAACCTTGAGAAAGAACAAAGCTGGAGGTATCAGAATCCCAGATTTCAAGATATACTACGAATCAGAACACTATGGTACTGACACAAACAGACACATAGATCAATGGGGTGGAATAGACAGCCCAGAAATAAACTCACACTTATATAGTCAATTGATCTATTGACAAAGGAGGCAAGAACATACAATGAGGAAAAAAATCTCTTCAACAAATAGCATTGGGAAAACTGGACAGCTACATGCAAAAGAATGAAATTGGACCACTTTCTTACACTATAAATCAAAAATAAACTCAAAATGTATTAAATACCTAAATATGAGACCTGAAACCATAAAACTCTTAGAAGAAAATATAGACAGTAATTACTTTAACATTGCTGTCACCACATTTTTCTAATATGTCTCCTCAGGCAAGGTAAATAAAAGCAAAAATAAACCACTGGGACTCCATTAAAATAAAAAAAAAACTCTTGCACCATAAGGGAAACCATCAATAAAACAAAAAGACAACCTACAGAGTGGGAGAAGATACTTGCAAATGACATATCTGGTAAAATGTTAGTATCCAAAATATATAAAGAACTGATACAACTCAACACCAAAAAGACAAATGATCCAATTAAGAAATGGGCAGAGGACTTGATTAGACATTTTTCCAAAGAAGACATACAGATGGCCAACAGATACATGAAAAGATAGTCAACATCACTAATCATCAGGGATATACAAATCAAAACCACAATGAAAGTATCACCTTATACATGTTAGAATGGTTAACATAAAAAAAAAAACAAGAAATAACAAGTTTTGATGAGGAGATGGAGACAAAGGAACCCTCGTGCACTTTGGCAGGAATGCAAACTGGTCCAGCCACTATGGAACACAGCATGGAGTTTCCTCAAAAAACTATAAATAGAAATATCGCATGATCCAGTAATTCATCTACTGGGTATTTATTTATCCACAAAAAAGAAAACATTAATTCAAAAAGATGTATGCACCCCTATGTTTACTGCAGCATAATTTACAATAGCAAAGATCTGGAAACAACCTTAGTGTCCATCAATATACGAATAGATAAGAAAAATGGATACACACACACACACACACACACACACACACACACACTGGAATATGATGAGATCTTGCCATTCATAGTAACATGGATGGACCTAGAGGGTATTATGCTAAATGAAATAAGTCAGAGAAAGACAAATGATTTAACTTATAAGTGGAATCTAAAAAATAAAATGAGCAAAAAGCAGAAACAGACTCATAAATACAGAGAATAAACTGATAGTTGCCAGAGGGGAGGGGATGACGAGATGGACAGAATGGGTGAAGGGGAGTGAGAGATACAGGCTTCCAGTTATGAAATGAATAAGATATGTGAATAAAAGGCACAACATAGGGAATATAGTCAATAGTACTGCAGTAGCATTGTATAGTGACAGATGGTAACTACACTTGTGATGAGCATAGCGTAACATAGAGACTTGTGCAATCGCTGTTGTACAGCTGAATGCTGTGTACACTGTGGGTCAGCTATACTTCAATTTTTCAATTTTTTTAAAGACACCAGACAATGAGAAAACAAACAACAGACTGTAAGAAAATATTTGCAGATCATATTTCTAACAAAGGACTTGTCTTGGGTGATGGGCATTGAGGGGGCACTTGTTGGGATGAGCACTGGGTATTGTATTAATCCAATTTGACACTACATTATATTATTTAAAAAATAAAATATATAAACAACTCTCAAAACTCAAAAAATAAGAAAACAACCCAATTAAAGAAAATAGCCAAAAGATTTAAATAGAAACCTTGCCAGAATAGACACACGGATAGCAAGAAAGTATATGAAAAGATGTTCCACATTATTACTCATTAGGGGAATTTAAGTTAAACCCACAATGAGATACCACTAACACCCATTATAATAACTAAAAAAATAATGTTTTTAATTACTATACCAAAGAAAGGATGAGGTACAAGGAACTCTCAGATGCTGCTAGTAGAAATGTAAAATTATATAGCTATTCAAAAACCTCTCTGGCAGCTTCTCATAAAGTTAGATACGTTTATGATATGATCCAGCAAAAACTCTCCTAGGTATTTCCCCAAAAGAAATAAAAACTTACATTCACACAGAAAAATTTACACAGAAATTTGCAGCACTTTTATCTGTACAGCCAAAAGTTGGGAACATCCCCAAGCTCCTTCCACTGGTCAATGTATGACCCAGTTATGATATAGCCCTAGAAAGAGTACTATTTATCAAAAACAAAAACAAGACACGATTGATTTACATACAACGAGGTGAACCTCAAATACATTTTCCTAAGTGAAAGAAGTCCAACCAAAAAATGACATATTGTATGATTCCATTTGTCCATATGACAAATCAGTAAGAGAAAGATAAACTTATCACAATTAAAAGAAGAAAACCAGGTAAAGAACGCAAATTCACGAAAGAATGTCAGTGCCAATAAATATATGTCGGTCAAATATATTTAGGAAATACACAGAAAAATGCAAGATGTTACCATTTGTATTTATCTGTTTGGAAAAGTACTTTAAATTATTTAAAATGCCTAATGTTGGGTGTTTTTTTTTTTTTGAAGTGTAGAGAAACAATCTGCACTTTTAGTGGGAGTATATAACGTTTCTGAAGGGCAGAGTGATGATTTATATCAACATTTTATATTGTCACTCACTAGACCCAAATATACCACTGCTCACACACCAACACACAAAATGTATATGAGATCATTACACATGTTTGCAAAAATATAAACACGAATATAATCAATATGGTATTACCTGTAAGAGTAAGAAAATTAACAAAACATAAATATGCCTCAGTAGGAAACCACTTATATATTATTATACATAACAACAATGGACTCTCCATCATTTCCAGGGCTAACACTCCATGTCTCTGGATTCCAGCAACCTGGTTTACACTAACATTCAATTTACAAGATGTTTCGGTCTAGAGGGTCCATATCCCTGCACTAAGTGCTCAGGATACAAAGATGAATAAGACACAGACCTGAGTTTCAGGTATCTTATGGTTTAAAAGAAGATCTAGTCTTGCAAATTAACAACTTCAATAAACCATAACTGCATGTAATAAAGGTACTTATAAGTTCCTACTGGAGTACAGAATAGGGTCATTTAACTCAGACTCTAATGAAGACCTACTTGCCAAAGAGTTAATACTTCCTGCATTTTCCACTAATAATTTAGCAGATGCCACAAAGTAGTAAGTTTCTTTCTCAGTACTGGAGCACGTGTCTGCCTGGGGGTAGATCCTATAGACTTCCATCGCACCACATAGACTTCCATTGCACCACTTATGGTTGGGATTGGAGATATTCATAGGGAAGAGATCATTCTTGGGGCTAAAATAGAAGGAGCTATGTGCCCGGTATAGTGGCCTAGCTCATTTCATTTGCAGAGCACAGGGAACACAGTGGATCCTTAGTAAAAACTTGTTGTTTAAGTGATTTCCCAAAATTCTCCAAGAGAGGGTTGTCATGAGGTACGCTAAGATGAAGTGCCAAGACATTAACCAAGATTGGCAAGAATAAACTGTACTTGTTGGATATATCTGATATAGTTATACAGTGGTAAGTGTATTTGAGGATGAAAATTCTTAAACCCAATTCCCTCTTTATTATTCTAAACACTGGGTCATGCAGATGCTAATGTGCTCTCTTAAAAATCTGAACTCCAATAGACTGTCCAGAGGAATTTTTGGTATGAATCATACTAATCTTCCAGCAGCTGCCATGCCCAGAGAGAATTCTGAAAACCAAAAAGTTCTTTGTTAATTTTTTATCACCTTCCCTAAAGAAAACAACTAAAAATTTAAAAATGATAACAAAACCATTCATTGCACTAAGTTTAAAGATAAATCACTTGATCAGACTTTTAGGAAGGAGGAGGGAAGGGAAGAAGAAATTAATTAATTTTTTTCTTCCTTTGAACAATGCATAGGTAATAGCCCATTGTGTGTGCAAATTACAGTCAAGCTGCAAAAATGCTGTATAATTTTAACATTCCACTAGCCTTTCCCAATCAATCTCATTGATGTTCTTTCCAAGTATAAAAAATGGAAGTTTGGCTTCTTCAACTTAAAGAAAATATAAGATCTCATTCTGTGCTTCTTAGTTTCTTTGTTATGATGCTTTAATGCCACCAGTGTAATTGATTTCTTTCTTTCTCCTAGAGTTGAATGCTCATTTTTGATTCTAGAATGACAGAATCTGCTTCTCTGAAGCTGTGATGAATGAGGTATATGTACTTTTCTAACTCTTCTGTTTACGTCCAAAAGATGCACTTGAAGAACGGAATTGCTGGTTGTCAGAATTGGATGCTCATTTTTCCACACTGGTGAAATATTTCCTGAATGCCTTTGTCTCACTCAACTAGAGAACAAGCAAGCAAGACGGTCGTCAAAAAATCCCAAGGAAGCAGGCAAAAATCCCTTGCAGACTTGCACAGAAAAATCCAGATCAAAACCTGGCAAATGTATAAATTACAATGATACATGGATAAGCATTTTTAAACAATTTCTCTTCAAATACCTGTTAGCAACCCAAACTCCCAAAGAATATATGAAGCCCAAAATTTTCACTAAAGCTAAGTAATATTGGGAGTGCTAGCAAGATTATATAAATTTCATTAATTCCTACAATATCCCAGGAAATTATTATCATTTATTATCTTCCCAGATGAAAGCAATGTGACTCCATAGTTTAACAGTCAGTCTCAAGGTCACTGAGCTAGTAACTACTGGAGTTGAAATTCGAACCCAAAATCATGGGTCTTCAAAGCCCAGGCTCAACCAAACCATCTCATTGACAAGGATGTGGGGATGACTGCAAGATAGTCTTTAACACTTGGCTGGGCTCAAAAACACAACCAACGTTTTCTCTCTCCATCCCACTGCCCCTTGTGCCAATCAAAAGACACACTGTATCCTCTACTCCCATTAAAAAAATCAAGAAACATAAATAATTATTTTTAATATTTTTTGAACTCCAGTGAGTTCAAATTTGAGTAAGCACCATGACAGGCAATGAAAGGATTTAGTTTTATGGACTTGGCTCTTTGTGCAGTTGATTTTTACCTATTTTCTGTTGATATGATTTAAGTGCACTGCCAGCAGACAAATGGTAGGATGTTGAGTACAGAATAGCACAGCGGCAAAAATGCATATGCTTCCTTATTAGCTCCCAGGATAGTGGCTTTTGTATTATCTCTCCCCCAAAACAATATGTTTTGCTCCCAATACTTTGTGTTGATACTGCATCTCATCAAAAGAGTTTTCTTTCTTTGTCTCTCTGTCTCCTTGAATCTGTTGCTTGTTTCTCTGTCGGGGGCCTACTCAGTACCAAGAAATTTTCATGTTCTCTCATTTCATCCACTAGGGAAGAACTGACCTATTTTCTACTGCATGTTTACATAGCCAATAAGACATGAACTTAAAATTTAAGTCCAGATAGTTCTGACTTAATTTCTACAATACCATGACACACTTCTAGTATCCTTTCTTGGTCTCTTTGCCTTTATTTCTCTATATAGCCCGGCTTACCTGAATTCCCTTTCATTGCCCCTCTGGCCAAAAATATATGTATCTTTACTCCTATTTCTTTCATCTTTTTCTTTTTACCTCCCTATTTTACCTGCACTAGACCATCATCTGACTATATCTCCATTTCTAGGACTATATTATACATTTATTCATTCAATCAATCATTCACTCATTAATCCCTTCATTTAATAATTCAAAAAATACCTATGAAACATATATTATGTGTTAGGTCCCCTGATGAGAATCACATACCCTCCCATCTGTGAAAGAGCTCATTGTCAACCAAGACAAACACAGGAAGCAAAGGGCCTGGGCATTCCATTTCATGGAAACAGGCATGTCTATTTACACACATATTTTTTCCAAAAGTGAAAACCTTGTTTATAGAATTTGAATCCTAAGTAACTTTTTAAAACCTAACTTATCATGCATATTTTATAATGAAATTAAATATTCTTTGAAATATTCTTTTAATGACTGTATAATAGTCATAGATTTATTATAACTTATTTTTAAATTCTACCCCTGTTGGTGATAGAGGTTATTTCCATTTATTCCTCTATTAGACTAGTAATGTTGCAATGATTTATCCACATTTCTTTTTTTTAATTGTTTAATGTGTACTTATTTTTGAGAGACAGAGTGCAAGTGGGAGAGGGGCAGAGAGAGAGGGAGACACAGAATCTGAAGCAGGCACCAGGCTCTGAGCTGTTAGCACAGAGCCTGATGTGGGGCTTGAACTCACAAACTGTGAGATCATGACCTGAACTGAAGTCAGACACTCAACTGACTGAGCCACCCAGGCACCTCTATCCATGTTTCTTATTGTAATTATAAGGTAGATGCCTAGAAGTGGATCTTCTGATTCAAGAAAAGAAACATTGGAAAGTGTCCATAATACATCTTGCTAAATTGCTTTCCAGAAGTTTCAAATGTGCATGCTTGCTGGCAGTCTATGAAGGGGCCACCTCCCAGTACTCAGTATTAAGTAACATAAAATTCTTAAAAATTCAATTTAACACATGAAAAAGATACTTTGTTACATAAACTTCCCTTCATTTGATTGTTAACGAGGTTTAAAATATTCCCAAAGACTTATTGGTTATTTGAATTTCTTTAGTTTATTTCTTTGCCCTTGTAGCCCACTGAGTCATTATTATTTTTTATATCGATTTATAAAAGCATCTCTTTGTGTGAAATGTTAATTTTGATTAGAAACATTTCATTATTTGGTATTTTATTTAAAATTGTAAAATATGCTTCCATTTCCATTAAATCAAATATCCCTACAACATTTATTAAAAGACTGCTGGTTCCAGGTGATTGACTGAGCCAACAGTGTTTTTCTCCTTCTCTACTCAGTTTCCACTAAAATTATGATACAGTAGAAAAAAAGAAATAAAAGCAGAGGAACAAAAGGAACACAAGGGGAGCATCAACAGAGGAGAAATTTCAACAGATTTTTTTTTCCATTAAAAATACATGGAAGCATATCACGGGTATTTGTAGATGTCAAACTCATCCAAATGCGTACTTTAGATAGGTGCTATTTTTTATCTATCAATTATATCTCAATAAGGCTTTAAAATTTTAATTAAAAAATAGACAGAAGCATGTTGATTATGGAAACAATCTGGAGGACCCACAGCCCCCAAAATCAAGAGGGGAGTAAGCAGAAGAGGAATCCCATCTGCCCAGGAGACCCCAGGGAGGGTCGTGCTGACAAGAGGAAGGGTAAACGTGAAGAGCAAGACCACCTCTGTTCCCAGAAAAACTCTGATGGTCATCCATACCCCTTCGCCGTGCCTGTCTACAGTAAGACATAGCTGAGTGTTTATGCCCAAGCAAACAAACAAACAGAATCTGGAGAACACAATGCTAAGTGAAACAAGCCAGATGCAGAAAGAAAAAAATCTGCACAATCTCACTTAAATGTGGAATCTACAAATTGGATATATAGAAGCAGAAAGTAGAATAGTGGTTACCAGGGATGATGAGGTAGAGGAAATGGTACATGTTGATTAAAATGTGCAAAGTTGCAGTTATGTAGGAAAAATCTAGAATAAATCTAGAAATCTCATGCACAGCACAATGACCATAGTTAACAAGAGAGTAGTGAATACCAGAAATTTGTGTAAAGATTAGATTTCAGGGGCTCTAACTACACATACACACACACACACACACACACACACGGTAACTGTGAGCAGATGATCTGTTAATTAGCTTGACTATAGTAATCATGTCACTGTGTGTATGTATATCAAATCATCATGTTGTATACTTCAAATAGATATGATTTTTATTTAAAATTCAATTATTTAAAATTTTAAAATAAAGAAATTAAGTGGGTAACCTGGGAAAGCTAAGGCTGCTGGTGGGGGGGTTGTGTGTGGAGTAGGGACTGGGAGGGGGCAGAACAAGCCCTAGTAAAATGCACATCACTGATGGGGGTAGGGTCACCAGCATAATAGTCAGCCCCTGACTACTCATGCTAAAGACAAGGCTGATAGACCCAGCAAGCACAGGGTGATGCAGTTTTAACTGTTTAAACTGTTTAAACACTCAAAACCTCATTTTTATATAGTACAACCTATTTATCTTTATGGTGGGACTACTGCCATTGGTCTTAACGCTTAGAAAAATCACCTAAACTCATGATCAATTTAAGTACTGTTTATCTTTTCTATGACACTTTCAGTTTTAAACACTTCTCAATGTAATCCCTCAAAAACGTATTTTCTAATATATATGATCTAACCTAGTATTTTGAATATCAAATTTTATAACTCATTTTTGATGTTTTAAATAACTATGATTTTTTTGTTTGGTTGGTTTTTTTTTTTTTTTGAGAGAGAGAGAGAGAGAGAGAAAGGGAGGGAGGGAGACACAGAATCTGAAACAGGCTCCAGACTCCAAGCTGTCAGCACAGAGCCCAACATGTGGTGCAAACTCACGAACTATGAGATCATGACCTGAGCTGAAGTCAGCTGCTTGGCCAACCAACTGGGCCACCCAGGCTCAGTTTTTATATGTTTTTATATAAACTATGGAGTTTTTTACACACTATTTACTCTTTCCAATTTACTGTCTCTTGGTTAATGTGTCCATTCCACTCTGCTTTAATTTTACCTTCAAAATACCTTTTAATATTTGAAAAGTCAGAGTCTCCCATTATTTTATTGTTTTTTTTAATTATCCTATTTCCCAGATTAAATTTAATAACATTTCACCAACGTCTCCAAAACCTCATAATATTTTAATTGATATTGTCTTAAAACTATAAAGAATAGACAATATTAAAATATTTAGTCTTCCTACTCAAGAATACACTATGTCTTTTTATTAATTTATGTTTATTTTTTCTTATGGTAAAAGTTTGCCATTTTCTTCACATAACAGCAAAACATTTTTCTTCATGGTTATCGTCAGGTATTTTTGGTTCTCCTACTACTGTGAAATGATATTTCTCTCTAGTAATTCTTTTTTAGCTGCTGTCATTAAATTTTTATTATCAAAATACATACACACAGAGAGAGTAAAGGGTCAAATACATCTACAAACCCTGTTACAACTAAGAATACTCTCATGCCACCCACCTGCACATTTCCTCATTCCTAGCAGTAACCTTCAAATGTTTGAGCTGATTCTTTGGGTAGTTAACTCCACATTTCTAGATAATCCTGCTTATATTACTATTTACTGATTTTTTTTTTTTAGTTTTAGGGACTATCTACTGATTTTCTCCCATAAAAAGTCTAATAAAGCTTTCTTTTACAACCCCTTCATTCTATCCTTCAAAAAATTTTTGAGATATAATTGACATTTAACATTCTATTTCTTTTGGGTATACAACACAATGATATATACAAATATTTGTATATTGCACAATAGTCACCACAATAAATGTGATTAACATCTGTCATCATAAATAGCTACAAAGTCTTTTTTCTTGTGATAAGCACTTTTAAGATCTGCTCTCTCAGAGACTTTCAAATACGCAATACAGTATTATTAAATACAGTCACCATGCTATATATTATATCTCCATGACTTATTTCATAACTTCCAACTCCCTTTACCCATTTTGCTCAGTCTCTTAATTTTTATTTGATCAATGTTTACATTTTTATTTATATGTAAATGTTACTGAGAGCTAAACAGTAGTTTAACTTTCCTGGTCAACTTTTTATTCTGACATTATTATCACTGTCTTGTTTCTATTTGTTTATTTGAGTGAGGTTTTAATTTATTTTTATTATATTTTAAATGTTTATTCATTTAAAAATGACAGAGCGTGAGTGGGGGAGGGGCAGAGAGAAAGGGAGACACAGAATCTGAAGCAGGCTCCAGGCTCTGAGCTGTCTGCCCACAGCCTGACTCGGGGCTCTAACTCACGAACTGGGAGATCATGACCTGAGCACAAGTCGGACACTTAACCCACTGAGCCACCCAGGCGCCCCAGAGTCGGGAGTTTTAGAGGGAATGAGGAGTTATAGTTTTCCATGTGCTACTCTTTATCATCACTTTCTTTCCCTGTGGGGCAAAATCCTCTCAAGATATCCAAAAACATAAAGTGTTCTTTCATGTTCGTCTTTTTCGAGAAGTTTTTACTAGAGATGTATGCTCTTTAGGTCTACTTCAGATGTGATCTCTCTACCTATAGTTTTTCTTTTGATCTTTCTCTTTTGTTGAAGATCTCTCTGATATGTTGGATCCACTGTTTCCTGGATTCCATTTCTTCCTCCTTGCTTCATTACTGTATTTCCACAGAGCACATCCTCCAGTAGCTTACTGAAGCAAAGGAAGTAATTTTTTGCCTGTCTATAAGTGCCTTTATTTTACCCTCACACTTAATTGATAGTGACATTGAGTATAGAATTCTAAATTAGAAATTATTTTTATTCAGAAATTTTGAAGGCATTTCTACGCATGTCTTCCAGTTTCTAGTGTCTCTGTGGAAAAGTACTTTGCCATTCAGACTCTTGGTCCTTTGCATAAACCTCTTTTATTTCCTGGGAAGGCTTGTAAGACATCCTCTTTTTCCCTTGTGTTCTGAAATTTTATAATGAGATGAGGATTTATTTTCATCCATTTTGCAGGATACTCAGTGGGCCTTTCAACTCTGGCATCATGAGTTGCTCTTGAGCACTTCCATTCTAGATCTTCTTTCATTTTCTTGAATTACTTCATTTTTCATCTCCTTGTCCATTTTCTCTTTCCTCTTTTTCTGAAACTCTTATCCACTGTTGTACTTATTAGTCTCGTCCTCTAATTCATTTTTTCTCTCCTCCTATGAGATTTGACTCTACTTTGAGATATAGCCTCAATTCTATTGTACAATTCTTCTTTGAAATTTTGCCTTTCTGCAATTATAGTTTTATTTTCTTACAGCTCTATTTTGTTCTCAAAATATTATTTGATTTTACTCCTGTTCTGTTCTTGAAGGTTGGGTGGGTTTTTTAATTTTTTTATTTATTTTTATTTATTTTTAAGTTTATTTATTTTGAGAGAGAGAGAGAGAGAGAGAGAGCACAAGGGAGGGGTAGAGAGAGAGGGAGAGAGAATCCCAAGCATGCTCCATGCTGTCAGTGTGGAGGCCGATGCAGGTCTTGAACTCACAAACCCTGAGATCATGACCTGAGCCAAAATCAAGAGTGGGACACTTAACCAACTGAGTCACCAAGGCGCCCCATGTATATTTATAATTTTAAATATCTCTTTAAATAATATTAGCATTATTTATAATAGCCAAGATATGGAAGCAACCCAAGTGTCCATTGATAATTGAGTGGATAAAGAAGATGTGGCATATATAAATATGCATAAATATGCATGCTGAGTAGATTACTCAGCCATAAAGAAAATCTTGCTATTTGCAACAACACGGATGGAGCTAGTGAATTTCACTTTATGCTAAGTGAAATAAGTCAGAGAGAGACAAATACCATAAGATTTCACTCATATGCGGAATTTAAGAAACAAAGCAAATGAACAAACAAAAAAACAGACCCTTAAATAGAGAGAACAAACTTGTGGTTGCCAGAGGGAAGGTAGGTGGGGGAATGGGTGAAATAGATAAAGAGGATTAGAGTACACTTATCATCGTAATGAGCACTGAGAAATGTATAGAATTATTGAATCATCACATTGACACCTAAATTTAACACTGTATGTTAATTATACTTAAAGAAAAAATTTAATTAAAAAAATTTAAAAATTTAAAATAAATAAAAATATCTTCTTAGAACAATTTGTTTCTTCCAAGTTCCTTTAATATTTGTGGTAGATGTGATCTTTGTGTTCCCTCATATTTTAGAAACAAAAACTAAAAAATTAATTGGAAACACTGTGGACACCAGTAGATGTCTTCACAGTGGGATGATCTGATTGAACCAGTTCATTTGGAACTCCCCAGTGTTACATTTTTTAGTCTTGCCTCTTGAACTGGTCAAATTCACTACAAAAGCCTCTTATGGTCTCCTGACTAGAGGATGTAAACTAACTGGTCCTCTGTCTTCAAGGGCCACCAAGAGAGAGGAAAGGTAAAGATCTCAATAGTTGGTGAATGAATGTCTACCTGTGTCCTTCTTCTTGTACTAACACTCTTCACTGAAGCTGGGAGCTCCCACAGATATCCTCTGCAGAGAATACATTCAATCTTCTGCTACCACAATAGTGAAGGGCAATCATCATCATGTGTGGGCGAGGATGGGGACAGGCTGGGCAGTTTATGCAGCCTCTTAATCCCTCTTCCCGTTTTAAGGTCCATATCACCCATACCTACTGCCACCCATTTCTGAGCCTTTTGATGGATCCACAGTAAAAATTAGTTTACTTCACTATCTTCTCTATGGGCAGCCTAGAATTCACATGTCTTGGGTCCGTAAGTGAATTTTGCATGAGAAATGATCAATCTTAACCTAACCAATAACATTCTCCCGTTCACTTTTGTGCTTCCAAAAGATCCTCCATGTTGTTTATTCTTGTGGGTGAATGCCTTTAGCGGGTTAGTTCCATTACTTTTTTTTAGTCTGGTATAGATATAGATATAGATATAATAATGATATCTATAATAATTTATATAATGACATATATAAATTATAAAATTATATGGCCTAATATAAGTTAAAATACTGTATATTATATATGATAAATATATAATATAAATATATAAAAATATATTCTATAATATATATAACATAAATGTATATTTATAATTATAAACAATATGTTTCTATAACATAATATATATGTAATATAAAAAATATATCATATGTTTATAAATAAATATAAATAATATATCTTATACAGCACAAATATATAAATTATAATTATATAATTAAATTATATTTAATTATATCTATTTAATACATATAAATATAAATACAGAATTATATATATATACACATACACATATTTGCTGTTCTTGTTTTCTCACGTATTATCACATTTGCCAGAACTTCCAGGAAAATGTTGTATAACATTAGTTTTAGTGGCTATTATTTTATTTATTGCTAGGTTTCTCATGTTTTACCATTGAGGCTTTGTTTCACTGTTCGTTGTTGTTAGTCTATATTTTTTATTATCTTAAGAGAATATCATTCATAGTATCTTAAGAAAGTATCAAAGCTATACATTTACAGAAGAGTAAAAGCACATTTCATATGTTGCACTAAATGTGTATGCATTTTAAAATTATTTACAACTAACGTACATTGGCTTTGGAAACTGCCTTCAGAACAGATTACCCAAAATTAAAAAAAATCCCTAAGACTTATAAGAAATATCTACTGAATTTTATTTTGTCCAATGCATGTTCATTCATTAACCATTCACTTACCAACAATATGGGGGCCTTCATGTTTATTCATTAACCATTCACTTACCAACAGTATGGGGGCCTGCATGTTCATTCATTAACCATTCACTCACCTGCAATATGGGGGCCCTGCTATACGGTGGGCGGTCTGGTAGGTGCTGACATCTTGGTTACGTCACAATGAAAGGGTCCAGATATCCACATTGAGTAGTCAGGAAAGACTTCTCAGAGTACGTGGACATTGAAGCAGAGGTTTAGGGGCTGAATAATATGGTAAATGATGGTGTTATTTAATGAAATGGGAAATATAGTGAAGGTGTGGCTGAACATGTTACATTTGGGCATATTAAATACACAATATCTGTCAGGCAACAGTGGCAGAAAAGTCAAGTAGACAGGCTGATAGAGAAATCTGGAACTCAGGGGAAAATGCCACAACTGTAGATATAAACTCAAGAATAAATGATGTTTAAAAATATGAGCCTGCATGATATCATCAAGGGAGTGAACCCACTAGAGAGGAGAAGAGGAATGAGGATGAAGCCCTGAGAAACACCGAGAAGTTACAGGATTGGAAAGGAGCGAACAAAAGAGTCTGAGAAGGAGCGGTCCATGGAGACAGGGGGAAAACAGGAGAATGGAAAATAATCAGCACAGTAAAGCAGCATCTCCAGAGGAAGGAGGGCTCATCAGTCCTAAATAGTTGTACCTGTGGTTGGAAAATGCAAACATTCAAGATGTCTGGGTGAGACATCAGGGGAGAAGTACAGGGGAATTCCTTGCACTATTTTTGTGTTTTTCTTGGAGATTGAAATTGTTTTGCAATGAAAAGTTAACATTTTAAAAGTAAATTTAAGACTCAAGTGTTTAAAAACCTTACAAGCTGGGAACAGGTAAAATTAAATTCAAGAATATCATAACATTCAGACAAGGCTTTCAAATCGGTAGTGTTTTCTCTCTAGGCTCCTACTAAAAGTCAATGTGTAGAATTTTAGCAAGTCTCAGATTAAATAAATGGTTAGAAAATAAGTAGTCCAGGGCTTTACAAATCAAATAAAGTAATATTTACTGAGGATTTACTGCATGCAAATAATAGGGCTACATGGTAGGTAATACATAAATGAAAAAGGTGCCATTTGTTTCCTCCATGAGCATCCAGTTTAATTTTTTAATAAGTATTTATTTTTGAGAGAGAGAGAGAGAAAGAGAGAGAGAGAGAGAGAGAGAGAAAGAGAGAGAGAGAAAGAGAGAGAGAGAAAGAGAGAGACAGAGCACGAGTGGGGGAGGAGCAGAGAGAGAGAGAGACACACACACAGAATCTGAAGCAGGCTCCAGGCTCTGAACTGTCAGCACAGAGCCCAACGCGGGGCTCGAACTTTCGAACTGTGAGATCATGACCTGAGCCAAAGTCGGACGCTCAACCGACTGAGCCACGCAGGCACCCTGAGCATCCAGTTTAATAAAGAGCCAAGGCTAAAATAATGTGATAAACTCAACAACTATCAATTAGTGATCAAATAAACACAATTAAACAAGAATTAAGAAATGCCCTTATTTGGTGACATTGCCAAATGCATCTTTCTGAGCTGCAGGACAGTCTCACAGGGAGCTATTTCTGGGGCAGTGCTGTTTCTGCCCATCTCAGCAGATTGTAGCTCCTTCTAATGGCTCAACCCACATCCATAGGTCACAGGAATGTCCTAAGGACAGCACATATAGCACAAAAAAACAAAACAGCATAAGAAGTGCAAGCATGAATTCTGCAGCCAGAAGCCCAAGTTCAGATCATGGTTCTGCCATTTACCAGCCGTGTGTCTTTGGACAGGTAGCTTAACCACTCTGTGCTTCAAGTCTTTACTTTAAAAAAAAAAATGAGAAGAATAAAGTACAGAGTTGTTAAAAAGGACCAAATGAATTAATATGTGCAAAAACCTGGCAGGAAATAGATGTTATATGAATATAATTCCTCTGCATTTCTCTCTTTCTCATACCTGCCCCACCCACAACAGTCCCCACAGGCATATATACATGATCTTTCAGCGAGTTCTTTTCATGTTCCTCAAAACATATTTCCTAAACCAATCAACTTTTCTCTGTCTTCACTGCTAACTCGTCTGTCGTGATCATCTCTAATTGTGTAACAACCAGTCTCCTTGTTTGGCCACCTACAATCCATTCTGCACACGGCCAGAGCATTTCCTAACGTGAAAACAGATGCCACACTTCTAAACCAACCAGCAGCTTCCAACTGCACTTAGAATAACTCCTAACTTTCTTACCAGCGTCCAAATGCCCTCTGTGGTCTGACTAGCTCCTCCTCTTTGAACGCATCCGAACTCTGTCCCGGTGGTCGCCACACTCTGGCAGAGGGCCTCTCCCTGTCTCAGCCACCCTGTCATCTCCTCACCTGTGTTTTTCCCTCACCTCTTGCATGACCTGTCACCTGCCTCTCACCTGCACACACTGTTGGCTACTTAAGTGGCAAGGCCCCACTTCCGTCAGAATCCAGTTTTGTTCAGGTATTCATCCTTCCTTCACATGACCCACAGGATGACTTTAGAACTGTCCCAGTTTATGCCTATTGTTTAAGTTTAAACAGTAATAGCATCCCCCTTCAGTGTCAAAGTACCCTGGTTTGGACTAAAAATTCGTATAGTCACCTTATTCATGGGCAAATCACAAATGCAAGCCGGCTGTCAGCAAACTGTGGCCTGATGCCAAATGCAATGCCTGCTTTTGTAAATAGAATGTTATTGGACACAGCCACACTCATTCCAGTGCATATTGTCTATGGTTGCTTTTGTGTTACAACAACAGAGGTAACAGCTGACCCCTCCTCTAAGCCAATCAAGGTTACCCTATTCCCCCTGCCAGTGATGGAATCAGGAAGGTGTATAAAACCCAATCCTGGCCAACGAAATGTGAGGGGACACCTAAGAACCTGAGAATTAGCTGGTGAAAGAGACACGTAGGGAGAGCTGTTACTCTGTGTTCCAGATGACCTAGGTCTGGGGATAGGATATCCCAAACACTGACTGCAGCCAACTTTCAACCACCCTGAGGCCAAACCCGAGAGGCTGAAGTCAGAGCTGGGAGATTTTCAGGGAAGTGGAGCTAAATTCCCAAAGTGCCATGCCTGGAGCCTGCCATACCTATGTATATCCCCTTAACCTTAAAAATACAATTGCCAGGGGTGCCTGAGTGGCTCAGTCTGTTGAGTGTTGACTTTGGCTCCCGTCATGATCTCCAGGTTCATGAGTTTGAGCCCTGTGTCGGGCTCTATGGTGACAGCTCAGAGCCTTGGAAGCTGCTTCAGATTCTGTGTCTCCTCTCTCTGTCCCTCCCCTGCTTGTGTTCCATCTCTCTCTTTTCTCTCAAAAATAAATATTAAATTTTTTTAATTAAAAAAATTACAATTGCCAGTTATTTTACCAGCAAAAATGGGTTTATTCGGTAATAACAGAGAATTGCAACCTCAGACAAGCAAGCTACAGGGAGACCATACGCAAGTCCAGAGAAAAAAGGAGAGTAAAGCTCTTTTACACTTAAAAGGGGGAAGTTGGGAAGCTGTTAAAAACAAAAAGTCCTAGGGGTGCCTGGGTGGTTCAGTCGGTTAAGGCCGACTTCAGCTCAGGTCATGATCTTTCAGAGTTTGTGGGTTCGAATCCTGCGTCAGGCTCCGTGCTGACAGCTCAGATTCTGGGTTGTATTCTGTGTCTCCTTCTCTCTCTGACCATCCCCCACTCACACACTCTCTCTCAAAAATAAGTAAACATTAAAAATAATTAAAAATAAAAACAACAAGTCCATTGGAGTCAATTGGGAGTTGAAAGTGTAGCGGCTTTTCATTGGCTGAGCTGTGTCCTTCTCTCAATGGCTGGGCTGTTGCCGGGGCAGCGGGGAGGGGGCTGAAGAAAGCCTTTCTTGCTCCTGCTGAGATTCTAGCATAGTAACTAAAACAGTAGGGACTTGCAAGGTCTTCCCCTTGGGTCTGCAGTTGACCATGAGGGGTGGTATCTGAGAGTTCCCCCTTCTGGTCTCCTGGCTCCATTTTAAATGAGATTTCCTTTTATTAATTTCCACAATCTTCTCATGTAAGAACAAAATCCGATTATTTAAGCTGATTGAGTGCTTGCTCTTATAACCAAAATCACTTTAACTGATATAAGGTCACACCACCCAAATGTCACTGCCACACAGAATCACTAAATTTTCTGTTTCTGTCTAACCCCATTGGCCATCATATTGCCCTATTTTATTAATAGCACTTTTTAAACTCTCTCCAATCATTATTTTTTATATATGTGCTTTGTCACTCATTAGCTGATTCTTCCACTAGAGAGACATTCCCATTAAAGAAGAGATTTCATCTGTATTGTTCTACCCTAAACCTCTGTCACCTCTGTTTACTCCATCACATAGAAGCAGTCAAAAAATACTTGCTAAATGAATAAATAAAAACTAAAAATCTACAAGGGGGGTAGGATTTAAGTTAGGAAGAATGCCAGCACCTGGGGTAGCCTGGAAACAGTGGGAGTTAGTGTATTTTCTAGGGAGGCATAACCGGATAAAAACACTGGTCACATCTCTGTGTTGTGACTGGGTCCCACTCCCTGAGCTTTGCTACAAGGCTTGCTGAGATTTCAGTAGTGGCCTGAGCAGCAAGGGAAGGGATCTGGGAATGGGCTTAACTGGAGCTAAGGAATTGACCAGCCTATAGGATAGACTGCTGAAGGCATTGTCCAAAAATCTAATGAGAGTATACAGGCAAGATTTTGTGTATTCATACAATATCAGTACCTGAGAAGATCTCACATAGTGAGTGGAGGGAGAGAGAAAAAGGCTTAGATAGCTGTCTGCCAACCCAAGAGATTACAGTCCGTCTTATTTCAATGCAGTTTATCTTTCCTGAGCAGGGCAGAAAGATCACAGTTCTCCCGACCTTGGAAGAGAGAGTCAGCAAGAGCTCAGCAAGTGGCCGGTGCTCCAGCCAAGCAGGCTGAGTTTCTGAGCGAGGCTCCAGAACTAACATGTGAACCGTGGCAAGGAAATAGGTTCCTATGAATGGTCCAAAATGTATGGAATCGTATGGGCCAGATCAGAGGCGGTAAGCTCACATGTCTCCAGCGCTGGCCTAAGTGTGTATAGTGTGGATCAATGAGCATGTGCCCCCTCTAAATTAGAGGGTGGTTAAGACCCATCACTTAATGCCATGTGCAACAATGAAAGCAAGGGTATTGCTAGATCTGAGCTAGAAATCTGAATATTTTTAGTCTCAGACCCCCACGTTCTCAATGTTGACCACTCAGTTAACTTAAACAATACCATGTAAGGGCCAAAGACATTTTTTCTATGTCTGAACAAAACAGACATGGGAGTGGTTAGGTTGCAGCTTAATGAAATGGGGAGGTCCAAAAGAACTCTGCAGGTAGTTAGAGAAACCTAGAAAAGCAAGATGGCTCCTTGATGCCACCTATAGGTAGATACAGGGTTCACAACATACTTCTTTACCCAGGCAGGACTGATTTAGTAATGGGTCAGCACGGAACCCATGGCTCAAATTTCAGTGATTCCACCTGCTGCAGCAAAGGAAGCTAAGTCTGGTTCAAGTAGACGGTTTGTATATTAGGGAATGAGAGATAAGGCTAAGGACAGAGACAATGGAAATCCAATTTGTTGTAAAGGAATATTATCACGGTATAAGGCTAATCAAAAGACAGAGATCCCTTTGCCATAAGTAGAAGTATAATGAATATGCCAGAACTTGGTTTACCTAATAGAAATATTTGCA
Source organism: Cryptoprocta ferox (assembly GCA_028646485.1). Lineage (NCBI taxonomy): Eukaryota > Metazoa > Chordata > Mammalia > Carnivora > Eupleridae > Cryptoprocta > Cryptoprocta ferox. The sequence goes on from CM053565.1 coordinate 30,942,025, forward strand.
CACCACTGAGTAGATACACCTGTCTTGTTAGCAGGCAGCCTGGGACCAAATGAACCAGAAAAAAAAATCACATCATAAATGTTACAATTAAAATTCTCATTTTTTTTAAACATCACTATGCTGATCTGGCCCTAAAGCTATGGCAATGAACGTCAGGGAAGTTTGGAAATAAGGTCTGCAAAAAGTGAGAGTTGCAAGCTTATACCTTTCTCCCTCAGCTCCTAAATTTATTCTCAAAGCTAAAAAGGAATTATTCAGGAACAAATGCCTCTTCCCCCTTGCCCTCAATCTGCCTGATATCAGCTTAGATCTCCATGGAGAAAGAGTGACAGTTTGTGAACAGAAAACAGTCTTTGGAACATGGTCATTTACCTGTTAAGGTGAAACAAGAGGAAATCTGTATCCACACTGCTGTATGTGCGTACTAATGGGTACCTGAAGGCACACAGCATGGGCACACAATCGCTGGCAGAATCAGGCTCCATCCTGCCTCAGCAGGTAACACAACCTGCTAATAAGGGGCCAGGGGAAACACCGCCTACAATTTAGGTCTTTGCTGATCAATTTCAAACCCACAGAAAAAGACCCAGAGCAGTGACTCATGGGTAAAAATAATTACTCCGTGAGATCTGAATCAGCTGTAAAAGAAACTAAAGGTCTTTCACCAGGTAAATTCACAGCTCAGGAACTTCACACTGCCTAGCAGGACACTTTAAGGGTACAAATTCTTTCAGTGTAATTGTTTCCATAAATACTCATTTTTCTTTATCAACACCACCATCATCATCACCCTCTTCACTGTCACCATTAACAAGTAAGCAGTATTTACGTTATGCCAAACACTTTAGCAGACATTTTATATGATTTATCTCAACGAACACATGGCTATGGGGTAGGCACCATTTTTATTCCCCATTTAAAAGATGGGGAGAAATAAGGCTGAATAACTAAGAACTTCACCAACGTTCCAAACTAATCCATGACAACATCAAGATTTGAACTTCAGTCTCTCTGATGTTCATCTTCCCTGGCTCTCCACCTCGATTTCTGATTGCTTCTTCAACACTATTTGCCTCTGACACTCTGTTTTAGACTTTCCTCTCCAACTCAACTCTTAAGTTTACCTTTGAAACATCCCTTTTCCCCTGACTGCAATTCTAATCCCCAAAAGATTCAGACCACCTGAATCTACCCTACCCCAGCCTTCTCCTTAAGAAAGAGAAAACTGATGGGGCACCTGTGTGGCCCGGTCAGCTAAGCATCTGACTATTGGTTTAAGCTCAGGTCATGATGTCAGTTTGTGAGATCGAGCCCTGCATCAGGGCTGTCAGCGTGGAGACTACTTGGGATTCTCCTTCTCTCCTTCACTGTCTGCCCCTCCCCTACTCATTCTCTCTCTCTCTCTCTCTCTCTCTCTCTCAAAATAAATAAATAAGCTTTTAAAAGAAAAGAGAAAACTGACAATGAATAATCAGTTATGGAATTTCAGTTAATTTTACTTGACATTTCTGTACCTTCGCCTCCTGCTTCAGTAACTGGCAATAACATACGGAGATCCCACGCAGCAAATGTCAAAATCCAGGAGACCCTGCCAGCATTTCAGGTCATTACTCCGTCTACACCTGGGGCAGGCATTCCAGGCAGCCAATTACAATAAGCCAATTATAGGGCCCTGACCAAGGGCTGAGTCTGACCCATGTTTACGACAGCATGAGGTAAGAGATTTAATGAAAAGTAAGAAAAACAGTTTGCTTCCTATTTCCTGCCTTTCCCTGACTCAAAACCCACTGCCTGACTCTGTGTGTTCAAGGAGTGTAAGGCAGGGCTTTTAATGGGCTGGTTGCCATTCCCGAGGGATCTGGAGTCCACTTGCAGCTAATAAGGTCAGAGTGTGCATGCCCAGCCCCAAATGGAATAATAATATATGGTCACTCACAGTGAGAGGATTAAGTTCCCATAATTCACATCATTAGACAATAACAATAAAGCACCAGCAGGCTCTGGTCTAATAATGTGTCTGGTTCTTCGAAGAGAGTGAAAAGCAATCCCTGGCAATGGGTCCTTTGGTTCACACTGCTATTTACTGTACCCAATGTTATTGGACGCTTTGTCCAAAGCCCTACATGGGAGCTGGGGTCCCGACAAAGTTAATGTATCTCTTTGCTTCATTCAGTTAACCTAATTATTCCTAAAAATTGCTGATTAATGACGTTGCTAACTGATCTTCCCCGGTGTTAGTCCCCCTGCATATTTTTTCTTTCTATAAATACACACTTGTGCACAGGCGCACACACACACACACACACACGGTAGATTGTGTTCATAATATTGTGGTTCTTGGTGCAATTAAGCATTCTCTTGCATGTTTCTATCCTTGACATGTACTGATACCTCTTCTTGGAGACTCCTTCCTCTTTTCTGGACCTCAAACACTCTTGCTCATACTTCTCTAACCCATATGAATGTCCCTCCTCTGCAAATTTTTCCTTAGCTCCTGAGGTGGAACTCATTGTTTCTTGCCATTAAGATTTCAGGTATAACAACAGTCATACTGCAAACGCTACTCTTTTTTTTTTTTTTTTTTTTGCTTTATGGACAAATCTGTTCAAAGCCACATTAGAATATAGTTTCTTTTTTTTTTTTTTTATCAGTCTTGGTTTCTGTACGTGGGAACCAAAGAGCTGAATATGTGCTGAGGTTATTACTAAATGGTAACGTTTATTACCATTTCTTCAAAATCGGTACTCTAAACCCTGCCAACACTAATAGAAAATGACATTTTTCATAATCTATTAAAATGTTCAATACCTCTCTGTTTTAAAATTTATATTTATGTTTAAGTGAATTGGGGTCTTCTTACTATTCTGAAATAGAAGGCGAAACATTCTTCTATATTCTAAGCAAATATCTGTAGGACAAATCACTCCTGATTAAGTGTCCATTGCTACCAATATATGAGCATATCATTACTCTAAAATTAAAGCATGGCTTTTGCATAGTATCTCTAACACGTAAAGAATCTGTATTGATTGGTGGAACTCTGTGGTTAGGGTCATCAATAAAGGTGTCAGTGCTGGTCAGGGAATCAGAGACAAGTTTCCATGTGAAGGAAAATGTCACATTCACATTACAACCCATTCAAGATCATCAGCCAAACACAAGTTAGACTGAAAGGTAGGAATCCAAAATCCAAGTGTACATTAACAACAGAGCTATAACGTCTCCGTACCTGAACTGCTCACATTGCCTCCTCTGGTCAGGAGCCAGAATTTGTTTCACCTAAGCTCTGGGAAACCCCAAGTGCCCATTCTGTTTCTGATACTCTGGATTACCTCCTTCGGACAAGGCTGTCTTCATACTGATAGAATTCATTTCTTTTGATCCTGTTTTATTTTTGGTTCATGATGACCTCTGCATCACCCAAGACTTTAATGGATTAAAATAATAGCCATTTCTTTCTTTTTTTTAAAAAAAAAAAGGTTATTTAGTTGGTTTTGAGAGAAAGAGAGTGCATGCAAGTGGGGGGGGAGGGCAGAGAAAAAGGGAGAGAGAATTCCAAGCAGGTGCCTGCTATCAGCATGGCGTGCAACGCAGCGCTTGATCTCATGAACCTCAAAAATCATGATCTGAGCTGAAATCAAGAGTCAGACACTCACCTGACTGAGCTACCCAGGTACCCCAACAGATATCTCTTAATGCTTACAAGTTTGCAGGTCAGCTGGGTGGTTCTGGTGATGTAGGTAAGTCTCAGCTGATCTTGGCTGAGCTTGATTTTAAGTCTGTGTCAGCTGGCAGGGTGGCTGGAGCTTGGCATCCCTGTGATGATCTTGCTCATGTGCCTGGCAGGTGGCTGGCCAGAAGCTGGCGTGGTGCATGGGAGCGCGCCATGTGCTTCTCTTTCTCCAGCAAGCCTGGGCTTGCTCACATGGCAGAATTCCAAGAGGGCAAGTGGAAGTGCTGATGCTTAGCCTTGGAATAACACACTATGACTTCTATTGTATTCTATTGGCTACAGCAAATCACAAGTTTAGTTTGTATGCTTGCAGCTTGACAATTGTAGTTATCAATGCTGTTGTTTCCATAGGCAATTGGGAGTCAACACGTACAGGCAAAAAAATCTTTAGTTCAAAGAGATCAAGGTTAAGCTGATCTTGTTGGGAGAATTATAAGAATAATGCTCAAGTGGAAGAAAGAGCCTCGTCAAATGTTTCATCCACAGCTGGTTCTAATAATAGTGCAACAGAAAGCAACTGGTTGGAGGGGTGAGAGGAGGGAATCTGAAGCCATCTCTTTTGAAAAACGCAGTTCTTCTTTGGGGGAAAAAAGCATTGTATATGCTATCCCCTGGTGGATCTGCTCTATTCTGGATGTTTTGATAAAGAAGATATTTCAGACAGTGAGCACCAGGCTCTAGTTTCAAAAGAGCTGTTTATAAATTTACTCCAGCCAAAAGCATTAAGCTAAAAGGGATGCCATGCTGGCTGCAGTGATACTGGGGGAACTCAAAGACCCCAGTCATGGATAGGCCACAGGGCCAAAGAAGGATGGAGGTTGGGCAGTCAGAGGATTTGGCTGGAAATGATTCAGCTCTTAAGAAATGAAGGCAGCATCCTGCACCCATAATTGCACACTCTATTTGCATAGCACTTTAAAATGAAAGACATTTTCTGCAGAATTTCCCCAACTTTCAGTTTATTTTATCCACACACTTTCCCTTGAGGACTGTGTAGAGTGAGTTCCATATAATTTGCTGCATTTTGCAAGGAAGGAAGTGGAGGCAAAAAGAGATAAAGTGATTTGTCCAGTGTCAGTCAAATTATCAAAAACAAATTCAGAATTAGGACTTCTCCAGGACTCTGCTTTTCAAAAATCACCATTCTTCCAGAAACTTAGTGCATTTCTCAAACATGTCTAGTAACAACCCCCCCAGCGAGAATGCCTAAATGCAGCTAATTAAATTCTTACTGTTCATCCCTTCCTTCTTCCCATTAAATCTCTGGTCAGCTTTAACCTCCTTCCTTCCCACCATCCCTCCCTGAGGCCAGTTAACTGACTCTGGGCAGAGGGGATATGCCTTTAGCATCTGCTTGTCCTGTTTTATTAACTCAACCCAATTCTAAAATTAGACTAGAGTGATATTGAAAAGGAAAGAGGACCAATCGATACTAGACGTGGTCATTTGCTACAATCCCTAGGGCATAAGTCTGTTCGTCAATGGACAATGACCATAGGCAAACGTGATCCAGTGGGGGTAAACTCAAGCCTTAGAATCAGCCAGACCCCATTTGCTTATTCTGTAACCTTGGGCAGGTTATTTAATCTCTGCAAGTCTCAGTTTCTTCAACTACAAAAAAGGGTATAATCACCCCCATCTCAGATGATTCTTGGAATACTGAATGATGATAAATGTAACCCCCCCCCAAACAGTCCAATAATTATTATTTCCTTTACACAAAGTCAGTTGCAGAACAATCTACAGATAGCCCATCTAGGTAATTCTAATAAAATAAGGGGGTTTCCTGTCTCACGTTCAGGTCCTTCATCCATTTTGAGTTTATTTTTGTGTATGGTGTAAGAGAGTGGTCTAGTTTCATTCTTCTGCATGTTGCTGTCCAGTTCTCCCAGGACCACCTATTAAAGAGGCTATCTTTTTGCCATTGGATAGTCTTTCCTCCTTTGTCAAAGATTAATTGGCCGTACATTTGTGGGTCCAGTTCTGGGCTCTCTAATCTATTCCACTGGTCTATGTGTCTGTTTTTGTGCCAGTACCATACTGTCTTGGTGATGACAGCTTTGTAGTAGAGTCTAAAGTCTGGGATTGTGAT
>CM053565.1:30948349-31089904 GCA_028646485.1 Cryptoprocta ferox
CGAGAGACTCTTGAATACTGAAAACAAACTGAGGGGGGAAGGGGAAGGGGGAAAGGTAAAGGGGGGTGATGGTCTTGGTGGAGGTCACTTGTGGGGAAGAGCACTGGGTGTTATATGGCAACCAACCTGACAATAAAGTATAAAGTTTAAAAAAATAAAATAAAATAAAATAAAATAAGGGGGGAAATGTGTCTGAAATATCTAACATAGTTATATATTTTTTATTATTTCAATATATTCAGAAACATAATGGTCAAATATTTCCAAGCCAGAAATAATACTATCTGTTTAGTTAAACAAAATACTATATCATTTGAACATTGCATGTAAATATTAATAAAGTTATGAAAGAATTGAATGAAGTAGACATTTCTTCTTCACTGCACTTTATTGACTTAATTTATTAACTAAATTTCTGTGATAGTCTTTTTGATGTGTCAGTTTGGCTTGACTATACTCCCCAGTGTAAAAATAAAGGAAACCTCATTTTATTTATTTTGAGACAGAGAGAGAGACAGAGACAGAGAGTGTACAAGTGGGGATGGGGCAGAGAGAGAGGAAGACAAAGGCTCTGAAGCAGGGTCCAGGCTCTGAGCTGTTAGCACAGAGCCCAATGCAGGGCTCGAACTCACGAACTGTGAGATCATGACCTGAGCTGAGGTCACCCACTTAATCGAATGAGCCACCCAGGCGTCCCAAAGGAAACCTCATTTAAATTGGAGCCTGTAAGGCACCTGGCAGGCTTAGTCTGTAAAGCATGCAATTCTTGATCTCAGGGTTGTGAGTTAGAGCCCCACGTTGGGTGTAGAGATAATTTAAAAGATAATAAAATAAAATCTTAAAAAAAAATTGAGCTGGGAAGCCCTGAAAGGGGGAGCTCTCACACACATTTCACTCATGGCAGCCTGTGTGACCAGCAGGAAGAAGGAAGAGAAGAATTGCTTTGATGAGAGAGGACATTTTTCACATAGGAATTTCATCTCCTGCTTTTAAGAAAAAAAGGAAAGTCTCTCTGCCCCAGCAATAACCAATGAGAAACCGCCACAACTTTAAACTCTTGGTCTTCTCCAATAAATTTTGTTCAGAACAAAATCCTCCCCAATTTCCTCCCAAAACCTAATAAAAGCTGACCTTCCCTTTATCTTTTCAGGTTTGTCTATGGTTCTCTATAGCTCGAATGTTCCTGAGTGTAATTTCTCCATTATTCCCAAATAAACCCATTTTGCTAATAAAATAAATGACAATTTTGTTTTTAAGGATGACACCAGTTACACAACCAAACACTAATCTCAACAGTTGCTATGAAGATACAAACGCAGGTGAGATAAAGTCCATAATCAGTTCACTCGAATTTAGGGAGATAATCCTAATAATCTGGGTTGTTTGATTCAGTCATTTGAAAGACCTTAGAAGCAGAGCTGAGGTTTCCCTAAGGAAAAAGAAATTTTGCCTGTGGACTGCAGCTTTCATTCATGCCTGAGAGTTCCAGCCTGTCCTTCTTGCTGGTTTATCCTCCTGATGGCAATTCCTTGTGTGTGTGTGTGTGTGTGTGTGTGTGTGTGTTTCTACATGCATGTACATACATATATTATGTAAACAATATTGTATATATTTGTGTGAAGAAACTGCACATATATGCATACATGTATATGTCTGCACATGTTTGTGTGATTGAATATTATGATGTTGTTCCTTTGAAGATCAAAAGAGATCCACATGGAAAATTGATTTGACTGTACTTCTGGGTGCTAGAGGTCTTGGCCTGCTTTATCTGGCAAGTACTTGTGAAATGTGGGCTCTTAATGAGCCTACGTGATTAACTCTGGACCCTGGCCCTCAATGCCCTCACAGTCAGCAAACAAACAGGGAGCGTATAAGAATTTTATTAACACAAATGGGCCATCCCTCTGTCTCACTGTTCCCAAGAGCACTGGAAACTCCTGTGGGCTTTATGGAAGAATGGAATTTGTCTCCTCATATTTCTCCCCACTTTGTGCATTACCAAACCTCAGTGTCACCTTGATTCATCCCAAACCTTCAGTAGGATTTCGGAGCAGAGTTTAGAAGTCAAACATTGAAAGTGTGCAAATAAAACAACCATTTGTGAACCCAAAGCCTCATAAAAACAAACTCCCAAGTAATAGGTCCTTGTTCTTTTCATTCTCAGACAAACATAATCAATACCTTCAGGTTTGAGGATATAATCTTTCTTACATTCCCCCACCTAGTCTTCCAGACACTCCTATTGTTCACAGAATTATATCCAGCACAACACGGCAAAGAGGCCACGAGCCTGATTTGAATTGAACCAAAACATTTCTCCTGCCCAGACAAAGCTGGGAAACTTTTCTTTGTGCACTTTTCAGCTGATGCGCAGCCTCCTATTATGTGAGCAAGCAGGTCACCATTCATCTTCCTTTGGAAGGTTGTGACATCATTCTGCAATTCCTAATGAACTGGCAAGGCCAATTAAGCACTGCATAGAATATCCATAGCCAATTCACCCAATGAAGAACAGTTACATGCATTAATACTCTGTCTTTTGTAGATGAGAATTATTTGGAAAGAGCACTTTTGTGTTCTGTGCCAGCCCTGAGGAAAGCGATTGCCCAAATTGACTGGACCAGCATCTTTTTTTCCCTTTGGGACATCTTGGCCAACTAGATTCAACTAACATTTATTAGATATATAATATGTGCTGGGTACTAAACTAGTCAGTTTTGTGTCTATAATGTCATTCACTTATCACAAGAAATACAGGATGTAAGAATCTCTAGATGATGGAAATATTGGCACTCATAAACTTGCCATATCATGCAGCTAAAATAATGGCAGGCTAAAAAAAATGCAGATTTCTTAACACCAAGTCTGACGTTTTTTCCACTCTGGTAGATCTCTGATGTGTCTTAGTGCTTGCATTTAAGAGACAACTGACTTCACTGGATATAGTTTAGAGTGGGTTCCCTGAAATGTCTTCTTCTCTGGATACCATGCCTCTGCTTTCTTCTGAGTACTTCCATTCTCCCATCTCCATTGGAATTCTTTCCATGGATTTTGGAAAAAGAGACAGAGGGGAGAAAAGTCAGTCTCACCCTGGATAATGGAAATTGAGAATAAAGAACCTTGGGAGCTGTCATCGGCTATATCCTGGACCTGTTCAGTCTCTGAGGAGAATGAGGCCAGGGCAGGGATGAGCATATGCAGCAGCAGCAGCAAGAGGAAAGATAGCTCTGTCCCCTCTTTCCAGTCTGTTGCTGGCATCAGCCCACCTTTGGGTGTACCCAGAATAGCTCTCTGAATCCTTTTCTTTTGTTCAGGCAGTTTCTGTTCCTTGGAATCCAATGAGCTCTTATATACCAGAGATGTCACAGGTACACTGGGTCATTGGAAACGAATTGGGGACTGCGCTTGGATGTGTATAAGGATCCTTTTGTAAGCACGACTGTGGGAAAAGAAGGCAAATTGTAATAAGACAAAGGGAGTATGGCCATGGAATTTAGGTCAAACTAGAAGTTAGCCAAAGCCACTGGGGAAATTACTGAAGGATAGGTAAAGAATTCAGGAATTTGTACCCATGGGTAATGGCACATTTATAAAGTGAGAGGAACAAGATGGTCAAAGGGAGAGGTAGAGGAGTCATGGTTAAAGGAGTAGAAGAATCAGGAGAGCGCTGAGTCATAGGAATTAATGAATATGTTTCCAAAGGGGAAAAAATCTTCTACAGCAGCCAATGCAGGTGAGAAAGTGAAGGGAATCGGAAGCCATTTGTGACCCATAAGAAAGCTTTTTCAGGGGTGCCTGGATGGCTCAGTCAGTTAAGCATCCAACTTCGGCTCAGGTTATGACCTCACAGTCCGTGGGTTCGAGTGCAGCATTGGGCTCTGTACTGACAGCTCAGAGCTGGGATCCTGTTTTGGATTCTGTGTCTCCTTCTCTCTCTGCCCTTCCCCTGCTCATGCTCTCTCTCTCTCTCTCTCTCTCTCTCTCTCTCTCAAAAATAAATAAACATTTTTTTAAAAAAAGCTTTTTCATAAAAGATGTAGGCACAGAAATCAGATTGCCATGGGTTACAGAGTAAGCAGGTGTAGGAAAGTCGGTGCACTGAGTATAAGTGATTATTTTATAGAATTTTGGTGGTCAATTAAATGAAAAGAGGGCAGTAGTTTGAGGGATAGCAAACTGCAATTTATGTGTTTTTAGCACATGGGAAATTCCAGTTAGTGATCTATTAGCTAAGGAGAAGGCACATTCACTTCCCTATAGTAATACTCTAGCAACACATGGCAGAGACTGGAATTTTCCCACAGTACACATTCTCCCCTTCTTCCTTTTACTTTTTTTTAATGTTTATTTATTGATTGATTTTAAGAAAGAGAGAGAGAGAGTGAGAGAGCATGAGAAACCAAGAGAGGGGCAGAGAGAGAGAAAGAGAGGGAGAGAGAGAATCCTAAGCAGGTCTCACACTCAGTGTCAAAGCCAATGCGGGCCTCAGTCTCATGACTCTGAGATCATGACTTGAGTTGAAATCAAGAATCAGGACACTTAACTGATTGAGCCACCTGGGGGCCCCTCCCCTTCTTCTTCTTCATAATAAACTCCTAGCATCCTGTGTGTCAGCAAGGCATGTGGCTGCCCAGCTAGAAATTGCACATCCCAGCCTCCCTGGCAGCCTCTCATATGCCAATTCTCATCAATGGTCTAAAAATAATATGTGCAACTTTCCCATCCCTTCCATAAGTAAAACGTTCTTGTCCTCTGTGTGAGCTTTTTCTCTTTTCCCACAATTTGGAAAGTGTACTTGTTGATGGGCCAGCTCAACCAGCATTTTAAGGAATGGTGGAATAATCAGAAAGAAGGAACTTGAGCCCCTGATGGAGTGAAGCTCCCCATCTTTGCACACTTGACAACCCATAGGCCTTCTGGACTGCTGTGAAAGAGAGAGAGGAGGAAAAAAGGAGAAGGGGAGAGAGACTATCATTCTTGAGTATTTATTTTGTCTTGGGGTCTACATTTTGGAAGTCCTTTCCCCAACATATACCCCTATCAAACAGGAAAACTGTAAGTATCCTCTGTAGTTTTAACAAGAGTCCTAGTGACCACTGAATAAGACTGCCTACATGGAAAAAGTTGGGAAGACTAAATATGGCTATTTCTTAACTACAGAATAAGTCTAATTTGGGACATTGTCCTTCTGAGGAAGTAGACTATTAACTTCAGAGAAAAAGAAATAGATTTTTTTTTATTCCGTTAAGTTGATTTATAAATGTCCAGGGCAATTAGAAGAGAGTTTGCTAAGAGCGGCATAAGATTTCATTTTGAGGTTGATTGTGGAAGTTGGTTCTTATAAGTGACAGAATCAGACCTCAATGAGCTTAGAAAATAACAGGGATATATTGGCTCACACAACCAAAGAAAAATCAGGGATAAAACTAACCTCAATGAAAAAAGAAACTAAGGTGGCTTCTTCTCTTCTTCCTTCCTTTCCTCCCTCTCCCCCTCCTCCTTTTCTCCTCCTCCTCCTTTTCTCCCCCTCCTCCTCCTCCTCCTCCTTCTTCCCTTTTCTTCTTCTTCTTCTTCTTCTTCTTCTTCTTCTTCTTCTTCTTCTTCTTCTTCTTCTTCTTCTTCTTCTTCCTCCTCCTCCTCCTCCTCCTCCTCCTCTTCTTCTTCTTCTTCTTCTTCTTCTTCTTCTTCTTCTTCCTCTTCTTCTCTCTCTCTCTCTCTCTCTCTCTCGCTCGCTCGCTCCCTGGCATTTATCACAGATCAGCTTCCATCTTTTACAGAAGCTTTCTCCATAAGACAGAGAACCCAGACACAACAGCTTTGGCACCTCTCATCACTCAGAGAGGAGCTGGGATTTCCTCTCCCAAATTCAAAAGACCTGGAAAAGGGCTCAGACTGACCTAGCTCAGCTCAGGTCTCCATGCTTGGGTCAACGAATTCTTGGCAGAAAAGAGAATATCTAAGAAGATAGTAACTCACATTTAGTTATTTCTTCAATAATTTACATTTGAAATCAAGCACCTCACTTGCCCCAGAAAGCAGATGAGAGCATTTGGGAAAGTTTGACACTGTTTATTCTGCTTCTCAGAACTCACATCTTCCAATAAGTAGAGTGTAGGCTTCTGAGAAAGAGCATGCTTTTCTTCATATAAGATATAGGACAAATCTATACCCTTCTCACCTCATCTGCTATTTTCTGGAACAAGCACATAGAATGAATTTGTAGAAATCAGGCCTTCATTCACTTATTTAACCATAATTTATGAGTGTGCACTTTCTGTTAGGAAATAGCCAAATCACAGCCTGATAAATATAGGAAGCAAATGAGTTGAAATATCTGGAAACAATGGTCAAAACAAATGCATGTGGCATTAAGCAGGGCAACTGCTGCTGGGGTGTCTGGGTAGCTCAGTCAGTTAAGTTTCTGACTCTTGATCTCCGCTCAGGTCATGATATCTCAGTTTGTGGGATCAAGCCCCACATGAGGCTCTTGGCTGACAGCAAAGATCCTGCTTGGGATTCTCTCTCCCTCTCTCTCTGCCCTTCCCCTGATCACACTATCTCTCTCAAAATAAATAAATAAATATATTAAAAGAAAAAGAAGGGCAACTGCTGAAAGTTTTGTGAGATAGAAGTCTCACCCAGCACCAGCCTCTTTGGAGCCTTAAAAACAGAATATGATTGACCACAAAGCTCACCTCCAACTTGAGTCAGGCTTTCACCATGCAGAAACGATTCCCTTAGTTGCACCATGACCCAGATCTGCTTAGCACCTCCATGGTCAGATCAGGACCTGCACCCATCTTTTTCTTTCTTCTTTGGTACAGTGGAAGAATTCAAAGGGAGTTCCTCATCCCATAAAACGACCTCAGTTTGAAGCTGAATTATGACTTTCAGATCCCAACTTCCTCATCTTCTCTACCTCAGGGGAGTGTGTGTCCTGCTGAACACTCGCTTGCAGAGTTAAATAAAATAAGAGGCTGGAATCTTTGAGACTAGACCATAAAACATAATTGGACGAATCTTCACAGACAGTATAAAATATCGTATCCTGTCTCACACATATGGGATTATTTAGCCTTCACACAACCTTCAAATAACACATTGTGCTCCTTTTAATCAATCCATAATTCATGCCTTAGCCCCCAGAGGCTTTCACTATGACAATAGTGTGGGCAGGCTAAGGCGAGCTATGTTTTATTAGGAAAGTCAAAGTCAGCTTGGGTTGAATTTCATAAATCTCATTAGTGATTATGGTTTCTGATTTCCAGGCTCAATAAAATACCGTTTTTACTTTGTAAACTCACGTCCACTAGGAGGAGGAGTCCCAGGGCCTCCCTACCAGGCACAGGAACAAAGGGATCCCCAGTTTGGGGAGGCAATGCTAGTACCAATAGGAGCTCTGCTGGGCACCACTGTCCTTTGCTCACAAGTCTTAATGAAAGGTCTGAGGACAGAGCAGCCTCCGTCTGTGTCTCCCAGGGAGAGAGAGGTGAGGAGTTTTATGACTGTCCCAACAAACAGCTTCCCCTGCCTCTCATGCTCTCATTCCTCTGTATGGCCCACTGTCACATAATCTGGGAATGGGAATTCCCTAAAATCTCCAACTGCACATGCACTTGCAGAAGCAGAGATATGGACTCTCAGCGAGGTTAAGTTGCAGCTGGAGAGAAACCCCTAATGGAAGATGGTGACACCCCCACCAAACTGCCCACAAAGCAGGCCTCTGTGGCTGTGGATCTTAGCTGGGATGAGACGTAAGAGCCAATTAATATTCATTTGGAAACGATTTTCAAATGCCAAATCCAGGCAAGGCCATGGGCTGGGTGCTGGGGAGACAACGATAAGAAGACACATTTCACGTGATCAAGAAATAGACAAACAGTGGAAGGAGGGGAAGAGACCCTAATAATATAGGAGAGAGGGTGGAATAAGGCAGTGTGCCCGGGAATCACTCCGGCGGAGTGGGTGGTGGTCTTGGGGGACCATTAAAGAAATGCTTACAATGAAATCTGAGAAATTATTGGAAGGGAGCCCTGGCAGGAAAGAGGAGGAAGAGTATTTTAGGTAGAAGGAACAGCAAGAGCAAAGGCACATGGCCTGTGGCTCAGCAAAGCTGGACTACAAAAGGGGCTTTCTTGGGCCAATCCCAGTTTATGCCTGTTATCCCAATATTATTACTGAGAGTGCCCTTTTCTCATTGTGAAAGTGTCCCACGTTGTTTGAACAAAAAAATTAGATGTCACCTTCATTATCAGGCACATATTTCAGAGGGGTAAGAGGGACTTACCTTCCTGAGGTGGCAAAGTCGAGGACTGAAGCGTGCAGAGCCTGGTGAGCTTTGTAGAGGTATTGGGAAGGCTGGATTTTATTCATCAGGCATTGAGAAACCATCAAGAGGAATTTAAGCAGGAGAGTGGACTAAATTAGATTTGTGTTTAGGGAAGTAAGGTCTGGCAGTAAAATGAAGGATGGATTACAGGAAGGGAAAAACTGGACTCAAGACCAATTCATTCAGTGAAACTCAGGGTTCATGCCCCAGAGAAAGGCATTATGTGTATCAGAGTTTTCCAATAGAAATAGAAAACAGGGCACATACGTAATTTAAAATAGTCTCGTGGGGCACCTGGGTGGCTCAGTCAGTTTGTGAGTTTGACCCCCTCGTCGGGCTCTGTGCTGACAGAGCCTAGAGGCTACTTCGGATTCTGTGTCTCCCTCTCTCTCTGTTCTTCCCCTGCTCACTCTCTCTCTCTCTCTCTTTCTCTCTCTCTCTCTCAAAAAAATAAAAATTAAAAAAGTTTTTAAAATAAATTCAAAAAAATTCTCGTAGCCACATAAACAAAAGTAAAAGCAGATTAAATTAACTTTAGCATGTTGCATGTAATCCAATATATCAGTAATATTATCATTAATAAATACTAAAGAATTAGTAAGTTTCTTTATGTTCTCTTTCGTACTAAGTCGTCAAAATCTGGTATGCATCTCAAGCTTATAACACATCACTGGCCACATTTCAATAGCTCAGTAGCCTCATTTGGCCACCACAGGTATGGACAGAGAGACAAGACACACACCTAAAAAGAGTTAAATGCTCAATTTAAAAATTTTGCCTTTTAAAAAACATTTTTCTTGTGCCTTATATTTCACTAAAATTATCAAATGAGTTATAAAACAGCCATACACATTAAGCATGACTTTTAACCTCACTTTGTAGATTTAAAAGTATATGGAATGAAAACTGAAATGTCAGTAACATTCACCTTCACTGGCCTCACGGAGCTAATATGTGGTGGAAATGGCTCTTGACCCTGGATTCTCACACTCCCTGGATGTTTGTTTGCCTTGTTAACTCCCTGTGCCCCTTTCCTTTGCCCAGTGTGGGTCTTACCGACTCCCACATCTGACCCACATCTCTAACCCTTTCTGTTTCTGTATCAGCCCCAAGGAAGGAAGACAGAATTACAACATGAGGGAATTTGGTAAGGAAAAGCCTAGAGATAGGAATGGTGTGGTATAAGGTGGACAAAAAGAGAAAGGCAAATATAGTTACCTGAGTTGAACAGTGGTTAAGAGGTAGGGTGGTTTGTTCTTTGAAGTCAGACAGACCTGAACACAAGATCTGGCTTCACTGTTCATTTCATTCTGTATGCCAGGCCCTGGCCTAAACCATGAATTTCAATCTCTGCACCTGGAAAATGGGCAATCTGATATTACTATCTCATTTTAATTAGTATTTCCTTGATCACTCTTGGGATAAGTAGAACATCCTTTCACATGGCTATGAGCCAATCATATTTCTTCAATTCATCTGCCTATATATTTTTTTCTATTTGTACTTAAATGTATCAACCACTATTCAGGCTTGCTAAGAAGATTATAAATTATTTTCATAAAGGTCCTAGAACATAATGTACATTCAATAAACGGGAGCTGTGTTTACTATAGTAGAAAATTATAATAATTAATTTTCACAATGATTGTGTCCCTCCCCTAGCTAGAAATCCTCAACAGTTCCCCATTAATGCCTTGAAAATACTGCCAGGATTCAATACTATGTTGGAGATTCACAGCAGTATACAAGTGACAAGTGATAGATACAATTAAGAGCTCTGTGTTCAGAGAAAGAAAAAAAAAAGCCAAAAATAAAACACAGTGAAAAAAATATAGATAAAAGAAATAATGATTTAAACAAGAAAAGCCAAACTTAAACCACTTAGAAGTGAATAAAGGAGAATATTTTATGACTTTGGCATAATTAAGAATTTTAAATATAAAATATAAAAGCACTAAACATAAAGGAAAATATTTGCAATGTATCAACAGACAGAGGATTAATGTTCCAACAGCCCAACGGGAAAAAAATGCTAAGAATATGATTGGCAATTCATGGAAGACAACATACAAATGACTAATAAACATTTGAAAAGATGTTCAATGTCATAGATACCAACAGTAATGAAAATCAAAGTAAATATTATATATATTTTTTTAATGTTTATTTATTTTTGAGAGAGAGAGAGAGAGCCAGAGCAAGAGCAGGGGAAAGGCAGAGAGAGAGGGAGACACAGAATCTGAATTAGGTTCCAGGCTCCGAGCTGTCAGGACAGAGCCTGGCACAGGGCTTGAACTCACAAACTGAGATCATGACCTGAGCCGAAGTCGGATGCTTAACCAACTGAGCCACCCAGGTGCCCCTCAAAGCAAATGTTTAATAGGAATTGTTTGCTTATCAGATTGGCAAAAATGAAAGGAGATTGTAAATATCAAGGGCTGTAAGGATGTTGGGAAATCAGTGCTTTCATATATTTTGGGTGAGAAAATAAATATGTATATACTTATGGAAAGTAATCTGATAATTTTTATGACAATGAAGAAGTGAAGTCATGGGAATAAAGGCACAGCAGAGAGAATATAGTCAATAAGATTGTCATAACATTGTGTGGTGAGCATAGCATGACATACAGAATACATTGACAAAATGTAGTGTAACATTGCGTTTCAGCTACACTCAAATAAATAAAAAAATAAAATAGTGAAATTGAAAGTGCATATATATTTTGAGTCAACAATACGATTTTGAATAATAATAAAATACAGTATTAGTGAGTAAATACAAAAAGATAAGGACAAATTGCTGAATTGCGTGTACAAGCAAAACGTGGGTACCAATCTGAATCACATGGGCATATTTTCATAATAATAAATCATGCTAGAAAATACTAAGATGTATGAAAACAGATGTAGCTTTAATTATATTGACTTGGAGGAGTGTTCACAGTTTGCTTTAGGTTAAAGAAAACAAACTACAAAGTAATATTATCTGATCCATTTTTATAAATGAAAAGGAATCAAATCAAAATACTTTTAATGTGGGATATATAGAACTATATAAACAAAGGTAGCATGTTTGGAAAAAACAGAGAGGGAGGCTATTTATTTTACTTTGGACACTTTCGTGGTTCTTGAGTGATTCAATTTGCTTATTTAATTTAATTCATATTGCTGAAAAACAGATAATTAAATGCCTTTTTAAAAAATGATAAAACATAAAAAGAGAGAAAATGAATCCAGGCTACATCTGGGGTCATAACACTCAGAAAATACGCCGGCATGATGAAGACAAACATGGAAATCCAAGTAAGAATCAAGTAGAAGAAAGCACTGTGTGAACCAGGAAAATAAACCCAACTTAAGGAAGGTTGGGTTGTGATTAGAAATAATGCAATCTGATATTACCATTTCATTTTAATTAGTATTTCCTTGATCATTCTTGGGTAGGTAGAGCATCCTTTCATATGGCCATGAACCCAATCATAGTTCTTCAATTCATCAGCCTATTTTTTTTTTCCTATTTGTACTTAAATGTATCAGTTTGTAAGAGCTCCAGGTATTTTAGTATAAACACTTGGAAAAAAATTCTTACCTTCTCAAAGTTCCAGTCTGTCACACACCAAATGAGCATAATAAAACCTACCTCACAGGACAAATACTTTGTTTTTCCACATAGAAAAATATCAAATCTTATTAAGGAAGGCAATGGTTGATGTCTGGCATTTGCATAAGGTGTTAAGTTTGAAAACATATTCTGTATCTCTACAATATATCAGTTACTCTGCTAGTCACTGGTAATAGAAAGATGAATACGATTGGTCCTTAACCCCCAGGAATTCATGTGTGAAAATAAGTCAACGGTTGTACCAGTTTAATAGCTGTAATGTTAGTTTAATAGCTTTAATAATAGAAGCCTTCCCCAACACCCTAATAACACGCCTCCTCCTTGCCTTATGCTCTTAAAGAATCCTGCACCTCTCCTTGGTGGCATTTACCATAATTGCAATTAATCAGTTATGGTTTGTCTCCTGGATAATTCTGCCTGCGAGCCCTGTTCACCACACCTAGAGTGTAGGTAGCATGTGGTTTAGCTTCCAGTAGGTACTTATTGGCTAAAAGATAGAATGCAAGTGGTATCGTGATAGGACCAGAAGAAAAGGCAACTTGGATGTAATAGTTAAGGAAAGTCTGAGACCTTTGATTTTCCCCTCAAACATGAGATAAGATTCCCCAGATGGATGAGGGCAGAAATACTGGGATGGCCAGTGAGAATAGCCAATGTGAGAGTATAACAAGAGCAGAGAAAATATGAAATGGAATTGGCAGGGGGTGAAATTGAAGACTTAAATAGGGATCAAACCCCAGAAAGTTAGGCTAAGGACTTTAGAGTTTTTCCTATAGGCAATGAAAAGCCGTTGGGAAGTTTTTAACAGAGTGGAGAATCACATTTGGGCTTTCAGAAAATCATACAGTGACAGCATGGGGGAAGAAACTAAGGCTGAGCAAACATCGAGGAGAGTAAGTGTGGCACACAGGAGGTTCAGTAAATATGTCTTAAGTGAATGGGATGGGCAAGCCACAATTTACCTTTACATTAAAAAAAATGGTGCCTTTCTTTTATGTTGCCTTATCCATGTAGAGTCAACTGATTTCTAACAGCGGACACTACATAAATGACCCAAGATTCCCAGATTTTCAGCAAAGGAGAGTCAACTGATTTCTAACAGCGGACACTACATAAATGACCCAAGATTCCCAGATTTTCAGCAAAGGACCGGATTGCTTATGGCAAGCAAGAAGGCAATATTGAGGGAGGTAGTGAAGCAGCCAGTCAGGGTGGGAATGGATTTCAGTAATGACTGAAGGCAGCATTCCATTAAGTTGCATGTCAATGGCAGGAACAATTTAATTTAGAATGCCAATGGTTTTACCATTTTTTTTAATCTTGTGCTAAGATAATCTCGGTAAATTTCAGCAGTAAACACTAGGAGTCAAAGGGAGATAAGAAAGCAAAAAGTAATGCATAATTTATCCTCGTCCATATTTTATTATAAAAAGTAAAACACAAGAGAAGATCTTGAGAGGAGAACTCATTTTCTTCCCTTGGCTTTCAATTTCTTGTTTGGAAGTTTGGTCGCATTGCTTAATCTCTATAACCTTAAGAGACAGAGTCTTAATGCCCTACGCACCATTTTGGCCTCTTTGCACGATGAAGTTGTTAGCTGCCTATATATTTTTCATGGATGCCAGCAAGAGAGCAAGATTACATTCTCTTTAAACTCTGAAAACAACTGTCCCAGGGTTTCAAACAAGCAGATTGACCTACAGGGTCATTTGGTTGTCTATGTCTCCATCTCTTATTCTGATAATCAGGGAAATATATAAAACCCAGCATTTTCTTTTAACCTGCTGCTTGAGAGGGCTGCTTAAGCTATCAATTAACTAAATTAAGAAGAGGCACAAGAAAATAATATATATCCGCACCTCACCTCCAAATTCCCAGCTCTGAGATTAATTCTGAGTCTAGATGCAGTAAATATTCTCTTACCAGGACAATCATTAAACCCTGAAAATTAGCCATCTCTCTCTGGGCCTCTGTTTTCTCATTTATAGAGACTTCCCAGAGACCTCAAAGGGCCTTTCCGGTCTAACATTCCAGGATTTACAAGAGAAGATAAAACTAGCCGTGCACGGGAGATAATTAAGGAACAAAATCTCTGATGATTAGTAGAAATAAGGAAGAATCAAAACCCAGTGCTGTTGGCTTTTAAATACCAAGTACTTCCTCATTCTCTTCACCCCTTCATGGGTAAGGTAGAAAACTTTGACATAGATCTCTTTAATATGTCCTAGATCATAGCTTATTCCACTGTTACTACTTGAAATACACTGCCCTTTAAAGGGTGAATGAGTTGTTAAATTCACTTCTGCATTTTTGTTTATTTTTAGTACAGTTAATTGAACATGGCTGAATTTTATCTACAAAATCTGCCAGGCGTTTCTGCTCACCAATGCTTTGTACAGTATATATTTTGCTGTAGACACTACCCAGTGTGCATGTCTTCATACCTTTTCAATAAAATATGTGAACTTCTGCAGGAGCGGTGGGGAGCAAGAAATTGGAAACCCAAGTTGCACACCGTGCAAGCCACAGGGCAATCCAGCCTTCTGTGTTTTAAACGAAAACTTTTCATCTTTGCGGATGCCTCGCTGGCTCTCCACTTAGCACAGGTCTGTTTCCAGGACATTTGACTCATCAGCAGCCCTCCTCATGCCCCTGCAGGGTGACAGTGCCATTAAGCACAACTCCAGAGACTTCTCATTGTTTCAAATATAGTTGCTTTCTCTCATTTCCTTATTCTTTTTTTTCCCTTAATTTCACAGACACCCAGCAGAATCACTTGCAAATGCCCTCTCTGCAATCTTTTTCCAAAGAAAGAAAGAATGGGTGGGGGGGGAGGCATGGGGTGAATTTGTTCTACTTGAGTGTTCCTGTTTTTCTCAGCGGAACAATTGGACTTTTTTTTTTTTTTTTCTGGTGTCTCTCGCTGGACCATTTTAGATTTCCTAAAATAAAAGTGAGGATTCCAAACCCCACTTCTCTCCTGTCTGGCTCTCACTCATATGCCAAGGTCTGTAAGGGTCATGTGTCTGGGTTCCTGAGCATTTGCTTGCATTTCTTTCTTTCTCCTTTCTGGTTTTTGTTGGCTTCACCAACAGAACAATTCCTCTAGCCTCAGCTATTTCTCGTCCATCCCACTAATGAAAAACCTAATTGCAATGTCTTTCTTCTCTCAGCACTTTCTCAGATCCCTGGCTCTGAGAGTTGGAGGAGCTAGAAGTGGGTCTTTGTGTACCTAGTTCTGTTCTGGTGACTTGGTCAAAATGTATCACCTGTTTTTTACTCACCTGCCAGGGCAGTTTGGTCAGGACAAATGAGAGACAGGCAGAAAGTGGGGGCCATCACATGGAATACCCCAAAAAGGGAGAGAAACCTGGGAGAATTTTTAGAAACAAATAAAAAATGAGTTTCTAGCACAGACCCTCAATATCTTTAACCTAGATTCTTCTAAAAATGTCCTATACGTTTCCCCTGTCACTAAGCTCATACCTTCCAGAACTTCATAGCAATCCTCCGGGACTCATCTCTCTAAATGTCAAATCTAATTGGCATGTTTGATGTAGATCTCTGTATGGCCCCCGGAACCTTCAGGATAATGTCTTGGTCTTTCAGCAGGGCATGCGAAGCCCTCTGTGACCTGGCCCTTCCTACCTCTCCTGTCCTGCGTCTTACCTCCCCGACCTCCTACTTGAATTCTATGCTGCAGGCACACAGGTAATGTGGTAACTGGGTAACATGCAGATCGCTGGATGCATCCTGCTCAAATGTGTCCCTCTCAGAATCCCCCTTCTTGATTTCATTCACACAGAGTGTCTCTTTACTTTTTAAAACTCAGCTCATGCTACCAAGCCTGTTCTTGAACAACTCTTCAGGGAAAACTGAAGACTCTCTTTGGAGTCACAAATGTATCTTCCATTGACATCTATCAGTATATGAGCAACACTTCTTGGATTTACAACACAGAGTCTCTTCTCTTTCCCAGGACGACTTTAAGCTCCTCAAGGATAAAGTCATGCCTGCTCTATTTATTTCTGATGCACCAAGGTCTAGTGCAGTGCCTGCCACACAATGCCTATACCATAATAGGTGCTCAGTAAATGTGAAATGAATGAATGACTTACCCCATAATTTTCCTTCCTAAAAATCTATCTATGAGCACCTTAAATGAAATATAAACTGGAATCAGTTTATTTTCATTTTGTCCACTGATTCTGTCCTGAACTTTGCACCCTAATCAAGAAAAGGACTTGTTGGGCATTTTGATCATTTCATCCAAAGGACCGCTGGACCCCAAGTGAAACATTAGGTCAACTGTGACATGTACTATGGAATTTTTTTTTTTAATTATGCACATGGCCATCTGTTCAGATACCATTCTGGACTTCTTTAATGTGTATAGTTTAGGATAAAGGGGAAACTAGAAAAAACATGTCTCACTTTGGACCCATAAAAATCTGAGTGGTACCTGATTCATTTCAAGTTATGAAGGGTCTCAACTTTAATGGTGCATCTTTCTCTTTGGTCAGAATTCTAAATCTTTTTAATTGCAGTTTAAACACCTGTAGTCAAACCTTAAATGTCTTTCTCATTTAAATTCCATACATTAAAATTCCAAGTACCTCGATGATATAAATAGTAAAAGTAAGGGACAGTTCTTCTTTAAGTTTTGTTTTTTTTTTTTTTTTTTTTTTTTTTTTTTTTTTGTCCATCACTACCTCCCACTGCTCCCAATTATGATTGTTCTTTATGTCCCTAGCATGGTGGCTAAGTTTCCTGGATGATCACAGAAGTTCATTTTTGGAATTGAACAGGAAGGCCAAATCTTGGTGATGCACTTTCAAGAGAACAAAAAAAGCAAAAATAACTACCATTTGTTTAGCACTTGTTATTTGCTGGTCACGCTACCATGCCCTTGAATATATGATATATGTTCACTCTTCACAATTGTACAATTTTATATGATTAAGCCCATTTATCAGTTCAGGAAACTGAGGCTAATGTACATAAGCAATTTTCCTGGGTTGTACAGCTGGCAAGTGGTGAGGCTAGAATTCAGAATAGATGGGTCTGAGTCTGCATAATCTCTTTACCACATTGTTGCCTCCCAAACATCTTGGCTCATTGTTCTCTGCCAGGAGATATTGTTGGAAACTTTCTGAAGAATTGATATAGCAAAGAAGATTGTGACTCAGTGGACAGAGACATGCTGAAGTATGCTTTAATCCAAAGGGAAGATAATATATAGAATGAATAATGTTTGTAATTAAAATTTATTTTTTTTAATGGTCTAACATACCCACCAGGTTGAGGCACGAAGAAGACACAATCAGGGATCTCCATCTATTGAAGACCTTAAGAAGCTTATGTTTCAGTTTGATACCAACTTAAGTGTTTCCACTCTGCTCTGGCTTCCTGTGAGACCTACCTTCAACCCTGTTCCGCCTGATCCCTACATGGAATGATCTTTATCATGCTTTAATGCTACAGCTTTGCTCTTGGATGTTTCTGGTCCTTTTCCTATTACCCCATTGGTTTCCCCTGGACTCAAATATTGAAATGTATTCCTCTACCCTCTGCTAACTAGCCATGCCTGTACCTGAGCATTCTTTACCCTGAGCTGTCTACTCCTTTTACCCAGACATATCAGTTATGCACCAATGGTCTAAATCTTTCTCCTTGCCAGATTGAGGCAGCATGGTGTACTGGAAAGAATCTGTAGCAGACCCGTTGTACAAATTTAGTCAGGATATTGAAGTTCTTTGCCTCTTCGTTTCTATATCTGTGATGTGAGGAGAGTAAAAGCTATAGTCCAGAAGTGTACAAGATTATGACAATAATATATACAAAAAGGCTTGTGACACAAAGCCAAGTGCTTTATGAATTGTATTTATTCAACAAATACTGAGAGTCCTAGATGCTCTCTCTTCTAGATGCTTTAGGATACGTTGGTAAACATGAAGTCCTGGAGCTTTATTCTAGAATGTTCAGTCAGATAATAAACACCAGACAAACTAGGGAAGTCTATACTATATTATAGAGAAATTCGTGCTATGGATAAAAACAAAGGGAAGATAACGAATAAATAGGAAGGTCAGGAGAGCAGGGAAGGGGTGAGGGAGGAGGTATAGTTGGAATATTAAAGAAGATAATGGTTGAGAGAGTAAGAAATTTAGCCAAGCAGATACATGGAAGAAGAGAGCTGTGGTCAGAAGAAACAGCCACTGCTAATGTTCATTCAGGGAACAATTAAGAGAACTGGGATGTTGGAGCTGAGTCATGGAAGGGGAGAGTGGGGGAGATGCGATCAGAGAGATGAGAAGAGTAAGATATGCAGGCCAGGGGGCTATTGTAAGGATTTCTACCCTTACTTGGAGTGAGATGTTAGCTAGCTTAACGTTCCTTTGGAGGCTGGTATGACAGGGAATCCTTCAGAACTTTTCCCTATTCTCATGCATCCTCCATGTAATGAGTTCAGAGCTAGATGCTCATGGGTGGGACCATGTCCTACTCATCTTTGCAATGCCAAAGCCTAACATAATCCCTGGGATATAGACCACACTCAAGAAATATCTCTTGAATCAGTGCCATTATTTTAGCTGCTTATCCTGGAACATTTTTAGGTAGAATAAGGCTTTCACATGGTTAAAATGTACATGTCTCCTGAAGCCCATTAGGAAAGATGGTTTATTATAGGCATTCTTCAATTTCTCTCACATCAGAGCCGTAAGTGGATGTGTCCCCCTGCTGCGTAATTATGAACCATATCTCACACAATTTAATAAAAAAGTATGGACTTGGAATTTAGACCTAGGTGTGACTACCAGAAATACTACTTAGTAGTTATGTGGTCTTAAATTATGTAACCTCTCAAAAGCTTTTATATCACCTTAAATTATATCCAAATCACAGGATCAATGAGAATCTAAAATTATAATGTGTAGGAAAACATTTCAGTAAACTACACTGTAATATACAAATGCTAAATGTTGTTATAATAATTCAGGCACTAGCTGCCTAATATTTGGCATAAAAATTTGAAATGTTCTCTAAAGATGGTTTACATGCTCCTGGGCAGAAGAACCAGTGATTGCGTTGTATTTGCTGTTCTGGATCCACAGTGAAGAGAAGACCCATTTCACCAAAGAAATAAACACTTCCGTTGCTCTAATAGCTTGCCATACTGTTGAATTTTTCCCACTTTTCTATAACAACTGTACTTGCATTAGAATGTTCTTAAAATAGCATTTTGCCCAATTAAGAGGCCATTAAAGATTCAGAAAAGTTTGTGCCAGATCAATAGCACCAGGTCAAACCATGTGATCTATAGGAAAACTCAGTTACAAGGTGATGGATGCACTCAGCTCTCCATTTACATTCTCTCAATTGATTGGATACATCTATGGGCAACTCCAGCAGACCCAGGCGTAGACGCTCTGCTATCCTTCAGGGTTTGCTGAGCTCATTCCCAACTGGCACTTCGAGAGCAATCTAGAAACATCTCAGTGGTATTAGTAAGGCAGCTGCCCAACAGATCCACAGGAGTCCCCCCTCCCAATTTCAACCAAATCCTTTCCAAAACAATGTATTTGTAGATAGACAGCCTTGAGCATTTTCCCACAGAATAGTATATAAACCTACAAAGAAAATAGAGAGATGCATCCATTTCCCATGACTGGATGGGATAAAATATTCAGTTTTAATTGACTCTGGAGAATCCAAGTCAATTAGACTAGGGGTATAATAGGAATGAGAAGTTGTATTATTTTACTAGCTTGATTATTTTGTAAAAATAGAAAGAAATAAATGTAAAATTTGAATAGTCCCACAGTATTGAGATGTGCCATCTATACTAGGCTGTTTTGAGCAATTAAGGGTAGGTTTCTTTCTTTTTTTTTTTTTTAAACTTTATAGTTTATTGTCAGGTTGGTTTCCATATAACAAGGGTAGGTTTCTTTAAGTTATTTTTAAATGAGTTGAAAATAGATATGCTTGTCCAATAGTCTGAGTTTTAGATCGTCCCATAAAACATTAAGTCCCTCTGGTCGTGTGAGCAAAGCACTTCTGTGTGGGTTAAATATATTTGTGAAAGTAGAACTGAATGTCAACATATTTTTTTGAAGAATGAATTTAAAAGTAAGAATTCTGAGAAAAACAAGAGAAGATCAATTTGACATTCATTAAGCACCTACTATGTTCCACACATTGAGCTAGGTTCAAAGAATTGAGGGATAAATAAATTCCTTAAATGGCTTCTCCAAAATGACTACAGCTACACAGACAGTCAAGGAAAAATTATTCATTTGCTATGAAAACATTATCTGAGGGGGCACCAATGAAGAGGTGGTTAATTTTACAAAAAGAAATGAGCTTATGGAAGTTTCTATGGAGGCAGAGAGGTGAGTCTCACAAGATTCATAGAATTTCAGCAGATAGTTGTGAAAGAGACACCTATTCTAGGCAAGAACACCATCGTATAGCTTGGAAAGTACATGGAACATATGGGGTTGAAAATAGCCCTGTCTAGCTAGCTCATGAGGAACGTAGCAAGAGAAAAAGCTAAGACAAAGACTGGAGACATGTGAAAAGGGGAGGCTGGATATGCTGATCCAAGCCAGATTGTAAAGAGAATTGTTCTCTGTAGACTTTGAACTTTGTGCTCTAAGAAATGAAGAACTATTAAAGATGATAAAGACAAGATAGGGCATATGCAAGCTGGGAAAATTTTTTTTTAATTAGTAAGTTAAATATCAGTAAAGGTGAGGTACAAACCCATCTCCTGAAGTTCTAAGTTATCTATCACCTGTATCATACAGGTAATAGTTTGCCTAGACCCTACAATAATCACTGTTTTTCCATTCTTAAACATCCTTTTATCCAATCAATATTTATTAAATTCCCTGCACTGTGCTGGACTAGTGGAACACAATGGGGACCAAGACAAATATATTCCTGGTCCTTATGGGGTTTATAATATTGGGGCAATGAACATTAAACATATAAAAGAGATAATTACAGATTGTGGTAAGTACCACTACAATCACATGCTAATTCAGCCCCAGAACTCACTGGTACCAAGTTACAAAATTTCATATTGAGCTCATCACCAAAAGTCTGTGAGTATGGTTACCTTTTTTATTCTAAATAGCAGAACGATATTCTCTTTTTGAGCCATGTCACTTGCCAGTGAAGTTGGGGTTGGGTAGCCTCAACACAAACCACTGTAATATCTGCAAGACTCTTTGTTATTCCAAACATATATAAATTACTGGAAATCATTATATTTTGCTGGAGAAGAGAAATAGTCAAGCTTTTCTCAGTTGGAGTCTTTTAAATGTATGGGTTCACTGGTAGAAAGGACAGATGGCTGAGCTAATGTTAGTAATTACAGAGAGGAAAAAGTCCACTGTTGACCTAAAAATGCAACAAAATCTATTTCTTTATAACTTCCAAGTGACTGTTTAGCTCAAGTCCTAATTATTACACTGAGAAAAGAATAGCTTAACATTAGAAAATTTCCCTAAGAACATAAGAATACTAGGCCATATCTCTATATGTGACTATAAGCCCATTTACTTAACAGCTTACTTACTCAATCTTATCTGGTCTGTGACACTTTTGAGAATTTAATTAAATGCTTACATGTCATCCTATGGGAATGAAGGTGAAGGCTAGCCTCAGCAGAAAACCAACTCAACAATCTAATATAAAGAGATTCTTATGAGATTATTTTTCAATCTAGCCATTTTTCAGGGCATACCATCACCCTTTCACATTCTGACAAACTGTATTTGTTTGGTAGGGTTTCTGTAAAATGTACCACAAACTGGGTAGCTCAAATACAAAAATTATGGTCTCACATTTCTGGAGGCTGGAAGTCCAAGTTTCAAGATGTCAGCAGGGCCCGTTCCTTCTGAGGGGCAGTGAAGAAACTGTTGGTGCCTTTTGCCTATCTTCTGGTGGGTTGCTGGCAATCTTTGGTATCTCTTGGCTTGTAGTAATTCATTTTTTTAAGAATATCAGTCATATTGCATTAGATCCCATTCTAATAACCTCATTTAAAATTAATTACCTCTGTAAAGACCTTATCTCCAAATAAAGGCACATTCTGAGGTATCGGGGGGGGGTAGGACTTCAACATATAAATTTTGAGTACACACAATCCAACCCAGAATCAATATTCTATGAACTGAAGAGCAAATTTTTTCTTCAGAAACAAAACTTCAGCATCTTTGCTAAATATATAAGTGTAAAATTGTTTAATACAATTTTTTTCTTCTTCAGAGTATGTGTGTGTGTGTGTGTGTGTGTGTGTGTGTGTGTGTGTGTAGTTCATTTTCCTTTTTCATGTGATCTATAGTTGAGCTTTGGGAATAATTACGAGAGTTAATGTTGGGATCCAAGGTGTGTGGTATATAGTCTGGAGGTAAGGTGGGTGGCTATTCAGCTCAAAACAAATACTCTTCTCTGAGACTGACCACAGGTCACAGGGCTGTGTCCCAGAAGCTTTGTCTGTCCGTGTGACTCCTACCCCCTGACTTTACAGTTTAATTCAGGGGTGCCTGGATGGCTCAGTCGGTTAAGTGTCCAACTTTGGCTCAGGTCATGATCTCATGGTTTGAGAGTTTGAGCCCCATATCAGGATCTGTGCCGACAGCTTAGAGCCTGGAGCCTCCTTCAGATTCTGTGTCTCCCTCTCTCTCTGCCCCTCCTCCACTCACCTTCTCTCTCCCTCTCTCTCTCTCTCTCTCTCAAAAATAAAAATAATCATTAAAAAGCATTAAAAATAAAACAGTTTAATTCAAAGATAGTCACCTAACCCAGAATGACCCGGTGGGATTTTGACATTAAGAATGGCAATATTTGGAAACAGAACAATTGAAAGTGATCAGTTGTTACCTGAAGAAAAAGGCCCCAAACTTCTACTGATAAAGTGCCCATGCTGACCTCATTCCCTCCTCTTATGAGCCTCAGTTATTCATTTCCACACTATGATCACAACAAAATGTTTTTTAATATGCCTGAGCTTCCCTGGGTTATTTTATGATGCATGTGACCCAAAGAACCTTAACAAATACAGGTGGCTCTGCAGTGATCTAGGCCCCAATTGTGCACTTCTGGTTCTTTATCTCATCCCTTCTCTTCTGGCTCATGATTGCACATGATACTCCTGGCACCTGTCAGTCCATGTCATTGGTCATAATAGGAACTCAGGGAAAGAGTAAGAGTTTAGGGCAGAAAAAACAGTCCTCCTTCTGGAATAACAATAAAAAGCATACATTTTACCTATGCTGGGTCTATCCTGTGATCTTTGTACATCTAATTTTTTTAATGATATGATGGACTGCCAGATGCATTCTCTAATTTAAAAACAACTCAAAGTAGTTGCAGATACCCTGGGACAAGTCTGAGGGTCAAAGTAGTCAGCCTTTATGGAGAAAAAATTGCAAATATAGATCCCTGGAAGTTAATATTTGCAGTCCATGATTGCCATTCAGGGTGTCCTTCAGAGTTTCTGCTTCTACCATTCACAGAAGCAAGAGCAATTGCTGTTGCCTGTGAGAAAGGACATATTAAACGTGGGCAGTAGTGCACAGAACCTAATCTCCTGTGTTCCACTCATTCTTGGTCAAGTGCCCCTCTGTGCCCAAGCATTGCACTTTTGGGTTCTGTTATCATTTATGTAAATAAAGATCAAAATTAGAACTGGCTTTATTTTGTAGCGTTATATCAAGCGTCTCTGAAGGAGTTCCTTATCAATTTATCTAGTGGTATTTCAGACATTTGCAAGTATGTATGCAAGGCTCTGTGGATGATGAAATGAATAACAAAAGGAAAAGTTTGAGATGCCTAAAGCTTGTCCAAGAAACATGGCTCAACATCAGAAGGAAGAGCCATGAATCCCTGCTCTGCCAAACCTCATGAAGGGAAAGAGTTGTATCACTGAAACTCCACAATGAGTGTCTGAGAACTTATTCATGGCTTTGCATCAGAGAGTAATAGAGAGTTATAGCTCAAGGAAAAGGTAGATGATATGAGAATATTAATGTCCTGCACAGATCAGTTTCCTTGTGATATCTACATCAAACTTTTCTTTCACCCACAGATCTTCCAAAGACTGGTTAGCTCAAGACAGCTTGGTGCAAGAAACTATTGAAACTTATCAGCAGGAGAAAACAAAGGAGCTGGGTTGGTATTGAATCTAAGTGGATGTGTTAATAAAATAGAGGATTGGCACCTGATGGTGTTGACTAACGGTCTAACCACAACATTCAGAAAGATGAGGTGAGCTTGGGCTTATTCTGATCCTGTGTTGTCCATCCACATGGAGCAGGACTCCAGTCAGTATCAAGGGCGCCAAGTGACAGTGCCCATCTCTGAAAGGGGTGAGTGCCAAGCACTAGGCAGGTTGTCACAGTCTCAGCAAAACATCCTGAACTTCACTAGAGGAACAAGCATGCAAGTCAGGATACCAAGGCAGATGTTGAGGACCAAAGCTGGACAAACTAACGAAAAGGAAGAAAGTAGAAAACCATGCTCCCAAGTATGTTGGCTAATATGCTTCAGGACTCAAAGAATTATTGCCAGGTCCCAGCAACTAGAACAGTTGATTTTGCTCTTCTGCCCCCAACTTACTCACATTTGGCTGATGACCTCGAAGAAGTAGTTGAAATAGTCTTCAGTATCTGAACTGATTCATGTCAAGAGACACAGGAACTAATTTATGAGCACACTGTATTTACCTAGACTCATTTTATCAGTCTGTTCACTTCACACAGACACCTGCACAATGCCCATTTTTCTCTTTGTTCCTAAGATTATGTAACTCTTACCATCACTTATATAAAAGTTAGTTGATGTTGCCTGATAAATGCTGCTATTTTTTGAGTACCTATTATATCTCAGGTACTGTGCTGTGTATTTCACATGCAGTGCTGCTAATTTTCACAACAACATTGCAAATCAGTACCCTTATCCTCAGAAGAGGTAAGTTTCTGACTCAAGGTCAGAACACAGGGCTGAGATGTAAACCCAGATCTGTCTGACTCCCAAGCATGTGTATCTTACACTATATTCTGCTGAGAAATGTTTGAAAAGGATGATTCATTTTGAGGTAATTTTTCTTTGTGAAGTTTTTAATGTAACCAATTAAACATTAGCTCTTTCCTTCAACTTGAGTTGAATGTGAATATTGCACATTCAACATTTTTAAAAAATACTTTTATAATGAAAAGCAATTTTAGCAGAATGAGCACTGATCAGAAATAAGATTTGAGAATGCATGCTAATGAGTCATGTGACCTTGGGAAGACCTTCACTTGCCTGGGAAATGTTCCTTATTTGTAAAAAGGGAGTAGAGAACTGAGGGGTGGTGGGGAGGGTTGGAGCTCAAACATTAAATTCTACCAGTATCTTCTAACTCTCCAAGATCTAAAGATCTTTCCAATTCTTTAGAGCACATGCTCTTTATATATTTCAACGCTACCTTTTGCAAAGAAACCATAAGAATTTGACTTCCATTTTTCAAATTTATTTTTAAAGAAAAAATTCCCAGCTGTCTGCATATCCCAGGTTAATCAATGTCTTTCACATGTATGCAACTTAAGAAAAAAGCAATTATAGTACTTGAAGTTGACAACTGAGATCTATTTGAAGCCTTGTTGACCAATGAAAGTAAATAAATGTACCCAATAAATAAATCCAATTCTTGTCTTCAACTAGATAATTTCAAGATAATTGAATTTAAGGGAATGGTGTTTTAATTTTAGCCATGAGAATGTCATTAGATGATTTGAATGAGAAAAATAGAGACTGGATTTAGTCATGTTCTTCACAAAAGCCATGGCAGCGGCAACACTAGTAGAAGGTATTACAGATAAATGCATCCACAGACCTTACAATGAGGAGGCCATGGAATGTTTCAGGCAGACATGTGTTACAAAATCACCTATCTGCCTTTGTGGCCTAAGTTAAGAATTACATAGAAAATAGAGAGGAAATAGAGAAAGGGAAGGAGGGTGTGGGAAGACTGGACAGAAATACATAATGAACTGCTCCATGGGTAATTTTTCACATGAAGGTGGGTGCAGACAGTTAGAATAGTTCACCATGATTTTGCATTCTGGTCTCAGATTTATCGCTGGAATTAATTTCTACATTTCTGTGAAGGACATTATACATTCCATTCCTACCATTTTAAATAATAAATTAATTTTAATACATTTTTGCTCCAGCTTGAATGGGAAAGATGAAGAGCAATTGATAGGCTCTGAGTTTTTAGAGCACCTTTCAACAAGATTAAAAGCATAAGGCAGCCAAAAAAAAAAAAAATGGGCACTTGGCGGGCTCAGTTGATTGAGCGTCCGACTTCAGCTCAGGTCATGATCTCACGGGTTCGTGAGTTCGATCCCCGCGTCAGGCTCTGTGCTAACAGCCCACAGCCTTGAGCCTGCTTCGGATTCTGTGTCTCTCTCTTTCCCTGCCCCTCCCCTGCTTTGTCTCTGTCTCTCAAAAATAAATAAACATTAAAAAAATAAAAAAATAAAAGTATAAGGCAGCCCAAGTCGTCTCTTCTAGAAACAGAAAGTAGACAACTTCTGGGGCTGCAGAGTTACTCTACTCTAAAGTGTTGCATGGTCCAGTACGGTAGACACAACTCAAGGTACACCCTTTGACCAAACTGACCCTTGGACAGAGTCTCAACCCTGTGAGCTTTCAAGCAACTTACTTAAGATGCTTCTTTAAGATGGCTTCAATATGTATTTGACAGTACTAATGAAAAGAAAGAGACTGCTTATAATTATCTTAGACCTAGAAGATATAAGTACCTCTAGCAAACTCACCAGTAGTCTTAAAGACTACCTGGGTTTCCCACAGTTCTATCCAGTGAGGAGGTGGGACCAGGAAGGGAGACTGTCTTGCTCTTCATAAAGTAAATGCTATGTAGGGACTTGAGCAGAGAGAGAAATGGAACTATTTTAATTTAATTCTGTTTGTTTGTTCATTCATATTGTTTTGTCTTCTTGGGTGTTTTGCTTTCTTCTGGCACCTCCTTCTTGTTTCTAAATCTTCTCTCAACTAGAGTGCTTTTGTTATTAACTGTCTACACTGGACTGGATTGGAAACTGCAGCGGAACTTTACTTTCCAGGGGCTCCTTCTTCTCTAACATACCTGATCAGCTTCTAATGGGTGCATTTTCTAAAGTATAGAGCTAGAGTGACCTTCTCTCCCCCGCCCCACCCCAGGGAAAACTCTGTGGTCTTTATTTAAAGTTTATAGATATCTGAAGGAAAGACCAGACAACCAAAAGCACATGCTGACTCTTAATCACCCTTAATGGTGACTCCCTCCCCCACTGCAAGCTGCTTTGAGAACTCAGTACTATGCTTGAGCTTCAACAACTAATTAAAAACTGAGATGTTCAAGAATATATCTATGGCAAATGCTGTTGGCTGACAAGCCCAGCATCCACTCTCAACCTCCTTCTTCCTTGCTCACCTCAAGTCTCTAGTCTTCAATGGCACATGAAATGGCCATGGGAGTTCCAGGCAATGAGATGGGAGAATTCTGATGGAGGCTCTTAGAAGAGCTTTTGCTTCCTAATAAAGAGAACAAATGGATCATCTTGTGCTTCCTCCTTAATCTCCCTTTGTCCTCCCTTGGATGAGGATGTCAAGTCTGTAACTGCTGCCGCCATCTTTGAGGCAATGTGCCAAAGATGATGAAGTAAAAACAGAGACAGACCCTGAGTCCCTGACACATTACTGAACCAGTTGAACCAACTATTTACCTCCATATTTCTTGTTGATGAGAAAAATAGACTTTTGTTTCTTAAGCTGCCACTTTTCTGGTTTTGTTTCTTGCAGTTGAAATCATTCCAAAAGACTGAAAATTGTGCTTTCAGTATCAATAAACCATTTAGGTGTGGTGATCATAATATCTTGTATTTTTAAAGCATTCTTCAATTCACAAAGTTGGTTTCCCACATGTGATCTCATTTAATCTGCACAATAGGATAGTAAATCAGGAATTGTTATCCTAACTTTAAAGTTAAACCAATTTAAGCTCAGAGGGTTTTTAAAGATAACTTGTCTAAACTCACAATAACAGAATCTGGTAGATTTCAGGACTTGAACCCTTAGCCTCTGACCCCAACTCCCAATTGTGTCTAGTCTGCTCATATTGGATGCCAAACTCTTGTCCTCACATAGTTATTATGTCATTAACAATCCCTGAAGAACTTCTATGAATAAGTCTTTAGACAGAAAACAGGAATTGGATAAAAATGACTGAACTCATAGTCTGGAGTGAACGGAGGCACTGTGATAAGCCCTGTGGTTTTAATGGTCAATAGTATAAAATATCTTATTCTGAGGATTTCATAGGCCACTAGGAAAGACAAACACTTAAATGTTATTTTTTTAATGTTTTTATTTATTTTTGCAAGAGAGACACAGAGTGTGAGCGGGGGAGGGTCAGAGAGAGAGAGGGAGACACAGAATCAGAAACAGGCTCCAGGCTCTGAGCTGTCAGCACAGAGCCCGACGCGGGGCTCGAACCCACGAACCATGAGATAGTGACCTGGGCCGAAATCGGCCGCCCAACCAACTGAGCCACCCAGGCACCCCTAAATAAGTTATTTTAAATATAGTGGGCCATAAGGGATATATTTACATTGTAGTATGGGAATACTGATTCTTATTTTGGGGGGAAGTGGAGATGAGGGGTAAGTGGAGAAAAGTGACAAGGACACCACACAGTGTGTCATTAAGCAGTTCTGTATGGTGTGTACATTTTGGGGAAGTGGCAATTTATGGGGCTCCAGAGCTGACCACATCTAGGTCATAAAGGTTCTTGGAGGGCCTGGCGTGTTGTATTCATGTGTGTGGTTACAATCAATAGATCTCATATTATAGAGATCTTATTATATAAAGAATTATATTTTTGAATACTCCTCTGGCATGAGACAGTGGACCAGAATGCTCCTCTGGCATCAGGCAGTAAAGTATTATCTGGACACAAGGTTAAGAAGGTTTCTGGGACAATCTTAACAGCAAGACATAAGGAGACCTAAAACTCAGGTAATGTCTATGGACTGGATAGAAGGAAGCAGTTTGTTATAGATGTAAATGGAACCTCACTGGGACATGTGTAGGGAGAGAAAAGCAGAGGATGGAACTATGGAGAATGCAAACTTAAAAAAAAGTAAGCAAAGGAAAGGGAAAGAAGTAAGAGATCAGATGGGTAGGAGAAAAGCAAGCAAACAAACCAAAGTTGTTTCCAGAAAGCATAGGTCTCAAGAAGTTAGGGAGTGAGCAATTATAATCTTAGTAATAATAGATGACATTACTAAGCACTTACTATACATGCAGCATTACTTTTCATCTCTGCACTGTCAGTTACTATGAAGGGGTAAGTGTTATAAGGGCTGGACATTTACAGTTGGATTTACTATGGCCAATCATTAGTGACTGAAGACCTTCAAAAAAGGAGTTTCAGTCAAGAAAATAAGAGTAGAGACCAGATTGCAGTGGGGTGAGAGGTGAGTGGAAGGTGAGGAAACAAGACAGAGAGAGGTGTCTATTCTTTTTAAAGATCTTGACTAGAATAGAAAGAAAACATCCCAAGGTCCCAGGGTCATTTTTGTAACACAGTAAAGACTCTCGCTATGAGGAAAGAATGGAAAGAGGGAACCAGAAGAACAAAAGAGAGATTAGAGTAGGGCAGAAAGGTCCCTGAGGGAAGCAAATTGAGATCATCACACTGGTGGAGGAAGAATTAGCCCTGAATAGGAAGAAAGACACATGTTCACCTCAGAACAGCGGGGAGGCAATGTGTGCAACTGCAGAATTTGATGACAAACATAAACATATAAATAACAAACTGGAATTAGTACACACCCAGCTAGGGAGTTACAGACAGCACCTCCAATAGCTGATGACCATTGGTCTCCATTGGTGCTAGTCTCCTTCTGCGCTCAGTCTGAGGGAAGTTAGTTTGTGACTGCTGATTTCAAGTTGCTTTCTGACTTCAAACTGATTTATTAACTGGAGAGAGACTCCAACATTCTCTTTCTGCACATGC
Organism: Cryptoprocta ferox; assembly: GCA_028646485.1. Taxonomy (NCBI): domain Eukaryota; kingdom Metazoa; phylum Chordata; class Mammalia; order Carnivora; family Eupleridae; genus Cryptoprocta; species Cryptoprocta ferox. The sequence continues at coordinate 30,978,385 of CM053565.1, forward strand.
TCAAAGTTCAAATTTTAAAGAGGAATGTCTTAAATTGGGTTCCTCTGGAAGCAGACCTTGAGATTTAAATTTTAGTGCTAGTAGTTTATTTGGGGGGTGATACCAGGAAGCACCAAGAGAGAGATGAGGAATCGAAATGGAGAAGACAAGGAAGTCAGTGCAGGCTCCCCCTGTGGGAACTGAGGTTCAGTGTCTTTGGGGGAACTCCAGGAGATGGAGTCAAAGAGGCCTCAGAGTTGACTCCCCCTCTTGAGGAGAGGAGGAAGGAAGATAATTATCTACTGTTAGTCATTGATGAGAGCTACCCCCCAGGGGGTTGACTCTGCTCCCAGGGGTGTTAACTCCCTGGCCCTTCTGGGCGCCCTGCTTGTGGGCTAAAGCATACCTATATCGATGAGAAAGCTCCAGGCAGAGAATCATAGATGGCAGCAGTGAGAAAGCTTAGGTAATAGAGGCCAGACACAAATAATATCTACTACAAGCTCCTTTTCATGAACTGAATCTCCCAATTGCTATCAGTGTTTATATTTTATAGTGCACATGTCTGGAACATGTGGGAAATGAGTCTTTCTTAAGTCCATGGGCCCTGCAAGATCTGTCTGAGACTCTTTCTTGCACTGTGGACAGTAGACTCCTAGGATGGGGGTGGGGTTGTGAGGAAAGGACAGCTATAGTCCCCTCTAGTTTTCAGCCATAACAGAACAAATTCTAGGTAGAACATTACTAGAAAAGAGCCTCTATTCTTTAGTCACTGAATCTCATTGCAAATTAAACATGCACAGCTATGAAATCACAAGAGAAACATCAAAAATGTAGCAGACTTATAGATAGAACATTGTAGATTCAAATCTTGCTGCTGCTACTTATTGTATAAACTTGGGCCAACTGAGGCTTCTGTTTCCTTGTCTGTTAACATGGATTCTATTTCCTGTTCCACCTACTGCATCAGGTTGTGAAAATCCAACGAGATCATGCACATGAAAATAATTAAAACCATGTCACATCCTAAGTATTCCTCATCAACATTACTGTAGGAGGTGGCCTTCTCTTTCTCCCTTTCTTCACCAAAAACACCAACCATGTCCTATTTCCCTCCCCCGCGACCCCCCAATACTCTGCCCTTGCTCTCTCCATCCTTATTTGTATGTGTGTGTATGTTTGCAAATGTCCACAAATTTTCTTTGTCCAAATCCTAAAACTTGAGAGGAAAGGCGTCCACTTTTCATGATGAAACTAGCAAAACAGGTGTAAACTGAGACTTTTATGCATTAACCTGAAGTCATGCTCCCAGGGTGAGACCAACAAGGGAAATAGAGGATGAGGAAGGAGGGCCCTCAGAGCAGTTCTAGTTCTAGGAAAGAGAGAGAAAAACTGAGGGAAAAAGAGAAAAAAGAAGGAACTGGAGATCAAAAGAGAAACATCACCATTTTCACTGAGTTCAGAAGTAAGAGGTCACCTCCTTCAGCTTATCTGAATGGAAGAAATCATGGCATCAATCTGGTGTGACCTAGTTGATTTATGATTCCACCCCTTCAAGCCCTATTTCCTCTCTCATGTTTGTATATGGTCTTATTTTCCACCAAACATCCACTTGTTATGTGAATAAGCATAAATCAATCCAAGCAGTAACTGTGGGAAGTGTACTGTGGCAGGTGCTATGCTAAATGCTGAAGACACAGAAATGAGTAAGATATAGCCTGTGCCTTCAAGAAGTTATAATTGAGTAAGAGAAAGATATAAACAAATTATGATATACAGTAAGTGCACCAATACGAGCATGTACAAGAGACAGAAATAATTGCGAGGAGGAAATGATTAAATACACAGACAATAAGTCAGAAAAGATGATCTAAAAGAGGTGATTGCTGGCATGGGGTTTGAAAGATGACTAGAACCTCCCCAGCCCTGAGATTAAAAAATAGAAGCATTCCAATCAGAGGCAAGGAAGGCAAGGAAGCTATGAAACAGCACGGCTGTGGGTAGAGGTAGAGAACAACCATGAATTCCATTATAAGTAGTTTGGACTTGATTCTATAGGCAATAGGGAGCCATAGACGTTTTAAGCAAGAGAGCAATGCAATAGATATATATTTTTGGAATATCAGTTTCACAACCATGTGGAGAATAGTTTGTATTTCTTTTTGGCAAGAGAGGTGGAAACTGGAGACAAGAAGGCGAGTTAAGATGTTATATTAAAAATCCTATCTCTAGGATATTTAGCAGCCTCCTTTTGGGTGATGTGGCAAGGGCTGAGGAAAGGGTAAGAAAATGGAGGTAGGAAGTGATATTCAGGAAATGGCCCTAAGGTGGGTTGAGCAAGCACACAGACACTGCAGACTAGTGAGAATTCAGAATCCAGCTTATAGCTCGAGAAGACATTTTTGCAGAGGGGACAGGATTACAAGCAGCCTTTGGGGTAACATGAAGCCTGCACATAACGCTTATAAATACATAAGAAATCCAAACAGTCTTCCTGATTCAGCTCAAATTAAATACACTTACTTTCGAAAGGTTAGCGAGCTTGGCTTTTGCTGAAGTGTTTCTTCTCCACACTTCGTTTTAATATTGCACTGACAAATTGCCTTCACTTAGAGGATTTATCTCCCTTCAGATGTAGCTCACCAAATAGTGGTTGTAAAGTCATAAAACTTCAAGGTAGTGATTAGTGGTAAGGGTAGAGGGCGGAGGGTAGGGGGGCAGTGTGCAGGGGAGGGAGTGTGTGCGATGCCATTTCTGGAAGAGGAGGCATCCCCAGAGCCAGCGAAAACATCTGCAACCCGGGCTTTCAAGGTGTCATCAGCACCCCCTCTAATGGGCCTTCTGGTTATGCCACCAAGAGAAATCCCGCGCTTGTGACAAGTGTGAGTAATCACACGGCCCAGCGGTCCCCTCCCGGAGCTTGTTCAAGGGTGATCCTCAGAGAACGATTCCGTTAGAGCCTGGAAGGGGAAAGCTGCCTTCTAATTCAGCTCTGGGCTTCCAAGGATCTTGTCCTGACAGCCACTAGACTCTTGTCACTGAGAAATGAACAAAGCAGCATCAGCTCAGAGCAGGCAGCCCCTTGGGTAGGCAAGACTCCTAGGAAAAAATAGTCTACCCTATTTTGGTCCCTGCTCATGAACTCCCCTAGCAGCAGCATCTCCAAGGTATTTCTGTACATGCAGCTGGCACTAGCTTTTCCAATTTATCGAGAAGAAAGCCTGCAAAAATATCAGGTATGGAGAGGGCACAGAGGAAGTCCTGGTGAGGGACTTTGCATAAGCTTTCGGTTAATGTTAGTGGTTCTTATGGGAGTAGTGGTTCCTTCTTAGCTAGCGGGAGGGAGGGTAATTTCAGTCTGTTACCAACGGAAGAAATCTCTGGTAGGCAATCTTGAACTCACAGAGACCAGAGGTGGAGCAAAATGGTCCTTTATTTTCCTCATGCAATCACCTATTAGTTCATACAACTGGTACCCTGGAGTCTTTCATCACTGGTCGCCCTCAACTTTCCTCCTTAGCATGGCATCTGTCTACCAGCATCAGAGCCCCATCCTGGAGAGAGGGAAAGAGAGCGTCTTTCACACTTCATGCTCTGGAGGGCGGACCATGTCCTCCTTCTACTAAAGACGGAAACCTATTGAAGACAGACAATCTCTTCCCAACACTGTATTGGCTTCCTCTCACAGAAATACTTCAGTGTATTATTATTATTATACAAACACTGTCTCTGTTTTATCATCTTTCTTGCTGGACTCCAAACATATAAGGAATAAAAAAGAGCAAAGAAGGATGAGTGGAAAATAAAAATATGCCTGCCATATCCCTGTTGCTGTCACGTTTGCTATCATTACTATTATCTCTGCGTTCTTATTGGAGCTGGAGATAACAGCTCCCCACTCAGATCTAAACTCCAAAGATTTGAAAATGCCTGTGTCTTTCCATAATAAATGTTTGTCTCCATTTTCCTGCCCAGTGAATGACTCAAAAACCTTTATGGTTGCAAAAGTTTGGTTATTATAGAAAATGCCTTCATTTTCTAAATGAAAAGGAAAAAAAATTATAAAAAGCATACTGTAATCCAGTAGCCGGTATCAAAAAACCAGTGGCAGGGATTTCAACAAGGTGAGGAGAATTGGTTTACAACACATTAAATCCAAGCATTAGGGGAGATTTAAAAAAAAAATTAGAAACCAGAGCATTGGGAAGCTGATTCTAAAGTTGGCTTAGAAGTGAAAGCAATACCTACGCAAAGCTGAGCCAAAAAGCAAATGGCGTGGAGCTCCTTCTGGCTGCCCTGCTCAGAGCCAGGACTGGTTTTGGAGTCCAGGATATCTTTCATTGCAGGCTAGGATCAAAGAGAAATAGGGACCCCAGTCAGAGGCGACAGGAAAGGAGAGCTGATATTCCTATCATTTGTTATGAAGAATTCCTTGTTCACATTTGATTGCAGGAAAAAAATCTCTCTCTCTCTCTCTCTCTCTCTCTCTCAGTGTTATTTATTTATTTTGAGAGAGAGAGAGAGAGAGAGAGAGAGAGCACAAGCAGGGGAGGGGCAGAGAGAGGGAGAGAGAGAATCCCAAGCAGCCTCCTCACTGTTAGTGCAGGACCAGAGACTGGGCTCCATCTCATGAATCATGAGATCATGACCTGAGCCGAGATCGAGAGTCCTATGCTTAACTGGCTGAGCCACCCAGGTGCCCCAGGAAGAAACCTCTCAAAAATAATCAAGAATAAAACCTTTTAGGGGCACGCGGATGGCTCAGCCGGTTAGGCGGCTAACTCTGGTTCTCGGCTCAGGTCATGATCTCAAGGTCTAAGATTGAGGGTGGAGCCTGCTTGGGATTCTCTCTTTCTCCCTCTCTCTGTCCCTCTCCTCTGTCCCCATGCACCCACTCTCTCAAAATAAACACATAAAAAAATAAATAAATAAATAAATAATAAATTCTGAAGATTTCAATGGTGGTGGTAGTTTTTAATGTTTCTTAGATGTAAATTAATATTTTATTCTCCAATTAAACTTTGAAAATTGTTTTCCAAGTCCCAGCATGACCCCAGAGAGAGACAAAGGTGAATTTTCAAGCCAGAAAATAAACACTTGTAAAAATATATATTTCCTGTTTTCAGATCATGGCACAATATGTGTACACAACTAGATCTCACGTAATAGCACAAATTTCCTAATTATATCGCTTGGGCCTGCTATATTTTCTTCTTTCTCTTCCAGAGAAGAGTTAGGTATTGATACATTATTCATCTCTGCTCAGATCACAGTAAAGCTAAGGGACATTTTTCTCTCCTCCCTGTGTCACATCCAAGGTGAGAGGAAAGAGAGATGGTGAGTGTGTCTTACAGTTGATTCTCTACCATGTTCTCTTCTCTGCAGAGCTGCAGAGAACCATTAAAATAATGGTTCTCAGTAGGGAATCTTCCACAAGACAATTGGCATTTTCTGGAGACATTTTAGCTCTTCCCAGTGGGGATGGGTGTTCTACTGGCATCAGGTAGGTAGAAGCCTCAGATGCTGCTCAACAGCCCAGGGGAATACTCCCCACACTCAAGAATTATCTGACCCCAAATGTCAATAATTCTGTATTTGGGAAACTCTACTTCAAAACCTTAGTTAGATCATGTCACTTTTGTGCCTAAATCACTCCAGAACACTGAGAATGAAATTCAACTCTTTTGAAAGTGCTTGTTTATAAATAAATAAGCAAAACGCAAACAAACAAGCAGCAGGATTCATTTGCCATCCTCTGTGATCTTGTTGAAAATAAATATTTAAGTTGAACCAAAGGGACTATGGGATAAACGTCATATGATGAAGGACAGAACATTCACCTCTAAAGGTTGCTGGACTTCATAGCCAGGTAAGATATAGAAGAAGTACATTTTAGGTAGTGACTAATAGGATCAAAGGAGCAAATGTGGGGAAATGAAAGACATGTAAGGAGTAACTAGGCCAGCTGGAATCAGGGTTCCAGATATAGGAGGGAATAGTAGGGAAGGGAATGAAAAGTCAAATGGATTTACTGTGGAAGGTTCTGAATGTCGGAATGATATTTTTAATGATGTGAAGCCGTTGAAGATTCTCAGGCCAAGTCACAAGTAGATTTTTCTGGCAGCATAGGGCACGACAGATTAGAGAAGGATGAGGGGAGACAGGACACAGGAAATTTACAAAAATAATCTGAGGGTGACATAACTTGTACCTGAACAAGAGTGAAGGCAGTGAGAATGGACAGGAAGGCAGCAAACAATTCACAATTCACCAGGGTTTTAAAAATACATCCAGGAAAAATTAGTAAGTGCCAAATGGGCCAGAAAAGGGAACCTGGTGCTAAAAATGTAAGAAAGAAATTCCCACTCTAGAAACTCCTAGTTCAGTGAGATCATTCATTCATTCATTCATGACTAAATTTTTAATGATTGTCCATGTTTGCCAGCCAATGTTTTAGGGTTTTTGCAATTCAGCAAAGAACAAAACAAATAAATGCCCCCTTGTGAAGTTGATATTCTGGTGGGGAAGATAGATAGTCAACAAGTATGTAAGGAACTAATAAGAGAACACAAATGCTTAGTTTTATGATTTTAGTAAGTAATTATTGAGAGCCCAGCATCTAGTCCATATTCTTGGAGGAGAAACAAAAATACATTTGAAGCATAAGCTCAGAGTCTTACAGTCTTGCTGGCAAGGCAAAACTGATGGACAGAATACAGGCAATGACATGAGTCAGCCTAAGACAGCACCATACGGTTTATAAAACTTACACCACCTAACTTATTTGACCCTCACAACTACTCCTTGAAGCAAAAATGTTGATGTCTCTATTACAGAAGAGGAAACAGAACCTCAGTGATTGATTAACCGAAGCTCTTAGAACTAAAAAGCAGCAGACAGAGTTGCACCCACCTCTCAAGCCACGAAGGCATCACCCTGCTCATCCCCCAGGAGTAGAGGGCCACCTGTTGCCAGCTATGACCTTCTGAGGCCACATGAATTCACCAACTAGTGTTTCTTTCCTAATGCTGTTTTTAATCTCAATGAGTAATTCAGGGATGTTCTAATGACATGGATCATCCTTAAGGCAGTGTGTAAATTCAGATTCTGGTCCCCACAATGCCACATTATAAGGAGACATTCACTTCCTGAGGCTCCATGGGCAACTGGAGCCAGAGTGAGAGGCAGGTAGGTAATTGGCACATGGAGGCACCGGATTTCCTCCCTGCCTTCTTTATCATTTCACCATCAGGGGCCATTTGGGGAGCTGCCATTTAGGACACAGCTTCCAGAAATTCATTTTAAGATCTCAACATTTCTGGGGCTCCTGGGTGGCTCAGTCGGTTGCGTGTTCAACTCTTGATCTCGGCTCAGGTCATGATCTCATGGTTCGTGAGTTGGAGCCCTGCTCTGGCTCCTCACTAACAGAGTGAAGCATGCTTGAGATTCTGTTTCTCCTTCTCTCTCTTTCTCTCTCTCTCTCTCTCTGTCTCTTTTTCTGCCCCTCCCCTGCTCTTTCTCTCTCTCTCAAAATAAATAAATAAACTTTAAAAAAATCTCAACTTTTCTTTCAGACGTGGCATGACTCAGTAGCAAGGCTGGAGTAAAGTAGCGTGCAGGAGTGGTTATAGCGTTGTGTATATAAATAGCCCAGAATTTGGACACTGAAGATCCTGATTCAAGTCAGATTAGATGCTTCATAGAATGTGACTTTGGGAACCGAATAACCTTTATCAGACTCAGCACCTTCATCTGTAAAATGAGGAGTAGAGTAGAACCATAAAGTACCATGAACCATGTAAATAGCATTAACTGAAGGTGTAAAAATGTATTGTTAACTTTGGTTATTCATGAGGTATTTTTCTCTTGTATATTTCTGTATGACATGAGAAAAATAAAGACAGTTGTAAGGAGCAAATGAGACAAATTTTGTAAATTATAATGATGGGTATGGGTGTGAGTTGTCATCACTGAGAGACTGCCCTTACCAGGCAGGGACAACTCCTCTGGGTATGTCTCTACAAATCCAATGTGCGAGAGGGTATCCTATTGGGGCTTAAAAGTACAGGCTTTAAAGGGTGCCTGGCTGGCTCAGTAGGTTGCACGTCCAACTTTGGCTCAGGTCATAATCTCACAGTTCGTGAGTTCAAGCCCCGTATTGGGCTCTGTGCTGACAACTCAGAGCCTGGAGACTGCTTCAAATTGTGTGTCTCCCTCTCTCTCTGATCCTCCCCTGCTCACACTTTGTCTCTGTCTCTGCCTCTCTCTCTTTCTCTCTCTCTCAAGAATAAACATTTTTTAAAAAAAAGAGTATAGGCTTTATAGTCAAGAAAACTAAGATTTGAATGCTAGCTCTACCCCTTTGCAAGTATTTAAACTAGAGTCCATTTCCTGAAACTGTATCAGAATCATATCATGGTGTTTTACTTCTTCCACCTTATCTGTCAAATGATCTTACATTTTCTATCCTCCCATCTCTCTGTTCCAGCATGGAGTATTTACTCACCAATCTTTGTCTTCCATTTCATGAATTCTCTCTTCTTTTTTTATATGTTTATTTATTTTTGAGAGAGAGAAAGAGGGGGGAGGGGCAAAGAGAGGGGGACACAGGATGCCAAGTGGGGTCCAAGCTGACAGCAGAGAACCCAATGTGGGGTCCAAACTCACAAACAGAGAGTGTGCCTTAATCAATTCTTCAGTCCTTCTATTGAGGTGTTTCTTTGTTTCCTCATTCTATCTTTTGTAAATTTGTATTTAGCTCCTTGCCAAATACGTCTTTCCTTCTTCATAAGTGCCTCTTTCTCACCATTGTCTCTGTACCTTATTAATCTCTTTGTACATTTGCCCATAACTAACACCGGTATCAGAGTTCCATTTTCCAAAATTCACTGCCCATGATTTCTCTAATTAGCCCCATCAGTTGGCTATTTTTCTAGCATTGTATGAAAAATTGTGTGCTTTGTAAGTTTTGTCTGTGGGTTGATCCTCAGTGGTGCCTCAGGATTGTTTTCTAAGGATGTTGCATATATTCTTGTATTTGGAAAAGCCTCTAAGGGGCTCTTTTGTGAACACCCATGCTTGGGCCTAAGAGAGCCCAGACCAATTTTTACATTAGTTTCCATCTATGGGCTTTTACACAGAAGGATGGCATGCACAGTCATATGTGCTTCAGTATTTTTTATTCAGTCTACCACAATTAACTCTGCTTATAGCCATGACTTGGAGTTTACTTACCAGAGGCATCCTTGAGGTGATAGGTTAAAATTTTCCAAAAGGGCCTCCTTTCATGTCTTCCAGATTTTAACTGGAACTCCTATTCCAGTTAAAATAACTCCTATTCCAATTACATAAGGAGTCTGAGACTCTGATACCAGTTTCTATGAATGTGTTTAGACATCAGCCATTAAGGCACATATCTTGTGCAATTGCCCTAGGAGCCATGCAATTTCACGCACCTCTGGGATTGCATTTCCATTGTGGTGGAATAGTTTGTAAGTATTTAAAAAAATACTTAGCTTGGCTAGGCTCTGTATTTAAATGATGGTGATAATTATTATAATCTCATCATTTTCATCAAGCATTTCCATCTGTTTAAAATGGAGGGAAGAGACTCATGTAACTCATTTGTCCATCTCTACTGGAAGGCCCTCCTTGACTTACTTTGGAGGAGGTACTTTGTTAATTATAATCCTAGATTCAATGTAATTGTCTCCCATTCTTAAGACATCATAAAAATGAACAAACACAATATCATCTAAAATACCAAAATCTAAAATAGTAAATTTCTAGTATTCTAGTTAAAAAAAATTAAACAGATGACACTCTCAGGGGCAACCATCTCAATGGATCTCTCCTTTTGATGCTACAAACTGGAATTGCTGTCAGCTCACTAATTTGCAAGAGAGAAAGACAGAAAGGCAGAGAGATATAATGACAAGAGACATTCTCCTAGGAACTACTTGATTTCTGATACTGATGGTGGTCATAGAGAACAGGAACTCCAAATCTGATCGTAACAAGAGACACAGTTAATTTTCATCCACTTTCCTTAAAACAAACAAACAAACAAATCAGTATGCAATTGTTTGCAAGTAGTTTATCATGTAGTTTTAAGATACATATTAAGAAAAGAACCTGGGGGACCTGGGTGGCCCAGTCAGTTAAGCATCTGGCTCGTGATTTTGAAACAGGTCATGATGTCTCAGTTCGTGGGATCGAGCTCCACATTGGGCTCTTTACTAGTAGCAAAAAAGACTGCAAGGGATTCTTTCTCTCCCTCTCTCTCTGCCTCTCCCCTGCTCTCTATCTCTCTCTCAAAATAAATAAATAAACTAAAAAAAATGAATGTCATTAAAAAAAACACAAAATCGGTATTTGGGTAAGACACTGTACCCTATAGCCTACATCCTATAATAGGCTTTTCAGCTTGAGTGATTTCCCCTTAAGGATTGCAAACCTCTGAACTTTTTTTCATAGTAGAACAACTAGTATACACTTGTAGACAGCTAGCCTGATCCTGAAATATTCCTGCAGCCAAAATTCAGTCTATAGCTCATTTCTCAGGTTTCCAGTTTTGCCAAAACAATAGACTAGATAACCAGAAAATGTCTTCACTTAGGAGGTCTAAACAAATGTATTGAACATCCTTTAAACTCATAGCTAAACTCGTGAGTAAGTAAGAGAAATTCTCAGGGATCAGATATAAGGAGAATACTGAAAAGTACAAATGTCAGCAGGTGAGCGGAGGTTGTAATGGCCCTAGGAGGTACTGTCAGCCTCAATGATGTGTTTTATATTCTTATATTTTATTACCATGGTAGATGAAACCTTGGGCCAATGGGAAACAGGGAAAGGAAATGGACTCCTACCTAAACCTGAGACCCTTGACAGCTGGATTAGTAAAATATATCAAAAAGACTTTGTCTGAGTCTCCTTGGTATTTGAATGAGAAAACAGATTTCCCTTAAAAATTCATAACTATGAAACTGTAACACACAGATTTGGGGTCAAACGTAGAGCATGGTGTGTACACTTTTGAACAAAGAAAAGGATATAAAATTGATGCCAATTTGTAATACTTCAAAGCTCTTGGCCAAAGAAAATCCTAAACCACCTTAGAAAAGCATGTCCTTTACCCAGGTCATACAGGATTTCCACGGGGAAGGCCAGCGTAAGAAAGCTTCCCATTAAAAAAATGTAAAGGTCATGAGGAAACAACCAACCATGAGCAAAAGTCAGCACACGCACACACACACACATGCATACAGCTATACACATACACACATGTACACACACACACACAGAGTTAGGCTACCAAGAAACTCAGACTGTAGAATAATCTGAAATTATAAATAATTATATTGAAAATGATTAATAATATAAAATAAGGAATTAAGACATGTAAGTAGTTTATGAAAAAAAGAACAGAGATATTTGAGAAATAAACACCTAACACAGAAATAGAAAACTCGACCATTTAAATTAAAACGCAGCAAATGGGTTAAAGAGCTAACTGGACGCAATTGCAGAGAGCTGGAAAAGACATGAGAGAAAAGTACTCCTCCTGAATTATTCATAGGGCACCGGCTGGCTCAGTCAGGAGAGCATGCACCTCTTGATCTCAGGGTTGTGAGTTCAAGCCCCATGTTGGACATGAAGTCTATGGAAAAATAAAGAGAAACACTGAAAAATTAAAATGTAAAAAAATATAAAAGGAAAGTTAAGAATCATGGGGGCTAGAGAGAAGATTTACCCTATATCTGGTAGGATTTCCAGACAAACAGGTCTTTGTGACCTTGGATTTAAGCAATTATTTCTTAGTATGATATCAAAAGCACAGTGAGCAAAGAAAACCAGATACACTGGATTTCATGAAAATTAAACTTTTCCATTTCAAAAGACACAAGAAAATGGAAAGAAGTCACAAAATGGGAGAAAATATTTGCAAATCATGTGTCTGATAAGGATCTAAGCCAAAATATGTAAATAATTCTCACAACTCAACAATAAAAAGATAACCCAATGTTAAAATGGTACAAAGAATTTAAGCTGATATTTCTCCAAAGGTGATACACAAATAGCCAATAAGCACATGAAAAATACTCAACATCATTATTTACTGGGAAAATGCACACCAAACTATGAGATAGTACTTCATACTTTCTAAAATATGTCCAATAAAAAATGGAAATTACAAGTATAGATGAGGATATGTAGAAACTGTAACCCTCACACACTATTGGTGGGAATTTAAAATAGTGCAACCATCAGACAATAGTTTGGAAGTTCCTCAAAAAGTTAAACATAGAGTTATGTTGTTATGTAGAAATTTTCCACTCTATCGCACAAAAGAATTGAAAACATGTCTACACAAAAGCTTATGCATAAATGCCCATAGCAGTGTTGTTTGTATTAGCCAAAAAGTGGAAACAATTCAAATGCCCGTTGACTGTTGAACGGATAAGCAAATGCGGCATAACCATGCAATGAAATATTATTCAGCCACAGAAAAGGAAGTCCCGATTCATGCTGCAGCATGCGTGAACCTTGAAAACATTGTGCTGCATAAAAGAAGCCAGAACAAAAATTAACGGTCACCTATGGCACGATATCATTTTTATATGTGATGCCCACAATCAGCAAACCCATACAGACAGAGAAAGGATTAGTGCTCCTGAAGAGCTTGTAGAAGGGGGTACTGAGGACTGCTAACGGACATGGGGTTACTTTTGGGGTGATGAATATGTTCTCGAATTATATAGCAGAAATGGTTGCACTGCCTTGTGAATGTACTAAAAACCAGTTGTCACATACTTTAAAAGGGTGAATTTAAGGTAAGTGAATTATATCTCAAAAAGAAAAAAAAATTATATTTCAAAAAGAAAGAAAGAAGAAAGAAAGAAAGAAAAAAAGAAAGAAAGAAAGAAAAGGAAAGAAAGGAGCCCACTGTACACACTTGTCAAGCTCTACTCATATCATATCTATGAATATCTCATGAGCCAAAGCAAGCCACGTGATGAGTGGGGGCAGGGAATCATACTTTGTCCATGGAGGTAGTGGGGAAAGACTGGATATTTACTGAGCAATAATCTAATGGACCACAGCCCATAGTAAATCATAACTTTGGGTATACGAAATCATGGAGGAATAAAAATACTGGACAAACACGGGGCTCCTGGGTGGCTCAGTCAGTTAAGCCTCCAACGTCAGCTCAGGTCATGATCTCATGTTCCTGGGTTTGAGCCCCGCGTCGGGCTCTGTGCTGACAGCTCAGAGCCTGGAGCCTGCTTCGGATTCTGTGTCTCCCTCTCTCTCTCTGCCCCTCCCCCTCTCATGCTCTGTCTCTCTCTGTCTCAAAAATAGATAAAACATTTAAAAAAATTTTTTAAAAATACTGGACAAACTCAATATGTAAGGTCAGTGACTTAAAGCACTTTAAGCTTATTGTATTGATTAAGTGGAGGGTAAAATATTCATTAACTTTAGACTTAGTCAAGAAGCACGTTACACATCTAAGAATATACACATACATATATACCTACATCAAATATGCACGTACATGTATGTATATGAGTATATGTGTGATATATACACATGTAAATTCTAAAACAATAGAAAATAAAAAGGGAATAAGGACTACTTAATTCAATTAAGAAGCTGAAAAAGAAGGAGGAAAAAAGAGGTAAAGAGAAAGACTAGGGCATAGAAAGCACAAAGTATAATAGTAGAAACAATCCCAAATATATGAATAGTAACAATAAATGCCCCAAAGTCATCAGGGAAAACAAATTCTCCACGGCAGTTTTTAAAATAATAACACCTTTATGTGTTACACACAAATGAGAAGAAAGGAGACTTTTCGCCTTACTGCTAAACAAATACAAATATCCACTCCCCCCACCCTCCACTTAAAGTTTGGCTCTAATGATAACATTTTATTAGCGTTTGAAAGCACTTCACTTCAAACCAAGGGCCTTTAAGCTTGCTGTAGAATTTTCCCACATTCATCCTCATATCCACCCCACACTGTGGGTGGCAAATAGGAAAAGCCTACTTCTTCAAGTGGAAAAAATGAGCAGACCCAGAGAAATTTGCAAGTGATTTCCCAAGTGTATGTTGGGGAAAGCTGGAACATAAAGCACATTATGTCCACGTGAAGATGCAGCTGGGGTGAGTCTGTGACACAGAGTAGATCCGTGGTCTCTCCTTCCCTAACCTATCGCTTTCAATTGTCTGAAAGCACAGCCCAATTTGGAAGCCATTGAAGCAAGGTTTGGAAAAGTAGGCAGGACACTGTCTGAGGTCAGTTGCTGCAAACCACAATTTCCCTACCAGGTTCTGGGCTTGGAGACTATGGCTTACCATGCTCTCTTTTAAATGAAGTAAATAGACAAAAATATCCCAAGCATTTATTGGAACTGTTTTGGAAAAAAAACCAAAACCAAACAAGCAAAGCAAAGCAAAATAAAAAAACTACAAGCTTGTCTGTTGTCTGTGATTGTTAAACCCCTAAAAAATCCACTTGTCCCTGAACTCACACTGTGCCGTATAAGCTGCAAAAGAGGTAGACCCCACATAGAAAAAGGAAATTCTAAACAATGGCCATATTAAAATATAACCACAATATAACCACAGAGTGCAATGAAAAGGAAGAGTCTACCAAACCACAGAACTTGAAGCTACCAGATTGACCAAGAAATTCCCTACTCTATCAGGGATCAACATTTCCATCTTCTGACCTACAGTATGTGATGATCGTCATGGATATATGATGACCCCTGTATGTGATTTATCAATATTTTCTTCTCCAAAGACAAGGTTTATACCATCTATACCCCCACAGTGTGCTGGATAAGTCAGGTGTGGATAAATTTATAATCTAGGTATATATCAAAAGACAAGGAGATCTTATATCCCCGCGTGTCCAAGAGAGTTGCATATAACCTAAGGAGGAATATTGGACTTGAACCTTCTCCCTTTGAGTGTGTTTTATGTATGGAAAAGTAGACGTGTGATTTATTTTGAACAGCAGAGATGTACTTTCTAGGATGCCTGTCATTATCAGCCCTGCATTCATTTCTCCTCCTTTTGGGAAAAAGACCCTGAATTTACTTTGGAAACTATCCCATCTCTGTTCTCAGTCCTGCAGATTGGGTTGGATTGACCACATACCTACTCGATGGAACCTGAGTAGCTTTAAGCCAATAGGAGAGATTCTATTTCCCTATTCATTCAAATTCTTGACAGAATTCAATTCCCTGTGTTTATATGACTGAGGCCCCCATTTCTTGGCTGAATGTCAGCTGAGGGCCAATCCCAGCTTCTAGGGATTGCCTGCATTCCGTAATTGGGGAGCCTCTTCCTCCATCATGGAAGCCAGCAACATAGGGTTGAGTCCTTTTCATGCTTGCAATGCCCCCTCTTTGTTCTTCCATCATATCTCTCTGACTTTTCTGTCTTCTTCTCCTACATTTAAGGATGCATGTGCTTAGATTGGGCCCACCTGGATAATGCAGGGTACTCTCTTCTCAGAGTCCATACCCTTCATCAGATCTGCAAAGTCCCTTTTACCATGTAAGTAACATAGTCATATGCTCCAGATATTATAGCATAGACATTTGGGGAAAGGGAAACATTACTCTGCCTACCGTAGCATTGTTACTATAATTTTTAACAGGATTTCAGTGGACTTTGTTTCATATACAGAAATCACACTCTGAATGTTTATAGGAAGCAACTCCGTCTACTCTTAAAATCAACCAAGCATGTTGTTAGTAACATTTGCACGAAGGGAAAACAGTACTCATTACCCAAGTCCACTGATGTGTGACATGCACTACTTTACATCTGAGTGACATCTCCAAGTACAGTGTTACTAGTATTAGAATAGCTTAGCAATAATAAAAATCTTCCACTTTGGGTCACTAAAGTAAATAATCATGGATTATTCCTCTCTGCCTAATAGATCATCATATCCACATCTCCAAATTCTATTTAGCTGGATATGGCCAGGCCAGTAGGACTTCTTAAAAAATATGGAAACCATCATCTTCATATTAAGGTTTGTCCTAATTTTTTATCTGGTCTATATCAAAGTCAAATTCATTGTGTTTAACTTACTAAAATTCAAAC
Source organism: Cryptoprocta ferox (assembly GCA_028646485.1). Taxonomy (NCBI): domain Eukaryota; kingdom Metazoa; phylum Chordata; class Mammalia; order Carnivora; family Eupleridae; genus Cryptoprocta; species Cryptoprocta ferox. Next base: position 30,994,495 of record CM053565.1, read on the forward strand.
CAACCTAAAAGGTGAATAAGAAAAATCTAAATAGGAGTTCCTGGGCAGCTCAGCTGATAGAGCATCATCTCTCTGCTGTCAGCTCAGATCCCACTCCGGGTCCTCTGTCCCCTTCTCTCTCTGCCCCTCCCTCACTCACGGTCTGTCTGTCTGTCTCTCTTTCAAAAATAAATGAAACATTAAAAATAATTTTTTAAATAAAAATAAAAATAAATAAAAAGAAGAGGAAACAGAATCCCAAGCAGACTCTGTACTGTCAACATAGGGGCTGGAACCCACGAACAGTGAGATCGTGGAACCTGAGCCGAAATCAAGAGTTAGAGTTAACCGACTGAGCCACCCAGGCGCCCTGTCAATTTTAAAAAGTTAAATAAATAAATAACCTAGTAATATTCACTGTTGGCTATTGAATATTGCATTTTGCTTCCTACAATCCATCTTCTGAAAGATCACTGCTCTGAGCTCTTAAAGAGAGTGTACATTTCTTTTCCACAGAAGAGGCAGCATAGTATATGTTGTCAGGTAAGCAGGCTCCATCTGCACCAGACTACCAGCGTTCAATGTCCAGGCTCTTACTTAGTAGCTGTATAATCATGGAAAAGTCACTTAGCCTCCTTGTGCTTCAGTTCCCTCAACTACAAAACAAAGAGAAGAATTTATTTTGATTGTATCCATATGAGATGATGGATGTTAACTCACTGTGGATACCGTGTCACAATGTATGTAAGTCAAACCTTCATGCTGTATACTTGAAACAAATGTGGGGACGTATGTCAACTATATCTCAATAAAACCTGGAAAAAATAAAATAAAAAAAACACTCTCACAAGTAATGGAGTGGAGTACATGAATACAACGCTCTCACTACAGAGTGATGCATGTAACAAAACCACAATAAATGAGAGTTATTATAATTGCAGGAGTTACAGATTCATTTTTTATAACTGAAAGGTCTACCATGGTGAGATGATCATAGGCCCATTCTTGAATTTGAACCTATGTTCTTGAATTTGAACCTATGTCCAAATGCCTGGGTTTCTCTAGTAAATATTCAGCAGAAATAATAGCAAGGAAGACAAGGAAAACACATACAAAGGGGCACTCCTTGTAAGAGCGGAGGTAAAGCTTAATGGAGCTAAAGTTGTTTTTGTCTGTTTGCATTTTAAGCATATAAGAGTTTTTAAGCAAGACTTGGAGCTACTAGAACAAATTATAATGTCTCTCATAATTTTCTACATTTTCTACACTGAGAAATGGAGGGAAGGGGGTGAGGTCATTGTTAAGCAGGCTCTAAAATTGCTGTGAGGCCCTAGACATTATTAGCTCTGAGTGATATTCGGGCCAGGACTCGATGCAGGCTCTGGGATTGAACTAGAGCTTCTGAAAAGGCACCAGTGTACCTCCCTCCCTGCAAACATTAGACCTTCACCCCATTTGTACGTTGGTGGCCCCAGCAATGCCTGGGGGGCTCAGTCTGTTGAGCGACCCACTCTTGGTTTCTGCTCAGGTCTTGATCTCACAGTTGGTGAGATCAAGTCCCCCATGGGCTCTGCTCTGATAGCACAGAGCCTGCTTGGGATTCCCTCTCTCTCCCTGCCCCAACCCTGCTCTCTCTCTCTCTCTCTCAAAATAAATAAATAAACTTAAAAAGAAAAAAAGAAAGTGTATCTCCAGTTGTTCCTGTCTTCAAGGGTGGTTCTTACAGCCCAGACCTTCTCTGCAGAAACAGTACAGGAGAACACGGGATGACTGGCATGAATTGTGGTTTCTTCTGGGACTCCCCAAAATAAAAAGAGGTCCTTAGTAAGAAAAAAACTTGATAGTCCTAGGTTAAGATGGTGATGATATTGGTAAGAAGAAACATTTGTGTGTTTATTAAGTATCAGCACTTTATTTTTAAATATTTATTTATTTGCGAGAGAGAGACAGAGAGAGAGAGAGCGAGTGAGCGCAAGCGAGTAAGGGAGGGACAGAGAGAGAGGATGACAGAAAATCCCAAGCAGGCTCCGCACTGTCAGACCAGAGCCTGACCCGGGGCTCGAGCCCATGAACTATGAGATCATGACCTGAGCCCAAATCAGGAGTCTGATGCTTAACTGACTGAGCCACCCAGGGGTCCCTGAGTCCAATAGTTTTAGATACACTGTGTAACTCAATCCTTATCACTAATCAGTAAGGCAGAAATATCATGCCCATTTTTTATGGAAGAAAACCAAGGCACACCAAGCTCAAGTAACTGGCCCAGGATCACAACATTACTTAAGCCTGTGTCTCTCTGTGTTCGGAGACCCTGATATTGACCACCGTACTTTATTACCTCCATAAAGATTCCGGGAGGGTCCCTTCCCCCTTCCTAACTTCACCCCAGAGGTGGTCTCTCCCTTGTCTCATTTTTCATCACCATCCAGCTTCACATTCGCTATTCGTGTTTACTTAGGAAGGGCTTTGCTCTAGTGATTAAGGACCTAAAGCGTATAATTACCCTGTGATTTGTAAGCAGTGCAGTGGCTGGTATTTCTCGAAGTAGTATTGCCGTATAAATATTACCTGTATGCTGTGTCAGCTTATTGCCCACCTTGAGAGCAATCTCCCTGTTAGTTTTATGGCACATTAAGTCTCCTTTTGGAATGAATTGAGTTTGTACGAGTGGGATTGGTTACATCAGAGTAAGAGAGTAAACAGCGGGGATGACTGGAAAAGCTATAAAACAGAAGCATTAGGCGAAGGAAAAGGAGGGGGTGGGAAGGAAGGGGAGGCACTGAAAGGAGAGGTTCAAAATGATAAACTAATCGAAATGGGGTGACTGTCTGAGCAGATCATACTTAATGCAGAGAGTATGACCGTTACCAAGAACGGTGAGTCAGAGGATGGAATGACACTTAGCTCCACAGGAAGGAAATTATTTGGGGAAGAGAGCGGGGAGAAGAGAAACATGACTATTTATTAAATGTCTACGATGTGTTTCCTGCTGTACCTTCAAGCCAGCATGGAAGCCCAAGCAGACACCCCTGAAGCCTCTCGACTTGCCCCCCATGGACTGTACCATCACTGAAGCCATCAAGGGAAATTAAGGACCATGTGCCAAGCACTTACCACAATGCACTGGCACTACTAGGTGTGTTTCCTCTGCTCACATTTAAACTATATGAAGCCAGAAAGCATCTCATGTGTCTTGGTATACCTCGTAACTAACGCCAAGTTCTCCACGAGCATTTGTATATTCGGAAGAAAATAAGGCAAATGCATTGAGCAAAAAAGCCCCCTTTCTATGAAAGAGCCGAGAGAAATGGATTTCTTGGTGTGAATTTCAGGACAAGAATCAGAGCCATTCAAACACAGTTCACTTTACTAATTTTAGGACATGGGGGGCACTGAATTTGATCAGAGTCCCTGACGTAAATCATCTATTAATTTTGAGGTTGATTTGCGCTACAGGTATGAAATCACAATACTAAGTATAAGAAATACAATATTTCTCCTATTTACCACCACAGAGGGGTCTCTGTGATGTATCATTAAGGGGGAAAATGCAAGGTGGAAAGAAAAGTGTTTAAAAAGAGAGCACACATTGCTCATTTTATTTATTTACTTTTTTAAATGGCCATGTCCTGATTTATTTATTTATTTTATATTTGAGAGACAGAGAGAGACAGCATGAGCAGGGGAGGGGCAGAGAGAGAGAGGGAGACACAGAATTGGAAACGGGCTCCAGGCTCCGAGCTGTCCGCGCAGAGCCCGACGCGGGGCTCGAACCCACGAACCGCGAGATCATGACCTGAGCCGAAGTCGGCTGCTTAATTGACTGAGCCACCCAGGCGCCCCTGTTTGCTCATTTTAAAAAATAATTGAGGGGCGCCTGGTTGGCTCGGTTAAGCTTCTGACTCTTGATTTCATCTCAGGTCATGGTCTCATGGTCATGAGATGGAGCCCTGAGTCAGGCTCTGCACTGGGCACGGAATCGGCTTAGGATTCTCTCTGTCTTCCTCTGCCCCTCCCCTCCTTAATCTCTCTCTCTCCCCCCCCCCTCTCTCTCTCTCTCAAAATAATAAATAAAATAAAAATAAAAAATAATTTTTTGTAAATTGATAAATTGAAAAATAAAATGGTAACCTATGGGAGGGAGGAAGAAGGTCTAAAGGACAGAAATTGAAGCTAGAAATCTCTATATCTTGTTTCATATGTTTCATCTCAGGATCAGATATTTAATATAAATAGAAAATAAAAATAAAATTTAAAAGCAGTTCCTAAAAATCAAAAGCATAGTAAAACAAAGGAACCAAGCTGTGTATTGAGTTAGTAGCATAGCCATACATGGAATTGTTTCAAACCATGTAAAACTTTTATTATACTGAATATATCTAATAGCATATATCCTAAACAGTAAAATTACTTTTTAAAGTTTTTTAATGTTTTATTTATTTTTGAGAGAGAGATGGGGGGAGGGAGGGGCAGAGAGAGAAGGAGACACAGAATCTGAAGCAGGCTCCAGGCTCTGAGCTGTCAGCACAGCGCCTGACACGCGGCTCGAACCCACTAACCGCGAGATCATGACCTGAGCTGAAGTCGGCTGCTTAATTGACTGAGCCACTCAGGCGCCCCTAAAATTAATTTTTAAAAAATCTTAGTGACTATGCCTTTGAGATAGCATTGGCATTGTTATTCTGAGACTGTCATGAATTTTGGAATTTCACACATTAACTATTAAGTTGGCGACCCTGGAAACCAAGCTTTTTGATGTAACAGCATCTTAGATAGATGTAAGATTGAAGAGATTAAGTTTAAAACTTGGTGACCCTCAATTTTAATTGGAAGCATACATTTTATCTTTATAAATACGAGTAAATAAATGTGTGTATATTGACACATATTTTCATATTTATATACACATACATCATGTATACATGTATGCACATAAACACACATATTCCCTCCCCCCCTCCCCCACCATGCTGTCCACTGAAAAGGCCCAGAAACAATGGAGCTACCAGTGCCCCTACTACACAGATTCTGGTCTTAAATACCTGGGCTCTTTGAGAAATTTTTAATTTTAGATCTTGAACAAGAATTGTACAAGATGAGCTTATAATATCCCATCATACCATAAAACAAAGAAGTATTCAAGTACTATGTTGGGAAACAAAAGATAAACAAAACAAAACAAAACCCCACGGCTGTGTTGCTTTTTTATGTACTAACACATTCTGGAAGCAAACTGAAAAGTTTTTTTGTTACTCACTATTTTTGTGTTTCTACTAGTTTCTCCCCCATTAATGTAACACACACACGCGCGCACACACACATACAATAAATTTATGGTGGGTAACATAGCATGGTTACATTTGAAGGGAGGAAAAGAGTAACCTCACTAAAAGTCCATTTAGATAAATAAAAAGTATCCTTTATGTCTGGCATAGGGTCTCCTAAATCCACTCTCACTTAAAATTGCTGTTACATGTTACTGACTAACTTGAAGACTTGGCCATTCCTTGGCTTTTTTTTTTATCTTTCGTTTCAAATAAATAGTATTTTCAGTCGTTTTGTTTTGCTCACATTCTATGCTCTACTTTTCACTACCAAATTAAGCATGGAGTAATTTTTATGCTTTTACCAAAATCAATAAAAGGCTTACGTTGCCTTTAATACAAATTAAATGTAGAGGAAACTGGATAGAATCAGCTGCAAGACTTTTTCAATTACACAATTTATAATTATATTAAAACCTCTCACAATGTTTTCAAAATTGTCCCTATTTTGAAAAGTTACCTTTTATACGTTTGATGTTTTATTGGTACATAAATGCTCGCAATTGTTATCTCTTTAGTGGAGACGGTGCTTTTAGCAGTATAAAATAACCAGCTTTTTCCCACTGAATGTTTCTTACCTTGAGTTCTACTGAGCTGAAATAAAGATTTTCACCCATGGGCCCGTTTTCCTGGTTCGTTTCTCTTAAGCAGCATAGGCTTTATGTAACTTTGCATTTTATCCCGTCAGCAAGTTTGAGGATAGTTCCCGTCTACCTATAGAATTTCAGCAAAGGTAAATGTCCCTAAATCAGAAAAAGTATCCTTTTCAGCTCAGCTTTGATACAACCAAGGGAAAGAGCCTGACTACACACCTCTGGGGCCTCTTAAAAGATGGATATTCAAGGGCGCCTGGGTGGCTCAGTCAGCGAGAATCCAGCTTCGGCTCAGGTCATGATCTCACGGTTTGCGGGTTCGAGCCCCGTGTCAAGCTCTGTGCTGACAGCTCAGAGGCTGGAGCCTGGTTCGGATTCTGTGTCTCCCTCTCTCTCTGCTCCTCCCCCGCTCACGCTCTGTTTCTGTCTCAATAATAAACATTAAAAAAAATTTTTTTAAAAAAGATGGATATCCAAATGTGGTCTGTGAACCTACCTGCATCAGAGGCAGCTGAGCTGCTTGGTGAAAAGATAGGCTGGGGGCTCCACCTCAGACATGAAGTCTGCGTCTTTGGGGGGGCAGGGGTAGAGCCCTGGCTCCGGTATTTTCAGCAAGTTCCCTGGGTGATTCCTACTGTCATTACAGTTTGAGAACCACTGACCAAAAGGCTAGTGAAAAGGTACACTAAATTCCCTTCTTATTTATTTGGATGCTTTTAAAAAGAAGGCTTCCAAATGAACTTCTTCTCTTGACAGAAACAGTTAAAGAGTTAATAAGAGGAATTTGACAAGACTCACGGAGGAATTTGTTTCCTATTATCCCTCTCTCACCAACTCAGGGTAATGGAAGATAAGAGAGTGGTGTAGTGTTCGAATTTGCCCTCTGTCCTGCTGTCTCCTGCATTTTTCTCCCACTTTGCCCAACTGTTTCCCATTTCTAACTTTCCTCCACTGTCAGTTCTGGCTGCTTGCCTATTTATATTTCATGATCCTGGCCTATAGGATCTTTTGTGTGAACAAACCAAGACTCCTTCTCAGATTTTTTTTTCACAAAAGGGAGAAAACACATATTTGAAATAATAACAGTGTGTTAGCATGCTCTGATTACACAATCAAGGTTTCTTCTCTTTTTTTTCCTTCCTATGCAAGAGTTTCAATTTACCAGGCCAAATATCTCACTACTTTTGCTGTCAATCAATGAAGCTATAATATGTAATTCAATCATCATGCATTTCTTTCCCCACTGAACAAACATTTACTGACTTTTTAGATTAATCTTTTGGCTGAAGAACTCGAAACATTGTCAAACACATAGTAGAGTATAATAACTAGATTGAACCTCTTCCGTCTGCCCAAGGCATTAGTCAGGCAAATTTCTGTTTATTCAGTCTGTTTTATTAGATCAGGTCATCAAAATGGGATTCTGCGTAAGCTTTAAATGACATCTCAATTCATTGGGTACACTCCTAATGGAATTCTATACACTTTTCCCTTGGGAAATACTTCCCTTACAGGCCCCTAGGAAGCAAAGTCACCAGCAATGTCACTAATGGGTTCAGAATATCTATTAGCAAATAAAGGTTGTGTTTAATTCTTAGGGACATTGCACAAATGAAATAAATGGACTTTTAGAGAGTATATAGTTTACGCTTTAATTTCTACATATAAAAAAACCCGAGGTGCCGAGTGATGGGAAATTTTTTGCTCAAGGCCAAATCGTGAGTAACAAGGCTTAAAAAAATATGAGTTAGTCCAGTGTTATATTGTTGTGCCATGCTGTAAATGGGATGTGTCAGAATATAACTTTTCACATATCAGTAAGACTTTTCTTTGGACCCATGATTCTTTACCTGTTTGTAAAAACCATCATGTACATTGTTCTACAATGAATTCCTTAACCCTCTATTTCCCCATTCCTATGATCATCAACAAGTCCTGTGAACATTACTCTTCAAATAGATCCCCAATTCAACCACTTGCCCTAGTTCAAGGTTCCAACGTCTTTGGCTGTGATATTGTGATTTATCCTAAGAAATATATATTTGGTCTTCTTCCTGTCATTGGCAGAGAGCTCCAAAAGCTCTTGGAATCATCCTAAGGGGTAAGAGCAATAAAGGCGTCTTTTGTTATGTTAATGAGATTTCTTGAGGGTCTGGTTCCCTTGGAAGCCATTGGTGAGTTGGAAATTAAGGTCCCTCCTCTCTCCTTCCCAACACACACACTTCCAGGGAGGGGAGAGGGGTTGGGGGTTGAATCTGTCCTGTGTACTGAAGCCTCCATAAAAACCCTAAAGGGCAGGGTTCAGAGAGATTCTGGGTTGGTGAGCACCCAAAGGTGCTAGGAAAGCCCAGCCTGGAGAAGGCAATGAATCGTGGAGCCCTCTCGCCCTGGCTTGCCCTCTGTATCTCTTTCATCTGCCTGTTCCTGAGTTATATCTTTTTATAATAAATCAGTGATCTAGAGAGTAGAAGCGTTTCCTGAGTTCTGTGAGCCACTCTAGCAAGTTTATTGAACCCACTGAGGGGCTTGTGGGAACCTCTGATCGATAGCCAGTGGATCAGAAAGAAGTACAGGTCACAACCTGACCTTGGGACTTGTACTGGCGTCTGAAGTCTTGGGGTAGGGGGGCAGACTTGTGGGACTCAGCCCTCAACCTGTGGAATCTGATGCTATCTCCTGGCGAGAGTGTCAGAACTGGGTTGAATTGTAGGACACCCAGTTGCTGTCTTGAGCGTTGTTCGTTGGTTTGAGGACCTCCTCCACTCTCACACACATACATACACACTGGAATTGGTCACCGGAACACCACTTTACCTGTCTAGTCTGCAGCTGTCACTCTTCCCAGGTGATTTCCCCACTTCTGCTCTCCATGGCTCCCCTACCACTGTCACCCAGGTCAATTCTCTGCACTGGAGCCAAAGTCAGTGATCTCAAAATGACAGTCTTTGATGAAAACAACCAGCGGGTTCCCTATCCCTTTTGGCATAGAATCCAAACTTGTTATCAAAGCCTGTAAGGTGTGATAGCATCTGATTTGTGCCTAACTCTCTGACCTCACCTCTTCTACCCTCCCTCGTGCACATGTAACTAGAGGCACCCAGGTCTCTTATGGTTCTTCAGACATGCCAAGCTCATTTGCTTCCAGACCTTTGCACTTGCTCTTAGTTCTGCCAGAAATGCTCTTCCTTCAGATTCCACTGGTTCATTCCTTTGCTTTTTTTTTTTTGCCCCCTATTTAAATGTTACATCTTGGGGTGCCTGGGTGGCTCAGCCTGTTAAATGTCTGACTTCGGCTCAGGTCATGATCTCATGGTTCATGAGTTTGAGCCCCATGTCTGTGCTGTTAGCACAGAGCCTGGAACCTGCTTGAGATTCTGTATCTCCCTCTTTCTCTGCCCCTTCCCTGCTCATGCTCTGTCTCTCTCTCTCAAAAGTAAATAAACATTAAAAATTGTTTAAATGTTACACCATTACAGAGAACAGGCTAGTAGTTGCCAGAGGGGAGGACGTTAGGGAACATGGGTGAAATAGATCAAGGGGATTAAGAGGTATAAATTTTCAGTTATGAAATAAACAAGTCACATGATGTACAGACTTGTCGAATCACTATGTTGTGCACCTGAAGCTAATGTAACATTGTGTGTCAACTGTACTTCAGTTAAAAAAATAAGTCACAGGGATGAAAATTACAGAATAGGGAATATAGTCAATAATATTGTAATAACCTTGTATGGTGGCTAAACTTATCATGGAGAGCACTGAGTAAGTATAGAGTTGTCAAATCAATGCTGTATACCTGAGACTAATATAACATTGTATGTCAGTTGTACTTCAATAACAAAATTTTTTAAAAGATACACTGATTTAAAAAAAATTACATCATTATGAAGGCCTATCCTGATTACCTGATCTCAAAGAGCTACCCTCTCTTCATCAACCATTCCCTATTAGCTTACTACTACTTTCATCTTCTCAACATTTATCTATATAATTATATGTTTATATATTTGTCTCTCTCCAACTGATAGGAAAAATCTGCCCTAAGACAGCTGACAGGGCAAATAGGAAACACCTGTCCCTGATTAATGAGGAATGCAGAATGGCTATAAATTTTTCCCTCTGCTAATGCTCTGGGCTCAGACCTCTGGAGAATGATCTCCTCTGAGCTCACCAGTGTAAAATAAACCTCCTCCCTTCCAAGATCTCCAAGGGCCACTTGGTTCTTCCGCTGGGTGATCCAGACTAGATTCCGCAACACAACTAGCCTCCCAAGAATACGAAATTGATCTATTGTGTACATCTTTGATATCTGACTATCAGGAGCAGCACCATGCATGTGCAAAGACCTTAATTAATATTTATTGAGTAAATAAATAAACACCATTATTTCCTATACAGTCTGTTAAGAGCAAGAGGACAATACTGCCATATGCATACATACATGGCGCACATACACACACACGTGTCAACACACAAATACACAACCTACTCTGGTCAGAACACACTTGAAGTGATACACTTAATTCTGGGTACATTTTCATAGATTGAAGAGGCCAGGCTATTAAAAAATGATTAAGAGTATAATGAAAAAAGTCATTGAAAACCTGAAAATACGCTTACTTGAAAGAGACTAAAGAGAGCATGGATAGAGCCAGGCAATTTTGGAAGAAAAAAGTTACAGGAAAACAGATTTCAGTCCCATTATTAGAAAGGATTTTCAAAAGGCATAAATAACCAAAGATGGGATGGGCTACAATGTGGGATGGTGAGTCCTGTGTCGCTTAAGGTATGCAGCCCTAGCCTGGACCACCAGTGATGAGCACGACTATGGAAGCAGTTCTAGCATTACGCAGAGAACCGCAGATGGCTGAGTGGTCCTCTCCAGCCCCAGGATGCTGTAACCCAGGGGGTTCACCATGATATCACCATGCAGAGCACTGCTGAGAGTCTTTCTAAGAGCCTGCTTTCAAAATCTATGACTTATTCCTTAGAATATATTCATGAATGATGAACTCGAGTTAACTGAAGAAAGTGAGTGATAAAACTTGTTTATACATTTTCTAGTTTCAAAAACCAAATTGCTTGTGACTATAAATTAGCCACTTTATTTTGGCATAACTTTTAACATCCATTTTTTAATGTTTATTTTTGAGAGAGAGAGAGAGAGAGAGAGAGAGAGAGAGGAGAGAGTAGGGGAGGGGCAGAAAGAGAGGGAGACACAGGATCCAAAGCAGGCTCCAGGCTCCAAACTGTCAGCACAGAGGCTGACACAGGGCTCGAACCCACAAACCGCGAGATCATGACCTGAGCCGAAGTTGTACACCTAACTGACTGAGCCACCCAGGTGCCCTTTAAAATCCATTTTCAAATAAGTATTGCCATACTCTTTTGAGAAACGATGGGATTGCTGGAAAAATTCTTTTTAGAGGTTCTTCTTTGGAAGAGCAAAGTTATCTGAACATGAAAATTCTGCATGAATAAAAAAGCACACAATGAAAGATACTAAAACCCTCAAATTACATAACATCGCCGCTTGTGTAACATTCGTTAACCTCCACAATACATGCAAGTGCTTTAATTAATATCTCATTTTATTCTCTCATAACATGTTTAGCAATAATATCATCAGTGGTTTTATGTTTCTGATGTGTAAACTGAAGATCATACATGTGAAGTGGTCTTGTCCACAGTTACATAGCAAATGAAGGACGGAGCCCCGACCAGGTCCCAAACCCTCTGATGCCACGTTCGTGCTCATATTTTCACGCTTTCTGAAGTGAAGACCCTTGCCAACACTTCAGGGTCCTAGGCCTCAGCAAAGGTACGTGGAAGAAATAATTCTAGGAGATTTACTTTTTATTTCCCCTCAAGCCACACTGTATAAGAAACCTCCTATTCAGCTTCCTTGTTGGACTGTATAAAGCACAATAAAAATGTCAAAAATTATTCTCCTCTCCCGTAATGTGGGCCTTTTCTTGCCAGTGTGTGGAAGGCAATGATGGATTTTCCATACACTTTATAAATTGTCACACCCTTGTTATTTTGTTTTCCAAAATCTATTTACATTCCGTGGCTTTATGTTAAGCTTGGGTTACTAACTCACACATTTATTCTAAACTTAATTGAATTTTTATTACTCATGATAAAATTGGTGTTTTGCATTTTGCACAATATTTCTCTGCTGTGGGCTTTCATAAGGTACAATTATACTTGAATCAGAGCCTGGGGCAATTAATTATTAATGAATGGAATAAAGATATTAATGTTTATCTGTAACAAATGAGAGGCTACATTTCCTCTCCTCAAGTGTCACAGCACGGCCTGGATTTTGATGCCCTTCTCTTGCATTAATCAGTAAATTCCAATCCCAGGGCTACCATAGATAAATTATGTAATATTCAGACACTTCCAAATCGAAGTCCAAATCAAGGCTTAAATGTATGTGCATATATATGTATATATATAAGCATATGCATATATACATACATATGTATATACACATACATATACACACAGGTGTACAGACAGATATATGTATCCATACACATATACGAGGTATCATGCACTGATTTTTTTCCATCAGATCCACTACCCATTTACCCAGTGAAGATGGGACACTCAGTATTTTTCTCTTAATCTTAAAGATGAAGAAACTAAGACCAGGAGATTTTAAGTCAATTACCCAAGATCACACAGCTAGTTAAGCGGCAAAGCCTTGAGACTCAAACTGCCCATTGCACTGATCTGCCCACAAAAACTGAGTGCTTTGGAGCTGAGAGTAACAGCCCCCATGAATACAGGGAGGACTCTGTACCAGGCACTTTGTTTTAAATTTTTTTTAAATTTTGTTTACATTTATTTATTTTTGAGAGAGAGACAGAGTGCAAGCAGGGGAGGAGCAGAGAGAGAGGAGACAAAAAATCTGAAGTGGGCTCCAGGCTCTGAGCTGCCAGCACAGAGCTGGACTCTGGGCTTGAACTCATGAACCACGAGATCATGACCTGAGCCGAAGTTGGACACTTAACTGACTGAGCCACCCAGGTGCCCCTGTACCAGGCACTTTGTATGTCTTACTTCATGTATTCCTCAACACAGCCCAGTAGTGTAGATACTAATCCACCTATTAGAAAGCCAAACAAAACAAAACAAAACAAAAACAAGTAAAACACAAACCTATTTGGGGAAATGTCAAGTAACTTGCCCACATCACTTCCAAATGGCAAAGTGGTGACTTCAACCCATGCCTTCTCATTCCTATCTCAGTTCTCCTTCAAGTATCTTCCTGGTCCCCGTCCCCCAATGCTCCAATAAGAAAAAGAAAAAAAAAAGTTTAGTTAGTGAACATCGAAGAAATATTTGCTTAACATACACCTATCTGTTTGTATAATGGTCTACTCCGCTTTACATCTCCTTCCTAACCCAGAACCCCACCAGGTAATCAGACATCATTTTATTAGCTAGGGTGGAAAGGGATACAGAACAGGGTGCATGAAAGCCATAACTTGTTATATGCTGAGTATCTGCTATCTGCTGTTTTAAAATTCCCAGTTGGCATGCTTTTTAAACCACATATTACATTTTTCAATTACAGGTCCATATAGATTTAGGTTAATAATTATTAAGTATCTATAATGCATTAAGTGCTCTTATGTATACTATTCATGCGATGATCTCAATAATTCTATATAAGAGATGTTTTTATTCTGCTTTTGCAAAAGAAGCCCTGGCTTAAAGCACTCAAGTGCCTTTTGAAATCTCATAGATGGTGAATAGTAGACCTCAGATTCAAACACCAGACTTCTGATTTGAAGTCCAGTGTCTCTTTATCCACTGTGTTCCCTGCAGTGCTAAGGTTAGCATACCTTTGAATTTAGGGTGACTCACCTCTGACATCAAGCTTTGCCCAGATATTATGGTTCATATTGGACATCTCTGAGTTCCTACAATGGTTTCTAAGTCTGTAGGTCAGCTGTATTACCTATCCAATTCAGATAATCTCAGGATCAAGTCTTCAGACTAGAAGACATCTTTTCTTTTTTGTGTCTACACTGTTATCTGGCAGGTTCTAGGAACATGGAAGTGAAGCATTATCTTTTGTGCCACTGGCTATTTGAAAGCTGGTCCCAATCGTTCTTAGGAGGAGGGCTCAGCCTTTGATTATGGTGGAAAACCCAAAGTTATGATATTAGAAGGCAGGGGAAGAGACTTTGGGATTGGCTGCTTAGGTAGTGGGAAATTAACACAGAATCAGGTTCTGGAAAATCACAGGGACACCTGGGTGGCCAGTTGGTTGAGTGTTCAACTTCAGCTCAGGTCATGATATCATGGTTTGTGAGTTCGACCCCCCACGTCAGGCTCTGTGCTGACAAACAGCTCAGAGCCTGGAGCCCGCTTCAGATTCTCTATCTCCCTCCCTCTCTGCCCATCCCCTGCTCATGCTCTGCCTCTCTCTGTCTCTCAAAAGTAAATAAATGTTAAAAAAATTAAAAAAAGAAAATCACATACAGTATATATGAAGTTATGCGTAACATGTCTGAACTGCTGGTGAATCAGAAAGAAAAGTACTACTTAGGTCTCATCAAGCCCTGTGAAAAGCAGCTGAGAAGCAACACTTCATTTTCAAAATCCTGGATGACAGCAACCTATGTAGTAGCTCTGTAGCATGAGAGAATAATTTTCCTCCATCAAAGTCCTGTCATTGTATTAGTGGGTGTCAGTTATTAACCTATCACCTTTCCTTTTCAATTCCTTCCATCCTCTGTGATGCTGTGGCTGAGTCTTTATCAAACACATTTCTCTTTTGTCAGGCTCTTCTCTGCCTGTTTTGGTCAACAGGGGGTGGTAGAGGGAGATTAGAAGGCAGGAAGCAGAGAAAGGACTTGATCTATTCAGTTTTGCATCTAGTTTTTTCAAGTGTCTCCAGCAACAGCTCTTGCTTCAACAAAGGGCAGTTGGTCCACTTTCCAGTTTTTTCCAGTGGTGTCAGAAACTGCCGCCTTCTCGATGCATCAGAGATAAAATATATTCGTCTCAGCAAAGCAATACCCTCCTCAGGGGTCTGAGTGACAGCTCCTCCTCAGAGTTTCTCCGGTACCAGCACCAATGCGAGAGCACCTTCTCTTGAGGGTAGGCATCCTAGACCATCAGGAACCCCTCCCCCAGGCTTCTGGTAACCCTAACATCTTTGCTTTGTCTCGCCAGTCATAATGGTGGTAGCTGTTCTCTACATTTACTCTGCCCCTGTTTATTTAGTGTTTCCTGTTGGCTTTTTGGTCTTCCCAATACCTGTTCAACCAATTCTCTACATTAAATTCTCAGAAAAATAATGAGTGGTTTTTGTGTTCCGACAGGACCCTGCTTCATTCACTGGGTCCACGTTATCTAATTTGGGTTTCATCTAGAGTAGCTAGGAATGTCTTCCCTTCAGTGGGGAATGGTGTAGGGGGAGGCTCTTAAGTTACCTTACCTCTAAATTACCTCCAAGTTTGGCCATTGCTTCTCTGCAGTGATAAGGCATATCCAGGCTGACTCAAGGTTGCACCCTGCTGGTGTAAAGTAGATAGCTGGGAGCAGGTGGCCAGAAGAGGCTCTCTTGACATCGGTCAGTGGCTGGTTTGCATCAAAGTCAGTGTCTGAACCATTATAGACCCGACTTCCCGATACCAACGGGCTTTATCCAAGCTTTCCATCATTTGATTTTATGATGCAATCACCCTGTACCTCCCTAAAAGTCATTGCAATTCAAGTATATTAAAATCAATTTTCTTTGAGAATTTTATGAAATTCCTGAATGTAAATGAGACATCTTTGAGAGTGGCACTCACGTTCTGCTTTATTAGGGGCCCTGTTCTCTTTCTTTGGCGGTGAGGACTATTGAACACGCTAATTCAATTAGTTATCGATGAGCTGAATGCAAGAATCCAAAAATTATTATGGCAACACCTCCAAAAATGACCACTGCCGCCTTCTGAAATTCACTTACATGAGAGGAGAAAATAGACTCATTCTGCTCATTTTCTTTCTAATGAAAAACCTGAAATGAAGAGGGTGAGATGAAATTCTGTGTCCCATTTTGTGGGTAGGATGGTGAGAAACAGCCACCAGGAACTCCTATCTTCTTATGAGAGAAATTAGTGACATGAAGTGAATGCTCTCTTTTTTAATAGTTGATCGTTTAAAACACACTCAAGATCTCATTCGCATCCATTTAAAATCCATTTTCCTAAAAATAACTTAGGGGAGATGAAAATGAAATATGTTTGCACGTGTGATATTTTTTATGATCTTTCCCCTCCCAAGAGGAAATTCAGTGTAAGGTAACATCAGCTAATAAAGGCCTTAACAGATTCATTAAGAGAACATATTCAAGCCAGTGAGATGAAAACCATCACTTGGTTATAAGTTTATGTGACATTTCCTGCAATCTTGATATGGTACAGTCCCTGACAAAGGCATGTTTACACTTTTGTAACAAAAGCTCTAGTCTTTCAAACCTCTTTGGTCTCAAGTATTGTTAACTCTGTGGTAGGGTTATGGCCACTCATATCTCTCCTGTTCCACTTGGCAGGAGGTTCTTTTTGTTTTAATGATTTTTCTCCTCTGTCCAGCAGCAATCAGAGAAAAGATGCAGAGCTTGGTGGGTTCCCTACCATGACAATCCAGCTCCTGCTTTATTAAATCCACATGGTCGTATCAGGAAGAAAAAAAAATCTGTTGCTGAAGTTAGCGAAAAATCCAGAAATTCCCCTGTGAAAGGAGAAGAAAACAAGGGAGATGTGGAGACCCCTTACAGCGAAGTCTCATCCTCTGCGTTGATTTAGAAATGGGATTCTTTTCAGAATCTTCCAGTTGTAGTGCTCCTCAATATCAAACATCTTCAATGCTTTGAAGAAAAGGGCACAAGCATTTGATGTCTAATACTGTTGAGGCGGGTGGGTCTGTTTTCCCAAGAAAACTGTAGTGCTGGTGAGTGCATACCCAGACTGAGACTGTGACCAAGAAATGGCTCTTTATAGAAGTGTGTGTGGAAGAAACACAGGCTTGAAGCACTTAATCTTGAGGCGTCTCATTTAAGCATGACAGACCCCACCTGAGGCCCCTGACAATGGGACACAGTGTCTGGAGGCTGAAGAGAAGGAACAAGGGCCATGGCTTGGGGAGGGAAGACTCCCTCAGATTTACTCTTGACCTGAGCCTCCAAATACTTGGGTGGGTCTATCTGCCACCCTCATTTTTTGTAGATTTTCTTAACATATAAATGGGACATAAGACTCTCTAATCCAGCCTGTAGTAAATGCTGAGTTGTGAACCAGAATGTGTTTTTCAAGGGTAAACTAAAAAGCGAAACTTAATACTTGTCATTTTAATGCTAATCATTGGGGAGACAATGTGAAAAAAAATCTTGGCAAATAATTTAAAAACCCAAGGCATTAGTTGCTAACTCCAAAATTACACAAGCTGAGATAGGAGCAGACTGTTGTTCTAATTGAAGCCTTTCTTTAAACCTTGGAACCATTATGAAGCTAAAATCCTCTATATTGATCTATAACTGCTACCTGAAGTTACTGCAGCTGGCTTAAGAAGATGAGAGAAGTCTTATTGGTACAACACTTCACCAGAAACCATTTAATGTAAAAAAACCACACATGTACACATGCACATGTACACACACATACACACACATGTACACACAAATGATGGGTTGGAGTTGAAAGTCCATTGCACAGAAAGCAGCAGAAAATCCAGAAAAAGCATCTTCTACTGAGTTGTGTGGATTTGGATAATGTATTTATCTCCTGTGTTTCAGCTGCTGCAGTGCGTTACTTAGTAACAACAGAAAGGATGGGCATGCTAGGCTGTTGGAGAAGGTCATCAAGAGGACATGGCTTCCAGCTGACCTTCAAGCGGAACCAGGCAATTGGAGACTCCTTATCCCCTCCCCTGTCCTTGGCTTGTGTGCTCCGTCCACAGATCCTGCCATAGGAGCTATTTCAAGGAGAGTGCGATGCTGTTGAGACCTTCTGTACTGAATACGTGACTGAATCCGGTTAAGGCCTCTCTATAAACTTTGAGGATTCTGGATGGGTGCAGAGATATATTCAGCTTGCTGCTCCCCAAGATGAGCCTCGTGTATCAGTTCCCTTACTCATCAAACCTGCCACCCACTGGTCGTGAGTGCTCCACCCCTTTAGTTTCTCCTTGCCCTCTGTGTATGGGACCAGTTTGCACATCAATGAAGGTTTAAAGAAAAATAATTCGGAAGGCTGGAGTCAAGTTCTAACTCTGCCTCTGCTTCTGCTTGTATTTGAAATTGGACACCTTAACCCCTTTATCTTCTCACCCGGAAATTAAGGGGTTAGATCGGGTCTGGAATTTTATTAGGGTGCACTTGAAATGGGCTGTAAGACATCTACCATCAAATCCGTGACAAAAATGCAAGAAAGTTTGGAGCTATTTAAATTAACAAATAAACCTATTCAATTTTCCAGCAATTGTTGACAAAGTTCTTGCTGTTTCTTCATTGCAAACAACTCTTCCATTTGTAAGAGCTTGCGTTCAAGAGGTTGGATATCTAAGAGAAATTTACATTGATGAAAAGAGGAAATGTGTAGTATGGGTTTCACTGACTTCCAAAATGATGTCAAAATCATTGGCCAAAATGCCATCCAGTTAGGGTGTATCATCCCTAGTTACTGTCCATCTGCCTAAACTTAAGTGACAAATAAGGTATAACTTTGTTAGGAATGAAATGTCTGCTATCTCCCTTGAAAAAGTGAAATTCCTTTATGTTGGTCACAAATTATAGGAAGGGATGAGAATATTTACAAAATACCATATACATGGGTGGTAACGAACCTATCATCCAGCCTGAGGTCAAAGAGAGAAAGATAACCTGTTGTCCTGGGGTATATGCCATCGCAACACCTTCACATTCTGTGTCCACAGAAGTGAACTGCGTCCACTCAAATACATTAACCTCTCCTCCTGATTGACTCATTTATAGAGAACAAGGTCTCATACGAACGCCTCAAATAACCCACATAAACTCACTGTTGAAAAATGTAAGGTATATTACTGAATGATATTGAAAAGTGTCAAGCTTTTCTTTTTTGCAATTACTTCCTGAGAGGCTCCATTGATCTACATTTGACACTTTTCATGTGACCCAAATATCTATCTGTTTGTGGTATTCAGACTAATGCACCTCACCCCTACCCTAATCCCTAGAATCCATAAATATGTTACCTTATATGGCAAAAGAGATTCTTTAGATGCCATTCAGTGAAGGGTTTTGAGATGGAGAGACAAGCCTGCATTGTCTAAGTGCTCCCAATGTAACCACAAAGGTCCTTAGAAGGAAAACAAAATAAAGGTGGAAGCAGAGATTGGAGTAAAGCCATTGCTGAAAAGGATCCCCTAGCCAAGGAATGTACATGACCTTGTGAAACTGGAAAAGGCAAGGAATGGGGGTCCTCTTCTTGAGCCTCCAGAAAGAACACAGTCCTGCCGACACCTTGATAATAGCCCATAAGACTCATTTCAGACTTCTGACCTCCAGAACTAGTTTGTGTTTTAAGCCACTAAATTCATGATAATATATGAAGCAACAGGAAACTAATATACTGCTTGATTGCCTCAACCTGCCCACTGGATAGCAGAGTCCTGGCCCCCCATTTTCAGGTCTCCACCTAACTCTTAAAGAGTCCCCGAGGGGATAACTCATCTGTGCTCATAATCCATGTTATCACCAGGGTCTTCGCCACCATGTACCCCTTTGTTCCACATAGCTCTCTGTTCTGTCAATGGGCTGCCCTTTGTGTCACCGTCCATCACACTCTTCAGTTTGGGGTAACATCAAGAGTTGGCTTCTGTTTCTGATACCATTTCCATATTGGCTTTGGGATGGCTGCATTGGGTGTTGGCACAGAAATTTTCCCACACAATGTTCATCAATAGTCATTTGAAGAGACAGCAGAAAGGAAAAACATTCAGAGACTAGACTAACTTTTAACTGGTTACTAGAGATGATTGCTCTCAGATAACAGAATTACATGCCAGTCTTACTGGTTTTGCTCCAGGTATATTCATGCCTTACCAAAAGGCTTCCTCCTCATCTAGCTCATAGACCTGTATCTCAGTGGCAGAATGCAATTTCCCATCATCATTAAACAGGCTCCTGAATGTACAGACGCCTTTGCCTCTCATCCTAACTCTGAAGAAAAGGATTCCTTGGTCAGCTCACTCTAAGACTCATCTCCCAAGTTTTCATTTCTGCTCCAAGATCTGCCTTTCTCCAGGAAT
Source organism: Cryptoprocta ferox (assembly GCA_028646485.1). Lineage (NCBI taxonomy): Eukaryota > Metazoa > Chordata > Mammalia > Carnivora > Eupleridae > Cryptoprocta > Cryptoprocta ferox. The sequence goes on from CM053565.1 coordinate 31,014,692, forward strand.
GACTGAATGCATGATTTCTATTGCCTTTAAGGGAATACTCCCCACTTAATGCTAAGAGAATTTATCCTATGTTCCCAAGTGGATGATTTTATAACATCGTATTCCAATACCTGTAAAACAAAGATACAGATACAATGTCAGAGCCACTCCTTTACATAATAGCTTCCAAACTAAAGAAAGAACAAGTCCTTTAATTTTTAATATTTCACAAAGTCTGAGCAATTTAGTAATAAGTGACATTTCACAGAGCAACAACAGTATACCAAGGTTGAATTCCAAGCCTAGCCCAGCCCTGGTGTACTAAATGTATCTATTTATGATTATTTATGGTTACTGACTTATGTTTGCAAAAGTGAATCATTCATCTGGATGGATAATCTTGAGATTTAATTGACATAAAATAAACTGCACATGTTTCAAGTGCACACTTTGATAACTTTTGACATATATATACACCCATAAGCCATCAACACAATTAAGATACTGATCATATCCATTACTCTAAAACATTTCCTTTTTATCCTTTGTAACCCCTCCCTCCTGACCCTCTCCAGTCCTCCACCTCCCTTAGCCAACCACTAATCTTTCTGAATTAGATGTGGGATGGAGACCAGTGAAATAGTGAGCCCATTGTGCCTGAACGCAGGCTCATCAAGAGAGATTAATCTGTTTTGGCTTCTGGTACAGGTGTCCAGCCTCTGGGGAATGTGCCTTAATGGGTATCAAGCTCGCAAAAAAATTAGCCATCGGGTAAGTCACTCTTCTTTCTATGGAGTTGACAAAAAGAGGACGTGGAGAGAGAATCCAAAGGCACATTCCAAAGATTTCAATATTGTCTTTTCCTGGGGAGAATTGTAATCCCCTGCTTTCCATGGGAAACTGGAACTGGCCCCCACACCTGGGCTCATCGAAGACTTTCTATTATATGTGTAACATACTTGCACTGAATTCGTAGGGGAGACATGTAGAGTAGGACAGAGACAAAAGATGAAGGCAGATATACGGGAGAGAGAGATTCTTTGTCATTATCAAGCTATGGGTACAAGCTCATTAAAATTTGAAAAAATGTATGAATTAATATTCCTAGCTACATAGAGTTATTTTTTCATTTCTTTTGTTTTATAGGCTAAAAAAATAAACAGTTCAATAAGGAGTGAAAACGGAAGGTTCCTATTTAGTAATGCATGCTTTTTCTGAGTTATCTTCTGGATTAACATGGAGTTTTTCTTAAAAAGACATACAGGTTAAGCCTAGAAATGACTCAAAAAGTGTTTTTTCTCTTCTAGAAAATGAGGATATTGAAACTAAATGTTGAGGAACTGTTGTTGTGTTCAGTGCCATCTTCCAAGTGTGGAGAACAGAATTGGCAGTCAGCAGGCTCTGAAATTCTTTCATTAGAAATGCCTCTGATTACCTCTAAATCCCAGTGATCTTGTCTTTCAGTTCTACAGTAGTTAAGTTCTAAACTGCATAATATGCCATTGCAATTCACCCTGCCTTTGTCTAATGTCTAGCTGTGTCTAGTGAGGACTCCTGCTTTACCTAAATACAAAATAAGCTCCCCAGGAAGAATCTTTTCATTTTGTAGAGCATGAAGGGAGTTAGTGTGGCACGTCCTGTGTTTGAAATGCCTGGTTCTCATCTCTACACTAACAACTAATAACTGTGACCCGTTGGGCAAATAACTACTCTGGGGTTCTCTTTCATCATCTGTAAAATGGAAGAAATAATGATATTTTGCTCATATAGATGTAATGACAATTGAGATAATTCACATAAAGGATTTGGAAAAGCATGACACATAGCAAAAAAAAATTGATGTGTGCCACTATTTTTATTTAAATACTATCATATGAATTGATTTTTTTTATTGAAAGGACTTGGTGGCAGAGCATAGATTAAACATTCCTTGAGAGTGCAGAAGGTCAGTGCACAAGTTGAAAAGGGGAAAATTAGGTATTATTTTACTGACACTGGCTCTTAAGGCAAAATGTAGAATACGGCCTGTAAGCATTCTGAAAGAAAGGTTTATGGATTTTTCAATTACAAAACTCCAGCATTTGGCCACAGTGCTTGCCACGTATAAGGCCCTCGCTTAATATATGCATAATTCATTAATAAATCAATGGGTCGTGGTATAAAAATCCAGGCGCCCCGCTAATTTTTCCAGAGAGAGCTCTCCCGCTGGCAGCAAATTCCATTCCCAAGTGCAGAAGGTCGTCACTGTCCATGTTTCCAAACCCTGGCTAGGGTGGGATTTCTTCATCTTTGGCAAACTCCTTTCCTTTCTTTCCCTTCAAAAATCCCTTTTGGCGCGGTCGCCTTTCAAGACAGAGACAAACGTCCCCTATGTATTTCCCAAATGTGCTAATTCCCACTATCTCAGGTTCTTTAAATGTTCCGATGTCTCGGTGACTTCCCCGCCGAGCCTCGAAGCTCCCTACGTAAGAATCTTGGACTTTCTTCATCTGGGCGGAGATTTTTAATGTGCTGACCACCTGAAGTCCTTGGCAGTCACCGGAGAACAGATCCCTCGGCCACACCTCCTTGTTAAAGCAAGTCAGCCGGTGGTTCTTTTTCCCAATCCCCAGAGGCAGCAGGGCTACGCAGCTCCCCAAGTCTGTCCAACCCTGGCAGCCCAGACTGTTCGGCTCCGCTCCCTCCCACCCCCACCCCTACCCCCACGCCTACCACTCTGAAAAAAGACCCGCCAGACTCCAGGGCAGCTGAAGTCAGTTCAAGAAGCCTGGAGCGCCGCAGTGTTACTCCTTTGGCTCCAACCCTGCCCGGCCTCCCATGCCACACAGCCTGCAAGCCCTCCCTAAATGACTCTGTGCGGAGGAACGGTACCCTCTTTCCTTCTCCTCCTCCCTCTCCACTCATCCGCCCTTTCTGCGGGGATAAGACCAAGGTTCACACTGAAATGGCTTCTAAACACGAAAAATTAAAAAGTGCAAAAAATCCCCTGCGGGTTTACGTGTGTGTTTGTGTTTGTTGTGTGTGTCCATCCGCGCTTGTGCAAAATCTCCAAACGTCACAGTTTGCAATCCGGACAAGCGCGCCGAGAAATCCGAGATCTTTCCAGGGATTCCCCTCCCCTGCCCTCTTCTCCAGCACTCCCAAAGAGGTAGGTCTGGGGCTGTCTCTACCCGCTGCTGCGGCGATAGAGGCGATGCAAATGTGCTACAATCTTTCTTTTCTTCTCTCGCTCCCAGCCCTCTTCTCGGGCGAACAGTCCCGAGCGCAGGGTTTCTTCCCAATTCCCCCGCATCTGCATTCCAAGCGGCCGCCCGGCTGCACGTCCTTCCCCGGGTCGCCGCGAGTGGTTCTGCGCACCCGCGGCCTCGGGCCTGGGCCTGGGCCGCGGCCGCGGCGGTGGGTGGTGCTCACGCCGCCCCCACCTTCCCCCGGGGACTCGGAAAGCCGCGCGCTGGGCGTGTGTGCGCGCGCGCGCGCGGATTTGGTGGGGAAAATCTCCTTCGGTGGAAGCAGCTGAGTGTCGCTGGCAGAGAGTATTCTGGAGCCCGGCAAAAGCCTCCAAAGCACTTGAGCTTCCCGAAAGAAAAAAAGACTTAAAGACCGGAAAGAAGGGAAGCCGGCTCCCTAAAGCCCGGGTTTCCAATAGTCTCGGATCCGCCCGGAGCTGAGCGGAGGCGCAGTTGGCGGCGGCCACTGCTCGCACCCGGACTTGGAAAGACGGTTTTTCCCCCTTCGGGGAGGAGGGAGGTGAGGGACTCGCGGGCGAGAGTTGCACCTGGTCTAGGAAGGTGCAGAGAGGAGAACTCTGGGGTAAGTAGTGTTCTGGCACTGGAGCGGAAAGGGGGAGGGGGGGGCAGGAGAGGGACGAGCGGGAGAGGGCATGGAATGAATTATGCAAAAAAAAAAAAAAAAATCCCCACTATTCCGCAGCAGAGGGAGAGCGCTTCACAGCGCCCCGGCTGAGTCCCACCCGGGTCTTCCGCGCCCCAGCGGCGGGCGCGAAGTTCGTTCCAAGGAGATGAGAAACTCCCCAAGCCTAGTGGGCGACCGGGTGGCCGGGGCCCAGGCGCCTCCGCGCTGGCCCGCGGCTCCGACGCCCAGCCCTCGCCTCCTCTTTATGGCCGAGCTAAGCCTCGGCTCCCAAGCCCGGCCTCCTGCCTCCGCCCCCGGGCGCCGGGCAGCGGGGCTGCCGCGGGGGCTGGCGGCGGCGACGCTCACCTGGCCGGGCCGCCCCCTCCTCCCCCGCCTCCCGCCGCACCTGCCCTCCTCCTCCCCTCGGAATCGGGCAGCGTCGGGCTCCGTAGGCGAGGAAATAACGACCCCTGCAGTTGCATTGCGGAAAATCGCGGCGGCGGCGGCGGCGGCGCTAGTTGCGGGCGATGGAAGCGAGGCAACTGGGGTTCCGGGGAGCCTAGGAAAATAGCAGAGGGACGGAAAGCGCGCGCGCGACGTGGGGAGCCCGCGGGCCCCCGACGCGCCAGGTCCCCGGCTCCCCGCCTTCCGCGCTCGGCGCCCTGGATGCGCCGCCCGAGCGGGACTCGGAGGCAGCGGGCTGCGCGCGGACTTGGGGAGCAGGGAGGGTCGGCGGAGCCTGCCGGCGGTTTCGGGCAATAATTCCTGCCTCTCTTTCTCTGTCTCCCTGTCTGCCGTGTCGTCTCCTCCCCCCGCCCTCCGGAAGCAGGAGGAGAGCGGCCCCGGAGCGCGGCAGCCGGCCTCTGACCATGCCCCGGTGAAGGGGGCGGACTTCGAGGGCAACTTGTCGCGGACTGCCTGGGCTTAGCCAGCGAGCTGCGAGCGCCGGGGGCCCGGAACTGTGCGGCGCGGCCCGGCGGGGGGCTATCGTCTATGTCTTCTTGGGGCGCCAGGCGGATCGGGGTCTCGTTTTTGCAGGAAGAGCCCGGCGCTGGTGGCTTCAGGTGGCTGCCGCCGCCTCTGCTAGTGCTGTTTCCGCCTCTCGTGCGAGGAGGAGCAGAGACCGGCGATCGGGGAGACCTCCGGGGCAGCGAGGCATCGGACATGTGTCAGCACATCTGGGGCGCACATCCGTCGAGCCCGAGGGGAGATTTGCCGGAACAATTCAAACTGCGATATTGATCTTGGGGGTGACTGTGCCTGGCCGGCTGTCGGGTGGGAGTGCGAGTGTGCGCTCGCTCGCAAGTGTGTGCGTGTTTGTATGTGTGTGTGCCGTGTCGGGCTCCCCCCTTCCCCCCCTGTTTTCCCGTCGAGTGATGCACTTGGAATGAGAATCAGAGGATGGAAATAGTCTGGGAGGTGCTTTTTCTTCTTCAAGCCAATTTCATCGTCTGCATATCAGGTATGGGACGCGCTGGAACGCCTGGCGGGTTTGGGTTCTGTTGTGCTGTTGAGAACGTATGGGATTTTATTGTGTGTAGATGCTCAAGTAGCCTCGCGGGGTGGGAGGGGAAGGGGGTGGAGGCAGAGACCCTTTCAGTTCTGAGGGTTTGCTGCCTTCAGAATTAAAAACCTTCTAAGCCCAAGGGTGCTGCGTGTGTGTGTGTGTGTGTGTGCGTGCGTGTGTGTGTGTGTGTGCGCGCGCGCTGTGGTTATCTAGGAGTCCTGGAATATAGAAGGGGATGAGAAAGAAGAGGCAGATGGGTGTTGATTTTCCACTGCTTTCCTGCTGAGGACTCTGGCCCCCAAATCTGAGCTTTCCAAACCCCCACCCCCATCCCCTGGCTTTCAAAGTTCCCAAACTCGGTGGTTCCTGGCTGGCAAAATGGACGCAGAGCCCTGCCCTGGTATCTAGGCACTTTCAAGAGACTGCGGGAGCATGCGGGACTGGAGAGTGCCACCAGCAGGGACGAGAGGGATGTGGAGGTCCTCCGTGCCTTCCCCCAAGCACATCAGAACTGGTCATGATGGTCTAAAACATGCTAGTATGCCCTGCTCCACACCAAGTAAAAGCAAAACCCTCCTGAAACAACACAGTATGGTAAATAGCACTCTAGATGTAGCCTTTCCTAATTCCCAGTGGAGTGTTAGCTCAGCCTCACTGACCTCAGGCCACTTACGCCAGTCTGTGGTTTCAGGAGTGATGAGTTGAATTGGGTAGGGCTTGTGCCTGCCTGCCTGTGTGTCTGCGTGTTGGAGGGGATTCTGATTTCCAAGCAGTGTTTTTGTTGGTGCAGGGAGTTGGCTGTGAGGGGAGCCATGAGAAAAAGCCCCAGGATCAGCAGTATTCCCCAGTTCAGTTCAGTGTCTCCTCCCACTGAGAGTGTCTACCCCATTTCCCCTCATGCCTGTCATTAAAATGCCTAGGGTAGGACCCATTCCCAGTGCTCCCCTCTGCCTGCATTCCCTCTGCAGAATTGGGGACTCAGCCAACTTCCCGACTGAGGTCACCAAAAGATGAGAACAGGAACCTTACCCCTGTGAGCAGGGGGGTTTGAGCAGCACTGAGGTGGAGGGACCTGTTTCCTGCATCTTCCCGGACCCAGCCAATCCCCACCCTCTAAGCTAGTTCTGGTTCTGGATATTAAAAATCCTTGTCTGTGCTCCCCCTGGACCTAGTTCCAAATACCACTGCTGTTTCAACTTTCTCTTCCTAGGGCAAGAGTGGGGAATCTTGAATTCAAAATCATTCTGTTTGGGGCTTTGCCACCAAACTAAGAATTTTGCCTCAGTAATACTTTAGAGATGGATTGTATACCTGGCAGACAATAAAAAGTACCCTGGGGCCACCCCAAATCCTCTGGTGGGAACTGTTTTACCCCATCCTGCATCCAAGAGGAAGCATTCCCTGGTGACTTTAAGGGTTGATATCAGTCAGTCCTGTGTCCAGGAATGGACTGGGTAGCACCTTGCAAAACCACAGTTTACATCTTTCTCTTCTACATGTCTATTTCAAACTCTCTCATTCCATAATATTTCACTAATTAGAAAATAGCCTTTCCTTATCTCTCTCCACCATCATCAATAATTTGCAAAGCAGACAAGCCAGCTGAGTCCCTTTAAGGTTTTCAAAGGGTTAACGTTCATTGAAGTTCTGGAGCCCCCACAATCCTTTGTCCCCAGCCCCTACCCTGCATTTATTTGGTCAGGCCATCAGATGGTTCACAGGGGAACTGTCTGAGAATGGTCTGTTCTTAGCCTCCAAAAGAGGCATTACTGGGCTCCTTATCACAGCTATACTTGACTTGGTGTATCAGTAACTAAATTATATAAATACAAGTATTAGGAAGGGGTTATTTCCAACCCAGAAGAGGTGCTATGGAGTATGTGGCCTTTCACATGTATTTACTAAATGATCATCATTGCTATGTAATGAGAGGATAAAAGTGTAAGCAAAATTGCTAGCTATTAGCTAAACACAGAAAACTAGGTTAGCATTCCAAATGCCTAGTTAGGCTCTGCATTAATTTGCACTTTATGAAGACATTTAGGCAGAGTTGCAACATTATGTACTCTATATTTACACATCCATAAACTTAATTTTCAAAGGCTGTACTTTCTCCAGGGCCAAGGTGGCCTCCCTCCTAAAACAACTACTCATTCAGCGGTATCCATGTACGTCCTAATTCGATTAATAATATAATTATGACTCACAGTTGCCACAATTTGGGGGGCTTTTTTCTCCCGCCTAGCAGCCTTAAGAGGTATAAGTATACAGTGCACTAAGGTTGAATAACTGCAGCTCAGGGAGAGTTTAGTGGGTCTTTCATTTCTGTTTCCATGATTTGCAGTTTTAATTTACTCACAACTGAGCTTTTACCAAAAGGAACATAACCCTGTGATCATAGAACCTACTACATCTTAAATTTTAAAAAATCTAAAAAAGGGCACCTCTCTTCTATCTTGGGATGAAATACTCCACCCAGTAAATGGGTACTAATTCTTCCTGAGTTACCAGGCATCAGTGATTGATGCATTGGTAGGGTTGACTTCATGACTAGAAAAAGGTCAACAAAAATCTGCAGTGTAAACACTTTACAGAAGGAAAATTTTGGGGGTAGATCTGGCCTGTAGTGACCAAATTTCACTTGGTAGCATTCGGAGAGGCTTTCAGAAACACTCTGGTGCTTTGAGGCTTAGTGTTTTGTTAACTAAAGATTCCTACCCTCACCCCTCCCCATTCCCCCAAATTAAGTGTACCCAGGGCTTTTTTTGCCTGGGACTGAGTGGCTATATTTCTTAACATACAGAGCCCTGGGCTTGGTGTGTTTGATGGCTCTGCACTAATCATTTGGTTGTGATAAAGCTGTCAACAGATGGGACTGGGGGTCTATCTGACCAGGCTTAACTAACTGCTAGGGCTGTAGCATGTGTGCCTTCCATGTGAGAGAGTGTATCAGTGTCGGCTACTAAAGGACAGCACGGCTAGGTTTAAGAGGCAATGCCATGATCTGGGAGTTCTCTTCCACATCAGACTCAGATGTCATTTTCCCAAAAGTGTAAGGCAGCCAAAATCTGTGAAGAGGAATGAAGTGGGAAGAGAGAGAGAGAGAGAGAGAACAAGAACCAGGATGATTTTTTTTCCTGTGCTAGCGAGAGCACCATTCCATTCTTACAAAAGCTCAGATCAGTGAGAATGAATGCTTAGCAGCGCCTGGAGAGAATTTCCAGGTCCAAAGACAGCTGTCTGATTTAATTTCCACAACACATCCTACGTGCCTCTATGTAACTCTACTTTTTTGTCAGTTTATTCATAATAATAGCAATAGCAATTAAAATTATGCGGTGCTTTCATACACATTATATAATGTTGCACATATTTTAATTCATCTATTCTTAGAATTTGTAGGGTAGTTTTATAGATGAGGCAGCCAAAGCCCACAGCAAGATAGCATGGAGGATTCACACCTGGGTCTAACTGAGTCAGAACTTAGTATATCATTTCTTTTGGAATCAAGAGTTCTTTTAAATGTTTTCTTGTAAGTATTTTTTTCTTGGGATGTCTCCAGACTGAAAGAACGAATTATGTGAAATGGATGTAAGTCTCAGAGAGTTTGGAAATGGAGGTTTAGGGTGATTGTGGTTCAGAAATAGAAATAAGGTAGCATTGGAGGTGTACATGACTGTCAGTCAAACAGTTGAGACTATTACCTGGGTTTGCCGCCAGCACCCGGTGACCAGCAATATCTATGAGCCAGGAATATTTCATATGTTCTTTTCCTAATTGGAAAATTAAAATGGTTTAACTTCTCTTTATGTGTAGAAAGGGGATACACACCCCATCCCTTTGTTACATGGATTAAATGAAATAATGTATTCAGTGATTTTCACTTAGCACAGTATTTGAGACATAGGAAGTTTGCAATAATAGAATTACTTTTTTCCCCTACAAATCAGGCATTGCACAGGTTTGTGAGGCCATGAAAGAACAGAGCCTTTACCTTCCTTCCTTTCAACTTGTTTAAAAGCAAAAGGAAAATCATGAGCAAGCGCATTTTATAACATTGAGTATGAATGCTACTTTCAAGGAGGCCTTGGCTTCACAACTTTGAAATGTCTCTTAATTTTCTTTCTCATATAAACGAGACCAAGAGCAGCAGGCTTTGGTGCATATTATGGGTAAAACTCACTTTATCTCTTTGAGCCCCATGTTGAGGGGAGGCTTGGAAAGTTTAATAAATCACCTGGGAACAGTGTAGTACTTATTACCCAGGGGGGCCATAAGCCTCTTTCTGCTTGTAAATTATAACTCTGTATAAACCCAGCTTTGAAGTGCTTCCAAAATGGCAAACTACATATGCCGTCAATATGACTTGAAAGAGAACATTCCATTAAATACAAAAAGAGCCCCACCCCAACAAAGACTACTCATCTGATGATCTTATTGGCAATATGGTTTCTGCAACTGCAATTTGCCATGTTGATGCACTAAAGCCCATTCACTGACAGATACCATCATCATAGATGGGACTTTCTTGTCCGTGAGACAAGTGCCCTTCTGAGTAATATAAAACCACTGGGGGAAAGAGAAATGTCAATGTGGACAATCATTTTCTTGGTAGTGGGGAGGTGGTTTGATATGCCATCTTTGGCCATCAGTACCTAACACCTCAACTTTTCACCTTGATTAAGCATTGCATATGTAGGCCTGGGGTTTAGGTCAGGGAGAGATCCAGGCTCCATCAATATGTATGGTGGCAAGCCTTCATACAAAGAGTATGGAAATTAGAAGACCCGCTCTGCAGTCAAACTCTTCTTTAATTACTTCTTTGGGTGATTCTTTTAGCCTCTTAGCTCTCAGTTTCCTCATCTGTAAAATGGAAACAATGTCTTCTTTGCCAATTTCAAGGAATTGTTGAGAGAGACATCAGAGGGCAATCCTGAATGTTTGTTGTGTTGTGCAAATATAAAGTACCTGTATCTTTATTATGGAATGATCCATGCTTAAGGTATAATTAGAAAGTCAAAGTTGAGGTGCATACACATGAGTAGAGTGATGTAAAGTAATAAGAATAATGCTTGATTGCTAATATAGAAGCACAGAGTTGTAATGCATAAAATGTACAGTGATATAAAAACATTAAGAATAATGCCTTGTTGTGGAAAGCCTGGGTGGCCCGGTTGGTTAAGCATCTGACTTCTGCTCAGGTCATGATCTCACGGTTCATGAGTTCGAGCCCCACGTCGGGCGCTGTGCTGACAGCTCAGAGCCTGGAGCCTGCTTTGGATTCTATGTCTCCCTCTCTCTCTCTGCCCCTCCCCTGCTTGCACTCAGTCTCTCTGTCTCTGTCTCTGTCTGTTTGTCTCTCTCTCTCTCTCTCTCTCTCAAAATTACATAAACATTAAAAAATTTTTTAATAAAAAAAGAATAATGCCTTATTGTTTGCTAAAGGCATGCTGCAGAAGAGAGAAGTCCAGATGCAAAGGAAAAGGAGAATATTAGATAAATGTTCGAGGTTTGGAGAGAAGAGATGGAGAGACCACATCATCCAAAGGAGAAGAAAAGGAATGAGTGATGTATAGTGAAGACAGTCCCAATTGGAATAAAAGATTCACTTTAGGATAATGGCAAGTTGGGATGAGCTCACATGGGGAGCTGTTGAGAGGATGGGGAGTGTCTTCAGATATTTAATTACTTAGTGATTTTTATTTTTCTGTTATGGATCTTTGCGTGCCTTCAATGGACTGAACTTGGTTAAAATTTGTTTGAAATCCTAACATTTCTTTGGGTTGTAAGTCTCTGTTGCAAGTCTCCAGGCACTGCTGTACTTTGCATAGTTTTTAACCTATTTGGGATGGTAGATGGTTGAGTTTTGGGAAGACTTCAGCCTTCTCATTCTCCACATCCTCACCAGCATCTGTTGTTTCCTGAGTTGTTCATTTTAGCCACTCCAACCAGTGTGAGGTGGTATCTCAGTGTGGTTTTGATTTGCATTTCCCTGATGATGAGTGATGTTGGGCATCGTTTCATGTGTCTGTTGGCCATCTGGATGTCCTCTTTGGAGAAGTGTCTCTTCATGTCTTCTGCCCATTTCTTCACTGGATTATTTGTTTTTTGGCTATGGAGTTTGGTAAGATCTTTATAGATTTTGGATACTAGCCCTTTATCCGATATGTCATTTGCAAATGTCTTCTCCCATTCCATCAGTTGCTTTTTAGTTTTGTTGATTGTTATACTTCAGCTTTCTCATCTGTAACATGGAGACGATACCTATTTCCCAAGGTTGTTGATCCTACAGTGTAATTGTAATTTACTATTTGTAAAATGCCAACATGGTGTCTAGAATACATTTGCCATGGGCCAATTACACCTATCAAATGGGGGTAAGTATAGGCTTTGGAACCAAGATAGGCCTGTACATAATAATCTTCCCTTTGGCATTCTCTCCATCTGCATGGTCTTAGAGAATGTCTTTAGGTTCTCTCTTTAAAATCTATAAAATGAGGATTGGAGAAAATGTACATAAGATCCTGCCCTGGTGCCTGACATGTAGTAGTCACTCAGTGAACTAGAGCTACTCTCATAAAATCATCATCGTCGTCGGCATCAATAACTACTCTTGTTATTGACACCTTGCATCTGTTCTTGTAAATTCCAATGAACAATTCAGTCATTTCTTTAGCATTCAACAAAATAGTATTGCCAGCTAACTTTGTGTCAGGCATAGGAATGACAAAAAGGAACACCTGGTCCTTAGTATCTACAAGATGGTACCCGCCAGGGGATAGAGGTATGGACAAAGTGCTATGGGAGTGTAAAGAAGGAGCAGTAAACTCTTGTGGGTGGATACCAGTGGGGAAGGGGAAGGATTCATAGAGGAGAAGACATTTGAATGAGGCTGGAAGAATACATGAGATTTCGAAAGAACAGGAAGAAAACGGCATACAAGGAGGCAAGGATAGTCAGTTGATAGACAAGACAGAATGGAAAAAAAAAAAAAACCCAAAGTATCAGAAGTGCTGGGAACTGGGCATGCAGAGTGGCTGGGCTGGAATAAGTGACTAGAGACAGGGCTGGAAGAATAATCTGGGGCCAGTGTGAAGGAGGTTTGAAGTTTAGACTTTATCTTTTAGTTATGAGGAAGTAAAGTGAAAGTAAAGAAAAGGACATAAAAAAGGTTTATGTGCAATTCTTAAACTTTGATTGCAATAAGCAATAACTTAGAGACCCAATTCCTTGTCTTCTTGTCAGCCTTTATTCTTGCTCACAAAACCCATTTAAGAAATACTGGTCTTATAGATCAATTAGGCCATTATGGAACATTCTGAGTGACAGATCTTTAAAAAAAAAAAGTCAGTTGTCCTATCTGTTATAGACCTGATTACCCTAGTCTTTGAGATTCGGTATTTCCATGTGGAACAAATGCAAATGTCTCCAATTTTGTACCTGAATAACAACGATAACATTAACAGTGATGTCTTTAACCTTAGATGAAGGCTAAGAGAAGTGAATCATGCATGCATGCTTTTGTGCTGTGAAGACTGTACGCCCAGCAATAGATGCACTAGTTGACACGAAACGGATGCTTGAAGCCCTGCAAAGCATTTTAGAGCAGTTTTCCCGTATTCCACTCTGCACTCTTCTATTTCCAATAGACTCTGTGTTCACTTGGGAGCGTATCCTCATGGCCTACTAAATTATATACCCATTTTACCCTTTCGAAGGTCCAGTTACCGTAGAGCACGTATAGAGACCTAAAATGAAATGGCTTCCTTTGTCCACTTAATCACTCAGCATTTATGGAGGGTGCACTGTGTGTAAGGTCCTGGGGATCCAACAGGAATGAGTCAGACATGGACCTTTCCCTCCAGCAATTCACAATCTAGTAAGAGACCAATTTTAAAAATATTAGTAGTTACAGGCAGAATCTGATAAGTATTGAGAAGGGACATCTGACTCATTCTGGAGGTGGGAGGGAGGGAGGAAAGCAGTGTTAAAAGACGCTTGGGCTGAATCTTGAGAGATGGAAGATTTTTGCCGATGGACTAGGAGGAGTGTGATGGGGGAAGGGTGGTCACAGGAAAGAGCATTTGCAAAGGCAGGACTATTAGATAAGACACAATGAATGCAGGGATCTGTCAAGAGGTCAATACGGCAACCACTAGAGAGTGGGGTGTGATGGATGAGGTTGAGATAGAGGAGGTTGGGGAAATAGGATTCCAATAACAGTAACACCTTGCATATAAAAATTGTCAGTGAAAACCACCCTTGCACCTCTCTATGCAGGGAAGTCATCTTTTAAAGGCCCAAGAAGTAGCTCTAGCTTACATCTTTCTTTTCATTAGGAACAGATGAGTCAGGGGAAAGCTCAGAACCAGCCCTGCTTCATTTGGCCCAGATCACTGGTTATTTTCCAGGGTCACCTGTAATTCCAGGTGGCTTCCCGGATGCTTTTGAAATAACCCAGATATACATTGCAGAACTTATCTCCTTACTTAGTTTGCCCCCATGTATTTCTACCCTAGGCAAAAGCCAGAACCCACAGGCTGACTCTGGAGTTTGTGGCATGCTAATTATCATCTTATTCTCTTTGATAATTGAGTCTTTCCCATATCTTTTTGCAGTTTTCTGCCTCACAAAACCCTAAACAAAACTTAAGAGGATTTCCATCATGCAGGGGTTGGGTTGGGGAGCTGTAAGTGGTAAGGGATGGTCCACGATTGCCTTTTTAAGAGAGCCATAATTGCTCTTTATTAGCACGATTGGTCTGGTAATGGGGTAGCCAGTGTTTGGGTTTGATTACATTTGCATTAAGGTACCATCAGGATGGCCGTGGAGAGATTATCAGTGGCTGTGAAGGAGACAGCTTACAAATGCCTTTTCCTTCTCATCTGGGAGAGGTGTGACCTTTGTCACAGTAAATGCAGAATTAATCTTTAACTTTGTCCAATACTTCATGCCCGGTGGCTGAAGGGGCTGGCAGTAGGAAATGAAGCCTGTGACTTTCAGCCGAAGTTTTCCAGAGCCAAGCCCCGCTAGTTTCACAACACATTTGGCAGCAGTGCCAGAATTGGGATAAACACATTTACGGAAGGATATGAGTCAACATATTCCCCTTCCGCTGCTCCTTCTTCCTACCACACACAGCAGCCTTTCACCCTCAAGGAAAATAATTTTGATGGCAGCGTTTATTGAGTGAGCATAGGCCATGCTTCCTCTGTGAGGTTGGGGTAATAATGAATGCTTCATGGGATTCTTGAAATGAACAAATGAAGTGACATATCTGTGGAAGGGCTCTGCCCCCCCCCACCCCTCATGTTTAATGTGTCAGTTGATTCATTAACCAAATGCTAATGAATGTCTCCTTTGAGGGAGGCACTGGGCCAGGCAATGTAGCGAACAAATCAGTCACGATCTTTGCCCTTATAGAGTATATGGTAGGTGATACATAGATATTGTGGGGTTTTTCCTCCATTGCTCAACCCAGTGCCTTGCATTTACTAGATGGTCAATAATGAGTGATCATAATAATGAGTACATAAATGAGTAACAAGGAGTGGTTTAGAATGGTTCTCTTGCTTTCCTGGGAGAATGGGAGATAAGATCTGAGACCAAGAGGAAGGAGAGATGAAGGGAAAAGATCTCTGTTGGCTGCCCTTTGACTTCTACCGCATGAGGGTCTTTGAGCATGCAGAGAGGACTGGAACCTTCCCAGGGAGCAATATATTTGGTAGCTTTCTATTTCCTTCCCAGACTCAACTCATCTCTGCATTTGACAAACCCAGTGTTAGCTGTTTACAGTGTATTTTGGCTCCTTTGTGTCCCGTGATTCCACACCGTAAGACCTGAACCAGGAGGACTGAGGATCAGTGGATGCGTTGTTGTCCCTTTCTCCATGTCGTCTCTGTTCCCATTAAAGGAGTTTGCTTAGGATATGGCATGTTCTTGTCGGATTCCAGTTTTCGAGAAGCCAGCACTTGGGAAAGTTCACTGCCCCATGGCATCGTGCTAGAGTGCTTTGGGGAAAAAAGCCCACCCACTCTTTAGTCTGGGGGCAGAGTAATACAGAAGAGGACTCTGGTTCCCAAGGTGTTTCCGGTCTTGTATCAGAGAACTTGACTTCTCCCTCTGGCCTTTTGCAACTGAACTGTGGTGTTGCCTACTAGTTCTTACCAGCGGGGAGACTCAGGGGCCCAGAAATGGTAAGAACTGGCCACGCATTCTGCCTAGAATCTTCTAGGTGATCTCCACAGCTGTGGGGAAATGCTCAGTGGATGGGTTGTTGTGGTTAGTTTGCTTGTTAATTTAATTTCGGGGAAAAAATAAGGGGAACTTATAGTAAAAAGGCCGCTACTGTTAATTTATCCATAGATACATGGCGATTATACTAATAGTTAGAAAGCGAGGCATCTATGAGCAATCAGTCCGCTTCTGCTGTGTGGCCCCGGGTGTGACTAAGACTGTCACTGGGTGGCTGACTCTTATAATCACCGTGATGATACGAGCTCCAAGTCCCAGAGGCTCAAATCCCTGTAGAATGAAATATAAAGTAGTGAAGTCATTATTTTATGTGTCCATAACAAACTCCATCCTTGTTTTTCCACTGTGTTGAAGAAGTTCTGTGCAGTCTTTAGAGTGCTGTGTTGTGGCTAAGCAGGAGTCATATGCATTTTAAGTGCATGGGTTGATGTACCCCCGCCTTTTGTTTCCCCTTGTGCTCTTAGAACTGCTGAAATTACGGGTTGACTGAGCCAGGTAAAGTCTTGTAATGTGCCCCATCTGAAGGTAAGGTGTGTTGAACAAATTAATGAATGAGAGTTGTGTTTGTGCATTTGCTGTTCAGGCTGAAGGTGGTTCAAGTGAAACGCTCCTCCTCGATCAGGGTTCCTTGCAAGTTGGGGACTGTGTGTGCAGGTGGTTCAGCACACAGACATGAGCGATGCTGTCATTGAGCTCATTTTAATGCGAAATCACGACATCAAAGGAAATTGCAAAACACAAATGGATTCCTTATAGACTCAGTTTTTAGGTACCAAAGTTTGCAATTACAGCATTTTCAACCTTAAATTTTTATAGTTTTTTTTTAACTTGACATTGTATCTGAAGTATTTCCCCGTGTCTTCCTCGTTATGTCAGTTTGGGAAATCCTGTACTTCGTGACAGCTAAACACCAAAATCTTGGTGACCTAACACAATAGAAGCTTACTTCCTGCTCACATTAATTGGCTGTTGGTGTCAATGCGTGTGTGAACGTGTGTGTGTCAGGTGTATATGGCCATGGTGAGTGGGGAGGGAAGAAAGGGAAGGAATCTTGTCTTTGTGGTGACTTGGATGTCTCCAGGCTGATGGAGGCTCTGCTCTCTCCAGGGTAGGGTTTCCAGTGCTGTCCTAAGCATCGATATCAGCAGATGGAACAAAAGGAGAAGGATCATGGGAAAGGTTTTATGGACTCAGCAGGAAAGCTGTGTGCATCACTTATGGTGGGTCACATGGCCCCATCTTATTGCCAGAGAGCTTGGGAATTGTATGCTAGCCTTGTGTCCAGGAGCAGAGGGAAAATGGTTTGGCGAACCATTAGTTGGTATCTGCCACTTTAATGTTTATGACTTTCTTTGTAACAGTTCCATATAACTTACTCATCTAAAATAGCATCATTTATATTTATCTTTTTCTGTTTTTGAGATCTATGTTTCTAGTTTTGGCCATTTTTTTGGCATGTGTTTTTTTTTTTTTTTTTTTTGTCTGTAGAGCTTTTCTTTAAGTTCTTATTTAAATTCTAGTTAGTTAGCATTTAAATTCTAGTTAGTTAGTAATATTGGCTTCAGGTATACAGTATAGTGATTCAGTGCTTCCATACAATACCCAGTGCTCATCACAACACCTGTTTCTTAACCCCCATCACCTGTTTCTCCCTTCCCCCCTCCCACCTCTCATCAGTTTGTTTTGTAGAGTCGAGAGTCTGTTTCTTAGTTTTCCTCTCTTTTTTTTCCTTTTGCTCATTTGTTTTGTTTCTGAAATTCCACACATGAGTGAAATCGTATGGTGTTTCTCTTTCTCTGGCTGACTTATTTTGTCTAGCATAATACTCTCTAGCTCCATCCACATTGTTGCAAATAGAAAGATTTCATTCTTTTGATGGCTGAGTAATATTCCGTTGTATATATACACCACATCTTTTTTGTCCATTCATCAATCGATGGACACTTGGGCTGTTTCCATAATTTGGCTATTGTTGATAATGCTGCTATAAACAGCAGGGCACATGTATCCCTTTTAAATTAATGTTTCTGTATTCTTTGGATAAATACCTAGTAGTTCAATTGCTGAACCATAGGATAGTTCTACTTTTAACTTTTTGAGGAACCTCCATACTGTTTTCCAGAGTGACTGCACCAGTTTGCGTCCCCACCAACAGTGTAAGAGGGCTTCTTTTTCCTCCATATCCTTGTCAACACTTGTTGTTTCTTGTGCTTTTTATTTTAACCATTCTGACAGGTGTGAGGTGACATCTCACTGTGGTTTTGCTTGGTATCAAATCAAAGATGTTGAACATCTTTTCATGTGTCTGTTAGCCATCTATATATCTTCTTTGTAAAATGTCTATTTGTGTCTTCTGCATATTTTTTAGTTGGATTATTTGTTTTTTGAGTGTTGAGTTTTAGAAGTTCTTTATATGTTTTGGATACTAACCCTTTATCAGATATGTCATTTGCAAATATATTCTCCCATTGTTTAGGTTGCCTTTTAGTTTTATTAATTATTTCTTTCACCGTGCAAAAGCTTTTTGATGGAGTCCCAATAGTTTACTTTTGCTTTTGTGTCCCTTGCCTCAAGAGACCTATCTAGAAGGAAGTTGCTATGGCTGATGTCAAAGAGGTATAGATATTTAATTATATTGAATTATTTCTTTTAAACAATCCCAGTATTGTGATACATGGATAAAACAGTATGAAGTTCTTTGTGGTTTGACCATATTACATCCTTAAGTAACGTACAACCTTTTTATAAGTCTCCAGAAGTACACCTAAATTCTTTGAGGAAGTAAACAAGTATGTAGAACAGTGATTAAACTTTAAAAACTCCTTTCAGTAGTGGCCCACCCCAGAAACTATTAAACAAAATC
This sequence comes from Cryptoprocta ferox, assembly GCA_028646485.1. Lineage (NCBI taxonomy): Eukaryota > Metazoa > Chordata > Mammalia > Carnivora > Eupleridae > Cryptoprocta > Cryptoprocta ferox. Next base: position 31,033,147 of record CM053565.1, read on the forward strand.
CAAATGGCTTTGGTCTTCAAAATGTTCCTTTGCTTATTAATAAGTCAGATCAGACACAGGAAACCATGGTTAAGAACAAGCAAATCACTTTCCTAAATCCAGAATTTTGAGACTTATTTTTTTAATTGCTTACCTATTTATTTTGAGAGAGCGAGAGAGAGCACGTGCATGCATGTGTGTGAGCAGGAAAGGGACAGAGAGAGAGGGAGAGAGAATCCCAAGCAGACTCTGTGCCGTCAATATGGGGCTTGATCCCACGAACTGCGAGATGATGACCTGAGCTGAAATCAAGAGTTGGACGCTTAATGGACTGAGCCACCCAGGTGCCCCCAGAATTTTGAGACTTCTGAAATATTGTTCTAAGAACATATTTCTGTAAATTGTAGGGAAGAGCAAATCAGGTGGATGGCAGCAAAGATTATCAGGACGGAAATTAGAAAATGTTGTCATGGGGGCGCCTGGGTGGCTCAGTCAGTTAAGCATCTAACTTCCGCTCAGGTCATGATCTCACAGTTCATGGGTTCGAGCCCCGCGTCAGGCTCTGTGCTGACAGCTCAGGGCCTGGAGCCTGTTTCGGATTCTGTGTCTCCCTCTCTCTCTGCCCCTCCCCTGCTCATGCTCTGTTTCTCTCTGTCTCAATAATAAATAAACCTTAAAAAAAAAAAAGAAAAAGAAAATGTTGTCATGAGTGTTAGCTCTGCTGATACCAGCTCTGTGGGCTGGGGGGAATCGTTTTACTGGCCTGTTCCCCAGTTTTTTCCTTTTAAACAGAGACACTGAACTAGGTAATTTCTAGGTCCCTTTCCAAGTTGGAATTTTATAATCTGAAGAGGCTTTTACCGAGAGTTATCCAAGTTTGCTGTCCGGCTGTCCAGTGATGCTAAAATTTTCCAGTTTGGGAAATGTTAAGGCAGAAAAATTACAGGAAGTATTTTCATGACTGTGAGTGGGCAGGAAAGTGGCAAATGATTTCAAACATGGGCAAGTAGAAGACAAGGGGTGTTAGGAGAACAGCCCGAACTATACTTGTAGAACGATGACCTTGTAGCCCTCTAGTCAGACCCTTGGAAAGGGTCAAGTTGTCGTCATTGACTGCTTCCTAAAAGCATATACCGAAAACCACGTGGTCTATATATTGGGAGTCTTAGAATTTCACCTCTTGTTTTGTGACCTTGGGAAGTCACTTAAAATCTCTAAGTAATCCTTAGTATCCTCTATCACAGACTGGAAGTAATAACATCTATCTTTGGAGTTAAGAGAGGCTGAAATTTAAAAACACAGCATAGTGCTTAGCACATAGGATGTACTTGATAAATGGTTTCATATTGTTATGGCTGAAGCTAAAAGAACAAAAGATGTTGGGCAAAATTAGGAAGGAATTTGGCAATATTATGTAAAACATGGGGATTAAATGAGCCAATTCATGTGAAAGTGTTTAGCACAATGCCTGCACATAACATATAATCAGTTGAGGTTGGTTGAATCTGATTCACCAGGGGAAAGCTAGGATGTTTGGGGAATATTTTAAAGGTAATAAGAAAGAAGACAATCATGTCTTTTTCATAAAATGATCTTCAGAGGCAGTCTACCGACTCTGGCTCACATTGTTTTTAATAATTAAAAAATATATATATTTAATGCCACATTCTTTTCATTTTACAACTAGGGTTTAGACTTATCAAAGCCTGTATATAGGTATATGATATCATGGAATCCAGTAAATATTTGGCCTTGAGATTGGTGACATAAACAAATCCCTGAGTCAGGAATTTGCTCATAGTTTTTCCTGCTTGATATATCAGTAAATGTTGGCTTATTGGTCAGAGCAATAAGACAAGGTATTAGGGTCTAATCCATTTATGATAAAAGATATAATATTTACATGTTCTAAAATGCTCGTTTTTTTTTTTTTTACTGGAACTTGGTTATTCTATTTTCTTTTCATTACTCAGTCTTGCCAGCTTCCCCAACCACTAATTTATGCAGATGGTAACCTTAACCATGTTTTTTCAACAAATTTGCAACATGAAACGACAGTTCTGATTTATGCTTCATAGCCACTCAAGAGAATGATTTTTAAAATGATAATTAAATGCTGAGCTATTCCTGGGATTGTGACATGGTTCCTTTCAAATATATCTGATCTGAGAATTTCAGCAAAAGGCATAAAAGAAAAACTAACAAGAAATTTGACAGATGACAACTGCTATCTTGATGTTAAGTAAAAAGAAGCAAACTGTGACCTAAGCATGTTTGTCTCTAGGGAGCTGGCTTGGGAGCTTTACTGAGTGTTTGGGTGTTTTGTGGGGTTTTTTTCCCCTGCACACGTTGGTAGGGGCTGGATTATAGTGGAGAATGTGGAGGTTAATGGCCTGTTGTGCCTAATCCACTAAACCCCTACTCCTGTTTCTCTTAAATTGATTGAGTTTAGAGGAGCTGATGATACACCCACACCTGATACTAGAGCCCCGTGAGTTAATGAGACCTGATAGCTTAAAGTGTACATAAGCAAGAATCATGGAAACTTCATGGGACATAGTTCCTTTTTGCATTAGGAAATTCTTTTATTAATTGCATTTTAGATTAATTGCATTTAGATCCCAGTGTGTTGTTTCATAACCTTTTTTTTTTGAGAATATTTTTACGTGATTACATTTAACAATTATAACCCTAATAAAACCCAATTTTTAAGAGAAGAATAGAAGAGGAAATAGATTACCTATAGTCCCATAACTGGAAAGCAACTGTTATTAATGGTGTGTTCTCCTGTAAGATATTATTTATAAACGGTTTTAGTTACTTGAAATTTTACTCCACTATTCCGTTTCAGCAAAAGGTACATGAGATAAATATATGGGGTGTGTGCATTAAAGCAAGTCCTGCCTAACATGTAGACCAAACCAATATGAAAATAATTATGTACGTGGATGGTTAGATATGAGATTGATGAAAATCACAATTTCATGCTAAATTAGGGAACTCAAATCGGATGAACTTTGAACAGAATTTAAATTTCTAAATCTTTAATTATGAATCTGTTGCTCTTGAAAAAAATAATTACTAGGAAGATAAAAAGATGAGACATGTAATCATAGTACTGGGGGATTTTTTTGAGTAGGGAAACACTTGGAAGAGACAGTTTAGAAATGAGGTTTTAAAAAACTACATCGTTTAACTATTAAAACACAGAAATACGTTTGAATGCACCGGTAAGCTATTTGAGAGAGTGATGAAAAGCTTACCGACAGACAGACCTAGGTTAAAACCCACACACTGCTTCTTCCAACCTGGAAGGCTTTGGGTACGTTAACTTCTTCTGCATCTGTTTTCTAATCTGTAAAATGGGGATAAAAATAACCACCTCAGTGATTTTTTTCGTGTTAAATGGCATACAAAAGTAAAGCATTTAGTATCTCATTATTGGGCATCTAATAATGGTTTAATAAGTGTGGCTCATTAGTGACATCACATTCATAACATGTAAATGTGGCTCATTAGTGACATCACATTCATAACATGGGAGATGCAGCCAGTCACATTGTCTTTGTAAAGGAGGAGGGTTGAGTTACCTCCTTTGTACGGAACATTGCAGTGGAAGTTTAGAAACCTTCATATCTCCCACTGACCCTACCCAAAGAGTTCACACTGTTAAAACTGATGTTTAAAAGTCGTCTGTAATACTCCATAAACACCTTTCCAACTTTGCTCCCTCTTACCTGCTCTTTGTTCCGAGAATGCACTCGGCCCATCCTTACCTGTGCCTTTGTTCGTGTTGTGTTTCTCCACCTGGTTTTCACCCACCTGAATCATGCACACAAGTTCAGCCGGAGGGCTCCTTCTCCGTGAAGGCTGTTGTGATCTGTCAAGTTAGAAGTACTCTCTTGGTTCTTTACCCATTGGCTCTTTCCGTCTTCGGTGCTGCTCATCACCGACCTGTCTTGCTTCCTCTGTCAGATGGAAAACTCACTGTGGTCAAGATTTGTCTAGTCTTCTTGTGTATTTTGTTCTCACTCCTAGCACCGCATGCTGGGTGGGTGCGTTTTCCTTGCCAATCTATAGTGATAATTGCACGATTATCTGCAGATATGCTGAGTAGTATTTGTTTTATTACCCCTTCCCACCTAGTCCCTCTTAGAGATACTACTACCACTTAGGACAGGGCTCAGCAAACAACAGCCTGTGGGCCAAATCTGGCTTGCCGCCTTGCATCGCAAACGAAGTTTTCTTGGAACATAGCCATGCTCGTTCATTCATTTGTCTCTGGCTGTTTTTATACAGCAGCGGAGTTGAGTAGCTGCAACAGTTGCCTGAACGCCTGAAATATTTACTGGTTAGCCCTTTAACAGAAAAAGATTGCAATCCCTTAATGCAAACAATTAATTTGAATACTTCCAACAGGTAGAATAAGAAACCGGGTGCCTGGGTAATCTGTTGTCTTCAATGAAAGGTTAAATTATATATGAAATGTTCAAAAAATGGGTTTAAAGCCTTGAGGCTTTTGAATGACAGGATCATCTTGACTTTTGTAGGTATCTTGGCAGTGTCTGCCACTCCTAGGGGGTTTTTGAAGCTCCTACCACTGTCAGAAACCAGAAGAGAACTCTTAGTTTGTGCTGATTTGGATTTGTAAAGCTTTCTTTACTGTCAGAGGAGCTTGGAGTAGCTTTGGCCCTGCCCAGACAAGCATTCTGAGGGGGTGGCACCCTCCCCTAAGGGATGGTCCTGCCTGGAATGGCAGCTTGGCAGGAAGGGAGCAAGCTTTCTGAGAGTATGTTCTGCCGCCAGACCTTTGAAAAAATAACCCTCCTCTTTAGGGAACGCGAAGGTCAGACCGCATTCAGAAATAAGAACATCACCTGGAAAGACAAGCAATTTTAGGAATGACAACCTGAAAAATCAAAGCTTTCCCCCTGATGACTGAGGCAGGCCAGACACATAACCTGAGCCACGGATCAGTTTTTGCACTTGAACGGGAGCATTTTCTCCCAAATAACGAGCCGCATGGGTTCTGCTGGGCTCTGGGAGAAGGTTGCCCACCTCCCTGGATAGATGGGGATTTGAGTCAAGAAGCAGAGGCTTAGCCTGGCAAGGCCCCTGCAGGACTCACGGGAGCTGGATTCCCAGCCCTCTTAGACATGACATTTGCACTAAGTCACCAAAGCAGGTTCCAGAATGCTGCTTGACACAGGCTCTTTGGGACTCCAGGGTAGGGCTTGGCAAACAGTGGCCCACAGACCAAAGCTAGCCTGCTGGCTGTTTTTATAAGGCCGGGGGCTAAGAATGATTTTTACATTTTTAAATGAATTTGCTAAAAACAAAAGAAGATTTCATGATACGTGAAAAATATACAAAACCCCATTTCGGTCCATAAATAAAATTGCATTGAAGCCCAGCTACACCCATTCATTTATGTATTATCTATGTGTCCTCTGCGGCTGCCTCTGCATTACACTAGCCGAGCTGAGCAGTTGTATTAGATAGAGCCTATAGCCTACAAAGCCTAAAATATGTACTCTCTGGCCCTTCCCAGAAAACATCTTGCCAACCCCTGCTCTAGAGTGCCTGAAATGGAATCATTAAAATCAACTTTATCAAAGTGTACTATATGTAAAATACACTCATTTATTTTATTCTACGTAAAAAAAATTTTTAATGTGTATTTATTTTTGAGAGAAAGAGACAGAGAGTGATCAGGTGGGGGCAGAGAGAGAGAGACACACAGAATCCTAAGCAGGCTTCAGGCTCTGAGCTGTCAGCACAGAGTCCTACACGAGGCTTGACCTTGTGAACTGTGAGATCATGACCTGAGCTGAAGTGGGATGCTTAACTGACTGAGCCTCCCAGGTACCCCTAAAAAATGCACTTATTTTAAATCTACTGTTTGGCGAGTTTAGGGAAGGAATACAGTTATGTAACCACCATAACCATCAAACTACAGAACATTTCGATCATCCCCCTAATTTTCTTGTGCCCCTTTTGAATCAGTCCTCTCTGAGTTCATCCTTGAACTCAAGCAACCACGGATCTGATCTCTGCCAATAGTAGCAACTTTTAAATGTCTGTTTCCTGAGCATTTCAGAACACTAGAGACCACAAGAAGGTGGTGGTTGGGGATGTGTGAAAACAAGAAGTTGATTTTATGCTTTCATGTGAAAATTCCTTAACTCTCTACAAACACCCACTCAAGGCAACTCCTTCACTGTTTGTAGCTAACAGGCATGGTGCAAAGAGCTCTCCATCCATTATCTCACTTATTGGTTTTACCTTATAAGGGAGTGCTTGCCCATCTCCATTTTATTGATCAGGGGCACCCAGACTAACTCGCTGAAGGACATACAGCTGATAGGATGTAGCTCAAGATTTGAACTCTGATATGTCTGAATCCAGAGCTCGAGCTTGGCGGCATCCCACACACTTACTCAGTATTGTCTGCAAACCTGCTTGGAGGTGTAGTGTCAGCACTTGATAGAGAAAGCTCAGAGAGGTTAAGTGACCATTCCCAAGTCACCCAGCTACTCACTGCCAGAGTCAGGATTTGAACTGCTAACGGCAAGCAGAAGGCAGAGAGCAATTGAAAAAATGTTATTTTGAAAAATCAAGATCTCCCATCCTACAAAGGGGTGAACTAAGAGCCCTGGGTGAGTGTGCTGTAAATAACGCAGGGGTGAGGGTGGCGGTGGGTGAGAGGTAGTCTTAAGCCAGATATACTTTTGTTTTCTAAATTAATGGATATTCTAAGACTATTTAAGTTAATATAAATAAGTAATGGTATAAAGCATTTTGAAAAACACTGATGAGTACCTCCATGCTGACCAACATTAATAATCAAAATCTCTTCCTGTTCCCTCACAAACAGCATTGTATCTACCTTGCAAGAGGTGAAAAGAGCAAAATCTGAGTCTAGCCCTGTAGCATACTCCCTTTCTGTCCTCCTCTTCACCCCTACTATCATAAAGGATGGTGCAGTTTACCAACCCCTAGTTTGAATGAGGTTTGCATTTCTTCAGAGCCTTTTTACTAAGTACGTGGCCCTTAAAAGGCACCCAAACATTCTTTGTTGTTCCCATTTTCTAGGAACCCCCCACCCTCTCTTCAGGCTCTCCATAAAACCTAGGACAGGAGGCTATGTCCACTTGAAGTTCTTAGTTTTAAATTAACAGAACCCCTTTCAGACTCATGCAGACAGACAAGATGTTCATTAAAGCATTTGAGGTGCTCACAGAATCTATGGGTGGGCCAGAGAATTGGACTTGGAGGGTACACTTGCAAGAGTATATTATAGGATTGTTCTAGAAAACACTCCTGCTCTTGCCACTGCTGGGCAGAGATAGTCAAATCCCATCACTGATATGCAGGGGTCACTAGGCACACTGGGGGCCACAGAGCTGGACACTTATGCCGTCAGCCTCACCAGAAAATGGATGCTACCTCAGTAGCCCTCCTTCCTCATACTGCTAACGTCAGAAATGAAGTCTGGCATTCCAGATTGGCCAGCTTCAGTCACATGCCTTTGCTTTATCAAAAGCAAAGTTCAGGATTCTGCCTGGGCAGGATTGAACACTAAAGGCAGGAAATATGCCAAACATAGTGGATTGGTTGGATTGATTGAATAATGCCCCCCCCCCGCCAATGTTGTCCACATCCTAATCTTGGGAGCCTGTGTATGTGTTACAGTATATGGTAGAAAGGACTTTGCATATATGATTAAGGATCTTGAGATAGGTAGACTTTTCTGGATTACCCAGGCACACCCAGCGTAATCATGAGGGTCCCTTATATAAGAGGGAGGGAGGAAGATCAGAGTCAGAGAAAGGAAATGTGATAACAGAAGCAGAAGTTGAAGTGATTTACTTTGAAGAAGGAGTAAGGGGGCTGTAGGCTATGCAATGCAGAAGGTCTCGGTGGCTGGAAAGGTCCTGGAAAGGCTCCCCTGGAGCCTCTACAACTAACAACACAGGCCTGTTGACACCTTGATCTTGGCCCCCTAAGACTCATCCTGGACTTCTGAGCTCCAGAAATATTAAGATAATACATGTGTGTTGCTTAAAGCCACTAGGTAGTCATTTGTTACAGCAGCAAGAGGAAACTAATACACATCAAAGAAGTGTTCAAAACGTGGTGGGAGATTAGAAAGCATGACAGATGTCCAGCACAGGAGCATTGAAGGAAGGCTAGAGAGATTGTTTCCCCACATCCAATTCATAGGGTACATCTTTCTATTTTTTGCAAGTATTCTACCAGAGTCCTGAAGCTAGGTTGGGCGAACAAGCTGAGTAATTGCTTGTGATTATTCATCTTGTTCACCTACTTTATTCATTCCATGATTTATTCAGCAAATGTTCTGTTCATTAAATAAACATTTACTAGAGCTGAGTGCCAAGCACTGTGAAAGATATTATGGTCATAAAAGAAAATAAGAGAATAAGATTTTGAGCTAACAGTTGAGATGCTCATGGACACTGGGTTAAATTTAACCAATTTTCAATCATTTCTACATATCAAATCCCACTAAAAACTTTCATTAAGATGGTTTTGACGAATGGGAATTAGAATGTCCTAATGATTTCAGAAGAGGAGCTCCAACAATTTAAGTATAAAGACATCAATATTGAAAAAACTAATTTAAAAAAAAATAATGCCTAGGGTGCTTGGGTGGTTCAGTTGGTTAAGCGTCTGACTTTGGCTCAGGTCATGATCTCATGGTCCGTGGGTTCAAGCCCTGCATTAGACTCTGTGCTGACAGATCAGTGCTTCGGATTCTGTGTCTCCCTCCTTTTCTGGCCCTCCCCTGCTCACACTCTATTTCTCTCTCTCAAAAATAAATAAACATTAAAAAAATAACACCTATTTATAACAGTAGCCAACACTGATTGGGAGCTTTCTCTGTGTTAAAGATAATATTAAGTATTTTATATGCTTTATTTTCATATAATTGTAGAAACTGCAGGAGTTGTGGACAGTTACCATCCACATTTTACAGATGAGGAAACTGAGGCTCAGGGCATAGGACCAAATTCACATTGGTAGCTTAACAGAGCTGGGATTTGAACCTTGGGTCTCTGACTCTTGGATACATATATTTGGCTGCTCTGCCTGCTTTTGTGCCAAGCACTAGGTTAGGGGCTAGAGAGTTACATGTGTAAGGGGAAAAAAAATGCCAAGAGAAGTGCACCTCAACACTTAGTAAGTAAAATGAGCTGTGGAAGTGCAGACAAAGAATTATATAGCTTTCTAAGGTGACTGCTTTTAAAGGAGAAAACTCTCATTTGGATACATAATTTCTGGTCTGTTTGGTTAAAGATCGTATTATTTTCCTATTGAGATAGGAGCCACCCCTATATTGCTTTCACTGATTAAGATATAAAATGCATTCTCCTGGATTATTTCAATTTTAAAATCATACTCCGTAAGGAATATACATGAACCACACTCTCCCTGTTTTCCTCTTTCGCCTCACCCATAGTTGTATGCTAAGGTAAATGGTTTGGCCAGTGGTATTGTCTACAGTAATACCCCAGAAGCTTCTTGCCAGGAAGTGTAGGGGCCAAAGATGCAACCGTTTAACATCTTGTTCTAAGCTGGGTGTCTCCTTCTATAATGGCTTTTCAAGCACCCACACATAAAATGTTGAGGCTGGGTTAGACTGTAAACAAGGACAGACAGGTCTCACTTATCATTCCCAGGTTGAGTAGATACGGTGCATAAGATCTCTTGACCACAGAGCCAAGGGCTACATCTTACCCAAATGGCACCCAAGTGTTCTCCTTGAGGTCTGGGAGCTGCTATTTGCTGAGTTACTGCTCAGCAGTCCTGTTGACAGATGGTGTGCCTTGCTCATTAAATCAGAATCCTCCCCACTCCAAGGGCCCTAGGCATGTTGGGAGACAGACTTGATGGTGTTTTCTAATGCTGAATGGTCTACAGCTCAAGAGCGTGAAAATAAATATTCTACTTCATTGTGCATCCACTAACTTAAGCCTTACTGGGTCTGTTCCCTTCACTTTGACAGGGCACATTTAGAAAAGTGAAATGAAGTGCTTTTAGGCACCCAGCTCCTCCATCCATCACTTTGTCTTGTACTTTACAAGCTTGGCCCTTTTCTCTGAGACTTGTCTTCACACAGTGCTTTGTATCAGTTAAGTACAATATCCTGAACCAAAAAGAGACCTTCTGAGTCCAGAGTTCAGGGTTTACCTTTGTATTTGAGCCAATTCTGTGCAAGGCTTGTTTCTTTGGAGAGCGTGTTGGCAGAAAAGAGAACAACCCATGCAAAGAGGGGCCCTGATATAAACCAGTGTGGTTCCAACACAGGCAATAAGTCTGATTCTAGAACAACCAGGTTAGCAAGTTGTGTGTTTACTCTAAGAGCAATGGGAGGCCACAACGAGGTCACATGATCACATTTGAGTTTTAAGAAGACCTCTCTGGCTGCAGGATAGAGAATTGACTAGTAGAAAAGAGGGGTGAGGGAGATAGGTCATCTTGAGAAGGGCAGTCAGGAGACTGTGGTGGCAGTCTGAGTTAGAGATGAGGTCACCAGCTGAAGGTAGCAGTAGATATGGAGAGCAATGGAGAGACTCAGGTGCTGTTTAGGACATGGGCCAACAGAGCCTAGTGAATTGCATATGGCGGGCGTTAGGGAGAATGGTGTATCAGAAGGAGACCCAGGTTTCTGGCTTGTGAACTGGGTGGATGACAGTGTCATTCATGAAGCTAGGGCACAATGGCAAAGGGGAACCATCATGCGTAGCAGACACTCTGCATTGAGTTACAGAGAATAGCAAGACACTTTGAAGGGGAGAGGGTGATGTCGAGTTGGGGGAGGGGGAGAAAAAGAAATAATAACATAAGAAAGAAGACAGTGTCCCCTCTCAGGAGAATATAGAAGGGCATAAGAACAAACAAATCTGTGACTACAATTTTAAACTAATATCGGCGACTCCACTATTGCTAGCTGCTGTTGATTGCGTAGGATATATCTAAACCTTAAATAGCCTTCAGTTCTTACAAAAACCATGTTGATTGGTGTCATTCATCACCCCAATATAGCTGAACAGACTGAGGCTCAAAGATATTAGGTAATTTAGCTGGAGTGAGAAAACTAGCAAATGGCCAAGCCATGATTTGAACCCAAGTTTGTTTGGCTCTAAAGAAGAAACTCATAACTCCTGGGGGAACACTGTCACCCCGAGGGACAAATAAACAGGTGCAGAGTTGGAATGATGTCAGTGAAGAAAAAAAGTACTGAGATAATGAGGAGTCAGATAGGAGGTCATTTTGAGAATATTTCTTGGAGAAGTTGGGGTCTGCTGGTTTTGAATGAGGCCATAGATGCCAAATCTCTGGGCACAAGAACATTAATTTGAAGTAGGGAGCAAATAAATGAGATTAATAACATGTAGGGTGAAGAGGACATTGGAGATAGCTTTTTCAAACATCATTCTGCTTTATGACCTTTGATTATGCTACTTTGCCAGTGAGATAAATACTTAGCTTGGTCCACATGACTCTGAGGACATGCTGAGACACATTTACAGACTCGCTTCCTGCCGCCCCTCCGTGCACCCTGCACTTAACAGCCATAAAAGGTCTTTCCTCACTCCCTTCCTCCTTCCTTCCTTCCATGGTTCCTTCCCTCCCGTTTTTTCCTGTATTCGTTCTTTTTTCATGCATTTCCTCAGGTATCATAAATGGAGCACCTACTGTGTGCCAGGAACTATACTAAGTCTTGACGAAGTCTTGACAGTCTTGGGGGTAGAAAGATGGACATCCTTTTTTTCTTCTTTAAATTTTTTTTATAGTTTATTGCCAAGTTGGTTTCCATATAACACCCAGTGTTCTTCCCCACAATTGCCCTCCTGCATGACCATCACCCCCCTTCCCCTCTCCCTCTCCCCCATCAGCGCTCAGTTTGTTCTCAGTATTCAAGAGTCTCTCATGATTTGCCTCCCTCCCTCTCCCTAATTCTTTTTCCCCCCTTTCCCTCCCCATGGTCCTCTGTTAAGCTTCTTCTGTTAGACCTATGAGTGAAAACATACGGTATCTGTCCTTCTCCGCCTGACTTATTTCACTTAGCATGACACCCTCGAGGTCCATCCACATTGCCACGAATGGCCAGATTTCATTCTTTCTCATTGCCATGTAGTATTCCATTGTATATATAAACCACATCTTCTTTATCCATTAGTCCGTTGATGGACATTTAGGCTCTTTCCATGATTTGGCTATTGTTGAAAGTGCTGCTACGAACATTGGGGTGCATGTGCCCCTATGCATCAGCACTTCTGTATCCCTTGGGTAAATCCCTAGCAGTTCTATTGCTGGGTCACAGGGTAGTTCTATTTTCAATTTTTTGAGGAACCTCCACACTGTTTTCCAGAGCGGCTGTACAGTTTACATTCCCACCAACAGTGTAGGAGGGTGCCTGTTTCTCCACATCCTCGCCAGCATCTCTAGTCTCCTAATTTGTTCATTTTAGCCACTTTGACCGGCGTGAAGTGATATCTCAGTGTGGTTTTGATTTGTATTTCCCTGATGATGAGTGACGCTGAGCATCGTTTCATGTGTCTGTTGACCAGAAAGATGAACATCCTTAAGGAGATCGTGTGCGGCCGCAGTGCACGGACTTCATAACCCATTGTTTTAGACTTTGATGTACACTATTAACAAATGGTGAAAACTGAGACCAAAAGAGAGTGTGGCTTTGCCTGAAGGAGGTGGTCTCTGAAGCAGGGTTAAGAGCACATAGAAGTTTTGTCAGATGCATGGAGGAGTGGGCTTTTCTGGCAGAGGAAATAACGTGCCTGAAAAAGCAGCACGTATTTGGAGAATGGAAGACAGCGTTCCCAGTTGTCGATCTGAGCCATTTCTGAGATGTGGCCATTATTTTTTTTCCCCCTTGTTCACAGCCTTTGTATTTCTCTTCCAAAATCCTGGGGCCTCTTCTTCCACTGTCTTCTGTTTCTGCTTCCTTTCACCTCTTTGCTGACTCTGAATTAAACTCTTCATTTCGGATCTCTGACAGTTTCTCCCCTGCTTTGCTAACCACTTTAAAAAATAGACATTTAAAAGCCTTCTGTGGGTCTCCTGCTATGTTATGGCTCTCGTGCTGTGTGAATCGACGCTCCCTGCCCGGAGGACGTGGGCCCCACTGCTGGGGCCCCGGAGGCTCTGAGGCTTGCAGTTGAGTCTCGCACTGCGGGCTGTGCCCACTGACAGCTTGGTTTCCGCTTCCCCGGGTCAGTCACCTGCCGTGCACCTGCCTTCAGCAAAGGGCACGGCACCAGACTGCTGGTTCACCAATGGGGTGAGGCCTGGATAGGGCCGTGAGCAGCCCCATGCAGCATGGAACCGGTCCAGACCCAGTCCCAGCCTTTCCTTCTTTGCACTGTCATATGATCCTTCGTGCAAGTTCCTTCTGCCCGTGGTTCTCTATTCCTGAACAGAGGTAGGGCTGATTTAGGCCATTCCACCCCATCTTTGTTGGGCTCTGCCCAGGACACCCTTGCTGCTGTCTTGCTCCAATCCTATGCCTCAAGTGACCCATGAGATTTCACCTCCGCCTGGCACCAAATCCTGTATGTAGCTTGGTCCTGACTCAGGGACCTTTCCCCTGTACTCAGGGCCTGAATTTCTACAGACATTACACAGGAACCTTGGAATCCCTCGGCTTAGGGTCCAGTGCCCTCCCCAAATCTGGCTCTAATACCTACGGTGAGGCTCACTAGAACCCAAAGGAGTCAGGTTGCAAGTGCCCCAGAAAAAGATGCTGCATTCTGAATATCCACTGTGCCTCATTCCCTTGCTCTGTCGCATATAGAAGTCAGGAACCCAGATACCAGATACTGTTCTCCCTTCCAATTATTATGAATAATACAGCAGTTAAGACACATGGTGCATCTACTCTGCCCATTACTGTGCTGAGCACTTGAGAAGAATTAGCTCCATGAGCAAAGTATTCCATGATGCTGGGATTCCAGCCCAGGCAGCCTTGCTCTAAAGCCCATCTTCTTAACCAGGATGCACTTTACTATCTGCCTTGACTGGAGCTGGGCCTCTTGTTGTCATGCTTAGTGCCTCTCTAGCCAAACCAGCTTTTGATAGCAGCTTCCTCTGGGTCAGCTTTCTCCAAAGCTTTCATAGCTCTTGTGGGCAAATCTTGTTCCGGTGTGAGCCCTTCCTCTGCAATTGCACGATAACCAGTTGAGTGATCTGTGGTTGAGTCCTGAAATAATTATAAAGTGGACTTAGGAACACTGAAAGGGCAACTAGTCTCAAATTGTATACCAGGTAGCCAGTGAGTATTCATTTTGCAATATCTCTGCTTTTGGTACTATCATGGGATTGCACAAAAGAAGAGGTCTCAGTAGTTAAGCCCACAGACTCTAGAACCAGATCACTTAGACTTGAAAACCACAGATACCACGTTGATAACCATGTGACCTTGAGCAAGTTACTTACTCTCTCTAGGCCTCACTATTCTCATCTGCAAAATGGGGCTAATAGTACCTATCTCTTAGGATTCTTGCAAAGATTAAATGAGGTAATTCGTGGAAGCATTTCTGTGCAGAAAGTGTTAAAGTGTTAACTTTAACACAGTTAGTGTTAAATAAATATTTGCTCTATTGATGATGATGATGATTATGGAGAATATGGCAATATGGTACCTATTTCAAGAAGCTTTCTGGTCTATTAGGGCAGACCTCAAATCACGTGAAACAAAATGAGACAATATATAATTAAATATTAGTTTGGAGAATGGATATCAGATGTCTAATGAGATTCTTAATAATTGTTTGGAAAAACTGGGAAAGGCAATAGGGAGGAAGAACTTGACCATGGCTTTTGGGTTGAGTAGGCTGAAGAGAGGCAGAGGGGAAAGTGGTAGTCTGGGCTTACTGAAATGAGGGCTGCTTCCTTCCATAGAGCACTGATGGTCCTTGTTTGTTATTGCCTGTGGGTCATAATTCCATCCCCATGAACAAAGCCCAGGTTTCTGGGTCAAGCTGAAGTGTAGGGGGCTTGCATTAGTCGTGGAGTAGAATGTGACTCCCCCTTGGGTAGCAGAGCACAGAATGGATGGCATTTCAAGAGATAGTGTTCAGTGGTGGAGCTGGCCTGGACAGCCCAATCACGCTTCCATTCAGCAGCCGAGTTGGAAGACAAAATAAAGGCATGACCTAAAAGATTGGAAATTAGGGCTAAATACTAGAGCAAGAGCACTTGGAATAAAATATGGACAACAGAACATAGAGATGAGGAGCAACAAGCTGCAAAAAGCTGCAATTGATAAATTAAGGCAAATAAATTCCAATTAAGGCATCAGATAAATTAACTCAAATTAAGCCAGAAGGTCCTGCATCAGTGGAGTCCTGGGGGAATGGGCCAGAAGGCAAATGGTTCCTAATGACAGAGAAGACATTAGAAGAGATCCAGGTCTAGAGGTTCCAATGTGGGAATCAGCCATAGGACAGGTCCACAGTAGGAGACCCATGAAGGCCATGGTCAGATTCAGTATGGGGGGCATTCAGTGATATGGGATTGTACAGGAAGAAATGTTATATGAGATTGAATAGTATGTCTTCATTTAAAATATTAAGTTTCTACAGTGTTTTTGGAAACATTGGTGGAGACAGAGGTGACTCAGCCATGCATCTTTCTTTCAAGAAGCTAATAGTCGAAAAGATAAGATAAATACTACTGACAAATAACTAACATGAGGCAGAAAGCAGCAGCTGACATAAGGGAGGTGGAGATAGAGAGCCTTAGCGAGGAGTGATTACAGTGGAGCCTGGTGGCTCACAGTCTCAGAGCCCACGTTGAAACCACCTAGCTTGGGTCCAGGTTTCTGCACTATGTGATGCATGTACCTGGGTGGTAGGTACGTGTAACCTCTTTGTATTCTCATCTGTGAACCATGGATCAGAAGGTACCTATGTAACAGAACAATCCTGAGGATCAACTGACATAGTTCATGCAAACTGTGTGTCAGTAAATGAGAGTTTCTGTTAATTCCAGGGGATTGTGTCCTTAGGGTTACGTCCCAGGGGAATAGAAAGCCACTGGATATCTGATACCAGAGATCTAAGGTCAGCAGAAGGTGGAATAAAAGGACAAAGTAACAAAACGGAGAAATTAACGTTAGTGTAATAGGAGAGAAAGAATTCTTGCTAGGCTCAGCCCCTTCCCTTCCACTGCTTCAGGATTTACCTGCTGAATGTTTGTATGTCACTCCCAGGGGGCTAGAGAGCACCAGCTTCTCCTTCCCCACCTGCTTCCTCCCTGAACAGCACAGTGATGCCCCCTAATGGGAGTGGAGCTAGTTGGTGAGAGTGGAAATGGAGATTCCATTATTTGAGAGCAAGTCTGCAGCATCTGTTAAAATTTAAATGAAGAAAAAAGATGAATGTCCCGGAAGCCATGGGTTCACCTCTCCATGAATGTCCTGATGCAGTATGCACACGGGACCACCTCCCCGTGGACGTCCTGAGGCAGTATGCACACGCGGGCCCTGGGAAGCACTATACCAGATATTCCATGTTGCATAGTGTGAACTGGGAGTAGCCCAAATATCCATCCACAGGGAATGAGATTCAACTCTGATAAACTAAGATAAACTATGGTGGAACCACAGTGTATTATCTACAACTGTGCATAAGTGCCCGTGTGGCGGGATCTCCAGGACACAGGTGAAGGAACCAAGTTGCTGGACCATAGGTACTGTGTGCTATTCATACAAAAACCTGGTGTGTATGTGTGTAAATATGTGTTAAAGGTCTACAGTGGACACACAGTGAAGTTATGATGGCAGAGGGGAGGAGAGAAGAGAAACCTAATAAGCCTTGTAAGTACTGTCAGAATTACTGGGAGGCGTATTCCCATTTTATTGTATAATTGGAAACAAATAGCAGGTAAGTAAAGAAAGAAAGCCTCAAGGGTCTACCTCCATTTGCCATATCTTCACCTCACTCCTATGCCCCTTTCAAAATGGTGGATGTCAGGATCTTCTGCGGCAAATGCAATGTGAAAAAAGCATGGTTTAGTTTATTCTCATGCACTATCCCTTTTAAAGCTAGTAAAAAAAAAAAGTATGTTGCCATTTTTTAAAAATTTTGCAAACAGTTGCAAAATTAAATTTGGCTCCTAAGTTTCATGGGGAATGATTTAACGTTCTCCCACACGTCGTTGGCATGCACATATGTCCTAAATAAAAATGAGCCACACAGAAGTATAAATAACGCTTATGTGAGATGGACAGTCCCGCTTAGCTTGTTTTCCCAGACGAGCATGAAAATGCCCATTTTAAATTTACATTTAGACAGGAAAATTACCATTATCTCAATAGTATGAGGAAAAATAATAATTCTAGAGGTTGATGCCTTCAAGTGCATAAGCAGCAAGCACATGACTTTTGCAACCACGCAGGTATGTTAACTCAACGTTCAGATGAAGAACTGAGCCATCAGCCAGACATTCGTTCATTTTCAGAGATCTAAATGACTGATGCATTTCTTTGTGATTCACATATTGGCTGTTGGAAAGAGTAAATAGAGACCACATTACATCAAAATTAATAATTATAATGGCATATACTTGGTATGTTTTCAAAAACTGCATTCCTATTTCTGCCTATCAGAATCTCATAGAAACCCTGCTAGTTATTTAGAGTAAATATTATTCACAGCATCATATAAACTATGACACTGAGTTTCAGAGACATTTAATAGGTTTGTCCAGGTTATCACAGGCAGTATCATAGCGATGCTTTTGCTCACAGCACTTATCACTAACATGCACAACATTGTGTGTTTGTCTTTTTTGTCTTGATCTGGCTCCCCCACTAGAATGACAATTTTATAGGGGCTTTGCCTTTTCTCTTCCTGGAAGAGAATAGGAATTCCTATTGCCTGGAATAGTGCTGAGCACAAAGATAGAAGTACTCTATAAATACCTGTTGAATGAATGAATGAATGAATGGGACCTGAGACTGAGCCAGCACCAAGTTCAGCATTCTTTGCATCAAAACATTCACCCCAAAACCTTTTAGTGATGATTATAAAGATGGGGAGGCCTCTCAAATAAGGAACATCAGGAAGGATCTGGTTATAGACTCTCTTCTGGGACAGACATGGGATGTATCAAAGAAGAAAAAATCAGGGGTGACATTGGGAGAATTGGTCAGAGAGCACTTATCATGGTGAGGAGGTAGGCAGAGGGCCTAGGCAATCCTGACTCTAGAGGGCTTCCTGGAGGAAGTAACATCTCGGCTGAAACTAACTGAGATTGAGTTGGAATTCTCCCAGCAAAGGGGAAGAGAAAGCTGAGAGGCTGCATGTGCAGAGGCTTACAGGAGAGAGAGCCAGTGATGTGTATGTGCAAACTGAAGGTTGCCCAGTGTAGGTAACATGAGAGAGCATGTGAAGTGCAGGAAGAGATAAGGCTGAAGATGTAAGTAAGAGCCAGCTCATAGAGGGCCTTGGTAGGCCATGTGGAATGAAAGTTCAGACTTTATCCTGAGAGCTGTGGAAAGCTACTTGAATTATACAGTGTTGTAGGTACAGAGCAGAGCAGGCCTCACCCAGAAAGTCTTGCTAAACAGGCTCTAGAAGGATGAGTAGGAGTTTGGCAAGTGAGCAGGACAGGATAGATGCAAGGGATCCTGTTAGGTCCGAATGACTGGGGCACTGTGTGAATCATGGGGAGTGGTGGGAAAGGAGCTGGGAAGTCAGTCCAAATTATGAGAATCTTGTAAGTCATGCTCAAGAATTACTATTTTACTCCATAGGCAGAGAAAGATACGGTGTTCTCCGTATCTTCTGAACCTTCTGTATGACTTGTTATGTCACTTCTTACGTTAGGCTCGAATCGACTGCATGCTATATACAAGGCTGAGGTTCTTGGTGATATAGCAGAATCATGTACTCATTTGAAAGGAAAGTGGTAAAGGGTTTGCCTTGGGGAAAGAAAGCCTGATTCTGAATCCTGGATATATCACTTACCAAGATCTGGGGCCAGTGCACTTAACTTCTGTGACTCTCAGTTTTGCCATCCGTAGAATGGGACCAATGATAACTCTTGCTTTGCCAGCTTCGTGGGATTGTTGTGAGGGCCAGCAAAAAAAAAAACAAAAACAAAAACAAAACAAAACAAACAAACAAAAAAAACATGTAAGAAATTGTCCAAGCTGGACTGAACTATGTGTGTGGTGGAGGGTGGGGTGAAATAGAGCAGGATAAATACAGACTAGAGGAGGTAAGCTTGGGTGTTGGAGAGCCAGGAAGTACAGGAATGAGCCACACAATCAAAAGGAAGACATTAAGAGAGTGTGACAAGTGGGATAATAGCCCAAATAAGAGACCGGAGAGTCCAGGGGAAACAAATGAAAGAGGAAGAGTCTGTGGGATAGGTCATTGTTTTGTTAGTCAATAGGTGTGAATAAATAGAGATGTTCCATACTGTCTCTTGATGATTGTTCTTGAGAAGATGCCTTTTTTTAATGTTTATTTATTTATTTTTGAGAGAAAAAGAGCAGAGGAGGGGCAGAGAGAGAGAGAGGGAGAGAGAAAGAATCCCAAGCAGGCTCTGCTCTGGCAGCACAGAGCTCCACATGGGGCTTGAACTCAAGAACTGTGAGATCATGACCTGACTGGAAATCAAGAGTCCGCTGCTTAACCGACAGAGCCATCCGAGTGCCCCTACAAGAAACCCTTTTTAAAAAGGGGCCCAAGGCTGTGCCTCCGTGGAAGGCCTGTGATGGCATACTTCTCCAATCCTGACGCCTCTCGAAGTGCATTCATATGTTAAAACAATGGCAATGAAATAAAAACTCATTCATTTATTCAGTAAATACTTCTTGACTCTGTCCTGGGAGAGAGGACTCTGCCAGATATTGGATCACAGGGATGGACTCAGGGAGCTTACAGTCTAGCACGTAATCTTGAAAAGCATCCGGAAATGTCATTTTCTTAAGGAAAGATACCAAGCTTCAGTCAACAGCTTTTAGCCTCTTGCCATGCTTATCATATATTCATGAGCCTTCTATTCATGAATGCTTGCTCAGAAATTTATTATTCTAGCAGCAGTCTTCCCCCATCACTGATTTGTTTTCAATATAACAGTGGTTCTTCCTGGAGAGTCCTCAGGCCCCAAGAAAACCAAGAATTTGGTAATGAGGTCTGGATTCTTTTTCAACTCTTAAATGGAAATACCACATGATTTTTAAACAAATGATCTGTAATCCTATTACTAGAACACCAAACTGTTTTTCTTCTTACATGTTTGTTATCTTTTTATGAACCTAAGTGAAAACGTAGCACACATACCAGTTTTTATGTCACTCCTTTTGATTAATAGTAACCATTTCTGAGAATTCCCCAAATTTTGAAATATCTGAGAAAAAGTGTGACATCCTTAAGGAAGCCACCACAGGCTAACCTGAAGGTCAGGTATTTCTGTCTTCGGTCAGCCTGGCAACCACAGACTGCCTCTCCCCCATCAGAAGACGAAATTGGCATCTATAGACATCTTGGGCTATTAAAATGGTGGACAGAGGTATTAACAATGTATTAATAAATATCTAGGAAAATGAGTCATTTTTTAAAACCCCAGTCTTGGTTAGATATGGTGGTGCAAAGACCATATTACTGATGAAAAAGGACTTGGCAGGGATGCCTGGGTGGCTCAGTCAGTTAAGCGTCTGACTCTTGGTTTCGGCTCAGGTCATGATCTCACAGTTCGTGAGATTGAGCCCTGAGCACGGCTCTGTTGCTGAGAGTGCTGGGCTTGCTTGGGATTCTCTCCGTCTTTCTCGCTCTCTCTGCCCCTCCCCCACTTGTGCTATCTCTGTCTCTCTCATAACAAATAAAGGTTAAAAAAACTAAAAAGAACTTTACAAAACAAGACCCATCATGTAACAGAAATGGGTAAATTAATGTTAAATTTGGGGGCGTTCCAGTAATAATCTCTCCTGAATAAAATCCATGGCATTTGAACCCAAGGGGAATGTTTAACCTGTTTAATAATGCTTAAGTAGGAACCAGCTTTTATGCCACTGTACTAACTTTGGGGCCTCTTTGTTTTGTTTTTCTGTTTTTTAATCTTTTTAAATTTTTTAACAAACTGGGTAGTAATGTTCCAGAAGGCTGTATCAGAAGCCAGTACCCTTGCTTTTCCTAGTGATACGAGGATTCTCAATAAATTGGAAAAGGTCAGGGATGAGGGTAAGCTAAGTGAGGCACTCGTCTTGGGGGCACATTGAAGGGGGGGAGGTACCAAAACCACAGAAATCAAGACAAGTTCTACCCTAATGAAATACTTTTAAGAAATCAAAATTGGCGCAGGGAAAAAAAAAATCCACTCTGGATGAAATAATCCAATTTTTTAATAAAGACAGGATCAGCATTACCGATTTTTCCTTTTGTCTTAGGCTGTGAAGATGGTTCATCATGGCACTGTTGAATTTTGTTCTTATTTAAAATTTGGATATTATATTCACAGAGGATTTTTTGCATTAACTTTGATTTTTTAAAATATTGCAATGAAATATTATTCAGCTCAGTGGCTGAGTTCCACCTCACCTGCCTCACTCCGTCACCCTAGTTAGTCCCCACCATCTGTGAGGTTCTGCATACAGATTTGACTTGGCAGCGCATTGTCTGGTGTTTTAACTTTTTCTTACTCTTCTCCCTGTCCTAGCCATCTTAACGCCTACTTGGGTAGTTCTGATTGAAGGGTGCCAAAAGTGATATTTGCTATGGAATAAAATGCAGTAGGAAGTATATTTGTGGAAGAGATTTCAACGTGCGGATCCCAGTGCTGGGATAGTAATTGTTGCATCCTGAGACATGCACCAGAGGTCAGGGAGGAGTGAGAAGGTCAAGGCTCTCCGTGACCAGCTTTTTGCCTACAGGCTCCTGGAGGCCGTTGGATGGGAGGGCAGCACAGGTGTGAAGCAGAGGTGGGAGTGTTGCAGGGAAACACAACTTGGACTCTGAGTTCTGGGCTGCCAATTGTGGTAGATCTGGTCCCATAACAGTGACTGGAAACTACTACCCAACATTTTATTTTGCCTGGGTGTAGTGTGTGTGTATGTGTGTGTGTGTGTGTGTGCATGCACACATGTGTAACATAGCCCAGAATGCCCTCAATGTTTCCCCTTGATGTGATTGCTGGAGGATGCCTACCAAGAGGCTGCAAGTCTTCTTCCTTCTCCATGAAGGTCTCTTTATAGAGAGAAATGCGCAATGGGTTCATGGCATCACATACCTAAGCTCTGTAGAGTGAGTTAGATAAGAGTTACTCGGCAACTTTGTTGTGTATGCACACTATGGGTTGGGCTTTAGTTTATATTTGAAGCAGCAGTATATTCTAGAGGCAACGTCCCCTATCACTTGTGTCTTCTCCCCATGTTAATGCTGATGAATAGATTTGCTGATAATGCGGAATTGAGAGGAACTCTGAATGTCTTCCTTGTCTTCTCATGTCGTCAAACCAACTAAACAAGAGATAATGTGGAGAAGGTGAATCCTCTGAGAGTTCCTGGAAGAAACTCAGTGCCTTTGCCATAATGTCTGCAGAACAGATGACCCAGCCTTTTGAGAAAACCTGCCGTAAGGAAAAGCTAACAGTACTTGAGTGGATTAGATGCCAAACCACAAATGCAAAATGTTGAAGCCAGTCAGATTCTTGGAGGCATAGCAGGCGATGGGGAAAGGTCTCAACAGGACAGTGTAAGGTACCCAGGTAGACATGCAGTCATCACTCGAGCGGTTCTGCCACAGACAAGATCCCAGGAGTGGGCAGAGCACAGCATTGGAGGGACCCAGCGGCAGGAGGGGGCTGGGATGTAAGAGTGCATCCAGGTCTCAGAATGACTGACATGGGTCAACACAAAGGGCACCAAACAGAGAAAATGGGGTATTTTGAACTCAAGATCTGGTAAGTAGAATGAGAAAGTTAGAATCAAGTTATTAAAATTAAGTCTTCTGGGTGGAACCAGTGTTGGAAAGATACACACAGGACCAGAAAGAGGGCTACCAAATAAACTCTGACTTGATATGTCCCCCTTTGGACGGCCTGTGTTCGTCCCAGAGAAGGAGGGAGGGCTGCCCCTCTGGCTGGCAGGTTAAGTAACAAAGACAATAACAAGGGATGGCAGCTTATCTTATTAGGCTCTCTGTACTAGGGATGGTTTAAAAGGCTCACATAGGGGTGCCTGGGTGGCTCAGTCGGTTAAGTGTCCGACTTCGGCTCAGGTGAGTTCGAGCCCTGCGTCAGGCTCTGTGCTGACAGCTCAGAGCCTGGAGCCTGCTTGATTCTGTGTCTCCCTCCCTCTCTGCCCCTCTCCTGCTTGTGCTCTGTCTCTCTTGAAAACAAATAAACATTTAAAAAATTTAAAATAAAATAAAATAAAAGGCTCACATGTACGAATTCATTTGGCCCTAGTGACACACTGTGAGTTCAGTAGTGTCATCCTCCCCATTGGGGTAAGCACCTTGCTCAAGATTAAAGTGGCAGACCCGGGACTTGAACTTTGACAGTTTGCTTTTGCAGCTACATTCTTCACCACTGTGCTATAGAGTTTATGTGAGCACATCATCGAAGCACCCAAATTACTACTTCAGTGGTTCAAAAGGAACAGAGATCTGAGTGTGTGGTTAAACTGGAATTTGGTGACACATCTGGGAATAAACACCTTTCCCAAACTGGGAAATAAGGATGCCTACAGTGAATTAGTACATGCGCTAGAGAAGCTTCATCCATGAGCCTTGCTCACAGGTTTCAGCTTGGTCTTTCTAGAACATTCTAGAATTGAGCCACACATGCTCATTCATGCTGACTCTGGGGAGGCACTCCCCTGAGTTCTGCTATGTTCCTTCAGCTTTTGGGTCTTTTGCCACTGTTCAGGGCTTGGTCTTTCTAGAACATTCTAGAATTGAGCCACGCATGCTCCTTCATGCTGACTCTGGGGAGGCGCTCCCTTGAGTTCTGCTACGTTCCTTCAGCTTTTGGGTCTTCTGACACTGTGCAGGACCCCATCGCGTCCCCTCTCTCCTAAAGCCCCTCCATACAATGCATCCTGATTTCTATCTGCACCACTTGGCCCAACGTCTGCCAAAAACATTACAATGGAAGTTAGAAAACAGTGTTCAGTGGCTGGTTCACACACATTGTTAGCCAGGGAAGCTGGTTAATTAATGTTCATTTTAAACTAAAACACCTTAAATTACTCACTTGAAATGTAAATACATATTTAACTTTGGCATTTCATCTTCGAGTAGGAGGAAGTAGGAGGGCCATTCTCTCCTGTTTTGGATAACAAATTCACATGTCATGTGGATCTTATTCTCTTCTAAAATTTCCGTAATGTTCACTATCTAAAGAAAGCATTTAGCAACGAATTCCTTATTACATGGCAATATCTTTTCTGTTGTTGTCTTGTCGCGTCATTGAACTTGTTAATCGCTATTTAGCTTTTCACGGGCTTGTCTGTCTTCCCAAAGGTAGTATTTAACTCCCTAGGACAGGAATTAAACCTCATGGGTTTTTCCTGTGGTCCCCAGGGCAGTACCTTGCGCATATAGGTATCAGTATAATTGTTTTTCTCACAACACTGATCTTTTTATTATTGAACACTGCCAGAAGGAGAGGTAGAAAGAAAATGAATGAGAAAGAGAGAGAGAGAGAGAGAGAGAGAGAGAGAGAGAGATCGAAGAAGGGTGGGAGAGAGAAAAAGTGAGGAAGGAGTCATGTACTTATCCATGTGTGTTTTTCAAGGAGATGCGTTGTTCACAACTGGCACTAAGTTTACCTCCTCCTTTGCATTCCTGCTTTACAGAGGCTGAACCCTTTGTGCATCTTGAGCAGCAAATCTGTACATGCTAATAAACTCTCTTAGGAATTGGGGGTTGGTGTTTTAAGCCGTAGTCCCTTGATTATACAATATCTTTAGAGCCCCTGACTGATTTGAAAGGTGAGAAGAGAGACTATTAGTTGGGAAAGCAAACTGTTATTTTATCAGTTGTCAGACTGGTGATTGAATATTTTAGTAGCAGACAGAGGAAGGTGGTTTCAAATCTCTGCATGAGCTTTGGACTAGATGCCTCTTATGGAAATAAACTGAAGAAAGGAAAAAAAATTATTTCCTCTCTGAATGGCTGTTATGGAATACCTAGAGGGTGATCCATTTGCATTCATAGTAAGTTATGTCTGAAAGAAATCCCAAATTTCTGCATGGGAAAAGGAAGCAAGGTGTTTAGGTGGTCTTTTTGGCAGAAGAGCCAATGAGATATATGGGCAGAAGGAGGAGGTTTGATCTTGCTGTTTATAATAACAATGGCTAACAGTTAGTGATTCATTAGTATATGCCAGACACTGTTCTAGGTGTCTTGAATATTTTAATTCCTTCAATCTTTATATCAACCCTATGTGGTAGATAGTGTTCATTTCCTCATGATGAGACTCAGGAACTTTCTTAAGGTGACACAGTGAATAAGTGATAGAGCCGGTGTTTAATCCCAAGAAGTCTGACTGTAGAGCAAGGGTTCAGCAAACATTTTCTGAAAAGGGCCAAATAGTGAATATACTTTTGGCATTGTGGGCCAAGATGGTCTCGCCTCCTTAGCCCTTCTGTTGTAGAGTAAAAACAGTCATAGGAAATATGTAAATGAATGGGCATTGTTGTGTTCCAATAAAGCTGTATTTACAAAACCAGACAAAGGGCCAGATTTGGCCAATAGTTTGCCAGCCCCTACTCTAGAGCTCAACTGCTTGCTTTTCCAGAATCTGCCTACCCCCGCATTTTTTCCATTACTATGAATTTACATGTATATGTAATTGAGGGATTAATTAATTATTTTGTGGATTATCTGTGCCAAATAGTGGGTGTTGTATTTTTTCCTTTTTCTTCCTTTCTCAAATACCTTGTGGTCCTGACAGAACTACAATGAAATCAGGTGAATCAGAGGAGTAGGTCTAGTTGTTTCCCAAACTCAATATTTGGTTGTTGGGCATTCATTTCTTGAGGTCATGATGGTGGTGATTATCTCTAGAATCCCCATTCCCTTTCCATATGATATCCAGGCTCACTGCTAAGGCTCTTCTAGCACCTGCTGGGACTTATTTTCTGAATTCAATTTGATCCCTACCAATAGAGAGAGTATCAGATGAAAGCGTAAGAAAAGAGCTGGTCACTCAACCTGGTTGGGCTCCTTTTAATTTGTCCCCAGTCACTGGAACAGAAGCAAAATCTCTGCCAGGGGCTGATTGATTCAGTAAGAAATGTGGGATTAGGGGATTTGGAGGGTATTGAACACAAGGTTGATTGTAAAAGAATTAATATAATACTAATAACTGCCCTTTTAAACACCTCACAGTTTACAAAATGCTCTCCCCCCACTCCTATCAATGACCAGTCCAGCTCTGCCCTCCTCTCCCCTCCGCTCCCTGGGAGTCTGGGGATTTGTTTTTATGGTGTTTTAGAGTATAAGGCTGCGGATACAATCTAATCTGAGCAGGTAGTGGGACCTGAGCACATTACTTATTCATGCATTTGCTGATGGAGATGGAAATCCAGGCATGACATTAGCAGATCCAGAAGGCAGTGCCTTTACATCTTCTATCTGTTTAAATATGGGTTCTTACATGTCAAGGAGAAGAAAAAGTGCATCATTTAAAAATGCATCTGTCACTTACGTGCTTGGAAACATGTCACAGTGAGTGGTGAAACATTATTAATTCCTTTTGCCTTCGAAGAATAATTCATGCACTTACAAGTATAATCTGCATCACAATGAAATATTTGGATGTAAGCATAGGTGTAATTAACACCAGAAAAAAAATCTCTGAAACAAGTAAAGCAAGGAAATTCACAGTTATGTTAGCTTCAGACATAATCAGTGTGCCAAGGAACTAGGGGACCTGCTATAACCTTGCATAGTCTTGGTAATTATGAGGGCCAGCAAAGGGGAAGATGTGTGAGAGCTGCCTCCAAAGCTCTTGGACCCATGGATGAGGCTTGAGCAACTGGTGCTGGTTTGGCATGCTCTCCATAGTTTGGAGCCTTTAATTTAATTCAGTGCAATAACCATTTATTGAGTCCCTGTCATATCAAAAGCACAGATCTAGACATGGGATGATATAAATTGATTATAATAGTGTAGTGGGTGCTGTTGGTGCCCTGCCCAGATTTCTCTTACACAGTTGGTGTGAATATTGGCTGCTGTCAGCCCACAGGTGCCCTCTTCTCCAGAGAATTGTCCTTAGCCAAATGGGAGCTGCCTGGCCCTGAAGAGGATCTGACTTCCTCTGCCCTCAAGTGGACAGACCATAGCTGATGGCTGACTGACTTGGATGCGGGGAGGTTACAAAGCACTGGATCCAAGTTGCTTTGGATTGGATCCCAGGTGGATCCAAGTCTTTGGTGCAATTTATGTTCCAGAACTCCCCCTGAGAGCAGGCTGAAGCTAGATTTCGGCAAAGCTTCTCTTCCTGCTCTGTCTTGCTTTCCCTTATTCCTGAGACCTCTCCTTCAATAAAATCATATCCCCATCTCAGATTTTTCCTCCGGGGAGCCTAACTCAAGGCACAGTGCATTGTCTCAGTTACTAGGGACAAGGCATTGCCTAGGCAGTTCGCATGTATTAGCTCATTAGATCTTTACAATGACCATTTTGCTGTTGGAATGGAGGCTCAAAGAGGTTAATTAAGGGCTCCAGATTCCACAGTTAGGAGAACCAGCTTCCTGGGACAGGTCTGTCAGACTCCATAGACCTCACTGAATCCGACTGCCTGAGTAGGGTAAGAGACATGATCATGCATGTTTTCTACACACAGGAGCCTGAGTTCAATAGGCAGAGAAAGCAAATGCAGAAATATTATCAGAGAGATGCAAGAAAGGTTAGGGGGATTCAGAGGAGGGAGAACTCATATCCAGATGAAAAGTATGACTGTTTGTAGAGATTTTATCACATGCTTACACAGAGATCATGCTGATGTCTCAAATTTTCCAACTGGACTCACACTGATGTCTGGTATATTTTAGGCTTTGTACTTGCAGAATAGTCATGTGGGTGAGATTGAGGAAGTATGAACACACTTAGTTATGTTGTATGAGCTCCTACATAAGCCTGTTGCAGATAAAACTTTGTGAACATGACATCAAAGGAGACATGGGGTGTGTTACCTCCTGATTCCAGAGACAACAGGAAGAAGGTGTCAATTTTTTTAATACATCAGCAGAGGACCCCTCTTTGATGCTCCTGTCTCTGACATTGGCCACCTAATAGTCATGAAACATACCTTCAGTGGTCCTATTCCCACCTTTTAGACCATTAGCCTGGTATGGCAATAGTAGAGCTGCAGAGAATGAGGAGATTTGGGACGTATTTTGAACTGGAGCTGGTAGATTTTTTAAGGACTTGCTTGTGGGATTGGATGTGACCTGCACAAAGCTTCCTCTTCATTATTTTCCAACCTGTTGGAAACATTAGCTTTCATTTTGTCTACAAGCCTCATGGAGAACAGAGTTTAACATGCATTCACCTGCATAGCTTGTTTCCCAAACAGGCAGTGAACTTGGAAGGGAAGCCATGTTTCCCACTCAGTGCTTTTTAGGTACTCAGTCAATGTTTAGGGTGATTGTCACATTGAAGAGAACTCTTGGAGACATCAGTGCAAAAGACTTCCTCTCCCAGCTCTGTGACTCTGGTTTTCCCCTTGGTAATCCCCTTGGAATGACTTGCATATTTTCCTAAACAAATCTATTAGAGCAAGATTTTAAATATCTAAAGATTGTGCTTATCATTGGTGCAGTTTGGTCTCTATAGGCAAGGTACACATGCTCTCCAGTTTCCTCTATGAAAAGGGCTTAATAAACTTCCTATCCACCCCTTCCAGGGTTGTTTTAAGGAAGCAAGTGGAAATATGCATTTGAAAGTGTTCAGTAGAATAAATGGCTAATTAGATGTAAGGAAGTGATGATTTTTGTTTTTAATTCTTGAAACTTGGTGAATTTTATCTAGGCCAGATCACTGCTAGGTCGATCAATTTTATGCTGATTTAGGTGGCATTTTCTGTTTTCCTTGTGATAGAAAAAGACCTTCTTCCATCATTGCCTCACTGACTTTCTTAAATGCTCTCAGTGTTTGTTTCAAGGATGGAGAATCACACCACGCTCACTTTGCCTGAGCAACTGTCTCCTCTGAACAGTGACCGGGGGCTGAAGAGTCCAGCACGAAGCGAGGGAAGCAAAAGGTTGCCTGCCAACCCCATTTCAGGTCTGCTTTGTAGAGGGAGGTAGTCCAGTTTTTTTTTCCAGATGTCTCCAGAAACTCAGAGGTGGCTGTTCTTCCTTGGACTTGAAGGGTCTCTTCATGTAATGTTTTCAGTTTATGAACACCTGCATCTAGAATTAGTGTCTGAATTTTTTTCCCTCCCCTGTCTTCTATACAATAAAAATGTTAGGGTTTATTCAGACTGTTCATGTAGAGACAGTCGTTTAGATGACTGGTATAAGTGTCTCTGTAAGGGATAAACCCTGTATTTTCTAGAGAATATTCATAAGGGAAAAAAACCCACAAAAACAAAAACATAAAGGGATTTAACTGGAATTATCCTTCTGGGAATTTCTCCCAGTCATTTATATGTGCTTAAGCTTAGTATGACTTGTTAATAACATGTCAGAATTCAAAGGAACCCTAGAGATTTCATCCTCCCTCTCTCTCTCTCTCTCTCTCTCTCTCTCTCTCTCTCTCTCTCTTTCTCTCTCCCCTTATGCCAAGAGTAAACCATTAGAATAAGGACTAGACCTCGGGGCACGTGTGTGCCGTCTATACCGCAGCAGTTGGAGAGACTCAAAAGGAACCTTGGGCTTGTCTTACCTCAACCTGCTCCTTTCACAGATGAGAAGACCGATTTCTATGAACTCAGGTCTCCTGGCTCCTGGCCATGTTTCTTCATTAATCATCCAACATATGATATCAGATCATCTCCTTTCAGGAAGCAGAATATTCTAAAATAAGGCGGACAGTTTGGGGTTTAGTGTAGCTGGGTCTCTCGACTATACTCATAATTGGCCACTAGAAAGTATTTTGGAGTTTAAAACCTCAGTGCTTTCTAAAGATAGCTGTCGATTTTGTAGGACCTAGTCAAAAACAGGTGTGTGCTCCATCTTATGGCCAGTAGAGGGCGATCAAGTTAATGCAATCTTTCTGAGCTGTTGAGCTTTCAATTAATGTACAGATATGAATAAATAAAACAACCAAGTTAGCCTAAATGTTTTAAAACAAACCCTTCAATCAATATCCACTAAATGGGGGAAGCACGTTCTGCTTTATATACTGTAGTCATTCACCGAGGAGTATTACAGAGTTATAGCGCAGTCCATAACAATTCATTAATCCAGCCCCTGAAATACAGGCGGCTTGTCCTCCATCACTGTCAGGGCCATGGTGGCCATCAGGTGGAAGACACAGGCATGGGACTTGCCACGTGTTTTTGTAACATTGGTAGAATTTTCATATTAACAACAACACAAAGCTATACTCTGCCAGAGTGAAAGGACCTCTTATCAATTGTGATGGGGAGTAGCTCTTAATTCATTCTTCATCCCTCCCTCTCCCTCCCTATTCAATTTTCAAGGACTCAGCGATAAACAAATCAGCAGTGGAGGATTCCACCTCCCTGGCTCACTCCACAGGCAGCATAAATCAGGTCTGCTCTTGATTAGAGTTGTGGGCAGGTCGGCAGCACTTGGAGGCAAAATGAATGGCCCATGGTCAGTGAGGTTTTCACAATCCTGGGACACGGGCAAGATCAGTGTGAGGGTGAAGGCAAATACACATTCCCTGATCATTCGTTCATTCATAGGTTTGGGAAACATGCATTGAACTCCTGATACATATCAGACACTGTACTAAAATCTGGATAAACAAATATGAGTAAGACATTTGGCTTCGTTTAAGGAGCCAAGTTGGACCATTTTCTTGAATAATAATTGTAATTGAAAATACTAAAGGAGGAGTGCCTGGGTGGCTCAGTCGGTTGAGCATCCGACTTTGGCCCAGGTCGTGATCTCATGGTTTGTGGGTTTGAGCCCCACATCAGGCTCTGTGTGGACAGCTCAGAGGAGCCTGGAGCCTGTTTCAGATTCTATCTGTCTCTCTCTCTCTCTCTGCCCCTTTCCTGCTCATGTTCTGTCTCTGTCTCTCAAAAATAAATAAATATTTAAAAAGTTAAAAAAAACTTAAAAATCCTAAAGGAATATCACCTTTTATTGAAGTTCTATTTGTAGTTATAACATCTGAAATTTATTGATCGTTCACTATGTACCAGGCCTCTGCTGAACACTTTGCATGCAATATTTCATTGAATCCTCATGATGCATTTAGTCTATAGATGCTGTTTATGATGTCTAGAAGCACAGGGGTATTAGATAACTGGCTCAAGATTATGTCACTTATTAATCTATTTTTTTATTTTTTTTATTTATTTTTGATATAGAGAGAGACAGAGCATGAGCAGGGGAGGGACAGAGAGAGAGGGAGACACAGAATTCAGAGTAGGCTCCAGGCTCCAAGCTGTCAGCATGGAGCCCGAAGCAGGGCTCGAACCCACAAACCGTGAGGTCATGACCTGAGCGGAAGTCGGATGCTTAACCGACTGAGCCACCAGGTGCCCCTGTCTATTAATTAATTAATTAATTAATTTTTGAGAGAGTATAAGCAGGAGAGGGGCACAGAGAGGGGGACAGAGGATCCAAAGCAGGCTCTGTGCTGACAACTTGTCCTAGGGCTCTAACTCATGAACCGTGAGATCATGACCTGAGATGAGGTCGGACGCTCAACCAACTGAGCCACACAGGTGCCCCCGTTTATATATTTTATATATATGTACACACACACACACACACACACACAGGCAAACACATTGCTTGCCCACAGTAAAAGCCAAGTAAATGCTTCAAATGCTAATAACATGCTAATAATAATAATAGCCAATACTTAATGAGACTTGCTATGTGCCATAAGTTACGCTAAGTGATTTAAATCTTGTTTAATTCCATAAACACTTCTGAGGCAGGTACTGTTGCTACTGTCATTTTATAGGTGAGGACGTGGGTAAGTACCTTACTCAAAGTAATATAGTAGCAAGTGCAAGGGTAAGGATTTGAACTGAGTCTGACTCCAGAGCTGGAGTGAGTGCCTAACAGGACACCAGTGGATTTTTAAGTTGTAGTGAGTGTAAGAATTACCTGGGAGCATAGTCTTTGATCCCATTCTAGTGATTTCACCCTAATCACCAATAAAAATCACCTGAAAAGCTTTTTTAAACTACCCACATGGCCCCACCCCAGATCATTTGAACCAGATTCCCTGGAGGTGGGTCTGATGTGCAGCCAGTGGCTGGGGTGGGTGGGTGCTGAACTGCTTTCAAAGGTCTGATGTGAGGCTTGGGAACCTGTATTTTTTACCTTCATCCCAGTGAGAAAATTTGCCTAAGCTCTACTGTTAACTGACCTGAACTATATCTAAACTACCAGGAGAAAGGAAATGGTTGTCCTCAGTGTGGCACATGGTAGTTGAGGCAGGAAGGTCCCCAGCAGGTCAGGACTAGAGCAAGGTGCCCAGCGTGCCAGATTTAAGGAACCAGATTTAAGGAAGCACATGCTGTCGGGATTGTGCGGGATAGGGGGCCTCCTTAAACTGTGCACCCCAGACACCACACTTGCCTCACATGAGTCCACCACCTAAGAGTGATTTGGAGAAGTCACTGAGAGAGAGAGAGAGGAAGATGGGAAAGATAAGGTTGAGAGATGTTAAAAAGGTTGGATCTAGGGATGGGGGAATGGGTATTTTGACAGAGCTCTCCAATAATTATTATCTGTGCCCTTGTTTGAAGAAGGAGTATAAAAAGAAGGCAGAGGTGTGGTGTGGTGGGGACTCTGCCCTCTTCTGTGAGGGGAGCCAAGGGAAGAATGAGCATGCACTTCGTGCCTGATGTAGGGACCCCAGGTCATCGGATTTTATTCCATTTGACTCCTGAGGCAGTTGTTATGTTAGCACTACCTCCATTTTATAGATAGCAAATGGAATCTCAGTCAGGTGTGGTTGTTGGCCCAAGACCACAATGCTTGATGTGCCAGAGCTGGGATTTGAACCCAGAGCAGTCTGGCTCCAAGCCTGAGCTTGTGTTACTCCTTCAGGCTGGCTCCCCGCCCACGTGGATGTATTTCACGTCTGATGTGGCACCCGAGCTGGTGTGCAGGTATGTTGTCAGCCTGACTACCCCCAGGGCTGAGGGGTAGGCCTTGGAGGAGGGGTGGGTAAGGAGAAATTCTGATGGTAGATGGCAGAACTAGAACAAGTGGAAGAGGGAGCAAGCTAACCTTCGTTCTTCATCTTGTCTATGTGAGGGGCTCACCAAGGGATAGTCGCCAGGTCTGTGGCTGAAGGAAAACATCCAGGCTGAAATCCCCACGGTCCATGCAGGCAGCGCCTGGCTGCTCACACAGTCACACTACAGCACTCCACTTAAACCTCCAAAGGAGGAACCAGCGAAGGTCAAAATTCAGGGTCAGAGTCTCAGGCACCGACAGGTTTATGAGTCCCTCTGAGTAGGAAGGGGCTGACCAGCTCCCTCTGATGGGGGCAAGAGTGAAATCAGAGTGACCCCCAGTGATATGACCACTGAATGTGCCCATGAACACAAACATGGCTGTCACTGTGGGTTGTGCTGTGGACACCTGGGCAAGTGACTAGGAAGAAGTTACTACAGGAGCAAGTGACAGAGTTGTGTGTCAGGTCACCAGAAGCCTCAAGCCTTCACCTCACTACAGGAAGCAGTATTATGGTGCCCCCATAAGGACAACTGTAAAGTTCCCCCGTGGTGGTGAAGAGCTTAATCAGTGCTGGGCACCAAAATTCCTTTTGAAGATGGTTTTATTAAACACAGATCCCTAGTGTTGCCCCACTGATACTGATTCAGAAGATCTGAGATGTTCTTGGGTAGTTTCAAAATCTCTCCAAGTTCTTCTGATCCCTGTAGGCTGAGTGCTCCAATGCTAAATGCTTAAAGTCAGGGACAACAAAAGGAAATGAAGAAGAGGATGATCCTGCAGTCTACTTTGGGGCATGTATCCAAAGGAAATGAAACAGATATGGAGGATGTATCTGCACTCCGGGATTCATTGGAGCAGTATTCACAATAACAGAGACATGGAAACAAACTAAGTGTCCATCCACAGATGATCGGAAAAAGACATGTGAGATACAGATATGTGTGTGTGTGTGTGTGTGTGTGTATAAATGTGTATATATATATGTATATATGTATGTATATATATACACAAATATATATATATATATATGTATAAAGGAATATTATCTAGCCATGACAAAGAAAGAAATCCTGCCATTTGTGACCACTTGGATGCATTATGCTAAGAGAAATCAGCTAGATAGGGAAAGACAAATACTGCACTGTATCACTTATATATGGAATCAAAAAAAAGAAAAGAAAAGATAAGTGAAATTCCTAGAAACAGAAAATAAAAGTGGTTGCCAGGAGCTGGGAGGGAGGGATGAGGAAATAGGGAAAAGTTGGTACAAACTTTCAGCTGTAAGACGAATAAGGTCTGAGAACCTAATGTAAAACATGGTGACTATAGTTGATAACACTAGTGTATAATTGAAATATGGTAAGAGAATAGAACTTAATGTTCTCACTGAAAAAAGAGATAAATATGTGAGGTGATGTCTGTGTTAATTAACTAGATGGGGGGATCACAATGTATATGTATATCAAATCATCACGATTTGTACTTTAGAGATCCGACAATTTTATTTGTCAGTTATACCTCAGTAAAGCTGAGGTTTTAAAAAAAATAAAGAAGGCATGTGAACTATAGACAAAAAAAGCTAATGCAGGATAGCCCTGGAATATTTATATTATATTCTCATCAAGGGTAAGTGCCTTCATAGAGATAGAGGATAGGTAAATATGTATCTGGAATAAAATGCATTTTGGATTTTGCCTGAGACTTTAATAATGAAGAATGATTTCTCATTCTGAAAATCTGTAATTCAGTTGAGAAAATTTTATTTACCAACATCCTTCCTGAGGAAAAAACACTGTATTTATTTGGGAGAAATGCTCAGAAGTATTGCATAGGAATGGGGTCGGGGGAGGTGGAGGCCACAAGACATTTAAGGCATTAAAGATGTTCCACAAATAGCCTTTGAATGAGGCCAGGTTCTGTACCCTATAAGAGCCTTTGTTTTCCTAAGAATCTTGATGTTTGGGTTGCAAGTTAAGGACTAAATGAGTGCTGTGTTAGGAGGCAGAATTCTAGAGGAAAGTAATTTGAAGTGTCCCAAGGGAGGGGAAGAGGCTCTAGGAAAAGAGAGCCACGGGTGGCAGTGTGCCTAAGAGGATTTTGGAGAACAGAATTGTCTATGGATTTTAACTTTTAGTGAAATGCTCCGCACTCCAAAATAGGATTCTTTCCTATGACTCCATCACTCTTCAGAATGGACTACCAAGAAAAAGAAAAAAGCATTAGGGAGGGGGAGAGGAAGGGGGGGGAACCGAGGAGGAGGGGGAGGGGCAAGAAGAAGAGAGGGAAGGGAGGAAATGGAGTGGGAAGGAAGAGTTCATTAACTTCTGTGTCTGTAATTTACTTTAGAACATTCCTATTTAAATCCTGTGCTATGTGGAAGTTGATTTTACCCGTACCCTGGGAACAGCTAACATTTGAAGTGTCCTGGAAGAGGGTACACATTGCAGAGGGTAGCATTTGAGAGATACTGATGAAGAGTTACCAGTTCAAAGGCAAAGCCGTGACAAACAGCCAACTCTCCATTTCTAAACCTAGCCTAGAGGTTATGTTGATTAGCACAAGAGATATTAGCAATGCATTTTTATTGGTAAATGAAAGGCGTTCAATACACGTGGATTGGCTAGAGGTATCATGGGGTACCACCACCCGAAGCTGAATGAGGTATGAGGATCTAGCAAGCCCCAAAGCCTTACACTCCTTTCTAGTGGTGCCTTCAGCTGACTTGGGGCTCCAGGGAAGTCCTGTGTGCAGCCGGTTATCAGAGGATTTGGTTGCCTGACTCCAACAGAGATTGGCTGGATTCTGCTGCTGATATAATGTCACATTTGTCTCAAGTAACACTTTCATACAAGGATCCTTTCAGGAGAGGCTCAGAAACAGAGAGATGGTGTTTTACCAGCTCACAAAGCATGCACTTTTGTGTATGTGCTCACAGAGACAGGTCTGTGTGTGTTGTAAAAATCAGGGACATTGCAGCACCCCATGCGGTTAGGGAGGGGACCTAGCCTACCTGTATCTAGTTACTGGATGACATCAATACACATCCAAAAGGTCCTGCTAACTGTTAATGGCAGCACTGGCTTAGACCTATTCTTAGGCTTGTTGAGACTAGACTTCTTGGGGGACTCTGTTAAAGGTCCGAGTTTTGCAGAGAGCCAAAAAAGAGTGAGGCTATATGGACAAGGGAGCATTTGATACCGGGATCATGAGTGAGAGTAGCAAAATAACATTCGGAAAGCATAGCAGGTAATCAACACATCATTATTTCCTTCCAGGAGTACAAAACTATAATACAGGAAGGACTTTGCTAAGTGATGTAATAAGACTGAGAAATCCAAAGGGGGCAAGACAGGTACCAATGTTGGGGGGCATTGGATGGATATCAGAAAAAGGTTGATGAAGGATTTGAGGTGAGCTTGTAAAGATGGAGGAGATTCTCAACATACCAAGAGGAGAGGCAGAATATGGGGAGAAGGCTGTCAGGAAGGGGACATTTAAAGTGTCAGGAATGGTCCTGGGGAAGGGGGACATGATGGAACATGTTTTGAGAATTTTGGAAGGTTTAAATGCTCTAAAGTAGATCACATTTCCTCTCCTGGACTTCTCTGGGTAGAAGGTACCTACCTCTCTCTCGCCTACTTTCACAGAGTTTGTTTGTTTGTTTGTTTGTTTGTTTGTAGCTGTGGTGGGCTCATGCCAGATGTTGGCTTGCCTTTTTTTTTTTTTTTTGCATGTGAGAATAGGTTATGCCTTTTGGATCTCCAACGTAGAGAAAATGGAGGAAGACAGGACCTCTCCGTCATCAGTACCACAACCACCTCTCTGCATCTGTACCCCCTTCTTTCCCTCCTGTTTCTATGGAGACAGTGTCTCCGCACTCCATCCTACTGCTTTTGGTTTGGATCCCAGTCTCTTTCACCTTCTCAGAGTCTTTCCTGCTGCAGTTGTATCTTCCTTCACTCCTGAGTCTTCTTCATTATTCCTTCCCTACTAGTTCATTTCCTGTCATCATTCAAATATGCTCTGGGCTTTCCTGCAGGAAAAAAAAAAAAAGATCTTTTGTTTCCCCCCAGCTTCTGCTCTCTCTGCTCCCTTACATAAAGTCTTGAGCTATTTGTCTACCATCACTGTTTCCATTTCCTCACTAGCATTTTCTTTTCAACTCACCTGATAGGCTTCCCTCCCCTCACTCCACTGGGGACACTACTGCCAAGGTCACTGGTGATCTCTGTATTTCCAAGTTTGGCAGGCAATGCACTATTCTCATCTACTGTTACCTTAAAGTAGCATTGGATATAGTTGGCCACTGCCTCCTTGAATGATCTCTTCGAGCTCACAGGACTCCAAGTCCTTGCTTTACTCTTCCTCCTCTTTAATTGGCCTTCTCACAGGTCTTCCAGGGACCCACCTGCTGTTTATGCCAGGCCTTTCATTCCAGCCCAGTAGCTTGCTAGTTCTCTAGGACTGCATGCCCCACAGCTGACTTGGCATCTACAGTATCTTGGGTATTTAGCATGCCTCTCAAGCTTACCATGTTTAAATGAAACTCTTGCATTTTCCCCATAAATACCCTCTATATTACAATTTTCCTCAGTCAAGTAAATGACCTGAACACCCAACTGATTGCTAAAGCTCAAAAAACAAAACAGAACAAATTCTATATATGAAGGCAAACCTTATAGACTCTGCTTCTAAAACACATCCAAAGTTTTCAAGGATCTCTCATGGCTACACATTACATTTCAAATAAGATCTTAACTCCTTGCTCTGACTTTTGTAGTGCAGCAGGATCTGGCCCCTTGCCGCCCTCCCTCCAGTGTCGGTGAGTACTACCCCCACCCCACTCATTACGCTCCAGGCAACTTACTGGCCTTTTTGATCTGTGAACATGCTTCTTTCTTGCTTCAGGTCTGGTACTGTATATTTTCTCTACCTGTATTTTTTTCCTTCTATAATCTCTGTATGGTTTCTTCCTTATAGAAGAAAGATCCAGAAGACCTTGGCTGAAATGAGATCATCTCTGAGAGGCCTTTTTTCTTTTTTTGACCAATCCATGGTAGCAACCTGGCCCCTCACTCACTTCTTGCTCTTATTCCCAGCATTGGTTTTGTTTGTTTAGTATATCTGGGCCCAAAAGAATGTCAGTTCCCTGAGAGAAGCTGGACTTTGTCTCAGGGTCTAAAACAGTGACAGCCAGGTGTGAGTGCTCAAAAATTCCGTGTTAACATAACGAATGAAACATTATAATGATACTTTCATTTAGCAATGGACCTTTCAACAGGCTAGCAGATGCTCAGGTGCATTGTCAGACACAACATGGGATGTAGCTTCTCTGTAAACTGACCTCTTTGAGTAACAACCAGGATGCGGTTTCACTAGCCTCCAAATCAGTGTGGGTGCAAGTAATTATGTATGCACAAAAATGGATATTTGCACAAATGAGAGATGAGAAAGAGTAGGCTTTAACCTCCACCCTTCTTAAAAAGAGGGGATGTAGGCCAATGAGTGTGATTAGTGTCTTTGCCAAAAAGCTGATGTGATGCTGGGCTGTGTTGTTAACAGTGTTGTGTCAAAGTTAGGGTGGTGTTTAGTTGCACCATATTCCAAGTTGATGAGGCCCTTGCTACTCAAAATGTGGTTTCCAGACTAGCAGCATTGGTCCAAGTTGGCAGGTGGTCAGAAATATAGTCACAGACCCGACCCCCAAACCTTCTGAATCAGTACATTTAAAAATTTTTTTTTACTGTTATTTATTTTTGAGAGAGAGACAGATAGAGTGTGAGCAGGGGAGGAGCAGAGAGAGGGAGACTCAGAATCTGAAGTAGACTCCAGGCTCTGAGCTGTCAGTAAAGAGCCCAAAGCGGGGCTCAAACTCATGGACCTCGAGATCATGACCTGAGCCAAAGTCGGACGCTTAACCGACTGAGCCACCCAGGTGCCCCCTGAATCAGTACATTTTAACAAGATCCATAGATGTTTCAGATACACATTGAACTTTGACAAACATTGTGGTTAGACCATTTCCTCCTGGATGGAAATATTGTTTGGGGTTTATAATTTATGTAGGGTAAAGACAAGCTTCAAAGAGAATGGTGAGAAATCCTGAAATCAGGTCCCACATGAAGGTAGCCCCCTCCCAGGGGAGACAGTCAGAATATGTAACAACAGGGCTAAGCACCTACCAGTGGGAACAGGGGCCCATTGTAGCATTGGACAGGGTCCTAGAGCCCCTGACCCATGCCACCCCTTCAATGTTGAGATGTTGGGGGGCTGTCCCTGAAAGGTGCCAGAGTGGCCAGGTGATTGAAGGAGGAGATACAAAGGGACTTAAGGCAATGGATATTTGTAATAGATAATTTTTATGCAAATATCTTAATATTTTAATAAATTGTGTGTTGAAACGGTATCTTCTGAAATCATCCTTATCCTGCCCTATCTTTGTTTCTTGTCTATACCACTATTCTTAGACTTACCATGTTGTTGTGTTATTAGCTGGCACAGTGTCTGTCTCCTCCTCTAAACTGTATCTCCTGATGTCATGACCCATGTCTTCTTCCTGACCTTGATGAGCACTTAATTAGCATTTGCCAAAATGAATAAGTGCGTGAACAAATGAATGTGTAAGGCAGCCTTGTGAAAGAAAGGTCAGACTTACCATGTGTCATCCCAGAGTGCAAACCCAGTGTACTGCAGAGGGAAATATCAATGCAGGTTTGAGTTTGACCTTAATGAAGAAACTTCTGAAAATTGGAGATGTGAGAAAATGGGTTGAGCTTCCCTGGGAGGAGTCCAATTCCCTGGCACCAGATATATTCAAATATGCTGATAAACCATTGCATGTACAAACTGTATAAACAAGCCTGTTTATAGACGAAGAAACTCAAACAGCCATAAATATATCGAAAATGTGCTCAGTCTCGCTGGGATTCGGGGGAAATTAAAATTGCAGTAGATTACCATTTCAAACCCATCATACTGGCACACATTTAAAAATCTGATTACACCAACTGTGGGCAAACGATATGGTGGTTTAAATTGTTGTAACCACTTTAGAAACCTCTAATTTATTTCAAGATAAGCTTACTCTACAATTTAGCCATTCTACTTTTCAGCATCCATTCTAGACTTTTTTTAAAATGGGATATCCTAGAGTAGAAACAACGAGATCTACCCAAAGATATTCATTGCAGCACAGTTTGAAATGGCTAAAAAAGAGGGGGTGGTGGCATCCAACTATTTATTGGTAGGGGAAAGAACAAAGCAATGAGAATATATACACTTGTGTACCACACAGCAGTTGAAATGAATGAATGGAGTCTCCAATATGACAAATTGGGAAAAGCAAGTTTGAAGGCATGGATATGGTTGGATTCATTTTATTTAACTTTATTTATTTTTTATTTTTTTATAGTTTATTTATTTTTGAGACAGAGACAGAGCATGAGTGGGGGAGGGGCAGAGAGAGAGGGAGACACAAAATCTGAAATAGGCTCCAGGCTCTGAGCTGTCAGCACAGAGCCTGATGCAGGGCTTGAACCCACAAACCATGAGATCATGACCTGAGCTGAAGTCGGTCGCTTAACCACCTGAGCCACCCAGGTGCCCCCATTTTATTTAACTTTAATGACGCCCCGCAAGCAATAGTAGAGGGGGATTATGGGTCAAAAAACAAAAGGATGGTTGCAAATGATGCATGCCAACTTTAGACATGAGGTATCTCAAGGGAGGAGGAAGATAAGGAGGGATGGGAGAACTTGAGCTCTACCTGTAATATTTAATTTTTTTTAAAGAAAGAGATCCTAGCACATTGAACATACTATCAAGTTCTCTTCCAAAAGGATATGGAGACATTGGTGTCTCTCATACCATTGCCTGAGCTTTTTGATATCCCATGACACGTAATGAATTTTAAAAATTAAAAAGAGCCATTGTCATGGAAGTGAGGGGGTGGAGGATAAGAGCATCAGTTAAATTCTGTTGGAAGCTTGTTCACTTTGTCCTCTGGCTCCCGTCTCTTTCTTCTGTGAGCAGACATGCAGGGGTGGCCTGGGACTGTCTCTCTAAGGGGAGACAAAAGAAGGTAGACCTGAGCTTCCGAGTTCCATGGTCATTATCCAGCCGAGCCTTTCAAGACATTTTCACAGGCTTCTTGTGGAGACCCTCCTCCCTGACAGCAGGAGGTATGTTTCATTAGGGGAACACCCACCAAGTTCTAGAAAGGAAATGTGGGTCAGAGAAAATGTGGCAGATGGAGAGCATTGAGGTCCTAAGCCTGTGGCGGGGACACTCAGACTTCACTGACCTCAGCTCATGTACCCTTATATTGGTAGCCAGGTCAATGCCACTACTGTGCTTTCCTGAACTTTCAGATGCATCATTCCGGGAGATATTCACAACACCTGTGGAATGAGTCAGGGCATCCTGGTTTGAGAGGTGAGGACACAGAGGTTCAATGAATTCAGTGGTTTGCTCTAGAGCCTGCAGCCAAACCAAAAGTTTTCTGAGTGAATGTTATCCTCTTTCAACTCTGTCCTCAGCACCTTATTCATTTAGTACATTATCTGTGTTATGCCCTTACCTGCATCCAGTGTGGTTTTGAAATGGCAAAAGGCCTGCATAAAAGGTCTTTGTCAAATGGAAATGGGGTTGGAATTTGGGGAGTGGGCAGCAGAAAGAGGGAATAGAAGTAAATATACCAAAACCCAGACCAGCAAAGTGATCCATTTAGTACTGAGTTAGTGTGTGCTTATTGGCACGAGTGAGACATGGCAGGAAATAATGGTTTTATTGCCTGATAAAGGGAAGATTGACAGTGTGACAGGAGAGTCTGCTGTTTTTCCCTGGACCTTGATTACAAAAGGGATAGATCATATAAATCCTTATAAAGGAAATTTGTAGTTACAGTTGTTTTTTCATTTACCATACTATCCTCATTGGGAGACAGTGTTCTTTTTTGTTTTTTATTGATTTTTATTGAGATATATATGATATGTGCAAATGTTAATTGTATAGATTAATATATATTAATTTTTATTAACATGGCTATGTTACATTATAGGATTACATGGGTGTATATATACTTATATAAGTATATGTGTTATATATAAATATACACTCATTTATTTGTTATAAATTATATAATAATCTATGTTATATATAAATATATTCCCATGTAACCGCCATCCATCAAAATATAGAATATTTCCAGTCCTTTGCTTGTTTG
The DNA here is from genome assembly GCA_028646485.1 of Cryptoprocta ferox. Taxonomy (NCBI): domain Eukaryota; kingdom Metazoa; phylum Chordata; class Mammalia; order Carnivora; family Eupleridae; genus Cryptoprocta; species Cryptoprocta ferox. Next base: position 31,075,704 of record CM053565.1, read on the forward strand.
TTTCTTAAATTCTGCATGAGTAAATTCAGATGGTATTTGTCTTTCTCTGACTTATTTTGCGTAGCATTATACTCTCTAGCTCCATCCATGTTATTGAAAATGGCAAGATTTCATTCTTTTTTATGGCTGAAGAATATTCCACTAGTGTATGTATGTGTGTGTGTGTATGTGTGTATACACACATCACATCTTTACAATCCCCCAGTAGATTCTCTCCTACTTCTACTCCTTCCCAGTCAGTTAGCAACCTCTCCACTCCTACCCCATAGTGGTAAAAACTGTGATGCCTATTACAAACAATGATTTATTTTGCCTGTCCTTAAATTGAATATAAATTGTATCATACAGAATGTGCTCTTTGTGTCTTGCGTCTTTCATTTAACAATTTGTGAGATTCAGCCATGTTGTTGCAGATACCAACTATTCATTTTCTTTCATCGATGTCATTTATGAACATACAAATATATATTTCTTTCTTTCTACTGTCAATGGGCATTTTGGTTGTTTACAGTCTTTGGCTACGTGTGAATGAAACGGCTGTAAACATTCTTGTGCATGTCTTTTAGTAGACGTGCACACTAATTTGTGTGTATGCCTACATGTGAAATGGCTGTGTAGTAGAGTAGGTGGAGTCTGTAGTTTTAACTTTTAGGAGATTCTGCCAAACAGTTTTCCAAAGTACTTGTGCCAATTTATACTCCAGTTGCTCCGTATCCTTGCCAATCCTTGCCAATACTTGGTATTTTCAGTTGTTTCAATTTTAGCCATTCCGGTGGGTGTTAGTGGCATTTCATTGCAGCTTTAATTTGCTTAATGAGTAATGACCTTGAGCAAGTTTTCATATGGTTACTGTCCACTTTGATGTTCACTTTTGTGAAGGTCCTGTTCAAGTCTTTTGCCTGTTTCTATTTTTTTAAGTAATCTCTATACCCAAACTGGGACTTGAACCCACAACCCTGAGATCAAGAGTTGCATGCTCCACCTGCTGAGCCAACTAGGGGCCCAGATATTTTGCCCATTTTTTTAAAAAATTGGGTTGCTTATCATCTTCCTATTACTTTGTGGAAGTATTTCATATTTTCTGAGCACAAATCTTTTGCCTGGAAGTATTTTGTACCCACTCATGACTTCACTTCCCTTTTTGCCCTTTTAATGAGATCTTCAGTAAATAGAAGTTCTTGATTTTAATAAAGTCCAGTTTTTCCACCTTTTTCCCTCAGTGGTTAGGGCTATTTGCATCCTGTTAAAGAAACCTTGGCCTATTTCACAGTCTTGAAGATCCTCTTCTATGTCTTCTCTTAGAGTTTTCCTGTTTAATGTGACATAATTTTGAACACATGATTCTAATTGGATCTTGGTTTCAAATCTCAGCTTCCCTACTTAACAGATGCATAACCCTGGCCAAGTAATTCAGTTTCCTCAAGTGTAGATGAGGTAAAACCCACTTAATAAATTGGGGGCAAGGGGCGCCTAGGTGGCTCAGTCCACTGAGGGGTCCAACTCTTGATTCCAGCTCAGGTCATGATGCCAGGGTCATGGGATCAAGCTCCATATCAGGCTCTGTGATGAGTGTGGAGCCTGGTTAGGATTCTGTCTCTCTCCCTCTGCCCCTCCCCCACCTGTGCACGAATGCTCTTTCTCTTTCTCGTGCTCTAAAATAAAAACATAAATAAATAAATAAATAAATAAAAGGCAAGAATAGAACTTGATATGCATGTAAAGCATCTAGTATGCAGGAGAATCTCAGCCAATTTCATTACCCTTTTCCCCATTCTGTCATATAATAGGTAGAGATTTGTCTCCTGACTTCAACATATTAATCCAACATGTATTGAGTATGTACTTACTTATTGAGGATGTTAGAAGAGCTCAGTAAAGACACAACAACTCAGTTTCACTCCGTGGCAGAGAGAACATCAAGGGAAATGTGAAATCGCAACACAGGAGGTGGGTCATCACTGCAAGCACTAAAGATTATTCACAGAAGAGTACTGGATAAATTGCCAACAGGCAAAATTTGCCAGAAATGGTCTGAGAGGAGCAGTTTTTCAATCTAAAGTAGCAAAGAAGACTTTCAGTGGGTGCAGTGATTTGAGCCGGGATGTGAACAGCATTTGTAATGGACGGGGCATCCTCTCTAGGGGGTCTGCTGTGGTGAGCCAGAAAGTAAATGGCATGTGTAGCCAGCACTTTTCTGGTTGGCTGGAGGGGAATATTTGTCAAGACAAAGATTATAATACTGCCAGTAGGTTCATTCATTAATTCAATGAATATTTATTGAGCACCTACTATGTGGCCAGCTCTATGACACTTGATTTTCCCAACTATGTGCTCTCAATTTAATTCTCTAATATGTCTCTATGTGTGTATCTATATTACACATACATATATATGTATATGAATAATATGGATATATACATGCATCTCTTTAAAAAGGAAGAGACAGACTAATATGTACGTATAATATATAGACATATATTATCTGTCTATATATATTAGTGACATATATGCATATAGGTCTATATATTATTTTACCTTCTCTTTAAAAGAGAGTAAATGGAAAATGGCTGAATATAATATCATTTTACAGCAGCTAAGGACAAAGTAAATTAAGAAAATGAGCTTCATGGTGCTCAGTCTTTAGAGAGAGCCAAGTACAGTAAAGACTCGGTTGTGACCATTGGGTCTTGGACATTAGCAGACCCTTGGAAAGATAAGGTTAGATTGTTTTAGGAACAAAAGTTGGGTTGGAGGATGTTTAAAAACAGGAGGTGAGAAGGGAGTGGAGCTGAGAGGGATGGAAAGCTGGTTGCTCTGATCTCTAAACCCTGGGCTAGGTCGGCTAACACCTTGGCCGTGGATTTCCCAGTTCGTAGATTATGAAGACTAAGCCCTTCTATCATAGAAAATGTGCCTACTCCAAGTATATCCACAGACCAAGAGAGGTGTTATTCCAAGAGGATGATCACAGCAGCTCACTGCCAGATAGCTTGCTCTTTCTTCTTTGAGCAGAGAGGACAGACAGACCAGGGTCCAAACCCCATCTCCACCACTCTCCTGTGACATTGGACACAAACCTTCTCTGAGCCTCCATTTCTTCCTCTTAGGGTTCCTGAGTGGCTTCAATGGAATAATAAAGTAACAAACAGGGTGTCAGGCAAAATAGGTATATTAGCCACCCTCAACTTTTTTGTTTAGATTCCATGAACAAGAGAAGGGATGTTGTACAGAGAAAGAGACAGAGAACAGACAGAGAGACAGATTCACAGAAAAGCACAGAGATGCAAAGAGACTTGAGAGAGAGACAAGGAATCAAAGACGAGCGTCAGGAGGGGACAGAGCTGATAGACACAGCTCCTCTCTCTCTCAGAGACATACGTTTGAGTTTGTGCAGTGCTTTAGAAGCACCGGGCTGTGTGAAGAGCACAGACAGCACTCACCTTTTACAGGTAGCATTTATTCCGTTCCCTGCCCCCCTCTCATTTGCACCTCTTATTCACGAGGGCCTCGTGAAACTTCATTAGCTGTGCAGAGAGCGGTTCCTTCCAGAGCAGGTATCATCATGCAGCTGATATCCTGGTAGGGAGACCTCACATCATGGAAGTGAGCTTTGGGCTTGCTTACAATATTCAGGATTTCCTGGTAAAGTGAATGCTGGCATAAACAACAAAGCATCCCAGAGTGATGTCTGCTGTCACTTGCAAGAGCAAAGTGAAATGGAGTCCAAAATGTTGTCACGTTTCCTGAGCTTAGGGCTTGAAGCAACACTCCAGGCTCCCTTCCTTAATAATTGCCCTTAAGGAGATTTCTCTGATTTGACATGTATCTTTTATGCATGAGTCAAAATGAGTAACTAAGAACGGGGGAAATTGTTTAGCCAGCAGCGTAGTGGCCAGTGAGTCAAAGTGAGAAATGATGTTCAAGAATGATGGTCATTTGGGTTTCCTTGCTCCTGTCTATAGGTCTGAAAATTAAATATTAATGTTGGAAAACTCATTATTTTTATGACTAAGCAGAGAAGTTGTTAGGGTCCTCTCTGAAATCTGGGTCACTACTTCTGGGAAGCTCAGCACACAGTGGGAGGTTTTGCCTTTTAAATTTTTATTCACTTTTTTTTTTATCCTAATCATACAAAATAAACAGGTTACAGGAAAATGTTGGAAAATACAGAAATATGGAAGTTAGAGAATTCATAATCTTACCGCCTGGAAATCACCTTGCTCAACATTTGCTTATATTTTCTTCCAGATTTTATTGTCTCTTCTCAAACCAGGATCATATTTTATTTACTTCTTTTTTTGTATTCTGCTTTTTTCATGTAGTGTTGTTTGGTGGGGATTTTTCTGTCTTTAATCTTCAAAAAACATGATTTAATCTTCCACTGTATGGATGATCCATAGTATACTTATTAATGCTCTTTTGTTCAACGTTTAGTTATTTTCACGTTTGTTAATAATAAAAGCGTAGATGGCACTCATTTATATAAGTCTTTGTTTTCACTGGTTCATGGTAATCTCCTGGAAGGAATACCTTTATTTTTCCTCCAGGGGTACCTCAGCCCATCAGATAATCGACACAAGCCTGTAGCCCAGTTTTGGACCAGGTTCCAGTTCATTTCCCCTAATGGCGTGGACAATATTTGTTTCCATTTCCCTGAATATTTTATGAGGGTTAGGCTGCTGGTCTACCTAGAATTCATAAACAAGCTAGGTTTAGCAGAAGAGGGTGACCTATATTAACTTAAAATTGCTTTACTTGTTTATTTTTATTGGAATATAGTTGTCGTACAATATTCTGTTAGTTTCAGGTATAAAACATTGTGATTTGGCCATTAACCACATTACAAAATGCTCATCATAAGTGTGGTTACTGTTTGTCACCATACAAAGTTATTGCAGTATTACTGATGATACTCACAAACGCTGTATGTTTCATCCCTGTGACATGTTTGTTTTACAACTAGAAGTTTGTACCTCTTAATCCCTTTCACATATTTCATCCACTCCCCCCTCCCCTCTGGCAACCACCAGCTTGTTCTCTGTATTTGATGAGTCTATTTCCAATTTGTTTGTTTTTTTTTCATTTGTTTTGTTGTTTGTTTTATTTTGTTTAGATTCTACACATAAGTGAAATCATACACTATTTGGCGTTTTCTCTGACTTATTTCATGTAGCATTATACTCTTAGGCCCATCCATGTTCTCACAATTGGCAAGGTTCCACTCCTTTTTGTGACTGTGTAATATTTCATTGTAAATATGTACCGCATCTTTATGCATTCATCAATCAACTGATACTTGAGTTGCTTCCATATCTTGACTGTTGTAAATAATGGCCAGTAAACATAGGAATACATATATCCTTTTGAGTTAGTATTTTTGTTTCTAAGGAACATTTCAGCACCAGTAGCATCGGTGCTGTTTCATTGATCTGTCTGCCAATTGCTTATCAGTAATTCATCATGTTAGTTATTGTAGCTTTAAAATTTTGATATCTGAACATGTAAATCCCTAAGAGTATTCTTTTTTCAAAGTCTTCTTTATTTTCTCATGTAAACTTTGGGAACAACTTGGGCTACTAAAGAGAATCTCTTGATATTGAAGTAGATTATCGTTAAAACTACACATCCATTTGGGAAGAATTGACATCTGTTCACTTAACCACTTCTGAAACATGAAAGGCTCTTACTGATCTCTGTCTTACTGACTATTATTACTTATCTGTTCTAAGGTTGTTTTTTTCCCAGCTGATTTTCAGAAATAAGTAATTAAGGTTATGTAATAACATGTTTATTTGCCACCATACCTATTTCTTTTTACTTATTCTAAAATTAGGAATTCTTTTAAACATACGGCAAAACTACTAAGACAATGTCAAACCATAATGTACCTACCTCTCTGAAATAGCAAATAGTAACATTTTGCATATTGCTTCAAATACTTTTAAATAAGTAAAATTTATAGTAATATTTCCAACCTTTCCAACTCCGTTCCTCATTCTCTGTCTTCCTCTTGAGATAATGACTTCCTTGAAGTTAGCGTGAATCTGTGTTTTTATAACTTTATTATATATGCATGCATGCATAAAATTTATAGTTTCATTTTGTGAGTTTTAGGGTAGGCATATAGAAGTTAAATTATATATATATCTTTAAATGATCACTATCATTTACAAATTGTTTTTTCATTTAATATGACTTTAGGTCTATCTTGATACTTAAAGACCTAATTCAATTGTTTGAACTACTGTATGGAATTCTTGCATATAAATATGACAATCGATTGACCTATTGCTATACTGATGAATATTTCAATTGTTTTCATTGTTCACTTCCAGTCTTTTTTTTTTTTTAATGTTCATTTATTTGAGAGAGAGAGAGAGAGAGAGAGAGAAACAGAGCATGAGCTGGGAAGGAGCAGAGAGAGAGAGGGAGACACAGAATCTGAAGCAGGCTCCAAGGTCTGAGCTGTCAGCACAGAGCTTGACACGGGGCTCGAACTCATGAACAGTGAGATCATGCATAAACTGAACCTAAGTCAGAAGCTTAACAAACTGAGCCACTAACTAACAAGCGCCACTTTCACTTCTGGTCTCTTTGTGTTATTTTATTTCAGGCATATTGCTAGAATATAGAATGTCTTGTTTTTAAACCAGTATGAGAGTCTATATCTTATAATAGTTAAATTTAATCCATTTACATTTATATGACTAATATATTTAAATTTATTTTCCCATTTTGTTTTGTTCCCTATCTATATGATTTTCCTTGGTTCTCCCCCAAGCCCTGCTCTGTGTGTCTCTCTCAGTCTGCCTCTCTCCCTCTCTCCTTCTATCTCCATTCTTGACTCTACTAGATTGTTTTCTTCATGACCTTTTTGGGTTTTTTTTTTTGAAAGTTATACATTTCTTTTGACAAGATATTGTGTACAAATAATGATGTTTCCCCACTTCTTTTCAATAGGTATGGTTCCCAGTCCTCCTCTATTGATTGTTCAGAGCTTCCAGACAATATAGCTAGTAAAGCCTGTGAGCTGTATTTAAATCCTGCATCTGACATTGAGTAGCTTATGACTTTGGATAAGTTATATAATGTTTTTGAGTTTTAATCTCCAGAACGTTTTCTGTGTTGTAAATCTGTCTTGATTGAGTGAAGTGGTCTGTATGAAGTACCCAGAAGAATGTCTGGCATGCTACAGTCATCGAGTAAATGGTAGCTTTTACTTTCTCATCATTATTTTAATTGTCCTTGTTTTATTTCTGATTAGATTTGGAATGCCCGTTGATTTCAGTTATCTCTCCCCTTTGACCTGAATAGCTCTGCTTCTAAAATGTTTTTGAAGGAATTAAGCACAGGTGTGGTAAAGCTTTATTCACAAGAGTGACTAGTTTTCTGAATAGTTGTGAGGGAATAGTCTGACAGGGAGAGGACAGCTTTGATGAAGGGATGATAGGTCTTGAGTGCTCATCTGAACCTGTACCTTTACACGAGGTCTTTTTTTTTTTAATGTTTATTTATTTATTTTGAGAGAGAGAAAGAGTGTGAGTGGGGGAGGGGTAGAGGGAGAGGGAAAGAGAATCCCGAGCAGACTCCATGCTCAGTACAGAGCCCCACATGGGTCTCAATACCACGACTGCAAGGTCATGACCTGAGCCGAAATCAAGAGTCGGATGTTTAACCGACTGAGCCACCCAGGTGCCCCTACATGAGGCCTTTTTAAACATGGGCCAGCTGTTTGCTAGAGTCCTCTTGCCTCCCACATGCTGCTTTTCTAACTATTTCTTCAGTCTGGGTGACCTCTTCTCTCTACTGTCATCTCAAGTCCTACTTCACCTCTTGGCATTTGATGAGCTTTTCTGTCTGTGTTTCTCTTTCTCTCTCTCTCAAGCTCTCAATCTCTCTTTTTATTACAGTTCTCTAAAGATAAATGTCATATTTTTCCTGTGACTCTTGAAAAGCAATAGGCATAGTGGTTAAGAGCAAAGACGTAGGAGCCAGACTGCTCGAGTGTGTTAAGTCTCAGCTTTACCACTTACTATTAGAGAGACCCTGGGGAAATTACTTAACATCTTTAATTTTGGTGTCCTCACCTGTAAAATGGGAGAGATAAAAGTTAGCAGTAAAGAGGATCTATGTGAGTTTAATGAGTCAATAGACATGAAGTGCTCAAATAGTACCTAGTTTTAAAAGCTGTTTAAATGTTAGCTATAATTATGACTATTTCCTCTCTTGGCTGACTCTTGACTGCTAAGTTGCCGTCCAGTACAACTCAAGCCCAAAACCTAATGCCAGCCAATCCTGACCCCTCGATGGCACCTTCAGGCATTCTGCTCCCCCAAACCAGCGTCTCTCCATTTAGCAGCTACACAATCACACGCTAGTGACACAGAAGCTCAGCTAAGGTCAATATTGGTGTATTTCATGTGAACATCTTCACTCCTCCAATCCAATCTTTTCGACCTTGAAAATTAGAGCATAGCATTTGCTTCTGTAGCACACAGACCATGTCTGTTTTTGCCTACCTTTTGAAATTCACGGTTGTATGCCTCTGGATGTTCCAAAGGAAGCGGATTTGTAGAATCGCAGAGCATTAACTAATGATGAAAGAGCATTTGCTTCCTTTCTAAACAAAATATGGTCCGGGGAAATCTGGCCAGAATGATGGGAGCATTCTATTGACTGAACTCTTTAGAATCCTTAGTGTGTTTTTCCACTTTTATGCTTGGTGACTTTTTCTTCTGAAAGCCAAGTGTGCTCTGACTCTAAGAAATGGCATCTGCCTCACTTGTGTGATAAAGCAGTATTTGTTTGTAAGGTTTTCCTTTCTTTTCCTTTCTTGATTTTGTTATTAAATGACTGCATGTAACATCCATAACAGAAATAGGATATTCTCAGCATTCCCGGAAGTTTGAGAAAACCTCTTGTTTGAGTGGGGGAAAAGTCATTTTAAAGGACATTTGCCTTTGTTCCTTTAAAGATGAACTTTTGGAAAGGATCTCAGAGAAAGCATAGTTGTCTCTTTTTGTTCATCATAATCTGTCTGTGATTTACAAGTGAGTAGACCTTGAGTCTGTTGCGTGGAGTTCTGAAGGTGGATGATCAGAGAACAAAAGAAGCTTTCTCATCAAACTCTATTCCCGCACTCCATTTTCCTAGGCACGGAATGCATGTTCTGTTTCAGGACTGGTTGTACAGGCCACAACAAGACCAAAATCTCACCACTGCAGATATCTTGGGTGAAATTAGTGCATGTGCACTCAGAAAACCTTGGATTATATGGTTGTTCCTCCAGGTAATAGTCTCTGCCATATGTAGCGATAGCTGTTTTGAAGAATCTGCCTACAGAGCATCTAGAGTCATGTGAGATCATCCACATATTGGCCAATGTTTTGTCTTGTGTATGCTGTCCAACCTAAGTCAGGAATATGTCTCCTCTCCCTCCCCTCCTGTACCCTCTTTCTCCCACTTTCCTCATCACCATTTGCTACCTGACAAATCAATAAAACCAGTTTATCTGACCATAGAAAAGACCCAATTACTGGCAACCTTAAACGAATAATCCAGAATAACTGAGGTTGAATGTTCTTTTGGACTGACAAACCAATCTTCCCTTTCACAAGTCATGGAAAATCCTTTCATATGAAGTTTAGAAGATCAGCTGATGGATCACCAGGGCTCTTAAATCACAGTACCAGCTCCCTGCCATTCACTCTTCTGAAGGCTTTAACTCCTCTGGGCCTCGGTTTCTCCATCTGATAAACAAGGAGACCAGAAAAACAAGATTTCCAAGTTCCCTTCCACATCTGTTATTCTGTGTCATATCTTCATTCTTTTGAACAGGTTAGCCCATATATTTAGAAGAAAATTAAATTATAAGTAGAGACTTTGTTTATAAAATAATTATAATTCATCACCTTCACTCTCTTACACTACAATTCATTCCAGTAACCATTCTCATTCTATAGAACAGGAGGAAAGAATTGGGGTTCATGTTGAATATTTGCTGATGGAGAAGGGCTTTCTCTCTGAGATAGGAGAACCCTCCCCCCACTCAGCCCCATCACAACCCAGCCTTCAATACCTTCAGTGAGCTTATTTCTTTAAAATCTGCTTCTTTCATCTAACATTTAAATAAAAGGAAAAAGATCTGGGTCATAAGGTTGCCAGTAATTGGGTCTTTTCTATGGTCAGATAAACTGGTTTTATTGATTTGTCAGGTAGCAAATGGTGATGAGGAAAGCAGGAGAAAGAGGGTACAGGAGGGGAGGGAGAGGAGACATATTCCTGACTTAGGTTGGACAGCATACACAAGACAAAACATTGGCCGATATGTGGATGATCTCACATGACTCTAGATGCCCTGTAGGCAGATTCTTCAAAACGGCTATCGCTACATATGGCAGAGACTATTACCTGGAGGGACAACCATATAATTTATCATCTAAACTGGGACATCTTTAAGAGCAAAAGAGGATCTTATTTATAATTATTTTGAGACAACAAGGGTAAATTGGGAATATCCTAGACAAATTAAAAGTTATAGCCATCCTGGCTATATATTCCCCCAACTGTATTTCCTTCCCTTCTTAGTTCATCTCAGGGAATGAGAAGCTTTCAAATTCTCTTTAGTATTCCTGAGGGACATGGAGGGTTCCACATGACTTACCTTCATTCTATCCAGTCAAACACCATTATTTAGTCTACAACTAGACAACATCGCCCTAGCTCCCTTTACATTTAGTTGTATTCAGAAGATGAAGTTCTGGTCAATGAAATGTGCACAGAAGGAATGGGCATCATTTCCAAGCTTAAACTACACAAACAGCTTATGAGAGCTACCCCATGTTCTTTTCCCTTCTGGCCTGATGTGCACATTGTGGTGGTTTGAATCCACATGATGCAGATAGCAGAGCTTCAAGGAAGGAGCCTGGGCCCTGCACCCAGTTTAGGATTTTTGTACGTGTGAAAATGGAATTTGTGCTACACCACTGAGGCTTCACCTGTTACAATGGCCTGGGTGGCTCAATCAGTTAAGCACCGAACTTTGTTTGGCTCAGCTCATGATCTCACAGTTCGCGAGTTCAAGCCCCACATCAGGCTCTGTGCTGACAGCTCAGAGCCTGGAGCCTGCTTCAGATTCTGTGTCTCCCGCTCTCTGACCCTCCCAGCTCACACTGTCTCTGTCTCTCTCAAAAATAAATAAACATTAAAAAAACTTAAAATAAAAACCAAGAATAGGTAGTCAAATACAGATTACATTCTAACCATTTTTTGGATTGGATTGAATTGAATCATATTGAATTGGATAGAAATGAAATAAATTGTACCTACACTGGTAGTAAACTTCATGGTAAAGCCTCCCTGCGGCTGGAGGGAACATGGAAGTTTTCAAGGAGAAAGTGGTCTTTAAGCTGATATTTGAAGAATTGATTTACTTTGGATATGTCATGAAGAAAATAATGTTACAGGGAAAATAAAGAGCATGAGCATTTGACACACATAAACAAGAGCAGATAGTTCAGTCTGACTACGACATATAGGCAGTCAGTGAAAAACAAATGCCTAAATTTGCTTCAGCTCAGAAATATTTATTGGGAACTGGAGGACAAACCTATGAAGAGATACGTTAAGAAAATAGTACACATGATGAAACAGAAGTATGTAATAAATGCTATGAGAACACAGAGAAAATATCCCCAAAGGAGATTAGGGTGAGTTTAAAAAAAAAAAAACAGATAAATTAACACCATACAGGGCACTGAAAACTTCACTAGGACACCTGCCCACTGTTTTGTAACCAGTGGGAGCCATCGAAGGGGTATGGTGGTGATCCAGTTTGGACATTGTTTTGTAAATAGTTGGGAGTCATTGAAGATTTTTGAAGGATCAATGAAAGACAGGAGCAAAACATTGCTCTAGGAGGAGAAATCTTAATAGTGGGATAGGTGTGGGACAGCAGTGAGGAGCGTAGGTAGAGATGGGGAAATCTTGTGATGAGGCAGTTGTAATTGCCCATATAAGTAATTATGGAGGTCCTATGTCTATGTAATTGCCCATGTAAGTAATTATGGAGGTCCTATGTCTAGGACTTGTGTCAGGGCACCATAAATGTATAGGAGAGAATGAATTAGAGCTATAGCAGGAGTAGAATCAATGTCTTCATTCCTTCTTATTGGAGGTGGGTATGTATAAGTTGGGATTAGTGTCAGCTCTGAGTGACAGCAGGCATCAAATAAGATGAAGATTCCTTTTTTTCTTGTGAATGTAGTCAGCGTAGGGATTCCAGCTCCTTCTCTCTTGTTACTGGAAATGAGGCTTTTGTTTCATGGTTCAGGAGGGCAGCTTGAGGTCTTGCCATCCATGCACATTCCAGCCTGCTGGAAGGGGTGAGAAGAGGTGTAACATTTCCTTTTAACACTTCCTGGATGTCTTACAAGCTAAGATCTCATTGGCCAGAGCTTAGTCACATGTCCATAGCTACAAGGGAGGAAGAGAAATGTCTTTATTCCAAGAAGTCATGTGCCTTTCTAAAATCCAGGGCTTCTCTTGTAAAAGGAGAAAAGAAAAATGGATATTGGAACAATATTTATCCTGTGTTTGCCAGAGCTGCAAAACACAACTGTTGTGATCATGAGGTTCTGGAAAAAAAAAAAAAACAAAACAGTACACTATTGAGTGAGCCACTGAAAAGGTTGGGTGAAACCTGGAATGAAACATGTAGGAGAGGAATAGAAGTTTTTGAGTTCTGTTACTGAAATTGTAGCTGCAGTAGGTAGAATGATCAAGTCTTTCCAGTTACAACTCTCCAGGTAATTGGAATTTCAGACATAACTTTTGTCTTTGTAATTTAAGGAAGAAAACCATAGGGGCGCCTGGGTGGCTCAGTCCCTTAAAGTGTCTGACTCTCCGTTTCAGCTCAGGTTATGATCTCAAGGTTCATGAGTTTGAGCCCTGCATTGGGATTCTGCTTGGGATGGGATTATCTCTCTCCCTCTCTCCCTCCCCCTCCCTTGCTCATGCACTTGTGCTCTCACTCTCTCTCTCTCTCCCTCTCTCTCTCTCTCTCTCTCAAAATAAATAAATAACTTAAATAATGAAACTCTAGTTCAGCCAGTCTGGACAGCCCAGATATGCTCCTAACTCACTGCCCCACCCCCTTACAAAGTATGTGACCATCCCTGTTACATAGTGCACGGTCAACAAACATGTAGTGAATCAGAACCTGAAAAGAAGGAAAAGAAGCACAAAATGATGTTGAGCTGCTGATACATGAGAAAAATAAATTAATAAAACCATTCTGGCCTTTTCCTAAGGTTTGGACCTGACCTTCTGTCCCACCCTGGCTAATTGATTGCAGAGGGTCATTTTGTCTGCTTTCCCTGCAGACCATTGGGCCTGGGGCTTGGCTAGGCCCTGTCCTCCTGAATAGCATAGGCTCCCTGTTTGAGGTCCCAGAATTGGTGTTTTCCCGATTCAGGTCTTCAGTCTGGTTTCCACAGGCTCCTTGCTGACTGCGCTTTGACTTGCAAATGTTCTAAGTGTCCTAGGGCTCTTGAGCTCTCCCTCAGTCTAGCAGGGCCTGCTTTTTCCTTCCAGGAGTTGGCTCAGAATTTAGACAATGGTGAATGCACATCACTGCTTCTTTAGGCTGTGATTTTTTTTTTTTTTTTAGTTTCAAGGGAAATTATGCCACAGGCTCTGATTCCTTTTCCCATGCATTTTCTACCTTTTTCCTTTTGCTAGATTCCTATTCTGCCCTTGGTTGCACTCCCCTCCCCACCAGTACCACTGCCATTGACATCAAATAATAAAAGTATTGGGTGTTATTTATTGAGCATAAAGTATTGTCTTAAATACATTAGCATATTTAGTATTTCTGACAGTCCTTCAAGGTATGTATTCCCAATGTTCAGATAAGGACTCTGAGGTATGGTGTGTATTTGTGCATGTGTGTGTTTTAGCTGCTCATTTAAAAGTGAAATAATTTGCACAGAATGACACAAAATTTAGTAATAAATTTGGGATTCAACTCCAGGATGCTGCACATTTTCCACTATTTCACACTGTTTCTCAAAAGACAACCAACAAGTCAGCTTGTTTCTTTTCATTTGACTTAGCCTTGCTGAATTCAAGTTTAAGAGAGAGATGAGGAAGTTTTAGTCTCAGTCAGAGCTACTAGTTTCGATTGAAAGTTTTGTATGAAA
>CM053565.1:31090404-31218035 GCA_028646485.1 Cryptoprocta ferox
TTTAGTAATAAATTTGGGATTCAACTCCAGGATGCTGCACATTTTCCACTATTTCACACTGTTTCTCAAAAGACAACCAACAAGTCAGCTTGTTTCTTTTCATTTGACTTAGCCTTGCTGAATTCAAGTTTAAGAGAGAGATGAGGAAGTTTTAGTCTCAGTCAGAGCTACTAGTTTCGATTGAAAGTTTTGTATGAAAAGAGATTGATCCCACAATGGACTAACTCATTGATTTTAGGAATTACCAATCGTTTATCAACTGCGGTTTACACATTGTTTCATTGCATGGGCGCCTGGGTGGCTCAGTTGGTTAAGCTTCTGACTTCGGCTCAGGTTCCTGGGTTTGAGCCCCACATCAGGCTTTGTGCTGCCAGCTCAGAGCCTGGAGCCTGCTTCAGATTCTGTGTCTCCCTCTCTCTCTGCCCCTCCCCTGCTCGCACTCTCTCTCGCTCTCTCTCAAAAATAAACATTAAAAATTTAAAAAAAATGTTTCATTGTATCAATACTCTTTTAGTATTCTGAATACAACACACACACATTCACCTTCTAATGAGGAACAGAGGGCGCAGGGTAGATCTGGGGGTGGACTTGAACGTTTGGGGTCTGAGGTTTTCTCCAACTGTTTTAAAACATGGACAGGGCTTACTACCAAACTGATCTATGATATTTATGGAAAATACATCTATCCCTGATTCCAAGATGATAAATAATAGTAAAAAAAGTGGAATACAAAATGTGTCCTGACTTTAATGGAATGTTCATAACATGAATTTATGATGGTAGAGAATCCTTTTTTAGACAGAGTTACAGTGCTTCTTGATAGTTGCCTATTTGTCAATGGTCAAATTTGCTTTTCAGTTAGATTAGCATTATTCTGTCATTATTTATTTGTCTTGAAGTTACCCCAGTGTTTCCCTACAAAAATAATCACTTACATTACCATGGTAATGCAAATGGCTATACATTTTTTTTACAAGGTAAGTTAACAAATACACTTGTTTTGTCCTTTGACCTTGATTTTGGCATGCTGCACTTGAAGGTTAAGATTCTAAAAGAGGGGGAGCAGGGGAAACTCTGGACTTAAAGAACTGCAGTATTCAAATAATCAGATAGCCAACAGGAAGGGAATAATGGAGAAATTATGGCATATCTACTAAAAAGACTATCAAAAAAGACATTAAAAATAAGAAGAAAACAACTCAGGAAGTGATGTTTGGTGAAAGAAGCAGAAAACGAAATTATAGCTACAGTCTTACATAGATTAAAGATCTTTTCATCCCTTTCCTTTTGTGTTCTACTATTGTTATTATTTGAGTGACATAGTCCTTAAGCTCTAATGACTCTTTAGCATTAAACTTACTTTAGGGAGAAAGTGGCAAGGATTCTGAAGGGTGGATATTCCTAGAAAACTTGTGAATAGCATTTCTAAGTGGAGCTTCACATGTCTCTCTCTCCCCTTCCTAGGTTTGTTAAACAAATATTTATTAAACAGCATGCCCAGGGCACCTATTACATGCATTGCGTTATAGTAGACGAGGCACAAGATTTACCCTTGAGATGGTTAATTTAGTTAGGGAGACAGGGCCGTAGGAAGATACAGATTAAAAGTATATGAGTAAATTGCTGCAGCCATGAGAAGACTAAGGAGACATGACAGCTAAATAGAATGCGGGATCCTGATTGGATCCTGGAACAGGGAAAGGATTTCAGGTTAGATATATAGGAGATCTGAGTAACGCGTGGACATTAGTTACTAATAACACATCAATACTGGTTCATTAATTGTGACAAAGATACTGACGAAGGATAGAGATAATAAAGGAGATTGGGTGTGAGTTTATGTGGGAAGTGTTTATCTTTGTAGTTTTTCTGTGAAATTAGAACTGTTCTAAAATTTATTTTTATCTACATCTGTCTATCTATCTATCTATCTAACAAGAGAAAGTGAACAAAGATCCAAAGAATAGCAACAGACTACTCTTTTTCTCTCCTGTTTCTTTTTTTGTCTCTACCTTTAGTGGCCTGTCCCTCTCAATCTTATCTCAGATTTTCCTCCTCAGTTCAACCTCTAAATATTGAACATCCCAGCACTCTATTCTCTGTCCCTTTTGGTCTCTCTCTTTACATTTTCACATTCTTCTCGGTGACCTCTTCTAAACTCAGTGTTTTAAATATGATTTATATGTCAACGTATATCCCACTTTGACTCTTCAGAATTCATTTTATATCCAGCCACCTACTTGATACCTCCACGTAAATCCTCACTCACCATCTCAAGTGGAACTCCTTTTTTTTTAAGTTTATTTATTTTGAGAGAGAGAGAGAGAGAGAGAGAGAGAGAATGAGTGGGAGAGGGGCAGAGAGAGAGAGAGGGAGAGAGGATCCCAGACAGGCTCTGCGCTGTTAATTCAGAGCCTGACGTGGGCCTTGAACTCACGAACTGTGAGATGGTGAACTGAGCTGAAATCAAGAGTCATACCCTTAACCAACTGAGACACCCAGGTGCCCCTCTAATGGAACTCTTGACTTTCCTTCATACTGCAAAGATACTTCTCCCCCAGTCTCCTTTGTCTTCTTAATAACTGTCAACATCGAATCACTCAGATCAAAAAAGATAGCAGTTCTCCAGGCACCTGGGTGGCTCAGTTGGTTAAGTGCCTGGCTTTGGCTCAGGTCATGATCTCACAGTTGGTGAGTTCAAGCCCCTCGTCAGGTTCTGTGCAGACAGCTTAGAGCCTGGAGTCTGCTTTGGATTCTGTGTGTCTCTCTCTCAAAAATAAAATAAACATTAAAAAATTTTTTTTAAAAAGGTATGGGCTCTCTTTGATCTGTGGTCTTTAACTTCCCTTATTCTTTCCATCAGTCTGTTCTTTTCACCCTTTCTTTAAATCACATGATGTCCAGCCACTTCTGTTTTCACCAACATGATCCTAGTTGAAGCCACCACCTTCTTTCTTCTGGAGCACAACCTAAATCGTCAGCCTCATCTTCAACCTCTCTCTCCGTGCATCTACTGTGGTTCACTCATAATGGCTACTTTTCTGTTTCTTGAAAAGCTCCTTCTGCCTTCTTAAGGCCTTT
Organism: Cryptoprocta ferox; assembly: GCA_028646485.1. Classification (NCBI taxonomy): domain Eukaryota; kingdom Metazoa; phylum Chordata; class Mammalia; order Carnivora; family Eupleridae; genus Cryptoprocta; species Cryptoprocta ferox. Next base: position 31,093,486 of record CM053565.1, read on the forward strand.
GAGTCCACTTGAAATACTAATGCTATTGATCTTCAGGAGGTCATATCTTTTTTGTTATTTAAATCCCAGATTAAGTATCATAATCTCAAAGTCCATCAACTATCACACAATCTAAAGTGCCCTTCCAGTCACTATCTATCTTGTCCTAATCTTTGATTATATTGCAGAATACTTTCTGTACATAATGTTCTCCTTATAGTTTAATTCAGTTACTTGTTTGTTTTTTTGTTTTTTGTTTTTTTTACATGTCCCCTTCCAATAGAATACAAGTGCTTGGAAAAGAGAAACTTGATATGTTCAATACTTAGAACAGTGCCTCACAATCACAGATACTCAATGACGTTTGTTGAAATAATGAAAGTGACAAATGAGAAATAGACACTAACATTCTGAAATTCAGGGAGTTAAGGGATCACATTGGAACTAAAATGATCAGGAAAAATTCTTGAGGAAGGCAAATTGATGAGGCTTTGAGAATTGAGTAAGACTAGTCAAGAAGAAGTAGATAAAGAGGGAATTCCAGGGAGTAAAACAAAAAGGCAAAAGCAAGGTGTGGGAAGAGTAATAAACAGGAATACTTGGGGACAGCAGGTAGAGCAGAAATTTTGTAAAGATTATGAGAAATGGGATCAGATTGAGTGGTAAATCCAAGTGGCAGAGATTCTAGAATACCAGTTGGAGGGCTAAGAATCATCCATGTTAGGGACTTTTCTTCATGTTGATTTTTTTTAATGTTTATTTATTTATTTTGAGAGAGAGAGAGAGAAAGAGTATGTGCACATGCAGGCAGGGGAAGGACAGAGAGAGGGAGAGGGAGAGGGAGAGGGAGAGAGAGAGAGAATCCCAAGCAGGCTCTGTGCTGTCAGCACATTATCTCATGATAATGACCTAAGCTGAAATCAAGAGTCAGATGCTTAACTGACTGAGCCACCCAGGTGCCCTCCTTTTGTTGAGTTTTAACTACAGCTGCATTTGAACCTCTTGACTGCTATTTCATTCTGAGTCTTTTAGGTGAGAGTAATACAGTGTGTTCTACCACCAGATTATTTTTCTTACTCTCCCAATGCACATACAGTGTTGATGTCAGCTTGCTTGAGTCTGGCCAAATGTGCAAGGTGATTCTGCCTTATATATGATTTCTGTGCTTGGAACAGTCAGTTTGTGGCTCAGTTAGCCAGTGCAATCCTTGGTCTGAGTGTTCTGTCTAGTTTTTACAGTAAATGGGGATCACATCGAGTAGGGGGATAGAGATGAGTCTCACCCTTGTCTCACAACTTAAAAAAGTAAAGAATGGCACAGATGTAAATACTCTCAGGTATAGTGTGACCCCCACCCCCACCATACTTTTAAATGAAACACATTGAGCCCAATAGAAGGGTTTGCTATGGCTTTGATTTCCCTAGGCAGAGAGTCAGCTCCTGGTGCTCTTCCATCTGTCAAGTGAATGTGGGCCGGTCAACCAACTTGAAAATGCTTCTGTCGACATTCCCATTGCCACAAATACAGGCATCACACCAAGTCTTTGGTTATAAACTAAAATCTCCCAAGGACTGTTTGAGCTGTACCACAATTTTGTATATGATACTCCACTTCACATGGCATTTTCATGCACTCATCCAGCTTTGTTGGTCACCTCTTACTGACCAAGCTTTGCATAATTAGTGGGATTTCAAGAGAAGACATGTTTTGTGGCCTCAAGAAAGTTACAGTTTACTGTGAAAGAATGACATGGAGACAGATAAGTGTGGAGCACTATCTCAATGCCCACATGAAGGATAATGTAATGTCAAAGGTGTGTGGAGGAGGGAGAGACCTACACCATGTATAAAAGTCAAGCACTTGGGGAAGAGCATTATCCCTGGCAGGTCCAATGGAGGCCAGGCAGTGTACCAGGATGGCCATTTCCATTTCCTCTGGTGATCCATGCTCTTCTCTGTTCCTTCTTCCCATGTAGGGGACAGACTTGGCCATTTAAGGGAAAACAGTGATCGTCTTGGGGATAGGGAGTATAATATTTTGCATCCTACATCCAATGATAGCACTTTTTTTCACCTTCTACCATCTGGTGTTCTACTGATCCAATAGGCTCAGTGCTTCCTTCCTTATGTTACCTCCTAGGCAGAGGAAAGGGGTTTCCTAAGGAAACTACTCTTCAGGGCTCCTCATATCCCATTAAAACTAAGTAACACAGTAGTACCTAGACTCTAACTGCCTTTCCCCTATATTTGGTTCCATCTCCCCTTGTCATAGACCACCTGGCACAGATAACATTGTACTCACCAAGGGCTTGGAAGTGCACTTTTTGCAATGTGCATGCTTACGGTTAAGTGCATGTTGACTGGAGTTTTATCAAGCAATCGCCCGTCTCCTGCGGGACCCTTTTGTGAGGGCTCTTCTGTTCCATCTTGTACCCTTTCCTTCCCCACCACACTAGGGCACTCTCAATTGTTGCTCTTGAGTTTTCTTTTCCATTAGGTGAAGAGCCTACTATAATTTCCACATGGAGATGGTCCAAGGTTGTGTTTTCTCTGAACCTAAGGTGGTGATAGGATTGAAAATAGAGAGAAGGGAGTTACAAAAGTTCATCTCAAAATGATGTGAGAGAATTCGCATGTGAAAACATAATTACTTTTTCTATGGAGACACATGAGGATCCCAGGAGTCATCCAGAAACATGCTTTATAGACGTATGGGAGGATAAGAAGGGTTTTAGGAATCAGTCTGTTCCTTAATGACTGAAAAACCCAGCAGGAGGGTGTGGGCAGTGTTTATATGAGGCCCCTACAACTTTGATGGTTTAACCCAATGGAAATGGACTTGGGGAGGGGGCATAGAGAGTTTTGTGTATACTCTGGTGATCAATTTCAGGCAGTTTGGGAAAGATTTAGGATTAGACATGCATTCTTCAGTGCTTATTGATCAGATGCCATTGACTTGTAATTAGAAACTCACCTCTTTCCAAATTCTTTCTAATTTTCCTTCTAAAGTAACTCGCTTCTAAAACATTTGAGCAGAGAAGCAGAAGTAGATGATAAAAATGGTTTCTAGCTCTAAGATAGGAATCAGCATAGTGCTGTCCACCACAGACCAAATCCAGCCCTCATGCTGTGTTTGTAAATACCATTTTATTGGCACACAGCCACAGACATTCATTTATATATAGTATATGGCTTCTTTTGTGCCACAGTGGCACAGTGTAGTAGGGACAGGGACAGAATGGCCTTCAAAACCTCTGATATTTATTATCTGGCCATTTACAGAAAAAGTTTGCTGACTCTTGTTCTAAGACACCATATACTTTTTATTATTATTATTCTTAGTGGCATCCCTCCTCAGTTCGTCAATTTCCTCAAATGCCCTGAAGGAGATTGGAGCAATGAATTCTGTGTCTCTTTCCAAATCCCGAGATTCTGAGTTTTTTTTGAAACTCACAAGTTCTCAAACTGCCACCATGAAAAAAGGAGAATAACATTGAAATATGTTTTTCTTACTATCAAGAGAGGGGCCCTTGCTATGTATATCTCCTCATCTGGCAGGGATGACAGCTTTTACTGTCAACACAATTGTTTTGATTAGACACCTGGATTTTTCCCAGGGGCTGGTTGCATGTTAAGTAAAGAAATCCCATCCACCGGCAAAGTGCTGCAGCAGCTAACGCTGTTTTCTGTTCACCTGTTTGCTCTGAGGAATTCTCAACTGGCTCTCCACTCACTGGGTATCAGATGTAAACAATGAGATGATGATGGAAGATCTGGCTGGGAAAATTTAAAATGGAAAGCCAGTGTTTCTCCCGGCGCTCCATTGCAAACAAACCACTCATGGTTACTGTTTTCAGGGCTTTAAATGAGGTGTCTTTACAATATGCTGCCCTGGCTTTCTACATTGCCCAACAGTATGAGGCCAGACTGGGCATACAAGGGCATTTGAAAACACATTCCTTTTCTTCAAATCTAACCTGCAGGTACCATATTTTATAATTGATGGACAGCAAGTGGGCTCAGCTCAGGCTGATGGATTTTTGTAGGGTGAGTTTTGATCCTTCACAATGCATGTCAAACAAAGAAAGCAAACAGAAACTCTGCAGTTCTATCATTATAACAGACTTCATTCAGATGATCTGACTGTCTTGCCTCCCGGTTAAGTTTTACATAATTTCACTTCTGAATGGACGGGCTGGCTGAAGAAGCAATCTACTGGACGTGAAGGGAGAGCAAGGCTTTTTGTTGCCTTCTGAATGGGACAGAAGCTTTCGGTGATACTTCTGTCAGTTGCAATACTCTTAATTATCCAAAGACCTGTTTTCTTCTACCTTTTAAATCACATCTCTTAAATCAGTGCTTTTTTCAGACTGATAGGTCTTCCTTATAATGGCCTGTGGGGGGGGGGGGGTGCAGGAGAAGAGAGGGGAGACAGAGAGAGAGAGAGAGAGAGAGAGAGAGAGAGAGAGAATATGAATATATCTAGAAATCTGAAAACCTAGTGAATTATTTTACTAAGGATTGTATTGGAATTAGCTTTCCTTTTTTGTCATCTTAAGAGCAAACATCTTTGCTTTCTCTTTCTTCCTCACTTCCTCACTGGAAATGATATTTTTTGAGGATATGGTCAAATGGCAGGGAAAAATAGAAAAAAATACTTGAATATACAATGTAGTGGTGGCATGTGGACTTGACACTACAATTCAGGTAGGCATATAGGAAGATGTGTCTTTTATCTATTTAGATGAAACAGTATTCTCTGATTAGTATTCAACATGATGTTTTATCCTCACTCATTTAGCATATATAAATAGTGTTATAAAACATCTCATTAGGTCAATGACTGTCAAGAAGGGCATTGTTAGATTGTTTTAATGAAAGATACTGCATTTAGCACCAACTGGGGCAGGGCAGGCAGGGAATATGCTCTGTAATATATTTGACAGTTTCAAACAGTGATAGATACATTGTCCGATGTCCCAGCAAGAGATTCAAGTGAGTGAAAAACTTTTATTTATTTGGCTTTACAAACTCCATGTTGCCTATGAACACAGAGTATCTATTACATAGTTTTAGTATAGCCTATTCTTCAGCAAATGCAAATACTGTGTATATCAAGGGAAGATGGTACTTTATTTTGTTCTGGACTTTACCAAGAGTTGTTCAGTATTTTGGAAAATCACACCACCAAGAGCAATGCCACTTGTGGATTGTGGCCTTTGGAATATAGGACAACCATATTACTTGTACCTGTTTTAATCAAACATCCAACTTCTTCGTTCTTATGATACATAATCAAGTATTTACAAATTGAAACATGATTTTTTATTGCAGGTTATGCATTAATCCTTCATATTACAGTTAAAGCATTACACTGATTATGTTTTTTTTGAAATTATGTGTGTAAATTAACAATCAGCAAACTTTCTGTAAAGAGTCATATAGGAGATATTTTAAGTTTTGCAGGCCAGTTGGTTTCTGTCACAATTATTTAACTCTGCTATTATAGTGAGAAAGCAGCCATAGGCAATATGTAAATAGGTGGGCATAGCTGTGTTTCAATGAAACTTTATTTGTAGACACTGAAATTTCCATTTAATATAATTTTTACATGTCACAAGACATTCTTTTATATTTTCTTAACTACTTAAAAATGCAAAGCCATTCTTAGCTCTTGACTGGTACAAAAATAGTCAGTGGGCCATCTTTGACTAGTAGATGATCATTTGCCAGTCTCTGGTCTAATGCATCAGGCTCAAGCATACACAAATATATATTATTTCGAATTACATTGATTATCCTTTGCATTATAGCTAAAGGACTATGTTAATTTCTTGAAATGGATATGTGTAAGTACTATCAATAAAGGTTTTTGTAAAACAACTTGGTAAATATATTTCATGTAAAACAGAAATTTTTGAGTGCTGTGAAGATCTTTACTTATAATGATGAAATATATACAAGAGACTGTAGTTTTCCCAACAACTACCTCAGAATAAAGAAGGCCATATGAAAGAAAGAAAGAAAGAGAGAAAGAAAGGAAGGAAGGAAGGAAAGAAGAAAGAGAGAGAGAGAAAGAAAGAAGGAAAGAAAATAAGGAAGAGAAAGAAAGAAGAAAAGAAGGAAGGAAGGAAGGATGAAAGGAAGGAAGAAAGCAAGGAAGCTGTGTTTATGGTTAAAATTGCCCAAGACAGGCAACAATCCTGATTGGATAACATTTGGTGACTTTTGATAAAACTCAGAAATTCTTGTCTTTGATAAGGAAAATCAATCCTGGCTTATCTGTAATGCAAGGCTGTTAGGTGGTATTTGCAGTTCAATACTTTTGGGCTTTCAGATATGTGTGTTTCTTCCAGGCTTGGGAGCTTGGGACATGCTTCATGTCCAGCAGAGTTGGGCTGAGGTTTAGTGAAATATCAGAGTTGTTTTTCTTTTTCTTTTTTCTTTTCTTTTCTTTTCTTTTCTTTTCTTTTTTCTTTTCTTTTTCTTTTCTTTCTTTTCTTTTTCTTCTTTCTTTCTTTCTTTCTTTCTTTCTTTCTTTCTTTCTTTCTTTCTTTTTGGTAGAATGTACTGCCTATGAGTTTTATTTAGTTATCATCAAGGCGAGCGTTACAAAATGTTTGTTTCAAAAATTAGCCCCTGGGTCTGAGTCCTTTAGGTGAATCTGATCTCACAGATTTCTAAGCCTTCGATGTTCCCCTCTTTCTCCTATGATGACCCTCCAGGGATCTGGGAAGGAGGTTGAAAGTGGATTATGCAATGTCAGGACTCAGAGCAAGCATCAGAATTGTGCTGAACCTGAGAAATGTCCTTTGTCCACCTACTTGGTAAACTTTCCAACCATATACGTCTTGATCTGGTTTCTCAACTTGGTCAGGCGTAAAGATTTCTTAGCTGACTTCATATCTCCTTGTCATTCCCTAGTGCCACAAATAACTGGAGTCTCTGTTAACTTTGTTGTCCTTGGCTGGACAAATACATTGCAGCCTCTGTTTGAGGCCACTTCTCCCTTTGCCTGCTGCCCCAGGACAGATGCACTGGCTTTCAACTCCCCTGCCTTTAGGATCTTTCTCCTGGGCTGTGGGAATATCCGACCTCTATCCATTCTACATGGAAATGGGGTACTAGGTAACCCAGGTACTTTGATGCATCCCAAGCCATAGATTTGTACTGGGCGACCTGCAAACTGATACCTTTCCAGAGCCTTCAATAGGCTCTTTGTCCGTGTTCTGTTTGTTTCTGAAGACCCCAAACTGCATTGTTAACTCCAGAAGGAGTGGGTTTCTCTTTTCACTCGTCCTGTGTCATAAACCCTTCATCACAGAGCTGCAAGCCTTGGGGGCTGTAATGTCATAGGCAGAAAAAGTATCTTCTCTCTACTATAGGAAGACACTTAGATCTAGGCAATTGGAGCTCATATGGAAGATGAAGTTTAATCTGACAAATCCGTTCTTTACACAAAGCTATGCTTGCAGACACATTGTCTTGTGTCGTTCTCTCTAACCCAGAATGATGAGTCTGAAGGAGACTGAAAAAAAGAAGAATAAGATTTAAAGAACAGAAATGAAAGTCAAGGTTTAACATTTCTATTTACTTGCCAAATTACAAATATGATTGAAATGACCTTATTTTCTTCCAGTGTGAGGAGCAGCTGAAATATGAATGCTGTTCAGTAGTAAAGGGATCCACACAAATCTATGTTCACCTGTACTTTGGGGTGTACACCCACATGTAATAGAATCGCCCCAGTTCACCCACCATCTGTCCTAAAGGTCAAAGATTATCCTGAGGTCATGTCAGCTTGAGTTCACAGATCCCTATGCTCTGTCCCAATTGCTTGAGCTTTCCATTTTTTCTCTCTATGGTGTCAAAAGCTCTCCCCATGATTATTTATATTTTTGTTTTCATTTTCCTGGGACCTGGAGAAAGCTGGCCAATTGCACCCTTCCCTCTTCTAGCCTACCCCTTTTAGCAAATGCTGTGTCCCCTCTCTGTTCCTAAGGGGTTTGCGCACATGGAGAGTTCTTGCCTGACTTGTGGATGGGATCAGCCCATCAATCCCAGTGATGTGTGTGTGTGTGTGTGTGTGCACGCGTGTGTGTGTGTGCGCGTGTGTGTGTGTATATGTGTATACATGGGTGCATGTGTGTAGGGGCATGTGTGGAAAAGAGGTGATTCAGAGATAGAGACAAGTGACAGGGGAATTCAAATAGGCTTAAATACATAATTACTGTCTATTTCTCTTCAATAGTTATCTCCTGAGTGCTTTGTATAAAAAATGCAATGACAGTATATTTACAGGTTAAGAATCTATTTTTTTAACAAAAAGGAGAGGGAGGGATGCTGCCACAGTTTGTAGGATGACTTGTGGGTAGAAAAGGATTACCGCATGTCTATTCACCCTTCTTACATGGCCAGGACCCAGGGGTTGTCTGCTATTCATTTAGTCTCTCTTCCTTTCTTCCCCCTTTTAGCTCAACAGAATTCACCAAAAATCCATGAAGGCTGGTGGGCGTACAAGGAGGTGGTGCAGGGAAGCTTTGTTCCAGGTAAAGACACGTTTATTCTTGTTGTTTTATTTTCAAGAAAAGAATCTGAATGAAATAGAATATTGTTTCCAGAATTTTGCATTTGCTGCACTGCAGGAAAGGTATCAGAAGAAGCAGCAGCGTCTCTCTGACACCTCCAGGGAAGGTGTGTTCAAGAGTGGCAGTTTAGCCAAGACCACCTTTTTCCATCAGAGCCCACCTGCCAAGGCCTTTCCCTCCACAGGTGGCTCTGCCAGGGAGAGGCCAGCGGAGGACAGAGGGTTGAGGCTCTGTCTGCTGGAGTCTGGTTAAGTGAGAAAGAGCCACCTTTCAACATTAATGAAACAGGAAGGCTAGAAAGGCTGACCATGACAGTGAGGCTTGCTGGGATGCATGCTGTCACTGATGTCACTTCAGTAGCATCTGTGGTTGGGACTTAGCAGATTGGGCCAAGCACGGGCTAAAAATAACAGGCGGAGTGGATGCCATCAGCATTGGGGGAGAAAACTGAAGACAAGGTAGAGCCATGGCTTTAATTTCGAAGGAAGGGGGAGGGTCCTTGTGTCTTCCCCACCGCTCTCACCTCATCCTTCTGACTCCGTGAAACCCCTCTGAGTGAAACCCCTCCGAGCATCACTTTCTCAGTTGTGCTGTGCAATAATAATATATGCTCTTGGGGCTTTCCAAGAAGAGGAGATGGCTTGGTGGGGGAGAATGGGTGACCCACGAAAAAGCCAGCTGACTGCCAAATAGCCTCGTAAATTGATATGATTAACTGTACAGATTTACTATGGTACATTTATTCCTTGGCCCAGTGGGCCTAGAAACTGGTCTTGATTAATTCATCTACAAATGATCAGGCTTCTAATAATAATCTTGCGACAACTTAATTGACACGCGCTATGTTCATATGACGTGATAAAGATACAGGGCATTTTAACCCTAACAGTTGGGGATATCCCTTTCCAACAGATGGAGTGCTTATTGTTTTTCTGGGGAATCTGCTTCCCATATTCAAGACATCCCAGAAGTTGCATTTATAATTATAGTCATGTGCTTTGTGATTACGAAAGTAGAGCCACAAAGGGCATTCTCTCCAGGTTATAATGAGTCTTGTTAAACTAATAATATCCTCTGTAGTGACTGAAGTGTTCCGGGTAATATGGAATTGGCGGTCCAAAGTTTTGCTCTTCTGCCCCACATTTTATTTTTGATATTTTCCCCTCCGTTGACACATTCCTTCTCTATGTGTGTTCAAGGCCCTCTTTTGATGTGGTTGTTGCTTCTAAGACAGCCACAGGAAAGAAGTTTTATCTTTCATTTTATGTGTTGATTTAAAAAAGTTGAACTTCCCCTCATTTCCAGCTTTATATGAGATAATAAGAATAAAACCTGTTACACACTGAGCAGTAAGGTATGGAGGTCTGAGTATGGACTCTGGAGCCAGACAGACCTGGCATTGAGTCTGGGTCCTGTGGCTTCCTACTGGCAGTTCTGTCAGCAAGTTGCCTATCTACTCTCAGATCCTTTGGTTATTCATCTGTTAAAATGGAGATAAGGACTCAGTCAGCCTCATGATGCATATCTCAATAATTCAGATAAGGTGCTTATGGTAATGTCTGGTGCATAGTATGGGTCAGGACATGTCCGTTGTTGTTGGTATAACTATTATTATTTTATCAGTAGCAATTAGCTGGATATTTGATACTTCTCTGCTTTGGGAAAGGCAGAGAGCCATACCCTGGAAATGTAATAATTCAAGTGAAGGTCTCTTATGATGCGTAGAACATGGGAGATGCTTAGTAAATTGTTCCTGGGATTGGTGAACTCAACTGGTCTGTACACAGTGGCCAACTGAGAAGTGACTTTATCATCCTTTGCATTGAACAGCCTCAAAGCCCTTTGGCTTCCTGGTAAAGAAGACTGGTAGCTGATGATTTTACTTCCTAAACTTTGGGGCACTCCACTCCGGTAAAAAAAGATAAGAGTCATGAGAATTTTTGAATTAAGTAATTGGACCTGAGGCCTAACATCTGACAGACTTCAAATGACCTACTTTATCTGAATTGGTGCTTAGGGCAAACAGCGGACCCTTTATCTCTTATTATCATTGCTGAATATAAGGTGGAGGGTGTTCCTTGATTTGCCAGTAGGATTTTTTTTTCATGGTATGGATGTGTGAAAGGGAAGAGAACTTTGTATGACGAGACGATTTGGACAAGTTTTATTGCCCCATGATTTCTTTACAAGAATATCTAGAAATAAGTGTCAGTTGCTGTAACACTTGTGAATCTGTAATTTCAACAGCTTGTGGTACGTAGAAATATAGGACTTCTCTAGCAGTGGCAAGTACAGAGTTGATTTAGCACCAGAATAACCCACTTTGGTCAGTTCAAAGCACCTACCTGACCTGGTAGCTACCTGGTGCTGAGCACCATGCTTGGGGCTGTTGATAAAAAGGTAATGGATACATGGTTATTATTCAAGGGTGAACCCACCATATAAAAGGAAGATAAGCCATAAATCCATGATTCAGTGTAACAAGAGCGCTAATAGGGTTTAGAGAACATGTAGAGAAGTCCATAAAGTGTTGTGATTCTGCCTGCCTATTGACTTTACCTGCCTCATATCCACACCTTTATGCAGCCTCACCCCCTAGCTACAACCTACTTTGCAGGTACAGCCTCAATTTTATTTGTGTTCACCCCCCACACAGCCATGGGCTCAGAGAAGGACTTCAGAAGAAGTCCTTTCCCAGCCCCAGAAAGTTATTCTTGATTAATATCTACCCCAATCATGGTGATTTCAGTATCATTCTTGAGACTGATGGATTTAGACATCCTGATGGCTAATTTCATATGTCAAATTGGATAGTCTGCAGTAAGAAGATATGTTGTCAAACACTATCCTAGATGTCTCCGTGAAGATTTTTTTAGGTGGGATTACCATTTACAACAGTGGAGCTTAAGTGAAGGAGATTATTCCCCCTAATGTCAGTGGGCCTCATCCAATCAGTTGAAGGCCTTGAGAGAAAAAGACTGGGGTTCCCCAAGGAAGAGGGAATTATGTTTCTAGAACCTTTTGGCCTCAAGCTACATCATCTCCTCTCTGGATGTCCAATCTACCCACCTACCCTGAAAATTACAGATCTGTCAGTGTCCACAATCAAGCGAGTCAGTTCCTTAGAATAAATCTCTCTTTTTAAATACAGACACATACAGATGCATGCACGCACACACACACAAACACACACGCACATCCTATTGGTTCTATTTCTCTGGAAAATTCTGACTGATTCCTTAATATAGATGTGAGCCGTTGGCAAACAGTTCTACCCATGGTGGGGACAAAAGCTATACCAAAGATGGCAAAACAGAAACTTGGAATGAACACAGATCTAATATGGCTGACTTAGCATTAAATTAACCATAGAACTGTCTCAACATTGATTTTCTTAAGTGATATAACACACTTCTTACTGTTGGAGCTGTTTTGAGTTAGACTTTCTGTCACTTCCAGATTCAGGATTCTCAGTGGACAAGGAAGAGAAGGGGGGACTATCAGGGCAATTAGCACAGGCAGAGAGGGGTGGAAATGCAGCATGGGTATGGGGACTGTCTATAGGACAGGATACACCATGGAGCTTGATGTCTAAGGAGGCCAGCAGGTTGTCAGGGGCCAGGCTGTGAGACTCTTTGTGTTTCATGTTCAAGAGCTTAGACACAATCCCTTTAAAAGTAGAGAAATTATAAGACATCCCTAAGCTCTGGAGAGACACAAACAAATGTGTATTTTAAAAAGCCAGCGATTGGGGAGCCTATGTGGCTTACTTGGTCAAGCATCCGACTCTTGATTTTGACTCAGGTCATCATCTCAGAGTTACGGGATTGAGCCCTGTGTTAGGCTCCACACTGAGCATGGAGCCTACTTAAGATCCTCTCTCTCCCTCTCTCTCTACCCTCCCTGTCCTCTAAAAAAAAAAAGAGGGCTAGCTATGGCTATAGTAATGGAGATGTACTGTATTTTGAAAAGAGTATCAGAGGCAAAAGTATTCATGAGGTATTTTTGTTTCGTTTTGTTTTGCTTTTAATGTTTATTTTTGAGAGAGAGAGAGAGAGAGAGAGCGAGAGAGCAAGCAGGGGAGGGGCAGAGAAAGGGAGACACAGAATCCAAAGGAGGCTCCAGGCTTTGAGCTGTCAGCACAGAGCCCATTGCGGGGCTCGAACTCACAGACCATGAGATCATGACCTGAGCCGAAGTCGGACGCTCAACTGACTGAGCCACCCAGGCTCCCCAAGGTGTTTTTTTTTTTTTAAATCATCCAGGCAAGTGATGGCAAAAGCCTATACTAAGACTGTGAAAATTAAAAAAAAAAAAAAAAACCCAAAAACAAAACTCCAAAACTGGGTTAATCATATTATTGAAGGATTCAGCATGGGGTTTGTTTAGTGACATTTAAAGTATATCTCTCTTTCACACATGTAGATAACACATTTATCATTTAGCATAAATATACACATTTAACACATTTCAGAAAAATTTGTGCCAAATACTGTCTTTTCACATTCCATTTACCAAAACAGTAGGGGAATCAGGCATTCTCTACAGAGGAGGCGCTATGCTAGGAGCTGGGGTTTTAAAAAAGGCGCCTGGATGGCTCATTAGGTTAAGGGTCAGACTCTTGATTGTGGCTCAGGTCCTCATGGTTCAATTTATTAGATTGAGCCTCAAGTTGGGCTCCGTGCTGAGTATGGAGCCTGCCTGAGATATTCTCTCTCTCTCTCTCTCTCTCTCTCTCTCTCTCTCTCACACACACACACACACACACACACCAAATAATAACATTTAAAAATAAAAAAGAGTTGGCCTTCAACTTCTTTCCACCTGGTGGGACAGACAGTCACTAAAAGTAGTAAGTCGCCTCTCACCCCCAACGCCTGCTTCACATGCCAATGTTTGGATGGGGAGTTTCTTTTTCTCTTTTCAGACTAGGACATCAGAATCAAGGGGTTGCTTCCATTTTAAAGCTTTAAATCATGACACTGGAGGTATATATTTTTAGAACTTTATGAAACCCTGGAGCAGGTGAAGAACTCTTTTCCATTTCACCACCTCCTAAGGGTCACTCTCAGGTTGCCAAACGTGAGCTCTTGAACTCACTCATTCTGCAAGCTGTCTCTGGACGCCTGCTTTCAGCATGGCCATACTTGCTTCTTGGTGGGTAAAGACACAAAGAACATTCCACTGTGGCTTCAAGGAGCTGAGGATAGTGAGAGAGAGAAAGAGAGAGAGAGGGAGAGAGAGAGAAATACCCACCCTGCTTTAGCGTTTCCAGGATTGCCATGGAGGGTTTCTGGGGCTGCCCAGTTTGAGAGAGCACAGAGGGGGGCCTTCCCAGCAGATGGAGTGCCTGGACTGAGTCCCCAGGGGTAACATGTATGATTCTGCTATGGGAATAAGGGAAGAATGGTATTTCAGAAAGGGGAGGGAGATGGGCCAAGGCCTGGAGGCTGGGAAGAGAGAGGCTTAATGCGCAAGGAGAGCTCAGGGGAAGTTAGGGCTGAGGAGGGCAGCAGGGGTCCGGTCATGGAAGGCCATGCCAGCTGCTAGTGTAGATGTTACCCTAAAGGTATTGGAGGGGCCAAGGGAGGGATGAGAACTAGTGCAAGGTTCAGAATGAGGGAGATGGGAGCTAAGATGGGAGCAGTGGGGGCTCTGAGGAGGGTCTAGCCTCCAGGGACAGAAGCCTCATCTCCTTTCCCCCGACCCCTCCAGGTCACAGCACAAACCTGGCATACAGCCAGGGGGCTCCATGTTTGCTAAGTCAACCTGAATGAACAGAGGTAGTATTGCTCCTTGAAGCCAGGCGTCAAGCACCAGCAGTGTCAGCACCATCAAAGTAACACAGCAGTACAGACTGAAGCATGGGCTATAAAGGTACACCAGGACAACCTCCAGTTACCCACCTGTGTCCCCTCTACTCCTCATGCTTTACTTCTGGCCCTTCTGGTCACCAAATGTGTGGAAGTTTTTTCCACACAGCAGGTAATTCTCCATGACACCAGCTGATTGTCTTTCCATTTAACTCCGTTCTAACACTTTCTGGAGTCAGTGTCAGATCCCACAGGTTGAGGGCTCAGTCCCATGACACTGCCACCACTTCACTGCAGATGCCAGTCACACATAATGTAGGTCCCAAGGTTACCCACAACTTCTGTCTGACTGGGCTACAAATCAGAGGTCCCCACGATCTCTTCTTCCAGTTTAATTAATTTGCTAGAGTGGCTCATAGAACTCAGGGAAACATTTATGTTTACCGGTTTATTAAAGGATATTATAAAGGACACAGATGAGCAGTGAGATGAAGAAATACACGGGGAAGGAACTTACGTCCCTGTGGAGTTGGGGTGTACCACCCTCCTAGTACATCAATGTGTTCACCAACCTGGGAGGTCTCCAAACCCCCCACCATGGGGATTTTTATGGAGGCATGATCGATTATTAACTCTATTTGTAGCCTCCCTCCACATTCCAGAGGAATTGGTGGGGTGGAGAAGCTGAAAATTCCAAGCTTTCTAATCATGGCTTGGTCTTTCTGTGGACCAGCCCCCATCCAGAGGCCATCCAGGAGCCCACCTCGAGTTGCCTCATTAGAACAAGGGATGCTCCTAGTGCTGGCATCTCTTGGGAATATGGAAGGGTTTCAGGAGTGCTGTGTGTGAAGAATAGGCTTAGAGGTGTGTCCCAGGCAGAGGAGTGCACCTGCATAAAGTCTCAGAGGCATGCGTGAGCATGGCGTGCATTAGAAATGGAGCAAACTTCACTGTGGCCTGGATGTAGAGTGTCGGAGCAAAGTGGTTTGGGATTGGAGGCAATCAGGAGCCAAATCACACTTGGTTGGGCTGCACTTCAAATTGCTGGGTGGGGACCCCAGGAACAATGGGAGGCGAGTAAGCAGCTGTAAGCAAGGCAAGAACCAAGGGATCATGGACATGAGTTGCTGTCTGAATGATTAATGGAGAAACTCAAAACATCATTTCTGATCATGGATGGGATTAGGAAGCTGCTTTGGCTCACTGCACCATCTTCTGGTATGTTCTTCAAAATCAAGTAGAAATGATTCACACAGGACGATAAAGTCTCCCAGCACACAGTTTCCAACCTCTTCCTTGTTGGGGAGTTTTAAAACCTCAGGATTGTTAGAAGATGAAGGTAATAATATCTGTTGCCAATGTTACCTGTGGTTTAGCGCTGATACCTAATTACCTGCGTTGTTCCAAATGGCCAGTTTTCTTAGCTCGAGAAAGGCTCCTATAGACATTGGTAAGGAACACGAGCTCTCTTTTCTCCCTGCAGCCCTCCTAGGGAGGGAAGCTGGGTGGTGGGGTGCTTGGTGATATAGAATGACCTGCCAGGGGTCACACCTGCCTCTCATCCCTCCATAGAGTAGATGGTGCCTATATTTGTTTTCTGTTGCTGTGTAGCAAATTACCACACATCTAGGCGCTTAAATGTGTGTAAATAGACACATATTTATTGTTTTGCAGTTTCCGTGGGTCAGGAGTTCAGGCCTGGCTTAGCTGGGTGCTCTGCTCAGGGTCTTATAAGGCTGCAAAAGGTGTCAGTCCCATTGCTTCTCATCCAGGGCCCAAGCTCACCCAGGTGCTGGGCAGAATTCAGTTGTTTGTGGTTGTAGGACTGACCTACCACCTGTAGGCTGTCCCTTCTCCATAGTTCACGACATGACTGACTGTTTCAAGGCCAAGAAGAAAACTGTCTTGCTTTGAATCTCTCCTTTCTCCTCCAGGAAGGTTTGGACTCTCTTTTAAAAGTTAGACCTACCCAGGATAATCTCCCTATGCTGATAGAGGACCTCATTCACATCTGCATAATCCCTTCATCTCTGACATAACATGTAACGTAATCACAGGAGCGAAATTCTGCCATTCACACAAATCTGATTCATGCTAGGGTGGGTGTGTACACCAGCTGGTGAGAATCTTGGAGGTTATCTTGGAATTTGGTCCTACCACATTGACCTTCATTCCTCTGTATGGTAACCATTGCCGGGCTGTGCCCCTCATTCATTCATATGTACGAGGCCACTAAAATGCTCATTCTAAATCCATTGCAAAGATGAAATAGACATTGTTCTAGCCTAACATCTTCAAGATGAGAGGTGGAAAATAATGTTTTGGGGATTCGATATTGTTTTCCATGAAGAGTATCCTCAAAAGAAAACCAAAGCCAGCTTCCTCCACCCCACCTCAGATTTCTCAGCTAGTGCTCCTAGATTTATAACAAATGTGAAGTGTGACGGAGACGGAAGGATTTTATACATGAGTCCCAATTTTCTGGTTTGGGCAACTTGCTGGAGGGTGGAATTCTTCTCCCTGTGGGGACAGGAAAGAGGCAATGAGGTGGGCGGGACAAGGCTTGTTGAAGCTCCCAATGGACAATAGCCCTCAGGGGCTCATCCAGACACCACCCCGAATTGCTCTTCCAGCCATTTTCCCCCTGGTTTTATCTCCCTGGTCCTTTTATCCTCTGGCCTCAGACTCTGGCTTCTGATACTTCTCCCTACTCAGACCTCTGTCCTTGTGTTCGGCAAGCTTGCCTTTTGGCCGCTGGCTCAGACTCAGTGTTTGCTGGCCACCATCTTCCCAAGCTCCTACTCCACCTTTAGCTGACAGACTCTGTTGACACCAGTGTCAGGTGTTGCTCAGGACACAGGCTTTCTCCCCTCCAGAATTCACTGCAGTATCACCCCAACCCCACTCAGTCTCCCATGAAAGGAAGAGGATGCCATAGCCCCTAAACTTTACCTGCCCTCCAGCGTCCTTTAATACACCCCAGTTGAGTATTGGATAAAGTCATTGTACTGGTTTCATGTGACTGCCATAACAAATTACACAGGCGGGTGGCTCAAAACAATACAATAATTATATAATTATTATAATTCTGGCGGTAGATATTCTAAAATCAAGCCCCTCTTGATGTATCACTTTGATATCAGTTTCTTTGCTACAAAAGTATATGCATACCTTTTTGTTTGTAGAATTTTATTTTAATTTCTCTGAGATAAAACTTGTGTTTTACAGAGTCCTGGTTCCATATTGTTTGGTCAAGGTAATAACCCTGTGCAATTGGAGGTGCTCCTTACTGTGTATGTTCTTGTTTTATCTCTTCCATTTACTGGAGCAGGGAGGGGGTGAGTGCACAGAGCAGTACTTTTCCCGTGGACTTTGCTTTTGCCATTACCAATCTTCTTTCTCCTCTGGGTCACAGAAGCAGCAGAAAGACTATGGGAAAGTGCTCACCGGCTTGGCTTGTCCACTAACCAAACAGATAATCTTGGCAAGTCATTTAGTATCTCAGGCTCTGGATTTCCTCACGTTTAAAATCCCCCATTAATTTCAAAGACCCATTCTGGCTCCAATATTCTCTGAGAGTTTGCTAATGTGATATAAGATTGGTTTGGGAGATACATTTAGCAGCATTAAGAAATAGAATATTGATTTCATTCACAGGATAATTTTATTATGTTCTCAGTATCAGTATTTGGAAATGGAGCCAGTGATGTAAGCATGTCTCTCTCGAGTTCTGATCTCTCATCTCTATGAGAAAACAAATGAACTTAATGGATGTATTCTTCTCCATAGAGGGTGATGTTACACTGACTCACCCTCACCAATTATAAATATCTTCATTTATATTTTTTCTCAGAAACTGGGATTTGTGGAGATTAAAATTTACTCTGAGCCTGAAAAATGCCAGACACCATGCTAGACACTGGGGATACGAATAAGATTAATGCTCCTGAACTTAAGGAGTTCATAGACAAGTTTAGAGACAGGTGGCATATCATGGGTTCCACTTTAGCCTGTTAGGCGATGTGAGACCAGAGCAAAGGAGAAAGTTTCACCTAACTCTGCCTTCAGGTCAGAGAAGGCCGACCTATCTCAAGAGACGTCTCTTGAGATAGGTCTTAAAAGACATGGAAGAGTCTGCCAGGTGGATGAGATGGAAAAGGGCATTGCCAGTGGATTAAACATAATGGAATCTGACTGGCCACTAAATAACAGATTGTACACTTCTTGTGAGCAGTAAGTGCTCCTCTTTCTAGCCTCTTGTACAACAGCCCCAAGTATTAGTATACTTCAAAGCTGGGTAGTGGAAAGTGCATTGGACTCAGAAGACCACGCTTTGGGTCCCACTCCATTGTGAACCAGCTGTGTGATGTTTAGAAATCACCTAACATCTCAGAGCCTCAGTTTACTCACCTGTAAAATAAAGACAATAAAAACCTATGTCTCAAATATTTTTGTAAAAATAAAATTACAGTAATCGCCCCCTTATCTGTAGAGGATGCAAGATACTAGACCCCCAGTGGATGCCTGAAACACAGATTGTACTGAACCCCATATATACCATGGTTTTTCTTATACATACATACCTACAATAAAATTTAATTTAAGGGCACCTGCGTGGCTCAGTTAGTTAAGTGTCCGACTTCGGCTCAGGTCATGGTCTCACGGTTCGTGAGTTCAAGCCCCACATTGGGCTCTGTGTTAACAGCTCAGAGCCTGGAGCCTGCTTCAGATTCTGTATCTCCCTCTCTCTCTAACTCTTCTCCACTCATGCTCTGTCTCTCTCTCTTTCTCTCAAAAATAAAAATATAAAAATATATGTTAGACACAGTAAGAGGTTAACAACAAACAATATTGAGTAATAAAATAGAATAATTATAATAATATGTTATAATAAAAGTTATGTGCATGTGGTTACTCTCTCTCAAAATATATTAGTGTACTGTACTCATCCTTGTTCTTGTGATGATGTGAAACAATAAAATGCCTACATGATGAGATAAAGCAAGATAAATGTAGACATGTGATGTCGCATTATGCTATTGTGGACCTTCTGATGATAATTCAGAAGGTGGATTTTCTGCTATCAGACTGTGGTTGACCGTAAGTGAAACTGCGGAAAGCGAAACTGTGGATGAGGAGGGACCATTGTGTATATAAGACTTAGACATGCCTTATAGACTCAGAAAGGCTTAGACATGCCTTATAGGCTCAGAATGACTACAAAGGTATTGCTCTTTTTGTTACCATAATTTTGTATTGGGCTTTTTACCTTTGCAAGAAAGGGACCTGCTTGGTTGTACTGCTCTTCTGAGTTCCTAATACATCCTTCTAATCTAGGAAGGCACAGCAAGCTTCCAAGGAAGGCTCACTGGCAGTGGGCCACACTGGGTTCAGGCAGTAAGGGGCACACTGTCTGTAGAGAATTTCATAGCAAATGATGAAACCCACCGAAAGTTTGATCTGCTTTTTATTATCTTCATGTGCTGAAAATTCTGGAAATGCCAGTGATAAAATACTCTTCCTGGAAAAGTAGTTTGTTGGCCTAAGCTCTAAACAATTCCTGCGGTTTTTGTGTTGTGTTTTAATAATATATGTATGGTCTTCAAGTTAGCACATCTTTGTTACTTATCCTTGAATGAGCACTGTATCCTACACGGATGTTACCTAGAGGAACCCTCAGTTACTCAAGTAGCTTCTAACACACAGGGACACAGAGACATATGTTTGTTCCTAGACAGCCATCCTGAGGGTTCAGAATTGGTGGAGTTCACTGTAGGTAAGGGCAGTCCCTGCCTCCGATCTCTGTCATACTACATATTCCTGAATTTAAACAGTGGATTCACAATAAACGGCAATAGCACTGTGTTTGTAAACACAAAGAAGCAGAACTTGAATTCCTTCAATTATGTCATTCTGTGAGACTTTATGGAATTTTTATTTGTACTTAAACTTTAAAACATGGAACCAGAGTGTGAACTACAAGGTAAAAAAAATTTTTTTCTTTGGGAA
The DNA here is from genome assembly GCA_028646485.1 of Cryptoprocta ferox. Taxonomy (NCBI): domain Eukaryota; kingdom Metazoa; phylum Chordata; class Mammalia; order Carnivora; family Eupleridae; genus Cryptoprocta; species Cryptoprocta ferox. The sequence goes on from CM053565.1 coordinate 31,113,874, forward strand.
GTACAGTTTTCATCTTGTACGTGAAATATTTTATTGAATCTATATCATGCCTTTACCACTGATTTTTTAATTGTGTGTTTTAAAACTAAAGAAAATATTCTTATGAATTATTGTGATTGCTAGTGGGAATAATTGTGTTGTTCAGAGCAGAGAGTACTAAAAAATGAGAAGCTCCTAAGTCACATACTTTAGGTTTGCCACTGTATATAGCCCTAGGTTCAGTAACTTTACATGCATTGAATAAACAGAACAAAAGCTGAGCTCATGGCTGCTCTCTCATCATGAAACACAGGGTTTCTTTGAGTGAAGCTAACTGGGTTAACATCCATGATGTTGGCCATCCCAGCTAGCTGGAAATCCACTCCCTCCTCCTGGCAAGTCCTCCCATTTGAAAGATGTGCCTGGGATACCTTCACAAGCCACAGGTAATAGCTTTATTGAAAAGCAGCTTGGTGAGTGGTTGTAAGGGTAAATACTGCTCATTGAGTTGTTGTGTGATAATGGGATTGTTTACAGAATACGACTACGCAGCAGGCCCGCTTCACCCTCAGGTTATACCTCTTTGTCAGGAGGAAGATAATCAAAGGCAGCAAGACTATAATCCCAAGCAGGAATCCTTCTTCTACCTGCCAAAGGATGACAGGGGGGTGCCTGTGGACTTCGTTACAGACTGTAACATTCGACAATGTTCTCAAAAGGACAAACTATGCAGCAAAGGCTTTTATGCCTCAAGTATGCACAGGATGCTCTTTGAAGATTTGGCAATAGGACGGTGACAGCTCCCTTCCCTTGACCCCAGCCTGGGTTGCAGGGCCCTGGTGTGATGGTAAGGGCTGGAAGTGGGGGGGCATCCTTTCCTAACAGACTCCATGCCTCCGTATGACTGGCCCCCATGGCAGCTGCGGTGATTTTTGCATTCCATCTCCTGCAAGCTGTCTTCCCCTCTTTACTGACCAGAACTGGGTCACCACTTCCTGCCAGGTGTCATACTATTGGCTCCTTTTCAGCCTGGACTCGGATCACCAATGATGCTTCTTTCTGGAAGAGTGCACATTTCTGTATCAACAGCTTCTAGATCTGAGGGCTCCTTTGCAACCTTCCGTGCCTACCCTTGGTCCATGAATGGCTGTTCCAGAGCCTCTTCCTTTGCCCGCTTAACTCTTCTCAGAGCCTTGCACTGCCCCCCCAACTCCCCCCCCCCACTTAGTGCTGACAACTCCCAACATCTCCAGCACTGGTTCCAGCCTCTTCCCAGTTATATGCACATTGTCCAAACTTTTGAACAGCTCTACATCCCCATCTTTTGAGCACCAGAGTTTCACAGAATATCATTAGTATCAATGATACCCTCCATTATATTTTATTTTAGACAATCTGCCTTACTCCTAGAAAGTTGATTTTTTTCCCCCAAAGTGATCTAACACTGCAGCAGTTGCCCAGAATCTTGTTTCCTTTTAAAGTGTTTATTTAGATCACACCTTTCTTGCATTTATTTCTCTGGGGAAAATATCACCCAGGTTAATTGGAAGAAATCCTGCCCTCATCTCATCAGGGTGGAAATATACAAATAATATATCATATTATCATAACACCTTATATAACATGTCACAGTATAGTGTTCCAGTATAACAATATATTATATACTTACCAATTTTTAATTATGCATTTTGTTATTGCAGCTGCTTTTTTTTGAGGATATCCTCCTTGGTGTCTTTTAACATTCTTTCTGTTCTAATTTAGACTGATTGTGTTCTAAGTTGCTCAGCTATCCCACTGGCTTTTGTTTTTGTTTGAGTTTTGCTTCATGGGCTATCTGTATTCTTTCTCAGATACTGTGGTATACCCTTGAATTCACTTTATAATTTTCTGAACTCCATATTTAAGTTTTTCTCTTGTTTTTGGCAATAAAGGTATAGGGGCGATCAATATTCTGGGTCCTCAGATGTCCAAAAAAAGTCTTTCTTTTGCCCTTACACTTGAGTGATAGTTTCTTTGGTAATCAAATTTTAGTTACAAAACTACCTTCCTTCAGATTTTTCTAGGTACCACTCTGCTGTCAACTTGCAATGGTGTCCAAGATGAGAAGTCTGATGCTTTTATAGATAAATGTCTCCCACCAACACAGGCTCCTACTGACTTTTAGGACATTATCGTTATACTTGAAGTTCAAAAATGTCATGGGACGTATCCAAATGTGTATATCTTTTTCCATTATTTGCACTCAGCATGCTGCAATCCAGGTTCTAACAGAGCAGAGGGGTTTTTTCCCCTGTTTTGTTCACTGATACATGAATGCTAGAAGAGTGCCTGACAAAAAGTAAGAGCTCCCTGAATCTTATTGGCTACACGAACTAGTGTTCAAATCTCTGCTTATTTTAGGAGAAATTTTCTTCTATTATGTCTTTCATTATTTCTTCTATTTTCTTCTATTATTTCCCCCATCCATTCCTTCTGTTCTCACATTCTGGATAGGATTGGGAACATATGGATCTGTTTTCTAAGCCTTTCTTTTCTTTCCAGGCACAATTTCTATGTCCTTTGCTTCCTCTCATCATTTTATTCTCTGTCTTTTTATTTTTTTAAGTTCTAGAACATTTCCTTTACTTACCTTTTATTGCTCGACTTTGGCCTTCAGCAGCATCTGTTCTTTTAGACAGGATTTTTATTAAATTTTTAAGTTTGGCAATCATATATTTTTTTAATATGTATTTATTTTTGAGAGACAGAGAGAGACAGAACATGAGTTGGGGAGGTGTAGGGAGAGAGAGGGAGACACAGAATCCAAAGCAAGCTCTAGGCTCTGAGCTGTCAGCACAGAGCCTGACACAGGTTTTGAACCCAAGGACCGCAATATCATGACCTGAACTGAAGTCAGATGCTTAACCGACTGAGCCACTCAGGCACCCTCACAATCATATTTTAATTTCTAAAAACTATTTTTGTTTTCTGATTTATCTTTTTAAGGAGTATTTTCTTGTTTATGTACCCATTATCTTCCATTATGTACCCATTAATGTACCCATTAACATAAACGTTATGTTTATGTACCCATTATGTACCAATGACTTCCAAGGATAGTCATTAGATTTGTTCAAGTTTTCTTTTCTCTTCAGTGTTGTCCCTCTTTGTTAATCACGGTTCCTATCTGTTCTGTTGCTGACTTCCCTCAAATGTCTGGCTACCATTGGCTGTCTGTTCATGTTTTAAACAAAGGATTCAGTAGTTTAGTGTTGGAAACTGGTGTGGTTTTCTCTGCCATTAATGCCCATCGGTGTATATGATAAGTCTCTAACCTTGAAGGAGGAGGTCAAAGTGGAAAATGCTGATGGGCCATCTTTTCTTCTGGGTATAGGAGGAGTAGATAAAAAAGAGAAGCTGATGAATCTCGGCCTCCAAAATCAGGACACCTTTATTGAGGGGATGGTGTGTGTCCTAACTGATGCTGTTACAGAATTGCCCTTATTGTTATTCATCTCAGAGATGAACACACATCTTTTGTGTGGTTCTGAAGTTACCTTAGGTTTGGTCAACTTCTCTTTCTGGCCCCAGTCAGAGGACCCCCACTGCTGCCAACACCACACACACATGCACATACATGTACACATGTGGACACACACACACACACACACACACACAGTTGATGTCTGCTCCCCTGGAAGGGCCTTCTCATGGCTTCAGCACAGGAGTAAATGCCATATCCAGCCTTAGCTCAAATATGGAAAGGAGGAACAGCAAAAGCAGCCGAACCCTTCCATAGGCTGCACTCTAATCGTTGCCCTGTGTTTGGCTGGCTCCCGTTTCCAATGCTTCTGTCTGCACATTTGGCCTTTCTCTTGGAAGCCAGTGAAAAGTTAGGAAGGAAGACTGTCACCACTGCAAGGAGTTTATTCTCTTTCCTACTTACTTGTTTATCCTGCTCTTAAATTCGATTTTATCTGCTTGATATCTCCTGAAAACTCCTCCAGATTCCTGGCCCTGCCAATCATACTTGTTCGTATTTATCAGAGTTGTTATATATTTGTTCCTTTTGTAATATCTTCTCTGTAATTATATCTGGGAAGTAATGGTGGAAGAGAATAAATATGTGTGTCCTGAATGATAATGAACCACAGCTTGAATAAGTCATCTTTTCTCACCCAACTAGTTCTTTCTACTCCCATTTCTTTCTACTTCTTTCTACTTTCCACTACTTCTGCTGCTTTCTACTTTCTACTTCTTTCTACTCCCATTTCTACTCCAATTCTCCCATTACTTTAATGGCTCGCTAGTTCAGAGAAGCAAAGGTTAATGGCTATTGATCAATGTTGGTGAGTGTCTTTCTTTGTCTTCTTTCCTTCTTCCTTCCTTCCTTCCTTCCTTCCATCCATCCATCCATCCATCCATCCCTCATTCCTGTTAAAAACTACATTTCTATCTAGGCACTGCAAAGAGGCTGGGTTAGAGCTTACAATAGTGGGGGAGAACAATATCAACCAAAGAAGCACAGAATTAAAATACATATTTACAAAGTATGGTAGAGTCCATGAAAGAAATAAGGGTGAGAAGGCCTTACTGGTCAAATGCCATTTAGGTGAGCTCTGAAGGGTAAGTGGAATCTGGCTGGCAGGAGAGCAAAATAAGAAGGTTGCAAGAAGATGGAGCATGAACGTTGGAAGTCCTTGAGATGGGAAGGAGTTTGGCATGTTGGAGGCGGGTAGAGAAAACCAGGGACGGGATTGAAGTGCAGAGTGACATGAAAAAAGAATGAAACCTGAGAGTAAGGGGCCTCTAGGCCATGTAAGGAATTGAGATTTAAATCTTCATTCAGTAGTAAGCAATGGCAGTATTAAACAGAGGAGCTACATGCAGGATATACATTTTTTTTAATGATCTTTTAGCTACTCTGGGGAGGGTAGACTGTACGAGGGCAAGAGTTGACTCAGGGAAAGTCTTACAGAAGAGCAGGTGCAAAGTACTGGTGACTACAACTACAGAGGCAGGAGTGAAGGTGGAGGTGAGTCTGCTCATCCTGGCAATGTTCTGGAGGTAGTGGGATTGGACATTCTGATATATTGGATGGGAAGAGAGTCATGGAGGATGACTCTTAAATTTGGAGTAAATGATGGTGCCACCATCTGAGTTGGTGAACCATGGAAGAGGCAGGTCTAGAGTGCAGAGAACCCAGTGTTCTGTTTCAGCCATGCTAATTTTTACATGTCGTGAAACACTCAAGAGAAGGCAACATGTTGGCAAGAGATGTATGAGGGGAAATATGCATTTACCTCCTGCCAACGTACAAATGGTATTTAAAAGCCACTGAGTGAATGAGATTGCCTAAAGAGAAAATACAGCTCACAGACAGAAGATCAGATGCAGAGAAAAGCCAACGTTTGAGGAGATGGACAGACATGGAAGCAGTTTCACCTCCTTTGGCAACTCACATTAGTATAGGACTGCATGAGCATTTGTATGTTTTCACAAACATTTATGCCACACTTACTTTGTGCCAGGCATGATTCCAAATGTTCATTTGGAAATGAACTTTGCAAATGTTCACTGATTCATTCCTCACAATCATCCCAGGAAGTGGTTATGGTTATTAGCTCCCCTTTTACAAAAAAGAAGTGGAGGCATGTGGAAGTTTAGCATCTTACTCAAGGTCAAGGTCACATAGCTAGTAGATGACAGGGCCAAGTCTCAAACCCAGGCAGACTGCCTCTAGAATTCATACTCTTAAGTACTGTGCCATGGTACCTCTCAGCATCTTGCTGTCTTACCTGGATTCAGTGAGTCCCGGTCATCAACGAATATGGCAGATGGGAATGGAAGTATATCTGCTCTTGTTGGCCTTGTAGACCTAGATTCTGACTCTTGCCACTGTAAATCTATTGCCCAAACTCCTAACTTTTAACTCCAAAAATAATTCTTGCATCTGTCATTTCATTACATTTTTTGTATCATTTTTGAATTTCAGACTTTCAACATTGTGATAGGGGCACCTGGGTGGCTCATTCGGTTGAAAGTCTGACTCTTGATTTTGGCTCAGGTCATTATCTTGCAGTTTGTGGGATTGAGTCTGGCGTTTGGGGTCTGTGCTCTCCGTGGGGAGCCTGCTTGGGATTGTGTCTCTCCCTTTCTCTGCCTCTCCTCCCCTCGTGTGCACATTCTCTCTCTTTTTCTCAAAATAAATAAATAAACTTCTAAAAAAGAATATTATGATAAACTCCTAAGTGGTTTTGGTTTTTTCAGGCTCCTATCACTTTTCCCATTACAACCAGAGTAACCAAAACACAACCACATACTATTATTTCCTAGATCAAAATCCTTCAGTGACCTCACATTTCTTACAGAATGAAGTTTACATGCCTCTCCTGATATCCAAAGCCACCTGAAATTTGACCTCAACTTCCAAGTTCATCAGTTATAGTTCCTCAGAATTTGTCTGTGGCTTTCAACCAGGACTAATTCATTATTCCGAGTATGTCCTGGACATTCTCGGCTTGGCAACTTTGTCATGCCTCCCAGCATATATAGAACCTCTCTTCCTATTCTGCCACGCCCCAGACGTTCCTGTTCCTGCCAGTCAGAATCTGACTCATCCCACACAACCCAGGATTAGGGTCCTCCCTTTCACCACTGCATAATTTTCAGCTGGAATTGATCAGATTCTCTTCTGAAAGGAACTCTGTTCCTTTTCTACTAGTCGTTGGATTCTAAATATTATGGGAATTTGTGCATACAGATTGTCAAGTCTTAGCAAGTTGTGTGTATCTTTCCACTACCATCTAGAATGCCTGCACCATGCCTAGCCACCAGTTGGTGCTTTCAGGGTTTAAGTACTCCATAAATAGATACAGGCTCTCCCACTCAGCTGCTTTTTCCTGTCTGGTAGTACCTGAAGAGCACTGCCCCTTTGTCTTGCTTTCCATTGGAATGGTTCTGCTTCCCAAATGCATTCGCATCATGCAGTGATTTATTACATGTGTTTCCCAAACACATGCTAAAACCAAGGATGCTAAGTGGCTGACTCCCCAGTTAAGCCATTTGCAGGTTAGGATGAACTCTGCACAAGACATTTTTCCCCCAGTTTGCCTCTCAGCAGATTGCCTCTCAGATGCTTCAGGGAAAGAAACAAATTTTTAAAAGGATTTTTTTGAGGGGAGTGGTGACACCAGTTTATAGATGGGAACTGAGTACTGAAAACTCATGTATATTAATTATATTACAAAGGTAACTTCTTCAGTCTCTTGTTTTGCTGATACATTTCTTTTTTACCATGAGACACATTTTCTTTTTCTTTTTTGAATTTTTTAAATGTTTGTTTATTTTGAGAGAGAGAGAGAAAGTGAGTGGGGAAGGGGCAGAGAGAGGGAGACAGAGGACCCGAAGCAGGATCCATACTGACAGCAGAGAGCCCAATGTGGGGCTCAAACTCATGAACTGTGAGATCATGACCCGAGCTGAAGTCGGACCCTTAACTGACTGAGTCACCCAGGTGCCCCACCATAGCCACATTTTCTAACTGGAATTTATTTTTATTTTTATTTTTATTTTTTAAATGCTTATTTTTGAGAGAGAGAGAGGGAGAGAGGGAGACACGAATCTGAAGCAGGATCCAGGCTCTGAGCTGTCAGCACAGAGCCTGATGTAGGGCTCGAATTCACGGACTGCAAGATCATGACCTGAGCTGAAGTTGGATGCTTAACCGACTGAGCCACCCAGATGCCCCTGACTTTATTTTTAATAGTAAATACTTATAAACTAGATATTTTAACCAGGAAAATAAACACCATATATTAAGTTTTAGCTTTATAGTTCTTGTAATAAAAACAATATATTAAATCAAATATACATATGATTCCTAATTTTTTTCATATTCTGTCATAACTATATTAGCAAAACCCTGGGAAGAAAAATGGCAGAATAAAAAAAGTATATCTCTGGGTGATGGGGTTATTTCTTTTCTCTACATTTCTGTATTTTCTAATTGTTTAATAATTAGCAGACATTACTTTTATATTAAAATTTTATTAAGAATATAGCTTTTGGGGCGCCTGGGTGGCTCAGTCAGTTAAGCGTCCGGGTTCAGCTCAGGTCATGATCTCGCGGTTCGTGGGTTCGAGCCCCGCATCGGGCTCTGTGCTGACAGCTAGCTCAGAGCCTGGAGCCTGCTTCAGATTCTGTGTCTCCCTCTCTCTCTGACCCTCCCCTGCTCATGCTGTCTCTCTCTGTCTCTCAAAAATTAAAAAAAAAAAAAAGAATATAGCTTTTATTCTAATAGAGGGACTGTGGAAATAGAGGTGATATTGAGGGTTTTTTAGAAACCCTATACAAAATTCAGGACTTTTGAGTATCTCATAGTCATTTTAAATTCTGTTTTATTGAGGTATGATTTATTGTAAAATTTTCTAATTTTAAATGTATAAGTCCGTGAGTTTTGACAAATGTATATAGTACTGTAACTAATACCACAATCATGATATATAACATTTTTATCATCCCCCAAAGTTTCCTTGTACCCTTTTGTAATTTGTTGACTCACTCCCCCTAACTCTTGGTCTCTCAGAACCACTGATGACCTTTCTATCAGTATCATTTTACATTTTCTAGAGATCCATATTGAGTATATATAGATTCTTTTGTGCACTCTTTCTTTCCTTTAGAGTGATGTACATTTCATCCATTTTGTTGACTGTATCAGTAATACATTTCTTTATTTTGCTGAATAGTGTTTTATTGTATATATATACAACATGTACTTACTGATGGACATTTGAGTTGTTGCCAGATTAGACTATTTGGAATAAAGCTGCTGTGAACATTCAGTATAAGACCCTGTCTAAATATATATTTTTATTTATCTTGATTAAATACCTAGGAGAGGAATTATGGAGTAATTTGGTAAGTGTATTTTATTTTACAAGAAGCTACCAAACTGTTTTCTAAAATGACTACCATTTTAGATTCTCACAAGCAATGTGTGAGAGTTCCAGTATCTTCATATCCTCACCAACACTTGGTATTATCAGTCTTTTTATTTTTAGCTATTCTTGTGAGTATGTAGTAATATAGCTTCTTATACTTACATTTTCCTTATGATTAATGATGTTGATCATCTTTTCATGTGCTTATTTGCCACTCATATATCTTGTTTGGTGAAGTATTTTTCAAGTATTTTGCTCATTTTAAAAATGAGCAAAATGGGTTGTTTGCAAGGCTCCTGGGTGGCTAGGTTGGTTAAGTTTCCAACCCTTGATTTTGGCTCAGTTCGTGATCTCAAAGTTCTTGAGTTTGAGCCCCACATCAAGGCTCTGCACTGAATGGAGCCTGCTTGGGATTCTGTCTCCCTCTCTTTCTGCCCCTCCCCTGCTCATGCACATGTGCGCTCTCTCTCTAAAAAATAAACATTTTTTGGGGGTTCCTGGGTGGCTCAGTGGGTTGAACTCTAACTTTGGCTAAGGTCATGATCTCGAGGTTTGTGAGTTCAAGCACCATATCGGGCTCTGTGCTGACAGCTCAGAGCCTGGAGCCTGCTTCAGATTCTGTCTCCCTCTCTCTCTGCCCCTCCCCCGCTCACACTCTGTCTCTCTCTCTCTGTAAAAAATAAATAAACATTAATAAATAAATAAATAATAAACATTTTTATAATAAAGAATAAACAATTTTTTAAAAATTGGGTTGTTTTCCTTGTTTTTATTAATTTAGGAGAGACCTTTATATCTTCTGGTCACAACTCATCTATTGGATACATTTTTAAAAATATTTTTTGTGGCTTGTCTTTTCATTTTCTTAGTTTTGAAGGGCAGATTTTTTTATCTTGAGGGTATTAATTTATCTTGCTTATTGTGAGCTAACAGATCCTTTGTTTTATGGTTCATGCTTTTTATGAGCTAAGCAATTTTTATTTAATCCAAGATAACAAAGATTTTTTTCAATGTTTATTTCTATAAGTTTTATTATTGTAGATCATGCTTTTAGGACTACGCTATATTTTGAGATAATTTTTACATATCATTCAAGGTAAGGGTGCATATGACTTTCAGGTTGTGCCAGTTCATATATTAAAAACCTAATCCTTTCTCACTGAAAAGCTTGAGACTTTTGTTATGCAGATCTACTTTGGACTCTATTCTGGACAATTGTCGTCTGTCCTTTCACCAAACCGATATTATCTTAATGACTGTAGTTTTATAAGAAATCTTAAACTCAGATGATATAAATCCTATAATTTTTTTATCTTCTTCAAAATTGTTTTGGCTTTTCTAATATCTTTGCATTTCCATAAAATTATGTAAATAACATCAAGTTCTAAGAAAAGAAAAAGTCCTTTGGGACTTTGACATTGAGTTGAAACTCTACATCATTTTGGGAATTTAGATCTTAATACTATTGAACCTTCTGATCCATGAACATAATATTTGCCTTTATATTTATTTAGGGCTTTTTAATTTTTCTTAGAAATATTTTATGCTTTATAGTATACAGGTCTTTCTCATATTTGTTAAATTTATACCTAAATATTTCATATCTTTGATATCATAAATTATACTCATTTCTTATATTTAGTTTTTGTGGTTTTTATTATATAGAAATGTAATTTTTATATATGGACTTTCTGCCTGTGGCCTTGCGAAACTCACTTATTCTAAATATTTTGCTTTACATTGGATGATCATGTTATCTTAACACAAATATAGTTTAACATTTTCCTTTTGAATGTTATGACTTTTATTTATTGTTCTTGCCTTATTGCATAGCCACTGTTTTCAGGACAATGTATAATACAAGATTTGGGAGCAAATATTACCCTCATGTTTCTCATATTAGGGAGAATACATTCAGTGTTTTCTAATCAGTTATGACTGTTTAATTATGGTTGAAGGCTTTTAATAAATGTTCTTTATCAAGTTGAAGAAGTTCCCTTCTATTTTGAGTATACTAAAAATTTTTACCTTGAACAGTAATTGAATTTTATCAAAAGTTTTTTTCTGCATCTATTGAGATAATCATGTGCCCTTTTGTTTTTAATAGTAAATATGGTGCATTACTGATTGATTGTGGAATATGGATCCAACCTTGTATTTATGGGATAAACCATACTTGGTCATAGCGTGCTATTCTTTAATATACTGTTAATATTTTGTTAAGAATCTTTGTCTTTTTGTTCAAGAGGCATATTGGTCTAAAATTTTCTTTCCACATAATATGTTTATCTAGTTTGGGGACCAGGCTAATTTTGATTCTGATTTCATAGAATGGGTTAGGAGTGTGTCATCAACTTCTATTTTCTGAAAGTCTAAACGTTTGGAGGAAGTAATCAGTGAAGTCATCCAGTCCTCAACAGTTTCAATACGAAGATTTTTTAACTACTAATTCAATTTCTTGAATAATTATAGGGCTATTCAGATTACCTATTTCTTCATGAATAAACTTTGGTAGAATGTGTTTTTAGGGAATTCATCCTTTTCCTCCTTGTTGTCAGATTTATTGGCATAAAGTTGCTTAACTGTACTTTTCAGTGTCTGTAGGATCTTAATGATGGCCTCCTTCCCTTTGTGCTATTAATGGTTTGTGCCTTTTCTTCCTTTTTCTTTTCCAGAATAGTTTGACTAGAGGCTTCCCAATTTTGTTAATTTCTCAGAACCAGTTTTGGTATTGCTGATTTTCTTTTTCTTTCTTTCTTTTTTTTTTTTTTTTTTTTTTTGCCTATATCCTATTTCATTGATTTCTCTTCAGTATTTATTACTTTATTCCATTTCTTTGAGTTCAATTTTCTTTCCTTTTATTAGGGTTTTATTTCTATTTTTGTTTTTGTTTTTGTTTCTTGGTAGAAGCTAGAGATCTTGCTTGTATTCTTTTTTAATATAAGCATTTAATACTTCAAAGTTCCTACCTTAGTGGCATCTACCTTAAGGGCATCCCACAGATTTTAATATAAAAATAATATGATTCATTTTTCATTCCATTCAAACCATTTCCGGATTTCTCTGTGATTTTTTTTAATTTAATCCATCAGTTGTTTAGAAGGATGCTGTTTAATTTCCAGATATTTTGGAATTTTCCCAGGTTTCTTTCATTATTGATTTCTAGTTCATTTATGTTGTGATGAGAAATGCTACTTTGTATATTTAAAACTTCTTGAATTTATTAAGATTTGTTTATGTCTCAGAATATGTTCAACTTGGAAAATGTTCCATGTGCACTTGAAAAGAATGTGTTTTCTGCTACTGTTTTAGTGGAGTGTTTTATAAATGTGATTTAGATTCCATTCATTGAAAGTGTTGTTCATGTTTTCCACGTACTAACCGATTTTGTCATTGTTGTATCCACTATTGAAAGAAGAGTATTGAAATATCCAATTGTAATTGTGGATTTTTAGCTTTTTTCTTTTAGTTCCATGAATTTTTGTTCTGTGTATTTTATTTATTTTTTATTTTGTTAACGTTTATTCATTTTTTGAGAGAGAGAGAGAGAGAGAGAGAGAGAGAGAGAGAGAGAATGAGTGAGAACGAGCAGGGGAGGGTCAGAGAGAGAGGGAGACAAAGAGTTCAAAGCAGGCTCCAAGCTCTGAGCTGTCATCACAGAGCTTGATGCAAGGCCCAAACTCACAAATTGTGAGATCATAACCTGAGCTGAAGTTGGACGCTCAACCGACTGAGCCACCCAGGCACCCCAAATTCTGTGTATTTTAAAACTATCTTATTATTATGAGAACCTAACAGCAGTACACTTCATTTCTGTTTTCCTGGCTTTGTACTATTGATGCCATACATGTTACTCCTTTATATGTTAGAGACCCTATTGTATGTCATATTTTTGCTTTAAATAGTTATCTTTTAAAAGATGAAAAATGAGGGGAAAAAGTCTTTCATATTTATCCACCTACTTACCTTTTCTGATATTCTGTATTTCTTTGTGTAAATCCAAATTTTTATCACTTTTCCTCTGATGGAAGAACCTCCTTTAGTATTTCTTTTAGAGAAGATCTCCTAGCAATGGATATTTTCATATTTTATTTTTCTAAAAAATATCTTATTTAGCAATTATTTCTAGAATGTATTTCCACTGGATAACAAATTCTGAGTGTGTGTGTGTGTGTGTGTGTGTGTGTGTGTGTATTTTTTTTTAATGCTTGATATCGCTCCACTGACTTTTGCCTTGCACGGCTTTAAATAAGTTCACTGTAATTCTTTTATTTTTTATTTTTTTAAGTCTATTTATTTAGTTTGAGAGAGAGAGCAAGAGTAAGTGAGCAGGGAAGAGGCAGAGAGAGAGGGGGAGAGAGAGAATCCCAAGCAGGCTCCACACCCCTAGCACAGAGCCCAATGTGGGACTGGAACTCATGAACTTTGAGATCATAACCTGAGCCAAAGCCAAGAGCCTGATACCCAACCACCTGAGCCACCCAGGTGCACCAATTTCACTATAATTCTTATCTTTATTTTTTGTATGTAATAGAATTTTTCCTCTGGCCACTAAGATTTTTCTCTTTGTCACTGGTTGTCATCACTTTAATTATAATGGTTTTTTTTTAACTTTTATTTATTTATTTTTGAGAGAGGGAGAGAGAGAGTGTGTGAGAGAGAGAGAGAGAGAGAGAGAGAGCACAGAAGGGGCAGAGAGAGAGGGAGAGAGAGAATCCCAAGCAGGCTCTGTGCTGAAATCATGACCTGAGCTGAAATCGAGTCAGAGACACTTAACCGACTGAACCACCCAGGGGCCCCTAGTTATGATGCTCCCTATCATGGTTTTCTTTAGGTTCAACTGCTCATAGTTCATTGAGCTTCTTGGATTGTATTACTTTGTAACATTTGAAATTTTTTTGATCATTATTTCTTCACACTTTTTACCACCACGCCCTCATCCACCTCAACTCCTCTGGGATTCCAGTGTCATATACTTCTTAGACTGCTTGCTGTTATTTCATAAGTCATTAAGGTTCTCTGTCTAATTTTTAATTTTTTTTTCTCTGTGTGCTTAATGTTTGATAGTTTCTTCTGCTATCTCTTCAAGTTCATGGATCTTTTCTTCTGTGGTGTCTCATCTGCTATTAATCTCAGAAAGTGTTTTTCTTTTCAGATATTTTGTTTCTCATCTCTGGAAGACCTCTTTGTGTATTTTTTAAAGCTTCCATTTCTCATCATGCACATGTTTTCCTCTGTTCTCTTGAACATAATAGAAAATAATTATAATAGCTGGTTTAGTGTTTTTGTCTAAAAATTCTCTACCATTTGTGTATCTCTGCATTTGTTTGCATTGATTGATCTTTCACTAGGGCATCTGTCATCTTTTTATGTTTATTTTGCGTGACTTACCACGTTGAGTTGATGCAGGTAACCAAATTGTACATTTTTGGTTGCTGGATTTTGTTATATTCCCTTTCTAGTGCTGGATTTTGTTCCAGTATGCAGTTAAGTTACTTGGATCTTTTGATTTCTTTGAAGCCTTGCTAGAGAAGCCATTATTTGGCGGCTAATTTAGCTCCACTACCAAGACTATACTCTTCTATGGGTTCTACCTAATGCCCTCTGAATTATACACCTGTGTGTTTCCTCTTTGGATGTTGGGAATACAAACTACTCCCAGCCCTGTGTGAACTTCAGAAATTGTTGTGACTATTTCTTTCAAGTGCTTTATCCCTAGCTCTGGGTAGTTTCCTGTTATGTATGCTAAGATTAGTAAAGCCAAGGACTCAGGGGTCCCTTCTGCTTATCTCTAATATAGTTCCCTCCTCTTAGTAAACAGTTCACAAATCCTAGTCACCCTAGCCTCTCCAAACACTGAATTCTGTCTCTTCAACTCAGCAAGACCCCCTGGTTCTGTTTGGGCACCCCCCTCTAGAGCTTTGACCTGGAAACATTTTTCAGGTAGTGATCTGGACATTCATATGCCTCATCATGTTTGTTTTCCTTCTTTCAGGAATTATTGTCCTACACACCTTGTTGCCCAGTGTCTGAAACCCAATTTTTTATTTATCTATTCCAGTTTTCTTCCTGTTTAAGGCAGGAGGGTAATCTGATCCCTGACATTCCATCAGGCCTGAAATAAGAGTTTCTTTATCCTTTCCCTATTTTGATCCCTACCTTCAACATATGTAGCATTCAGATAAGACTTTAAAGGCAAAACAAGAAGCAAATTACTGTGATGGAAGAGGATCTGAGGCCCCAAGTATCTCTACTGTAAAAGACATAATTAGTTGCAGAAGAAGAATGAACACTAGTAAGTTGACCAGGTACCTGACATTGATTTGGAATTAGAATCCCATGACTCTAAATGAGCCATGAAGGCCACACTTTCTCTTCAGTAGAAGTGGTGGTTTTTCTAAGGAATTGATTTTGAAAGTCACTTGAGAATAACTCAAAAACAGAAAAAGAAAAGAGAAGAAAAAGGCATCTTAATGATCTAAGGAACCTTTACTATTTCTAACCCATATCATCTCTGCTAGATGGCCACCCACCCTCTGCTTACACATGTTCTGTGTCCAGGCAGTGCCACCTCTAAAAGGACCTGTTCTAATACATAAGTACTTGGTCATTTGGAACCTTCTCTGTACCAATCACCCAAATATCTCTTCCTTTATGTTCCTCCTATTTATTTGCTTTATCCCCCTGGAAACATAGAATACATTGTGTTAAATTATTGACAATGATTTTGAGATCTCCTTCAAGTCTTTTTTGTCTGGATTAAAATCCTCTTGTTTCTTAAAAAGAGCATGGCTTTCAGACCCTCTCCCCATAATTAGTCATTTATCCTCTGGGCAAACGCTAATGTGTTACTTTTATGCTTAACATCTGATAGCCAGAAATAAATACTCTACTTTAAACATAGAGTGAATGGGTCAATTATTTCCCATGGCAAGGAAACAAGACTTCTGTTAATGCAGATTAAGGTGTATTAACTTTTGTCAAATGTGGAGAGATTTAATTTCTTAGGTATATCTCAAATCGTAAGTAATTTAGAACATATTTATTTCCTAACCTCACTGATATATGAGGAGCAGAGGTGATCACAGGAAACCCATTGGTTCATCCATCTCTCTGGGCTTTAGGTAAAGAAATGTGCTGGTTTTAGATCACTTCAAAAAAAAATCAGTGTAACCTTTTATTCCCTGAATTAAAGCAGGTGCCTGCTGCTTGAGGTGATCACTTTTCCCTGGAAATTTCCTATCAGCTGCTAGCAGACAAGAGGTACTATGAAGAATGGAAGTATTTTTTAAAATCCCTGTCAACAGTGAGAATGTGGAGCCAATCTAATATTTAGACAGAAACTTACTCATCTTGGATTCAATGCTGTAATCAGGATATTCATAGTCAGAGAAAGTGGCCTGATAGGTATATCCATTCCTAGAACCATTGCGGGGTAAGAAAATAAAGATGTCTCCAGATTCTTAAGAACCAGGTTGGAAAGATTAAACCATGTGTCACCATTGTGGGGTAAGAAAATAAAGGTGTCTCCAGATTCTTAAGAACCAGGTTGGAAAGATTAAACCATGTTTCACACATCAGTTGATTTCAGAGGAGTAAATAGTCATAGAATTGGAGAGTTGGAAAATATTTTAGAAATCCTTGATTTCTGCTCACTTTATGAATACAGGAAATGACACCCAGAGAAGGAAAACTGTTTCCACATGGTCACATAGTTGGTTTGTGGCAGAACAGGCTTTCTGGTGCCCTAGTCACACTTCTACTATACTATTTGGAATGTTTCTTAAAATTACTTCTCAGGGCGCCTGGGTATTTCAGTTGGTTAAGTGTCCAACTCTTGATTTGGACTCAGGTCATGATCTCATGGTTGTAGTCCATGCTGTGCATGGAGGCTGCTTAAGATTTTCTTTCTCTCCCTTTGCTCCTCCCCTGCTCACATGCATGTGCTCTCTCTCTGTCTCTCTGTCTCTCAAACAAACAAATTACTTCTAAAAAGGGCTCAGAAAAACAGTATATATGTACATAATTGTATTCATATTAATATAATTAAGACAAAAAAAGGACAAGCAAAACTTCTATGAGAGAAATGTCTCAAAGAGTATAGGGTGGAGAAGAAGACAGGGGGCCTAGAATTAATTATCCCTTAGGGGCACCTGGGTGGCTCAGTGGGTTAGGTGTCCGACTTCAGCTCAGGTCATGATCTCACGGTTTGTGGGTTCAAGCCCAGCGTCGGGCTCTGTGCTGACAGCTCAGAGCCTGGAGCCTGTTTCAGATTCTGTATCTCCTTCTCTCTCTGTCCATCCCTGCTCACGCTGTCTCTCTCTCTCTCTCTCTCAAAAATAAATAAAACATTTAAAAAATTGTTTTAAAGAATTAAGTATCCCTTAGGTACCTATCGCTTGTTTCAGTTTTCAAAATGCTTGCAAAGTGTGTTGTTCTGTTCGCTCCTCATTACAACTCTGTGAGCTAAGTAGGCAGGTGGGACCTGAAGGCACAATGTGGGTGATGTGGCTTAAACAAGGCAACCCAAGTCTAAGTGGCAGAGTCAGGAGCAAAGTCTAGGTTATTAAACCTTGTTCAGGGCTGTTTTCACTGTACAATTCTCTGCACACCGTGATTAATTATGATCCATCCCTAAATTATAAGTCTACCTGCTCTTACGTGGGCAGTTCTGTGACCCTCTGCTAGCTCAATTAATGGCCGCCAAGTCTCTATTCACATCGTGTTTAATTTTTAATTTGGTCTGCCCTTATGCATTCTAATTCATGAGAGCAACATGCTATTGTACAATGCCGTGGTGTTGTACAATCGGACTCATTTCCGTGCTGCCACTTATTAGCTGTGTGAGTTGGGCAACACATTAGTAGCCTCTTTAAGCTCCTGTGCCCTCATTCATGAAATGAGAAAAATACCGCTTATGTGGTGTTGTTCATAGGAGGATAAAATTACTAATGAGGGATGTGTCTAGTAGGTACCTGGTGACTCCTCTCCCCTTGATAAGCCTTCCCTGCTCCCACTCGCTCTTCCCAAACTTCAGCTCTGTGATCCCATTCAACTCTCCAGTAGACATGCATTACTTCTTTATGAGTTTTCTTACACTTGTCCTCAATTAATTTAAAATGCTTTATTAAGCATGACACATTGTTCCCTCCATTCATTCCATAACTCTTCATTGATTTCCTTCCATATACCAGGCACTTGAATACAATAGGTACAACTGGACAGAACATAGACCTAGATAGTTGTGGCCCTTCACCTTGTGATGCTTACATTCCAGAGAAGAGACCAGGACTAAAGAGATAAGTGAACAAATGAAATGCAGCTTGTGAAAACGTGCTGTGAAGGAAATAAAGAGTGTTGGGGCAGAGGATCATGGTTGATGGGCAAGGTGAGAGTCTGGCATGGCACAGATATTAAGCTTAAAGTGTAAGTAGAATGTTTTTTTACTACTAATTTTTCATCACGTTAGGAAAAGATAAAGAACAGAATGGCCACAGGCCTGGAGGCTCAAAAAATTATGGCATGTATGGGGAAGATACTCTCAGCATGGCTGGGACAATCTTCCTGGAAGAATGTAGGGGCATAGTGGTGGGACGAGGCTGCCATCATCTATGGCCAGATCACAGAGGGCCTGGAATGGCCATGCATGACCTTGGGTGGAAAATAAGAGTAAAATACTCAAATCATTTTTCTTGAGGTTTTTAGCAGGATATATTTTTATTTGCTTGTTTTTGAAGAAAAAAATTATATTAGCTTTTTGACTAATCACTGCCCATCCCCTTTACCTTCTTATATGTGAATTTATAGTTCTTTATAAAATGTAGGTGATGTAATCCATCTGGCATAAAGCAGATTTAAAAACTGTATTTCCTGGTTCTGAATCCAGGAGTCACTCCTTGATCCTTCTATTGCTTGATCTCTGAAGGATCTGTATTGTCAACTGGGTCTTCTGGAAGCTGTTCTCTCTGAACCATTGGGGTAACATTTCATGAGTCTTCCCTTCCACTTCTCAATGCTGACTGTATAAGCATCTCGTGGACCCTCTTCTCTCTACATAGGATCGCTGGGTCATTTCATTCACTTCCATGGATTGGGCTGCCAACTGACGGATCCCAAATTTGCATAGCTGAGATGTTTCTTTTGAGTTCTAGAGAGTTCCATTTAAATATCCCACTTGGTTTCAAAATTGACCTCCTCATCTTTTCTTCTAAATCTGCCCCTACCTCTTGGATCACTACATCACCCATGTGTATCATCCTCCTTTCCTCCGGTTACAATGCAGACCTTAGCACATCACTCTTCTGCCTGAATTCTTCACTGGCTGCTCATTGTCTTCACGTAAAAAGACACTGTTGCAGATAGTCCTTCACTGTCTGACTTAGCCTACTTCCGTACCTCCCCCTGCACCTCACACTCCAGGTCTGTTCGTGCCTGTGAACGTGGGGTGTTCTGACATAGTGCCATGCTATGATAATAATGCCAACAACAATTGTTCCTGTTTATGCAGGGACAGCTGTGTTCAAGACACCATGCCAAAGCATCTTACTTATCTTCATTATCTTATATGGTCTACACATCAACCCTATGAGGTAGGTACCTGTCATGTCCCTATTTTTGTAAGCGGACACTAAGATGTGGAGGTTAAAGAATTCACCTAGTCTGGCAGTTACTAAGAACCAAAGCCAGAACTCCTACTGCGAAGCATGATGCTATGTTGCTTCTCAAATATCTCACACAGCTGTTCCCTCTGCCTGGAATTTCCTCCTCTCACCTGTTTATTTTGACGGGGTGACTCCGATGTCACCTCCTTCAAGAAGCCAGGCCCTTCTTCACTGTGGTGAAGTACTCTCGCTATACTCTCAGGAGTCATATACACTATCATCTCTCATTTCATTTTCTTCCACTAGACCGCTAGCCCAAATCACATTCATTCTTTCATACCCAGGACCTAGCACAGTGCCCAGAATATGGTCAGAGCTTCATACAAACTTTTGGAATAATAAGATTTTGATGGAAGCCTCAATTCCCTCATTTACTGGCTGTGCGACCTCTGGTAAGAAATTCAATCAGTATCTCTGGTGTTATTTGCCTCATGTATAAAATAAAGAAGTTGGATCGTAGCAGTGGCTCTCCAAGTGTGTAGTATCAGTTTCAGGATCTCCTGGGAACTTGCTGGAAATAAAAATTCTAGGGCTCTTCCCCCAGACCTGCTGAATGAGAATCCCTGGGGGTGGGGGCCCAGACACTTGTTTA
Organism: Cryptoprocta ferox; assembly: GCA_028646485.1. Classification (NCBI taxonomy): domain Eukaryota; kingdom Metazoa; phylum Chordata; class Mammalia; order Carnivora; family Eupleridae; genus Cryptoprocta; species Cryptoprocta ferox. Next base: position 31,134,030 of record CM053565.1, read on the forward strand.
GCAAGACCTCCCGGTGACGCTGATGCATGGCAGTATTTAAAACCACCACACTAGGGACTGGAAAACTAAGGCCTGAGGGCCCATGAGCCAAATCCCACTCAAGTCCTAGTTCTTTTTTTTTTAATGTTTGTTTATTTTTGAGAGAGAGAGACAGAACATGAGTGGGGAGGGACAGAGAGAGAGGGAGACACAGAATCCGGAGCAATGCCAGGCTCCAGGCTGTCAGCACAGAGCCTGATGCGGGGCTTGAACCCACGAACCGTGAGTTCATGACCTTAGCTGAGGTTGGATGCTCAACTGACTGAACCACCCAGGCATCCCTTTTAAAGAAAAGCCTTGCAGTAAATGATTGGCTCACTGATGGACCTTCCAGTTCTCATTCCTTGGTGATAAGTCCAGTGTGTTATCTCTGAGTGATGTGGACTGCCAGACAGGAGACCTGAGTCTCCTGTTATTTCTGTTCTCCAAACCTTAGTCTTCTCAGCTTGAAAAATGACACCAGGGTAAGCTTGCTGAATCAGTCAGGGTCCAGTTAGGAAAAAGAAAAGCCATCAGCTCATTCAAACAAAGGGGATTTAATACAGGGAGTTGCACAGATGTTTGGAAGCCAAAGGTGCAAAAAGAGGGAGCCAACACAATGTGGCATGAATAAAAACAGAAAGCAGCGCCTGCTCTTAGAACTCAGGGATCCAAAAGGAAGAGGCCACAAGGAAGAATTTGGGACCCGGGAGGTGGGCCTTGAGGGACTGAGACTTAAATCTATCTCTAAGGAGGCAGGTGATATGCTCCTCATACTGCTAAGAAGGTGGTGCCCTGTGGCTGGCCCTTGGATGACCAGGGAGGCAGAGCTTTATAGTTTCAGGAATGAGTAAAAGAGTGTGGCTCAATGAGTGCTTGGACTGTCAGGCAGCTTGTAGTCCAGCAGATGCCGGGAGGACAGCCTGGTGGATACAGCTCTGTAGCTGGAGACTGCGGCAGGGTGGTTCACCCCTGAGGCCGCTGGGGGAGGCTGAAGAGCAAACTCGTATCTTCTCCTTGCTCATGCCGCCATAGTAGCATGGACAGATGCTGAAGATGGAAGGAGCCCGCACTTTCCCCCTCCCAACCTCCTAACAGGAAGCCAGCTGAAAGGGAGCTAAGAAATGCAGCATATAGAGTCCCAGCATCACAAAACAGAGAATGGAAAGTGGGACGGAGAGTCTTGGCAAGGGGGACAGAGAGAGACAGGCAAATAAATAAGCAGCATAGGCAGTCTGATGATATTCCAGGTCCCTCACTCCAGGTCCCTCACTCCATGAAGAATTGCATTATGTAAATATGTGGTTATATAGTTATGCCACGGGTCCGCTCAGGCCTCTGATAGCCACTCCAGATACTATCGAACATAACCATCCTCTAAACATGGTCTTAGTCATGACCCCTAATATCAGGGCAATGAAGGAGCCTATATTTTAGGTTGAGAGAAGAATAAAGAAAAGAAACACACTTGTTTTTTGAGCACTACTTACCTCCCAGGCATTGTTTACAAATACAATAATAGATTGAATTTCATTCCTTCCAGGAATGTTCCAAGTGCAGACTCTTCTTTTGTCATCTGTAGTCACTCCAACTCAGGGACTTCACAGGAGGCCTACTGGCTTCCAAGGCCTGTGCTTCATCCTAAGGCAGCCTTTCAGCCTGTCATTCATCGTGACCCATCCCGGCTACCCTGTTCTCTATCCAGCTGAGCTGTGGACCACACTTACTGTTTGTTTTTTATTTAACAAATGCAATTCTTACTTTGTGTTCTAAGAGCTTTTCAAACACTGATTCATTCAATCCTCATAGCCATCCCATGATGTGGGTGCTGTCATTGGCCATATTTTACAGGTGAGGAGTTGAGACGTGAAAAAAATCATTCTCTCAAGGTCACACGCTGGTGAAGTGGTAGAGCCAGGGGATTGGATTGGACTCGGGCTTCAGACCCCACTAATTGCCACACTAATATATGTTGGACCCCCTGTACCCATCGCCCAGTGTGGTCACATCTAAAAATGCCACCATATTTGTTTCATCTCTCTCTCTCTCTTCTAAGAATAAAGCTGGATTACAGTTAAAGGCATCTGGGTACCTCTTTTTAATCCTCTTCCTTTTCTTTCATACCTAAAGTAAAACCACTATCCAATATTTTGTATGTATCATTCCCATGCAAGCTTTTTATCATATATTTTTACTGTATTTGCATATATATATCCATGAAACAAATTATAGTAGGATTTCCATGCTGTTAATCATTATGGATATGGTTTCCTATAATACATATCTTTCTGTAACTTTTTTTTTCCTTTTTTCACCAAACATGTTTGTGAGATTTATTTATATTGATAGATGCATTGGGTTTTAGTTCAGTTAACTGTTGACTAGCAGTCCATTTTATTGATTTACTATGATACTTTTTTCATTCTGCTGTTGAGCAATTAAGGTATTTCTGATTTTTCACTGTTACAAACAGTATACAGTGAATATTCATCTATATTGCTTCTTGGGCACCCATGTAGATTTATACCAGGAATTTTATTTCTAGATAGTAGGTTACAAATAGCTTCAATTTTAGTAGATACTGCCATGGTGCTCTCCAAATTGATTGTGCTCACATATGGAATATTAATTAATGTCCTTATACAACGCTGGGATTAGTATTATTGGGCTTTTGAATTTTCTGTTTGATGGGACCAAAATAGCATCTTCTGGTTGTTTTCTTTGGGTTCATATGGATGAGTTGAGCCACAGGATGCAATTTTACTGCTTCACATCTTTGTGCTTGCTGTTTCATTATGCCTGGAATATTCTCCGATTTCTTCCCTTCACAACATGTATTTTTCTTCGATGACCCAAACTCAAAAATTCCTCTGAAACCCCTGATGGTCCTCCTTCCTCCAAATGCATTTTTGCTGCTCTCTCTTTTGTTCCAGAGTACTATGATCCTAGCTAGGGTAATGTGTATGTCAGTTGTCATTGCAGAATTATTAACAGCATCCCTTTCATTCTCAAAAGTGACCCAGTTTGGACAACAAGTCATTAGTGACCTTGATGTTAACTCCATCATGGCCTGAACTGCAGTTTATAGATTGCCCATTTTTCCCCCTTGCAAATCTGAGTTCCCCTAGACCACTGATAGGTTCATCCAAAGGGCCTGACTCCTAGTCATTGCCCAATAAATGTTTGTTTCAGCCAGCCACACCTTTGTCATCCAGAAGGAAGGTTTTTGGTCACTCATGTCTTATTCTTTTTTAATGGAGCCTGATTTGGTCCAAACCAAATCAGCAATTGTAAAGAATCCTTCCTCTGTAGCAGGCATATCCCATTTCTTATTTGCACTTTGCCAAGAAGACACCATGAAACCAAGAGCTTTATGTTTTCACTTCAAGTTTTATTTAAGAGTTGAGTTTCATGAGATAATTAGAATATGCCATTGTATTTCCCACATGCAAAAAGAGATACAAAGCCTCATAGACTAGAATTATTCAGGGAGCTATCAAGTAGACCCATGCAGAAAGGGAATTGCTCTTCAAAGAAGGTGACTTGCAAAGTGAAAATAATAATAATAAAGTGATATTGATAGTCTTTCGTTGCCATGGAAATACGAGTTCATCTGCTCCTGTTACTATGTGGTTCATTTCACTATATTAGGTTTCAAAGAAAATCACATACCCAGCTATATTTTTAACCATATCTGGGATTTAAAACATTCACTGGGCTGTAGTGCTAGTGGGAAAGCACAGAATTATGCATTTCAGCTTGTGCACTGATATGACCTCCCTGTTGGGTTTAGAAGGCAGAACAGTCAGTGCTTTCAACTTAATCCATTTTTATTTGTGTGTATGAGATTAGAGATGTTTGCTGTGCCCATGGCGGCTCCTGTATTTTTCAGAGTGCTTCCAATTCTAAATTCCTGTACCTTTGTTAAAACTCTGTATTGCACTGAAAATATGTTCACAGTAATTATATCTCACAGATGCCAAGGGAGTCAGATAATGTCAATTTCTTATTTTTAACTTTGTCAGTTTATTCCACCATATGATTTGTGGATTGAGCAAGTTAGTACAAAGAGGGGAGTTGAGGGGTAGAGGGAGAGACACTGGCATTTATTGAACCCTTGATATGACCAAGGCTCTGTGTGAAGAATCTGTCAATTACTATTTTCTTTAATCTTTAAGATGTTAGAAACCCTTAATTTATTTTACCTTTATTTATTTTGAGAGAGAGTGAGAGAGCACATACAAGCAGGGGAGAGGCAGAGAGAGAGGAAGAGAGAGCATTCCAAGCATGTTCTGCACTGTCAGTACAGAGGCCAATGTGGGGCTGGATTGCATGAACTGTGAGATCATGACCTGAGCCAGAATCAAGAGCCAGACGCTTAACCAACTGAGCCACCCAGGCACCCTAAGATGTTAGAAACCGTTGATTTAAAAAAAAAATATTTGGGAAATTCAGCACTAGATTGCAATTTGCATACGATCTTTCATACAATTAGTTATCAAATCCAATACTGTTCCCAATATATAGTGATGAATTGATGAACATTATCTATTAATAGACATTTACATTATTGGGTATAAGAAAGCATGTTGGAGTCATTGTCAACCACCTCATTATAAGCCAGCTATTTTCGTCTTGGCTCATGCCTTGATGTATGCCCAAGGATTCCATATTTAAAGTAGAAACAGAAATGGAGTCCAGTTTGCACCCATTCACATGTGACTCCTCAGTTCCCACAGGACCAAAGCAAGTTCCCATTTTTATCCTGAACATCTCTTTCTCACCTCTTCCACTCCCCAGGGACAGCTCCTGAGTCCACACTCTTTCTCACTTCATTCCATTAATGTTATCCAATGGTTTTGCAACTCATCATTAAGACAGAAAGGTCAACAGGCCCTACTGCATGATCTTTAAAAGGCTGATAATGTCAAGATAAATGCATTCTCTTAAATCTGTTTTTAAAGGCCAGAATCATTCATGCATTTCTGGGAGAGGATAATGACATCAGAATTATTACCGGGAGCCAGTCCCTACAATCATTAGGACCAGCTAAGATTTACTGCTTAGCTGGACAGAAGCCTCTGCCACCAAAAAAGCCTGTTTTCCATCATTGGTGAACTCAATTTGAGGGTGTAAGAGCAAGTCATTACTTTGTACTATGTAACAAAGGAATACACACTCTATGCAAATGAGCAGATGCCCTCACTTGACATAAAAATTCTTGACTTTTAAAAAGTCTTTCTCTCTGAAAGTATACATATAAAGTGTGTGGGATAAACACACGGGTAATATTGGGATACAATGAACTATCAAGGAACTCTACTTTTTAGTTCAGCCACACGGCTTTTTTATACTTAGATTTGAAAGTGTATGGCTTTCGGTACCTGGGTGTCTTGGTCAGATGCGCGTCTGACTTCGGCTCAGGTCATGATCTTGCAGTTCACGGGTTCAAGTCCCACATCAGGCTCACTGCTGTCAATGCAGAGCCTACTTCGGATCCTCTGTACCTCTCTCTGTGCCCCTCCCCCGCTTGAGCTCTCTCAAAAATAAATAAATAGTTTTTAAAAAGTATATGGCTTTCAGGTGGCTAAGGAGTTGTGAGTTTCTTGGAAATATTTGGGAACGGGGTTTAATGGCTTATACTTCTTAATTTCTTTACTTCCCTCCTGAGATTCAGATTCAAGCCTACTGTGAGGCACCCACTGTAGGCCAGACACCATGCCAAATGCTTTGTATCTTATTAGTCTCCCACAACACTGAGAGGAATATCATTTGTGTGACAGGATAGAAATATCTGGTATATTACAGTTGAGAAACAGATGAAGCCTTGAGGGATTGAACAACCTGCCCAAGGCTCTGTGATTTAGGCCTTTTAACTTCCACATCCTGTGCTTTATTATTATACAGTCGGCTTCAGTCCCAATAGGATTCTGGTCAAGGTAAGGCCACATGAGGCTCTAAATCAGTGTTGTTTATTCTAGAATCAGAAAAAGTCGTCCAGTATTGTGGGGATATGGATTTGTCAGCCAAAGGATGTTTTGAGATGATTCCTTGAGAACTTAATCTTGAGATGGTAATTGTCCATCTCCTGTGATGGTCATCCCTAAATTAGGTAAGGCAGGGATCCAGGAAGCCTAACTGGGCCCCTTTTGTTTCTTGGGATGTTGTAGAGGAGACATGAGACAGAAAGATTTGAGGTGAACCTCAGCAAGAAATAAACATAAAAGGGCCCAATTAAATTATTTGATAAACTTACAACATGAAACTAAAGATGTTCAGTGTTTGCCAGTGGAAAACCTTATATGCTGACATGTTTGGGCCATTAGAGCACCCTCAAACAAAATGAACCATTAATTCTAAAGAATATAATTGAACAGGGTTTGGCAGGGCGGGGACAGGGAGGTGATGTAAAACCAGGAAAATATGTTCCCTAGGCCTCCATCTGGGAAGAGAGATTTAGTGACAAGCTACGTGGGGGAAAAGGTAAAAACTGAAATGTAAAAGTTAGCTTTCGGCTCTTCATGACCCTAAAAGGCATGCCATCAAGGCAGAAGTTTCCTGGGCACCCAAAATGCCAAAAGTTTGTGGATGCGAGTTAGAGAAGGGGACAGACTACTTAAGTCAAGATTATGTCCACAGTCCTGTCTTGACTAGCACCGCCCCTCAGTGGCTCTCAGCACACATGTGCTTTCATTCTAATGTCCAGGTATTCATTCTAGATGCTTTTATGGGTTCCAAAGCCAGCCCAAGGCAGCAGCTGCCAGCATTTACAAGTGATGCAGTTGGTTGGCAGAATCTTACACCAGGAGAGACCCGCTGCTGAATTTAAAGTGGTAATTTCAGTTGTACCTCACTTAATACCAAAGATGTACCCTTGAAAGACTTTGATTCATGGAATAGTCAATTCATTGCTTATTTTGAGCACTGATTTTTTTAGTCATTTTATTTTATTTTATTTTATTTTTAACTTTATAGTTTATTGTCAAGTTGGTTTCCATATAACACCCAGTGCTCTTCCCCACAAGTGTAGCATCTGGTAAATCACTACTTATGAAATTATGTTTAATACTGCCTTAACCTAATGAAATAAAATAATTCTGTTGAGTAGTAAAAAAAAAAAAAGAGACTTTGATTCAGTCATTGTTTTACAACTACATCTTCACTGAAATGCCACAAAGCGTGAAATGTATCAAAGAAGTCTCTTTTTTTTAATGTTTATTTATTTTTGAGAGACAGAGAGAGAGAGAGAGAGAGAGCATGAGAGCGAGCGCATGCGTGCACATGAACGGGGGAGAGGCAGAGACAGAGGGAGACGCAGAATCTGAAGCAGGCTCCAGGCTCTGAGCTGTCAGCACAGAGCCAGATGCGGAGCTCGAACTCACAAACTGTGAGATCATGACCTGAGCCGAAGTCGGACGCTTAACCGACTAAGCCACCCAGCCCCTCAGAGAAGTCTCTTTTTAATAAAATCCAGAATAGTTCCATGAAAGGTGTATATAGATTGATAAAATCACCTTCTGGTGTACTTTTGCTGTTAATTGGCTTTATATAAAATGGGTTTGTTTGGAAGTGAAAGCATAGTAGATGTCAGTTTCATTATTAGTAAATACTGATTCCGCACCTATGTTTTCCTTACTAAAAAACTGAAGGTATAAGATTTTGGCCATATATAACTCTGCGGCCCCTGCATTTTGTTAATAACACCATAATACTCCATGGGGCTTTTAGCACCGACATTAAAAGGAGGTCATCTGGTTCTCACCTTTATTGTCTCATTTATCTTCCTATCCCTGGGAGGCGTGAAGTCAGATATTATAACTTGCATTTACAGGGGGGAAGTTCCGAAAAGGTCAGCCAACATAAAGCAATAGTCAGCCAGAGGGCTCCAGAGAGAACGCAGGTGGGCACAAATTAGTCCAGCCCACCAGTGTTTGTTGGAAATCTGATCCCGGAGGCCCTTGGTACAGAAGCCCAAGAAAAGCGAGGTTCTATCAAGTGATTTCCCTTGTCTCCTACTTGTCCTGCTCTGCCACTTAGTAGAGACACCATGTGACCGTGGGCAAATCACTCAACCCCTCTGACTCACGGCTATGCTATTGGAAGAGTGCAGAGAATGACATCTGACTTAACTTCAGGAAGACACTCCTTCCCAAGAGAGATGGGCACGGGTTTGGATTAGGAGTGAGGGAAAGAGTGGGTTGAGGGGTCATTGTCTTGCCTTCTGCAGAATGTGGCAAAGTCAGTCCGTCCTGACCTTAGGGTTTCTTTCCTGCCTAAATAGACTTTTCAAATTTAACTTCTAAGGGGGAGTGTCTTCTCTCCCCAATTTTATTGCAAAGTTCAACTTTCTCAGGATCCCATCCTAGAACCTGGAGCAACAGGATTCTGCAAATGTGTGCTGCTCAGGGAAGGTTGAAATGATCTTCAGTCTTTGTACATAATGGGAAGAGCCAGAGAAAGTGTGGGATTTGGGCTCCCAGAGCTCCCCGCTGGGATAGGCTTCAGAGAATTATAGTTCAAACTCCTCTTTTTACAGAAAAAAAAAAAAAAAAAACCTAAACAAAACAGAGATCCAGGGGTGATATTCCAAGAAGGAAGGCAGCTTGTTGCATTTCCTTTCCCTGAGGAGGGTTCTTTCCTTCTGGTACCGGCCTTTATGTATGAAAACTTGAGGTCATTGGGACGATTGAAGTAGAAAAGAAGGGACGGTGGTAGCCGCCATTGAGCAGAGGAGCGTGAAGTTCTGTTGTCAGGGAGGCGAAGACTCCTCACGTCTGAGAGGACAGAGCCTCAGAATGATTGGATTTTGCCTAAGTGCGTACCCCAATTTGTGAAGCCAGGATACTCATCTACATGTGGCCCCCAAACCTGCATCACTGTGTCTAAAACTCTGTCCTTAGACTTCATTACTGAGACAAATCCACTCATGACTGAGGGCCCTTATCTGCCAGCATCTTTACCTCAGAAAACTTGGAGAAAGACTGCTGTGTTCCCCTCAGTTTAAAAGATTTTTTTCCTGGAGCACCTCGGTGGCTCAGTGGGTTAAGCAACCAACTTTTGATTTCAGCTCAGGTCATGATCCTGCGGTTCATGAGTTTGAGACCTACATTGGGCTCCTCCCTGGTGGTATGGAGCCTGCTTGGGATTCTCTCTCTCTCTCTCTCTCTCAAAAATAAATAAAGTTAAAAAAAATAAAAGATATTTTTCCTTTTATATATATACACATAATTAAATTATATTACATTAAAAACATATACACCAATATATACTATGTATGTGTATATATAGTATGTAATATTTTAAATATTTTTATTTTATTATTTTTATGCACACACATATATATGTATATATGTATACTCTTTTAAATGTTTATTTTTATTTTATTATTTTTTTAGCCTTCTACCTGGCCATCAAAAAAAATATAAACGTACACTCCAGTCCTGTTCTGCTCCTTTTGCCACCTGTTTCCTCAGCCCCTCTGCCTGTGTCTCAGCCCTTCCCTGTTATCATCATCCCCCTGTTTGCTTGAAAAGAAATCATCAAATTCATTTGTCTCAACAAAGTTGCCTATCACATTCTGAAAAGGCTGGTATTTTATGCATGTTTCACTTCTCTACAATCAAAAAAGTTTTAAGATAAATGAGGACAGGAAAGGTGTTCATGAATAGAAATGGCAGTGTCCTGATTTTGTCTCTTCCCATCTAGGGGCCTTATCCATTCGGTTCAAGTGACAGATTTTTTTTTTCAAATTATCCCCTTTTAAAAATGCAGTGTATTCGAAGCAGAAAACCATCTAGTCCTATGTGAATGAGTCTTAGGGAAATTGCTTTCTGTTATCAATATTTTTCAGCAAGAGTCACAGTGAAGAATGTGTCCATTCTGAGGTGTTTTCTGTTTCTCCTTTGAGATCTTATGTATTAATCATTGTGAAATTCTGAGCCATATAAACTAGCATTGAGTCCTTTTGCAAGATCTGTGACAATAAGTGAATTAGCTTTCTCCCCCTCCTTGTTACTATGAGTTTTGGAGGACAGTGGGGCAGGACTCTTGTTGTGACATGTCATGTGTCCCACGGGATCTGTTTGGGGTACTTGTCCACCAAACAGAACTTAGCCCTTTCAATCAGATGCACCCTTAGGAGCATCACCACTTTGAGGTAGAACAAGTATTTTAAAGTCAATAAATACTAGACTTCCCATTTTATCTTTAAAAAAAAAAGCATCCACGGAAAGTCAGCTGTAACATGTTAAAACTGTGCACTCCAATATCCTCTGACTCCCTGCTGATAATAACGATGATCATTCTCATTTCATGATCATCATCACATCGTCATTACCACCATCACCTATCGTGGCTCTGACTTATTAAGCAGATACTATGAACGAGACACTATTCTAAGCACCATGCATATTTATTATTTCCAATCACTACAAGCCTATAGGATAATTATTCGTGATTATCATCATTTTAAGAAAACTAAACCTTAGAGACAGGAAGTTGTCTGCTTTCCGAGGAGGCCTGAGCATCATCTGTGGATGAGGAGGTAGCTTGTCAGGATCCCAGAGTGCATCTGGATATCTTCTGATACATCACTCTGCTTCTCCTTTGACTTGGTTTACTTCCTCTGCTTCTCCGTGGTTTGGGATTTCTGCCAATGGCTTTGCCGCACCTGATCCCAGCTTGTGATTTGACAGCCCCTCGGTACCCGTAGGCTTATAGTGATGGTTACAGTGCCCTAGTCCTTTGTGAATGAGCCTTAGAGCAACTGGTGGCTGGGACAGCAGAAGATCTAAACTGCATTTAGTAGGCTTGCCATTATTACTTAATACCTTCAACGTGGCTCCATTTCATATATGTGACTATGTCTAAGTAAGAATAAGAAGATTATGTGTTCAATCCATGACTGAGATTAGTACAGTATAAGAAATATCTCCTCAAAAGGGGATGTTCTCCTTCTGGCTATTGAGGATTAGCTTGTATCAGATCTTTCCTTTTGCTGAGAGCTAGATAACATGCATAAAATATTTTTTTAAATATCTCAGAAGAGGTCGGAGAGCCAAGGCTGCCAGTGCCTCAGAGGCCAAGAGTCCAGACCGGAGCATTGTGCAGAATGAAGTAGAAATAAAGTTTGATGAGATCATGGCTGAAACTTTTCTAAAACTGATAATACACTAGCCCACGTATCCAAGACATTTGACAAATGGAAAGCAGAATAAAAGAAAAGAAAAACACATCTAGGGATAGCATAGCAAAATCGTTAACAAAGGCAAAGTGAAAATCTTAAATACAGAGGGAAAAACTGTATTACTTTCGAAGAAGGAGCAATAAAACAGATTTCCCCGTCTCACCAGATAAACAGAATGACATTTTTAAAGAATTAAAGAAAATTATAGAAATCCTGATACTCTCTACTAAGTGAAAATATCCTTTCAACATTAAGGCAAGTAAACATCTTTAGACAGACAGAAACCAGCAGAATTGCAATAAAGAAAATACAAGGAAGTGCTTCAGGCAAAAGAAAATGGTCCCCTGTATGCAAGCAAGAAAATTCAAGAATGTGTGAAGAAAAAAATGTACATCTAAGTTAATATTGACTCTACAGGGGTGCCTGGGTGGCTCAGTCGGTTAAGTGTATGACTTCGGCCCACATCATGATCTTGAAGTTTGTGAGTTCAACCTCACGTCAGGCTCTGTGCTGACAGCTCAGAACCTAGAGCCTTCTTCAGATTCTGTGTCTCCCTGTCTTTCTCTGCCCCTCCTCAACTCATGCTCTGTTTCTCTCTCAAAAATTAATAATTAAAAAAAGTTTTTTTAAATGTTGACTTTCCAAGGCAATAATGAAAATAAAATACTAACAGTATTATTTTGGATTTAAAATGTATGCAGAGTTACAGTACCTCAAAAGTAATAACCTAAAATATGGGAAGGACATCATTGCAATTGTAAGATTCTAAGAATCCTGCATTGCTCAGGAAGTGGCAAAAATACTAATTTCTATTAGCCTTCAGCAATGGTGATAATCTCAACAACTAAAAGAGGAGAAAGATCATATAACTAACAAGTGAAGTTCCTTTAAAATAAGGAAAGATAAGACTGAACATAGAAGACTAGAAAAAATATATATACTCCCCAAACAGTTTAATATCAGATAATGTGGACTTCAAGGCAAGAAGCATTACTAGAGAGAAAGAGGACCTTTCATAATGATAAAAGAGTCAGTCCACCAGGAAGATAGAACAGTTCTAAATTTGTGTTCACCTAAAAATGCAGCTTCAAGCTTAATAAAGCAAAAATTAAGAGAACTACAAGAAAAATAGAGGACTCTACAATCATGGTAAGAGACTTTCCCAACAGTCACCCAACAACTGATATGACAAGCGTATAAAAACAAACAGAAGACCTACAGATAGCCAACAGACACATGAAAAGATGCTCAATATCACTCATCATCATGGAAATGCAAATCGAAAGCACAATGAGATAACATCTCACACTTGTCAGAATGGCTAAATTCAACAACACAAGAACAACAGGTGTTGGCAAGGATATGGAGAAAGGGGAACCTTTGTGCACTGTTGGTGGGGATGCAAACTGGTGCAGCCACTGTGGAAAACAGTATGGAGGTTCCTCAAAAAGTCAAAAGTAGAACTATCTTGTAATCCAGCAATGAACTACTAGGTATTTACCCAAAGAATATAGAAACATAAATTCAAAGGAATATATGCACCCTGATGTTTATAGCAGCATTATCAACAATAGCCAAATTATGGAAACAGCCCAAGTGTTCATCGACTGAGGTACAGATAAAAGAAAATATGATGTGTGTGTGTGTGTATGTGTGTGTGTGTGTGTGTAATGGAATATTACTCAGACATCAAAAAGAGTGAAATCTTGCTATTTGCAATGATGTGGATGGAGCTAGAGAGTATAATACTAAGTGAAATAAGTCAGTGAGAGAATGAGAAATACCATATGATTCAAAAATTTAAAATTAAAATTTTAATTTTAACTATAGAGTACAAACTGATGGTTACCAAAGGGGAGGAGGTGGGAGAATGGGTGAGACAGGTGATGGGGATTAAGGAACACGCTTTTTGTGATGAGCACCTGGTGTTGTATCGCAGTATTGAATCACTGTTGTACACCTGAAACTAATGTTTTACTGTAAACTAATTGTAATTTAAATGAAACCTTTTTTTTAAAGCAAGCAAACAAACAGATAAAAACAGTTAAGGTATAAAAGATTGAATATCCTCTTCGTAGAGATATTAAGCTATAAATCAGGGGCACCTGGGTGACTCAGTCCGTTAAGTGTCCGACTTTGGCTCAGATCATGATCTCATGGCTCGTGAGTTTGAGCCTTGTGTCGGGTTCTGTGCTGACAGCTCAGACCCTGGAGCCTGGTTTGGATTCTGTCTCCCTCCCTGTGCCCCTTCCATGCTTGCTCTCTGTCTGTCTCTCTCAAATATAAATAAACATTAAAAAATTTTAAAAATAAACTATAAATCAACAGTAAAAATATAAGTAGAAAATTCCCAAATGTTAGAAAATTTGCAACACATTTCTGACTAGCCCAAGAATCAAAAGATAAATTACAAAGAAAATTCCAAACTATTTCTTGCTTCTCCTTGCTTCCATCTGGGACTTCCAGGATCTTGGTGGTCTTCCATTTCTTGGCCAAAGACCTAGATTTTAGGTCCTAAATACACAAAGTTATTTATTATGTAAAAATTCATCAGGCTTTTTACATCTATGGTCTGTGCACTTTTTTGCATGTATAGTATATATCGATTTCTTTAAGTAAAAAATATAAAATGTATGTTTAGATTGCTCCTTGTAAAAAAAAAAACAACAAATTGCTTTCATCTGCTAAAAGCTGTGTGTGGGGATTTGCTTAAATTATTATTATTATTTTTTAATGTTTTTATTTATTATTTTTGATACCAAGAGAGAGCATAAGAGGGGGAAGGGCAGAGAGAGAGGGAGACACAGAATCCGAAGCAAGCTCCAGGCTCTGAGCTGTCAGCACAGAGCCCGACGCGGGGCTCAAACCTACGAACGTGAGATCATGACCTGAGCTGAAGTTGGAGGCTTAACCGACTGAGCCACCCAGGCGCCCCATGGGATTTGCTTAAATTAAACAAAAAAACTAACCTTTCTCTCCCAGTATTCAGAATGGCTGAAGTGGTGACACACAATCTTTTTGGCATCAAAGTGAGTTCAGAACAAAATAAAAATATTTATAAGCTACGAAATTACGCCAAGTGGCTATATTGAATTCCATGAAAAAAAAATATATAAATTTACCACTAAGATTATCTTCCTTGTTAAAGAGAATAAAGACAATGAGAAAACTGACCCACTCTTTAAACTACTAGAATGTCCAAATATCTGTAAAAAAAAAAAAAAAGGTGTAATTAGCTCTTTTCAGTCAATACATTTACCATGTGGCATTTTCTCTTTGGGTCATGGATCTTTATTGGGATTTTGGCTTTCTTATCTACTTAAGTTACTTAATATATCCAAACTTCCATTCTCTTATATGTCAGTACGATTAATAGTGCTGATTTTGTAGGGTTGTTGTGAGGATTCAAGGTTTTGAAAGAATTTGGGGACAAGTTACTTAACCTCTCTGTTCCTAAATTTTCTCATCTATAAAACTGAGATAATTGTAAGAATTATAAGAGAGATTGTAATAAATTTCTTAGTATTGTGTTTAACAAATGAGAAGCCACCAATACTAGCTCAGTTCATGGCATATTGCGGCGTAAAGGTGGAAGATCTTCCTTCTTCCTCAGCCCAGGTTCATGCTCCCTGATGCAGCCCCCAGCTGCATGTGGGCTCACCTGGGTGTGGGCTCACCTTCTATCCTGTCTGCCTTTTTGACCATGGATGATATGAAAACACAGCTGTATGTACTGCCATGTCCTTGGGGCTAGTTACCTAGTTCCCTAGTTACCTAGGGAACAATGATCATTTCTTCTTGAGTTTTCACTTTGCTCTTCCATGATGCCTGAAGTCAGTTCTCTATCCACATGTACTTCTTGATTCTGTTCCCTCGAAGACTCTCTCTTCCCCACAAATCCAGAAGCCCTTCTCTGTTTCCCCTGTAGCTTTTCCTGTGTTGTGTCCCTTACATTATATGTTGTCGTGGCAGAGTTCCATGTGTATTTAACATACATTTCCATGATAAAATGTGAAACCAGCTAGCCCATGTTACAGACCATTGATATACAGTAAAGAAGAAGAGGAAGAAGAAGAAGAGGAGGGAAAGGAGGAATAAGAGGAAGAGGTGAGGTCGAGGGGTGAAAGGAGGAGGAAATCTAAATGTACTTTTGCAAAGTAGTCTTTTTTCTCATTTGTTTTAATAAAGCATCTCATGTTTTATATATTGCTTAATATACTGAATAAAATTATTTAGCATCATCTTCCTGTTGTGATGAACTATTCCACTTTATCATGATCAGCTAATAAAAAATTAACACCCAAGCCATTGAGAATGTAATTTTTTTAAATTGCCCAAAGTGTTACTTGCAATTTTTTAAATTGCCCAGAACTTACTGTCATGTTTATGACCCTAAGAACGAACTACTTATTAACACCTGATCAAAGCAGAAACTCAATTCTAAGTTTACAGGGCTGATCCTATGGCCCACAAGCCCAGGAGACACTGCCGACCTAGTTAACATTGATCAGCATCATCACCACCATCGTCATCATCATGATAAATACCATGATAAATGGTCATGATTATAAATTATACCATGAATGATTGGTGCATACTACACAGTTAGGAGCCATGCAGACTTTTCTGTAGCCATCACAAATATTCTGCAAGGTCAGAATTACAATTCCCAATCTTCCAGCACAGAAAGCAAGGCTCAGAAAGACTTAAATGACCTTCCCAGCTTGGGAGTTGACCTGCCCAAGACATTAGTCTTATTGGCCCCACTGTGGGTGCATATACAACGTCCCACTCTGCACGTCACTTCCCATTCTCTACAGAAAGTTTGCTGAAACTTGACTTCATTCTCTTATCAGAGGACTTAAACTTTAATCATGTATCTAATGAAGTAATGAATGTAGGAAATCAATTTGATGACATTAGCCTTGCTAAATCTAATTGAAATAGGACAGTGTGCATTTTTCTGAAATAAAAATACTAATAAATACACCTTGAACAGAGTGTGAAAATAATATAGGTGTTTTAATGTTTGGGGTTTTAAATTGTGAATTTTGAATCATCAACTTTTTTTAATCTTCTAAAATTAAACATTTCCAAATCAAAAGTTCAGAAGAGAAATGCTCTTGCAGAGTACAATTGACCATTGCTTTAGAGATTGTTCAAAAGCTGGAGCATTGTGTATAGCTCTGCTATGAAGTATATATATGAAGAATATGCTGCCAAGGAGTATATTCTGCTCTGAAAGGAAGGCAAACAATATTTAACACCTGTAGGATGTCTTCTCTCCAAATGACATGTCAAAACCATAGTTCAGGAACCTTTATGATGGCCTGATAAAATAGTGATTAATTAAGTAGTGAACAAATGGAAAATCAATTTTTGAAATTTATCTTTATATTTTTAAACTATTCAGGAAATATTTGTAAGTTGCTTTACTCTGTATAAAACACAAATCAGTTCCTGGTCTAGAGAGTTTTGGTGTCCTATAAAAAAGAGAGTCTGTGTTCATAAATCACTGTCCCTTAACATAGAAAATAAAGTGGCATAAAATACTTTACAGATTAAAAGAGAAATGAAATGATTTCCAGTTGGGAGTATAAAGGAAAGCTTTATAATAGAGGGCAGCTGATTCTTGTAGGAGTGAGATTTAGACTTGGAGTGTTTTTATGGTCTCGTATTCATACTTTTAGAGAGGAGACAGACAAATATTAGTGGCTGAAGGAAGTATTTTTATGTATCCAAGAAACATTGGTTGATGGCTCCTTGTCAGGCCCTATACTAGATGCATTTCCTGTCCCAGGAGCCTCCAGTCTAGGATACAGGTGTGGGACTGGGGAGAAGGTGAAAGGTGTGGACAAAGGCAGAAAGGGACATCAACTACAGTTGACTCTTGAACAACACAGGTTTCAACTGTGCGGGTCTACACATATGCGGATTTTTTTTAGATACAATATTGTAAATGTATTTTCTCTTATGATTTTTCTTAATAACATTTTCTTTAGCTTCCTTTATTGTAAGAATACAGTATGTAATGGATATGACATATAAAATATATGTTAATCCACAATTTATGTTATCAGTAAGGCTTTCAGTGAACCTTAGACTGTTAGTAGTTAAGTTTTGGGGGAGTCAAAAGTTGTATGCAGATTTTCTATATTGAAAAATGTAGATTTTTCAAATGGCCAAGGAGTTGGCACTCCTAATCCCCCTCATGGTTGAAGGGTCAGATAACTGTGTTCTGTTTAGAAAAAGGGGATGCTATGCCCAAACAGGAGTAGGAGATGAACTCGGATAGGAAGGCCACTCCATTCATGTTTAAATTTAATGTTTTAATTTAGTTAAGTTAGTTAAGTTCAAAGAGCTTTTTTTATATCAAGTCTGCATGACACTTGAGACTGAGAGGGTCTTTCAAAATTTCTTTAAGTAAAAGTGGGTGCTGGAAGAACTGAAACTTCCAATAATGTCTGCTACTACTGATTTCCAGTCAACGTGACATTGTAAGTTCATATTTTGAGCCCCACTCTGCTTTAAATATATATATATATATAAATATTATATAAATATATATAAATATTATATAAATATATATAAAGAGAAATGAGAAGGGCTTAGACAGAGTACTCCCTTAAATTTTTAACAACTTACTTAACCAAAGTGCAAGTTATTTATTTTCTCTACCATGTTCCCACCAAAAAAACAATTATGCATTAGATATTTTTTGCACTGCCACCTTCCTAGTAATTTTTGGTCTAAAGCCTTATCTTTTCAATAAAAAAGACACAGTTCTTAAGAGATTTTTATCAAGTCGAGGATTCTGAACTTGCTCATCTTAAATCTATTTTTAGTTTCCTCTATTATTTTCACTCCATCTGGAGTATATTCACATCCTAATTGCTGATTTTATTGAATTCCTTTGTAATAGCTTTCCTTGAGGGCTTTACACCTTTGTGTGCAAGGGAATTCTCTGGAAAGAAGCAGTAATAAAATGGGAAACAAACAAGAGATCATCAACAGAACCAAAACTGGCCCTTTGAAAAGTAAACAAACCAGATTGTATTACAAAATAAATAAGCAAGATTGATTAAGAAGTAAGAGAAAATGCATGAATAAATAATGTGAGTAGCCAAAAAAAAGGTAGTGTAACCATAGTTACAGTGGAGATATAAAAGAAAATTTGATACTATTTTGATCACATTTAAAATTTTAGGAGATGGATAATTTTCTAGAAAAATAGAAATAACTAAGCATGCTTGATTAAATGAATCAGTAAGCATTATAGAAAATTTTTAATAGAAAACTATAGATATAAATGGATTTATGAGCAATAGATAGTTCACATATAATATAAACTGTATCAGAGAATAGGAAAGTAAGAAAAGCTGCCCAGCTCACATGAGGCTCATACAATATGCACACCAAAATCAGATAAAAACAGAAAAGAAAATATAAATTTAATTCAACAGAATGTTAAAAACACTGTAATATTTTTTTTTAAATCCTTTTTTTCCAGAAAAGTGACAGTGGGCCAACATTATAAAAATCCCTCAATGTAATTCACTATATTGATTAACAACATCAGAAAAATCAATGGTCCTCTCAATAGAAACAGAAAAAAAATCCAAATTTTAGCATTATTTGTAATAAAATGCTCTTTGAACTAAAGATCAAATAACACTTCCTTAATCTATTGAACGTATCCACCAAAACCATATATCAAACACCTTACTTATGAATGAAATGTAAAAAGTATTTCCGTTAAAGATAGGTATGTGCTAAGATATTTGGTGCCACAGCTAGCATTTAAATTTGTTACTGGAGGTCCCAGCCATAAAAAGATAAGAAAAATAAATAAACTGTGGAAGAATTGGAAAAGAAAAAAAGTAATTGTTACTATTTGAATATCATATGATTATAAAAAATTTGAAATAGAATTTACAGCTAAATTATTAAATAAAGAACATTTAACAGGCTTTTTGAATATAAGATCAATAGGCAAAAATTGAAAGTATATATTATCATTCATAACAAAACAGAATATAATAGGAGAAAGTAAGGTACCATTCACCGCAATGACTACAAGGAATCTACACTGTGCAAGTATGTGTCAAAGGCCTATAACAAGAACCACAAAATTTATCACATGTGAAGGAAAGATCTAGAAGATTGGATGAAACGGAAAGAATCATAATGTACATGAGTGGCAAAAGTTCAAATAATAAAGAAGCTAGTTCTCTTCAGATTAATCAATTCAGTAACATTTTAATCAAAATCCCAAAAAGGTGCAAGAATTGCCATGACATTTTTAGAAAAAGTATTTATGCAGGAGTATTTTACTGCACTTAAAATAAATGAATAGTATGCCCATATCAACATTGATACATCTCAACCAATCTTGTATGATAAGCAAGTTGCAGAATAAATACTGTATGATTGCATTCACGTAAAATTTTAATACATATATACATTGAAAACATGATAACAAAGATCATAAAGCAGCTGTGGGACGTTGATTACTTCCAGTGAGAGAGGGGAAAAATGGGCTTAAAAATGATGAAAATTAATCTTCCGCTGCAATTGCATTTTTTCACAAAGAGAGATCTGCTGAAAGAATGGCTAATGTTAACAATGGTTAATCTGGGTATGTAGCCGAGGGTATATGGCACTTTTTTTTTTTTTTTGGATATTCTGTAATTTTTAATTGAAGTGTAGTGGACATATAGTGTTATATTAGTTTCAGGTGCACCACATAGTGATTTGACAATTTCTATACATTACGCGGTTCTCAGCATGATAAGTGTGGTCACCATCTGTCATCATACAAAGTTATTATGATATTATTAACTATATTCCCTGTGCTGTACTTTTCAATTTTGTTACTTATTTTTTAATATAATATATTATCAAATTGGCTTCCATACAACACTGAGTGCTCATCCTAACAAGTGCCCTCCTCAATGCCATTCACCCACTTTCCCCTCTCCCCCACCCCCTACAACCCTCAGTTTGTTCTCTGTGTTTAAGAGTCTCCTATGGTTTGCCTCCCTCCCTCTCTGTTTGTAACTTTTTTTCCTCCTTCCCTTCCCCCATGGTCTTCTGTTAAGTTTCTCCTGTTCCACTTATGAGTGAAAACATATGGTACCTGTCTTTCTCTGACTGACTTATTTAACTTAGCATAATACCCTCCAGTTCCATGCACGTTGCTGCAAATGGCATGATTTCATTCTTTCTCATTGCCTTGTAGTATTCCATTGTATATATAAACCACATCTTCTTGATCCATTCATCAGATGGACATTTAGGCTCTTTCCATGATTTGGCGATTGTTGAAAGTGCTGCTATGAGCATTGGGGTACATGTGCCCCTATGCATCAGCACTCCTGTATCTCTTGGGTAAATTCCTAGCAGTGCTATTGCTGAGTCATAGGGGAGTTCTATTATTAATTTTTTGAGGAAATTCCACACTGTTTTCTAGAGCAGCTGCACGAGTTTGCATTCCCACCAACAGTGCAAGAGGGTTCCCATTTCTCCACATCCTCACCAGCATCTGTAGTCTCCTGATTTGTTCACTTTAGCCACTCTGACCAGTGTGAGGTGGTGTCTCAGTGTGGCTTTGATTAGTATTTCCCTGCTGATGAGTGATGTTGAGCATCTTTTCATGTGTCTGTTTTCTGTCTGGATGTATTCTTTGGAAAAGTGTCTATTCATGTCTTCTGCCCATTTCTTCACTGGATTATTTGTTTTTCAGGTGTTGGGGAGTTTTGTGAGTTCTTTATAGATTTTGGATATTAGCCCTTTGTCCGATGTCATTTGCAAATGTCTTTTCCCATTCCATTGGTTACCTTTTAGTTTTGTTGATTGTTTCCTTTGCAGTGCAGAAGGTTTTAATCTTGATGAGATCCCAGTAGTTCATTTTTGCTTTTAGTTCCCTTGCCAAGTAAGAACTTGCTGTGCTTGAGGTCAAAGAGGTTGTTGGTGGCTTTCTTCTCTAGGGTTTTGATGATTTCCTGTCTCACATTCAGGTCCTTCATCCATTTTGAGTTTGTTTTTGTGTATGGTGTGAGAAAGTGGTCTAGTTTTATTCTTCTGCATGTTGCTGTCCAGTCTATCAGCACCATTTGCTAAAGAGACTGTCTTTTTTCCATTGGATACTCTTTCCTGCTTTGTCGAAGATTAGTTGGCCATACATTTTTGGGTCCAGTTATGGGTTCTCTATTCTATTCTGTTGGTCTATGTGTCTGTTTTTGTGCCAATACCATACTGTCTTGATGATTACAGCTTTGTAGTAGAGGCTAAAGTCTTGGATTGTGATTCCTCCTGCTTTGGTTTTCTTCTTCAATATCACTTTGGCTATTCAGAGTCTTTTGTGGTTCCATATAAATGTTAGGATTATTTGTTCTAGCTTTGAGAAGAATGCCATTGCAATCTTGATTGGGATTGCATTGAATGTGTAGATTGCTTTGGGTAGTTTTGACATTTTAACAATACTTATTCTTCCAATCCATGAGGATGAAATATTTTTCCGTTTCTTTGTGTCTTCTTCAGTTTCCTTCATAACCTTTCTGTAGTTTTCAGTGTACAGATCTTTTACATCTTTGGTTAGGTCTGTTCCTAGGTATTTTATGGTTCTTCGTACAATTTACTTACTTATTTTATAACTGGAAGTTTGCACCTCTTAATCCTCTTCTCCTGTAATTATTTTCTGTAATAATTATTGCAGTAGTTGTGAATTTTAGGCACAAGTGTGCCCCATTTCCTTTTTGAGTTTAAGTGGTTAGGATGAAGAGGCAGAGAATAGAGTGGGTTGTATGTCATGACTTCATCCTTTCTCCTATGGTGGCTGCTGGTTTCATCCTGTAACATTCAAGCACCATCAACATGGAAGTTCAAATTTAGGTGAAAGGAGACATCGTGTCAGGGGCTACTTCCTTCTATAGAGGCAAAGACCTGATCATTCATTGTTCATCAGAGATTTTGGAGTATGTGCCTTATGCATCTTTTTCTTTATGAAACTCATTGCATCACAGTCTATATCAGAGGATGAAAGTTGCAAGCTGGCATTACTGCTAAGACCCATGGAAACTCTATGTGTGATGATTTTTTTTTTTAACTTTAAGGCATTTATTTTTCATCCTCTTTTCTCCTTGAATCTTAAGCTCAGTTTCCCCTCGTTTTCCCTATTGCTTCATTTGTCACTTTTCTCCTTCTGTGTCCAAGTGTAAAAAGTAAACCTGGCTTATGGCACGAACTTCCCAGCCCCTGGCTGTTTCTCATGTGACTACTTAGTATGGACCAATGGAACCAAGAGCTCAATATATTTCAGAGAAAGTCCTCTGAAACCAAAAATTTGTGAGGATATGAGGCTCTTTTTTGGAAAGCTTCTATTACATCAACACTGTAGAACAAATCTTCATCAACCATCCATTATATGTACTCTGTATCATGAAAGTCTGGTAAGGAATTGGTCACCCATGAAATGGCTTTAACAACTGCTCTCCAAACCAGTGAAATAGATTTCTTTTTAGGGCTAGATGGAGCATTCATTGTGTGCCTTAAAGAGCCAGAATTTTTGATAAGTATAATGCCAAAGAGGATGCGCTAGACATACCAGTGTACATCTGGTAATGGAGCCAGTTCACATGGGTAAGGAGCGGCCCCAGTGGATGGCCCACCCTTTTTATTTCAATGAACCTTGAAGTTATCTATTACTGCTTAGAGAATAACTCCAAAATGTAGATATCCAATGGAGATAGAAAGTTTCTTTAAAGATACCATAAGTTTAGGATGCTTAGGTGGCTCAGTCAGTTGAGCATCCAACTCTTGATTTTGGCTCAGGTCGTGATCTAACAGTTGTGGGTTTGTTTGAGCCCCGCATCAGGCTCCATGTTGACAGTGTGGAGCATGCTGGGAATTCTCTCTCTCTCTCAAAAAATAAATAAACTTAAAATTAAAAAAATTTTTTTAAGATTCCTTAAATTTATAATTAATATTACAAGAGTAGCGTGGAAGTATAATGAAGTGTAGAGTTTATGTTGAAAGCACAAAATATTTTTATGGCTTTATAAATGATTTTATTAGTATATCTATAAAGTCATTAAGGTTCTCAAGGGTCAACTAGATTATTATGTTATACTTTACTACATTTTATGGGAAGGGGGAGATGTACTATAGAGATATTCACAGCTTTGGGGATTTATGAAGGTCCAGGTTCTAATATTTCTTACTTATATACTACAGAATAATTTGCTAATATACCAGTGAAGTTGAAAAAAACATTTAAGTAGTCAAGAATCTTAAGGCTTTGTTTTGTGTTTTGGACAAGTTTAAGATTTGAGTAAGAAAAATAAGAGCCTTGTTCTTGACCTGGCTTTGAGATGTCTTGGAACAATTATCACATTTCTTCAGAGACTAAAAGTAAGTTGATATTTTCATAATTTTATACTAAAAATAGAATTTTTTTCATTATTAAAGAATACCATTTATCCATTGTCTTGTAAAACAAGAACTAGACTGGTTGTCAATAAACACTGTTTATCACTACCTCATTCTAGATTTTGGGGTATTCTCAGAACCTCACCATGCCTCAGCTTCTCTAAAAAATTGGGGAAATACTTATTAATTACTGAAACACATCTCTTTGTAGAAATGGTGTGAAAACAATGTAGAGTGGTGGCATGTCAATTAATGCAAAATTCATAACTCTACTCCAGATCTTGGATGTCATTTTATTTCAATAGCCATAACTCTAGTTAATGTCAAAGGCACAGAATGGCGGTCCTAAAAATCTCCACTGTCGCCCTTCTAAGAAAACACATACATGTGTCTTTTCCACAGGATTGGTTATAAATCACAGTTTTGGTAGACTCAGCAAGATACTGTACTTATTCCAGAAATCTGCAGCTGGCTTTCTTGTTAACTGGGCATTTCTGTTGTTGTGATTCCTGAATAGGTTAGATACTTCTCTTTGTTCCTTTTGATTTTAGAAATTACAATGTGAGACATTTCTTTCATTAACTCCTGAAATCCATGTGTGAATATCAAATGCATTGTTTGTGATGGGCTCCTAAAGGATCACATAGGGAAACTGTATCCTTATCATGGGGATTTATTCTGGTGCTGAAAAACAAGATAGGAAATTATACCATAAAAAGAAGCATAATTCAATGAATTTTTATGATCTGCAGAGATGGGCAAATTGCATTGCAAATGATAAATGAGTTTTCAGCAGCAAGATCTACAAATAAATCATCATAAGTAGATATTTTGATGTATTAATATAAGTAGGAAGCAGCCCCATGGGATGTGGGTGTTATCTTTGGTGGTTGTCCTGGTAAGAGACAGCTAACTTATTGATGTGTTATTTTTTTCCCTTAGAAGTGACTACCCTGACTATTTTTTTTATTAACTTTATAGTTTATTATCAGGTTGGTTTCCATATAACACCCAGTGCTCTTCCCCACAAGTGACCTCCACCATGACCATCATCCCCCTTCCCCTTTCCCCCTCCTCCTTCCCCCCTCAGTTTGTTTTCAGTATTCAAGAGTCTCTCCTGCTTTGTCTCCCTCCCTCTCCCTCTTTTTCCTCCTTCCCCCCCACCCCATGGTCCTCTGTTAGGTTTCTCCTGTTAGACCTATGAGTGAAAACATATGGTATCTGTCCTTTTCCGACTCTGAATATTTTAGGGAAGAGTTTATTCCCTTAGAAAGAAGGTTCCTTCCCCATGGAAGTGGGAAGGGATGCTAATGGATGAGCCCAGTACCCACACATAGTTCAAAGCTGACACAATTCAACAGAGCATTTGGGAGGGCTCTTTTCTCTGCCTTTTCCTTTAAAGAAAGTTATTGCATCTAAATGTTCCCACTTCCCCTATGAGTAAACTCTGGGTGTCTTACTTTCTACCTGAGTTGCAGATTTCCACATCAAATCCCTCTGTCTTCAGCTTTTCCTACTCTGATATCATTGAAAGAGTAATGAGCATTCATATGTGTGTTTCCTTCATGAACTCCTATCCAAAACTGTGGCCTAGAAATTATTAAACAGGAGGGATTCCTGGGTGGCTCAGTTGGTTAAATGTCCAACTCTTGATTTTGGCTCAGGTCATGATTATGAGATCAAGCCCTGCTTTGGGCTCTGCACTGGGCGTGAAGCCTGCTTGTGATTCTCTCTCCCTCTCTCTCTCTCTCTCTCTCTCTCTCTCATAAATAAAAAAGTAAATAAATATTAAACAGGAAAAAAAAAGAAGTTTCATCCCCTCATTAACAGATACTGACTAATTATAAGTCAAGAACTATGCAAGAGCCTGGAAAGCCCCTGCCTTCTAGGAGGGTTCCATGAAGTAAGAGAAATAAATATCTAAACTGGCTATTACTATTAGTAATAGTATTAAAGTATTACTGGTATTAATAGTACTACTCTTAGTAATAGTAGTATTAGTAATAATATTAACTGATTATTATTATTAGTGTAGTGTGGTGTGTGCTTCATAGGGAAAGGAGGAGGTATGTAAACTGGAGGGCATCCTGGGGGCCAAGGATGGGGGGCCAGGAGGAGATGAATCTTTAAAGAATATAAAGAGCAGGGAAGGATATCCCTGCAAGGGGAGTGGCATGTGCCATGGCCCATTGGTTAAAGGGAGCACATGCAGGGATCTAAAAAGAGATAATGCAACTTCAGGAGCAAAGTGGAAGTAGCTTGGCATCTAGAAAGAACAAAAAACTTGGGAGACAGCAAACCACATTCTTTTCCCAAACTCCTTTTCCTTAGTTTTGAAAGGAGGATGGTCCTACATCTTCTAGCTGTTCCTACATAGGGAAGGCAGGTAGCGAAAGGCCAGGATTGTAGCCAGAGGTGGAGTTCCCACTCCACCTGCAGAACCTGACATTTGTGAGCCTTTCCTACACTTCTCAATGTCAGTGTTCTCGTATGTTAAGCAACAACAACAATAACAAAATATATGATAACATGGTGATGATGCCTGCATGAAAGAACGTGGGTGTGTCTGGAGAGCACGGGATACAGCAAACGTTCTCAATGTGTATTCGTTTCCTTTCCTTTTCTTTCCTTAATATCTAAGATGGAGGACTTGATTTCCGCCCCCATAATTGGACCTTAAGGATCAAATAAAGTCATGCATGGAAAATAGCCAATAAATGAACTTGGATATATTGCATGTTCATTATCTGTGTCTCGGAATAAATGTAGAGCGCCCTTAAAGTCTCACCATTTGTGTAGATACCGGGCTCTCTGTGCCCATCTACCCTTCTCTACTTTTCTGCTCCATGACCCCAAACCGGTCATTCCCCTGCAGTTGCACAGAAGTGCCAGGCTTTTTTATGGCCCCCAGTGAATCCTTAGGCCTGTTTCACCCGCCCACTGGCCTCTCCTCTCTCCCCAAAGTCATTGCTTCTTTTTGCTCTCACATACCTTACCTCTGCAATGGGTCAACCTCTGCGTAGATATGTCTCCAGAAGCTTCATATTTTTTAATTTAAATGGCATGACAGCCTCAGAAGCACATGCTTGCTTTAATACATAGCCTCTTGCCCACATATTCAGCTCTGAGCTTCACAGCCCCTGTGATTTATCACACCCTATGGAGAGACCATCTCCTGGGCCTCGCCTTACCCCCTTCATCAGATTTCAGATAAAACCAGGATCACTCCTACAGTGGCTATCAGGTTATATGTCTTGAGCTCTCTTGCCCCTTCTGTTTCTCTTTTATCTGGAAGCCAAGCCAGTAGCCTGGGACTTCCAGGTACCACTTATCCCTAGGAAAACCCAACTAACCCCATGGATTAAAGCCCAGGGTCTTCTAGCAAATGACTTGGCTTCTCTTTGTTTGCGTCTTGCATTAGGATACGTGCGATCTCCCAAACACACACTTTTATCATAGATGTCAGGAACGGAAGCTGAAAATCAGTTGCTGGGTAGTTTGGGAGGATACACATGCAATTCTAATATAGTTGGGCTGCTTTGTGGCCTGTTTCCATACAGCATAATAGCCTAAAATAATCTACAACTCTGCCTTCAAAAAGTAACATAAATCTTTTCTTAGTCTTTTTAAAAAAAAATGGTAGGAGATCACATGTCATGACAGGTAGCAAGATCCTCTAGAAAACCTTTCTTCCCTGCAGTCACTGTGCTGTAATTGCCTATGGGGGGAGGGGGATGGCCGTGGGGCTGCAGTGGCAGAGAGAACATCTGGCCTCTCATTATTTTTATTCACTGCACTGGAAAACACCAAACACGGCTCTTTTCTGCCTCTTTCACCTCCTCCTCCTGTCTTCCAAGATCTGCTAATTCTCTGGGTAGAGCCGTGCCTTTTGTTTGTTTGTTTGTTTTAAGAGTAAATCAGTGTAGCCTTTCGGGTTCTTTCACTTCTGTGTCTCAGTGCCAAAGAAACAACACGATAAAGACCATAGGTTGGCAGTTTTTCTGTAAAGAGCTGGATAATAAATGTTTCAGGGCTTATGAACTACATAGGTCTTTGTTGTTTCTACTTTTTTATTTGTTTGTTTCTTGCAACCCGTTAAACTGTAAAAACCATCTTATCTTATGGGTCCTACAGAAACAGTCCTCACACTGCATTTGGGCCAGAAGATTTGGTTTTGTAATCCTTGGTATCAGCAATGAAAGCATCAGTTCTGCTTAGACTGAGTAAGGAAGTCTTAGAACATGTTAGGTATAATGCAAGAAGCTTTCTTATATTCCCTTGTCCAGTCCTTGGGGCAATGTTCTGAGACCTACTATACAGATCCACCCATTCAGAAGCTGATGATGGGGGTGCCCTCCCCAGCCCCCCTCAGGCCCTTGCTCATCTACTGTCCAGATTTTAGTCCCCACTTACCATTTACCTCTGTGTAAAGTAAAGCAGATAATTTAACCTCTCTTAATCTTTAAACTTCATTTTCATAATCTGTAAAAAAGATAATATATTTTCCTATTATAGAGGTTTGGGTTTTTTTTCTTAGTAAAGATGAAATAAGCTAATATGTAGGCATTGTCTGATGCACCATATAATCGTCCATACACATCAACTTTATCATCATTATTTCAATGGATCAAGTTATTGGCCTCTGTTGTATCACTTGCTGTTGGTCCTTGTAAGCACTTGCTAGCCATATGACCTCGGTCAAGGCATTTATGTACTTTGCTTGTATACTCTTATTTCTTATTAAGTAAAGTGGGTGATAATAGCATTTCAAGATTATACTGAGGGTTCACTGAGGAGAGCCAGCAAAAGTCAAATAAATACACAAACTTAAGAATTAATAACCACTTATTCACTATTTTTGTGCCTCACTTCATCCTGAGGTCTCCACTTCTATTATCAGTGTTTCACACAGCATCTCCGTAAGGCAGGCATTTTGACAAGTGTGGGCGCTAGTGTGAAAGCACTTGAAAGAAGCGAGGTGCTACACAAGTGTGAATTTATTGCCTTCACTGAACCTACATGAAAGGAGTTTCAACAACCCTGGATCTTGTGCTCGACCTTCATCTTCTCACACACTTCTTCATGCAGGTGGCTCTGGGCTTGCATACTCTGTTGAAACATTGTTCCCATCGTGAAGTCCAACACCTCATGCCTGGTGGTGATTCTTATCTTCACAAGAACATCTTTTCATTTAGCTTGTGATTGTCCATATGCAAATTACCTATTTTGTGATCTATCTGTCAACAAAAAGAAAATCCCCTTAGCATATTTTTGGCCAACCTTTACTTTCATGATAGAGCCACCAGGGACTAATTCAGTGATATGAAAGAGGAAGTGATTTCCTAGGATTGCATAGGTCAGAGTTTGATCAGAGAAGCAGATCTAATTGACACTGTAGAGAATAACAGATTCTTATAGGGATTGGACCTTACACACTCGTGGGGCTAGGTAAGCAGACTACGTGAGGCTGCTGCTTCTCTGGTGCCAGAAGTCCACGTGGAAAACCATAGAAAGGAAAGATGGATGTGAAGAGAGGGAAGCAAGGACAAAATGGATGGGCTGGAACTCATGAGGACAGCCGGAACACACATTGCTCTCTCACATCCCCCAAACCTTCAACTTTGGTGATGGACTCATCCATCTACAGGAAAAGCTGCATCCTTTCTTAACAGCACTAACCACACATACAATGTCCAGCAGAAACTGAGTTTGCTGAACACTGACCAGCTACTTGGACAAGAAGCATTTCTGACATTATCAGGAAGTATAGGGTGATCCACAACTTGAACTCTGTTTTCCCTAACTCTTCGCCCAGAGATTTTCACACAGTGCTCTTCTGCCCATGAATTTTCTCCTCTGCAAACTGGAAATAATAATGCCTTCCTCCTGAAGTGACTGCCCAAGATAGTGTTTATAAAGCACCCCCAAGAATGCTTAACCTTCTAAAAGGTGCTAGCTCCTTTTCCTTGATGTCTCCTTAGGGACCAAGAAAATATAATTAATAAGAAAGGTAAATCTTTTCAGAGGGATAAAAAAATATATATATTGTATTCCTCAAGGCAACTATGATTGATTTGGAACCAACCATTATTTTGGATTATCCACTCCACTGATTCCCATTACTAGTAGGGGTAATGGACAGTCAGTGACAATTTCACCAGACCAATTTAGAATCTGGTTTTAGCTCCCGTTTATGTGGAGTGGAAGAAATGTGCTATTCCATATGGAAGAGGAATGGGGAGGAGGGATTCATTTGATTACTGTCAGCTCATGGTCTACCTGACACCACTGGATAATTACCGAGAATTATTCTGTGACCAAAATAAGTTGATTAAAACCAGAGTCCTGCCGATGAAGTGAAATTAAACCACACAGTGTGATTTTCATACTAGGCCCTTTCCCTGTGGTGTGTTGCATAATAGAAACCAATTGAAAAAATATATATTAGGACAAATAAATATAAATAAATTGATGCGCTGTGCAAAAAGTTGGCCCAGGGGAGCCCAGAGTGAAAGGAGATACTGTTAGAGTTGTGAGTAGTGCATTTTAATTGATAAAAAGGAAATGGGAAGGAAGAGAAATACATCAAAGGAAGATGAGATGGTGCTATAATTTTATGAGGTTGGTGTTTTATGGGATAAGGAATTCCCAGGGACAGGTATTTAAAAGAAAGTAAAGTTAAATTTATCCTTGGCGGACTCACTCCATGAAGGATTGCAGGGGAGCAAATATTTGTATCCCATCCTCTTCTGGATGCTCCTTCTCCCATGTCTAAAATATCTATAGAACCTGCAGTCTGTACATGTAATTTTAGCACAAAATTATTTCACCACCTTTATTGTTCCTTCATTCACTCACATGATATGTCTTTATAGTCCTTGTTCCCCAGGATAGCAGTCTAGAATGGGTGAACAAAAAACATGACCAGCCAAACTGCACTTCAGTTTGCCATGTGGTGGTCATAATCCCCAGATTCTTCTGTCTCAGTGGTTCTCAATACGAAGGTGACCTTGGGGTTGCCATTGAAGACTGACATTGTTACCATGGCTTATATTGATTCCTTTCTGTTACCCCAAGTGCTTCTCTCACAGGGAATGAGGTGAGATATTTCTTCAGTGGTGTCAATTTTGTTCAGGGGATCCCTAAAATATTGCTCTATTCTTTTAGTTTTTTGGAGCATGCTATTTTAAATATGACAGTTTCTCCCAGGTTGAGTTATATATTTAATTGCTCCCACATTGTGTTACATCGAAAAAGATTTCTTCCTTGCCAAAAATCAACATGTTTCATGGAAGAAGCCTGGGTAACTTGACTTTCTTCTACCTCAGGATGAATTTTCTGTCCCTGAGAGAGTTTGATTGCAAATTTCCAAGTTCTTCTTTTGCCCCTTTTACTCTCAGGACCTCCATGGGGTCTTCATGTACACAGAACTATTGGAAATCACTTAGCTACCCTGATATGTGTAGATCTTCATCAATGAATGATTTCTCTAGCAATCAGACTGTAACTCTGTCGTCTACTTTTTTTTATGCTTTCATGTCATCTGTCATGATACAGTGTGGAATAGTTGTCATTCAACACATATTTGAGGCTCACTTTGTGCCAGACTAGTGCTGGGTAGGTATGGATGAATAAAACAAAAAATGTTCTCTATCATTATAGACTTTACAAACTTGTGCAGGAAAAGAAAAAAAACAATATATAACAATAAATTGGGGTAAGTGCTATAAATGAAAAGAATCTTTGTCGTGATTCTCTAAGAAAGATGATAGCAGGGACTAACCTGGGAAGAATATCTAGAAAGATTTCTTAAAGAGTGTAACTATGAGCCAAAATTTGAAGGATAAGCAAGAAACAACCATACAGAGGGACTGGAAGTGAGGAAGCTTAGAGTATAATGCAGTCTCTGTCACCATGATGCTCTGAAACCCTAGGATGCACCTGTTGGCTATGAGGAAGGTAGATATTTTGAGAATTGTAATAACATCTTTAAATCCATAGAAAATAGTTAAGCACATTATAGCAGCTCTCTTGGTGACATTTTTTACCACATGTGAATGTTATGTGCTTGGCTGAAATGTGGTCCTCAGCTGTTATTTAAAAGTCAAGTTTTTGCCTTTATATGGAGTGGCCCAAAGTTGTTGGGTGAGTGGCCATCTGGTAGCCTTTGCAAGCTGGGTACTGAAAAGGCCAAGTGGGAATGATTTTTTATCTGCTAGATAAGAATTTTCCCATGAAGATGGACTCAGAAAGGTATGCCAAGCAGAGAAAAGGGCATGCTCAAAGCTACAGGTAGTGGAAAGAACATGACATGTTGAGAGAATTAAGAAAACTTTGGTGTCACCTGGAGAATGGTGTGGGCTATGAGGCTGAAGAAGTATGTGAGGGCCAGATTGTGAAAAGTTACATGGGCCATGTTGAAGAGATTGAATTTATTAATCTTATGAACAAGTCAGAGCCAGTGGCAATTTTTTTTAATTTCTTGAAATTTCATTATAACTCCACAAAATAGTGAGTCTGCAAAAGAAGAAAATTAAACATAAAAGAACTTAAAATGGATTATTCACATTTTTCTTCAATTATTTAGCTAGCTTCTTGAGTTAAGCAATGATTCCATAAAAGTGGCAAACTCTTTTGTTAATTTCCACAAGGCATTAAAAAGTTCCCATGACTCTTTCCTGAGCAAAAATTGTAGCCTCGTGGGCAGAGCGCCTAATTTATAGCTGCTTAGTGTCATGCTATCATGGTTTATCACAGTAGCCAAGATGGTCTCTCTAGTTTCTATTATTATTACTACTACTACTACTATTACTGAAGTATAGTTGACACACAATGTTACCTTAGTTTGAGATGAACAACATAGTGATTCAACAACTCTATGCTCACCACAAGTGCAGCTACCATCTGTCACCATACAATGCTATTACAATACCATTGGCTATATTCCCTATGCTGTGCCTTTTATTCCCATGATTTATTCATTTCATAACTAGAAGCCTGTACCTCCTCTTCATCCATTTTGCCCATCCTCCACCCACCTCCCCCAGTGGCAATGTTTGAATCAGTGCTGCTTAAAATTAAATAATACATAATTTTTGGAGGAAAGACAGGAGTGGTAAAGAGCTTATTGTAGTCGCCCAGGCCAGAGAGGTTGAGGGCCCAGTTCACTGGCAGTGAGAAGAGATGTCAGGGATGCTTCTGAAGTAGACATCACCAGTTGATGAGAAGAGATAAGAGTGGAGATGGGTGTGACATTGAAGCGTTGGGGACAGGGTGGATGATGGCGCCATGAGAAGGAGATGTAGGAGAGTCACCTTGCTCCCGTTGGACTGATCCTCCCTCCTCTGTACTTTTCTAGCACAGACCTTCTCTGCAATGAACATCTGCTTACATGTTTGCCTCTCTTGGTTGACTGGGAGCTCCTCAGGGGCAAAAATGCTTTATTTATCACTGAATCCCCAGCCCAGCTGGCAAGGCATATTTGAGCAGTTCAGTAAATAGTAACTACGATTATTATTCGGCTTTCAATGGTTGCATTTTAGTGAATGCATGGATGACACACTTTTGACAGTATAATGGTGAGTTCTGAAGGCTCGAGAGAGAAGGATGGGCAGTTGATTGAGAGAAATGGCTTTGACTCTTTAGGTGAATTTCTTTCAAGGAGAAGAACAGTGACAGCTCCTAAGGGAAGGAAAAATGTAATATGTGAGGGGACACAATAGCTGACCTAGTTTGGCTCCATTGCTGAAAGGCAGCCACGGGAAAGGTTTGAAAGCAAGAATAACGCAGGAAATGAGTTCCAAAACTCCAGCCATCTCGGTTGGGTCATCCTTAGCCCTGGATAGACAGAGAACCTTTGCATAAAGAACACATAACTTTCTTAGATATTACAGAAACTTTGGAATTAACCTCAGCTATACTTCCTTCCATTTACATCCTTTTTTTTTGTTGTTGTTAGACCGATTTCCCTTAGATAGGGAATGCCACTGAATGTAAGGCTTGAATATAACTTTAATGAAAATGCTAATTTGGCCTGCTGAGGGTTTTTACATTTTTTTAATGATTGAACAATGTCTTCTAATGATCAGACTTCAATTATTTGGTTAAACCATTATTTGCATAAGTTTTTTTTTGAAGCAATGCTAGGGCACATAAACAGAATTCTTAGTTGAAAATTCAGCATTTGCGTTTCAGGCATTTTATTTCCTGAATATTTTTACTTATTTGCAATAAGTGAAGCACAGCATAAAAGCAATTAACAATTTTAATTAAGGAATGATGTTTTTCTAATAATCCAAATGCTGAGTGTTGAGCTTTATTTTCTTCTCTTGGTTGCTTTGTTTATATTAAGTATTTTATGAACTTGAGATTTGAGAGGTAAAATGTATTCCATGTTTTTACTCTTGTAAGATAGCTTTGTGTATCAGTCATGATCTTGATATCTTATCAGCTTTATTCCTTTTTTAAAAAAATGTGACTGTGTCTATTTATTTCTGGGTTGCCATTCAATTCCAGTTAAGCATCTTCCATAGGTCTACTATTGGACACGCCATGAAAAGATAAGTTATTCTATGTCTTAGAATTCTAGAGTTGGAGGATGTAGGTGGGTTAGGAATAACAAGGGACCTCAAAGAACTGAGCTATATGAGAAAATAAGATCATCCTCTCCAACTTGAACTATCAAATCAACTCTTAGACCATTAGAAATAGGCAGTCATCTTGAGAACGAATGCCCCATAAAGTAGTGGAGACTTTATCGAGGGATCAATAGTTGTAGATAATACATATTTACTGAGATTTATAGGAAAGACAAAGAATGGTAAGTAGTGAAAGTTTAGATGAAAAGAAAGGCCAGGAGCTGAACGTTGGCACTGACTCTTTAACAGAGTCCTTAGAAAGGAGTTCCTGTCCCAGCCTCTATGAAAACAGCTCCCCTTGACGGACAGACCTCTCCCATGGAGATGGATGCATTCAGACAGGTGCTTTCAGCATCTGATGTCATAAAAGATTTAAATCATTCAATTATCTTTGCTTTGAGTTTATGCTTAAGTAAACTTTGATTAAAATATAGCTTTCCCTATAGTTTTTTTGTAAGAAAATTCAAGGTGGGCTGACAAGAACATTCATTATAGATTAAGAACTTTATATTCCTCAGTCTCTTATAAATCTAGTCTGCATAAATCAGGTATTCAAGCCCAGCACTGATAAGAGGGTTTCTGGACTTGCAAAATGAGAAGACAGACCCTGATGTATAGTGAATTCTCCAAGCCAGCCTACGAGCCTACCTCTCGTGGAGACAGACCAACCTCACTCTCCACTATTGGGTAAATTTCTACAGATCTTCAGTAGGATATGTCCTAACCAAACGCTGGATATTACAGTGGAAGAAATGAAACCCCAGACTATGAAAGTGACTTGACAAAGGTCACATGCAAATTTGGCTACTTGCCAGGTATCTGTTCATTCCATTACATGATATGGCCTCATAACATACTATATAATCTTTGGAGAACAAAGGAAACAATTCAACAAATGTTATCTAAATTTTAGGGGGTGAAAAAAACCTTATTCATTAGTCTAATCCCTCCTCTTGTACCTCAATGAACGATGGGTCTACAACCCATTTAGTTCACTCTGTATTCTTTTTCTTCTTTCTGATGGAGTCAGGATCTGGAAAATTCCTACT
The DNA here is from genome assembly GCA_028646485.1 of Cryptoprocta ferox. Taxonomy (NCBI): domain Eukaryota; kingdom Metazoa; phylum Chordata; class Mammalia; order Carnivora; family Eupleridae; genus Cryptoprocta; species Cryptoprocta ferox. Next base: position 31,169,348 of record CM053565.1, read on the forward strand.
CCATCTTTGGAGACTCATCCCATTTGTTACTTCCAATTTCAAAGCCTTTCAATATTTCTAGACCAATCCAGTAGGATTGGTTATCCCTCATCTGCCCCATTCATATCTCTAGTATGTACTTCTCACATGCTATTGTTGCTACATACCTATATTATTGCCTGATAAGGTGCAAACTTGTCTGAAAGAGTAACCACAGTTTGTTCATCTCTGCATATCAGCACCCATCACAGCATTTGCCACTTAGTAATATCACAGTAAAGGAAGGATGGATAGGAAGAAAGAGGGAAAGGAGGGAGGGAAGGAGAAAGGAAAGATACTCAAGTGCATCGTTCACAGGGAGAGGCTTCTGTTTTCTCAACAGCAGCTATTGAGATCACACGAGTAGGGGAAGATGCAGAAAATGTAGCCAGAACTGCGTCTCAAAAGGACTTTAATTTTCAAGGCTGATTTGGAAGACCCTTAGTTATTTTCTCTTCCTGTTATCTTATGCAATATGAATACAATTATAAATTATTAGAATTTTCCTTCACATGCCACAGTGGATTTAAATAATAATATCCTTAGAATACTGGAGGCACGGGGAAGGATTTTTGCTCATGGTTACACAGATGTTAATAAAATAACTATCTTTTCACCAAAGTGACCTGATGTCAAAGCTGAAGGGTAGTCGATTCCAGTGGTAACTGAGATGCTGCATCAGTTGAACAGATGGAAAAGAATCAAAGTATATGCTTGAGAAGAGGTTCTTGTGACATTCAGTGTCAGAGACAACAGTGGGTGTTAATCCAGCAGAGATAATTCTATAGTGGGGAGTGAAATATTATTTAATCAGCAGTGCTTCATACATAATTCAATTAATTGCCTTCACTCATCAGTATTAACGAGAATGGGAGCCTGGATTAATGTGCAAGAGCCTCATGAAGGAGCTCCCAGCCTACCTAAATGCTGCCAAAACTTAATAAAGTCCTGCCAATCAAATTCTGGTATCTGGACCCAGTGCATCAGTGCACTGATATTACAAATTATACCAAGCACTTCTCATTGTTTCCTAATTCTTTAATTATGCTGATCCCTGCACTAAAATGTTTAATTAGTGTATGGGGGAAAATGAGTCAGATTGCCTGTCGCTTCCTTGCCTATTGGTATTTAGTGTCGAGTAAACAAAATCGAATTTTATTGCAAATAATTAAAAATGGCAAGTTTTGCTTTTTTTCTGTCTGTAAATCTCAGTAATTGAATAGGAGACAGCAAGTGGGGTTTTAAACAAACTAAAATATCCTCTCTTTTATCTTGAGAGGATATTGAGGCTGCTGGAATACTGGGTGCACATCTGTCCATTACCTGGCCATCTTTTAGTTCAGCTTCTGAACTTCAGGAACCTTAATTGTGTCCCATTCTCCTCTGAGTAAGGGATGGGAGAAGAATAAGGGATACTGACAAATGAGTAACCAGGGCCGTTTGAAAGAACTAAGAGATTATCGTTACTCTGGATTTTTCGAGATGAGTGAATACCAGCCTGCATCCCATGGTCAAGTTTCTGTTTTAGACACTTGGTAAAGGACCATGCCTAAAGTGTTAAAGACAATGCCTGAAATTAGAGAATAAATGGCAGTCAGTCCAATGTTTATAATGTTTGTTTAATTTATAAGTTTTGTGTGTTGGCTATGTATCAGGAACTAGGCTAGGCTGTAGGTATATAGAGGGGAAAGACAGTTCTAGATCTCAAAAAAGGAAAAAAAGCATAACTCTACTGGAGAAGACAGATAAACATACAGGGAAAAGGAATGGTGACAATAATGATGGTGAGGGCAATGATGGTGATGGTGATGATAGATCCAACCGTTCAGCAGTAAGCTCGTTATCGACCACATTGTATGTTTTATTTTACTTAATCCTCACAAGTCTGTAAGCCAGATATTATAACTCCATTTTTACAGGAAGTAAAAATGAAACTTACAGATATAACAAGATAGCAGTAGCCTCAGAGGGAGGAAGAACAGGGTTGAAAAGTTTATGACCATATCTGAAGCATTTATAGATCTCTACAAATCATAACTTGATTAATATGACACAAGGTCAACATTCATGAAATCGGAGTGGTAGAGATATGGAGGTTTTCCTTCCCTGTGTGTTTCAAATGTTTTGTAATAATACCAACCACTTTGCAAGGAAGTGAGATCAGGTCTGTGATGGAGGATCTCAGGGTAGGACCAGAGGGTAGAGCTGGAGTAGTGACCAAACTGTGGGGTTCATGGATAGTTTTCCAAAGACATTGGGGGTGCCTGTTATCTACAAAAAAAACTTTATCAAGCACCTGTTTGTTCCTGGCATTGTATTAGATACCCAAGAAGGAAAGTGATATGACCCAGCCCCTATCTGTTCTTAACATAGTATTGGTGAGTAAGTAAGTAAAGTAGAGCATTTGCATACAAATACTATTTAGCATGAAATGCATCTGAAGGATAAATGCATCTTGGATGGGGGTGGCATAGAAATGTGTGGTTGGCCATGAGAGGTCTAAAATACTGAGACTATCAAAGCCTCAAAACTCCATAGTTAAGTTAGAAAGGATCACAGCGGAATGATAATGTGACCTTATTCATCTGGTACCAGGCTCTGCCTTGTATTTTTTCTTATCTTTTATTTTTAGTTAATGTATTAGAAACTCTGGGCGGTAAGTAAAAATGCCACATTGTTATAAGTGAAACCTGAGGTTCATAGTACACTTGTCATCCAAGTTTACACATTTAAGAAAAGTCAGGTGCAAAGAGTCTGGGTAACTTTCCCAAGACCACACAGCTTTTAAGTGGTAGAAGGTATATCACACCATAGCCATCTCTACACCTGCTCAGAAAAGAACAGGCTCATCTCCCTCTTTGCGGGGTCTGCCATTGTTGGAGCAGATACCGGGGCCATCTGTGAGGCAGGTGGTTCTCCTGACTTGGCAGCATCACCTTGGAAAAGCAGCTGGATGTTGGCAGCCAGCATGAGCTTCTAACAAAAAGGCTCAAGGTGCTCCCTACCCACAGCTCCATGTCCTGGAGAGCATTTCAGCCACTTCAGTGTGGTAGGGTGAGAAACAGGGAGGGTCAAAAGTGCCCAAGGAAGAAGAACTGGTCCCCTTCCAAAGGGCAGGCATTTTGACTGAGAAAATATAAATGGAATTGGACTGATTCAGTTAGAACAAAAAGCAAGATAATCCAAAAAGGTCAATACTAGATGTACAATAAAAATTATCAACTGGAGGGGCTCCTGGGTGGCTCAGTAAGTTAAGCGTCTGACTTCGATTCAGGTCATGATCTCATGGTTCGTGGGTTCGACCCCCATGACAGGCTCTGTGCTGACAGCTCAGAGCCTGGAGCCTGCTTCAAATTCTGTGTCTCCCTCTCTGTCTCTCAAAAATGACCACATGTTAAAAAAAAAGTTATCACCTGGATATCAAGAAGATAATTGTTTGGATTTGGAATCATTCAATCTTACCTTCTCCCTTAAATCGCCTACTTACTCTCCGGACTTTTCATTAGTTTTCACAACTTCCACTCATAGACCTCAGACCACTTAGACTACCACTAAGACAGAATGTATCTTCTAAATATTTAGAAAGAAACAATTTCTTAAGCAAAATTGTGTTTGGATATTATCCATAACTTTGATAAATATGAAACCCCATTTGTTACTTCCAATTTCAAAGCCTTTTCACCTTCCCCAAGTAGGATTAATCACTTTGCTTAACATTAATGAGAAACGATAGAGATAAAACTGGTGCTTGGACCATAGCCTACACAGTTATACTGTAATCACTAGCTTCCATAAGATGGGGATCATCAGTAATGGAAGCATGCATGACAGACACTGCAGGGCATTTTGTCCTGGAAGGACAGTCCTAGTGGGAGAACATACAGGAGTTCTCCTTCCCTTCCTTCCAAAAACATTCATTGTATTATACAGGTCTTCTGAAGCAAAGATGTATAAGATAGAGCATGTGCCTTGAAGAGCTGGATGTATCTCAGGTAGAAGAGACAGATGTGTAAACAGATAATTGTTGATTAAGACATAGGACTCTGGAGCACACTGGTTTCAAATCCCAGCCCCACCAATTAGACCAAGGTGAGTCCTGGGTTGGGTGATCTTGGGCACATGACAGAACTTCTCAGTGCCTCTGTTTTCTCTCTGTAAAATGGAGGCGCCTGGGTGGCTCAGTTGGTTAAGCATCCGACTTCGACTCAGGTCATGATATCACAGCTCCTGAGTTCGAGTCATGCATCGGGCTATGTGCTGACAGCTCAGAGCCTGGAACCTCCTGATTCTGTCTCTCTCTCTCTCTCTCTCTCTCTCTCTCTCTCTCTCTCTCTCTCTGCCCTTCTCCCACTCACAAACTCTCTCTCAAAAATAAATAAAACCTTAAAAATATTTATTTAAAAAATGGGCATGATAGGACTTGTAAAGTATTAGCTCAAGGTAACCAACACATAATAAATGCTGTTTGGAGAAACGATGGAGATGAAGAGAGAAAGAATAGTGACAGGAAATAGGTTAGGGAACCACTGCAGATATTCTAGAGGAAGACTGAGTTGAAAAGATACTGTTTTGCTACTCAGCGTGTGGTCTGTAGGTCAACGTCATTTGAATTTGTTAGAAACAGATTCTGGTTCAGTAGGTGCAGGATGGGGACTGAGGGGCATTTCTTATAAGTTCCTTAATGATGCCAATGCTGCTGGCCTATAGACCATACTTTGAATGGCAGGGATCTAGAATTTCACAGTCCAATATGGTGGTAATTAGCTACATGTGGCCATTGAGCCCTTGAAGGGAGTGTGAGTTGAGATGTGGTACAATTGTGAAAGACACCAGACTTCAGAGAAAAAGATGAAATAGCTCATTTATATTTTTATTGGTTAAGGGTTGAAATAGTAATACTTCGGACATCCTGGGTTAAATAAAAATGTTATTAAAACTAATGTCATCTGTCCCTTTTAATGTTTTTCAGTATTATCACTAAGAAATTTTAAATGATATATGCAGCTCCCGTTGTATTTCTATTGGACAATGATGCCCCGGAACATTTTATCAATGGGGTTTCATATAACATGTTTTACCTCGGAACTGACCTTCCTGGAAAGATAGACGTAAAGAATGTATACTCCTGAGTAAGAGTAAGGGGCCTGATATTTTTTGACATAACTTTCATGGGCTCACTTCTTATTACTGTGGTGTTGCTATCCTATTGCAGAACAGTTCTGGAAGATAGAAACAGAAAAACCAAAATAAAATCGCCCACAAACCCACTGCATCAAAGCCACAACTGCTAACATTCTGTTTTATATTTGCTCAACATTTTTATGCATCCTAAACACACTTTCTTCACTGGGCCTCTAGAAACCATCCTATGTTGGATTTTTCCGAGCTCACCAGTTGCACCTTTTAATTTTCTCCCCTAGTGTCTTCATTCTCCCCACCTGGACTTGAATGTTTAAACTGTTCCTCAGAGTTAATGTGTCTAAGACCCAACTCCTGATTCTTGATTTCTGTCACTTACTTATACTTTCTTGTGTGCATGCATGCGTGTGTGTGTGTATGTGTGTGTGTGTGTGTGGTTGCCCTAGAGTTCATCAAATACATTTCTAACTAGCCCAAGCCTACTTTCAAGTAACAAACACATTATTTTGACCAAGCTGTTATTTGTTAATGTGATTAAGAATAAGAAAAATGAAAGATTTTGTTTTACCTTCATTTACTCCTCTCTGATGCTCTTCCTTTCTCTATGTAGTTCTGAGTTTCTGATCTGTATCATTTTCCTTTTTCTAAAGAACTTCTTTTAATATTGTTTGCAAGGCAGATCTGCTGGCAACAAATTCCCTCAAGTTTTGTTTCCCTTTTGAGTTTACATTTTTTTTTTGGTATTTATGCTTTACTCCTTCCCTTTCTTAATTAGCTTGGTGAATAATCTATTTTTGTATTTTTATTTTTGCTGTTTCTTTGTTCCCATAGTACAAATTCTCAGATTTAGTCCTCAAATCTGTAGTTTTTCTGTCTTCTGTCTTCTATTTTCTCATTTTCTGCTTTTATCTGGCACACAGGAGATTCTCAATAAACATTTGTTGAATCGATTTTTCAGTAAATCTTTTCATGTTCTCTATTTTTTGCTCTTTTTGTATCTTCTTAGGTTATGATTTATTCATTGAATTTTCTAGACTTTCTCTAAGTGAACCTTCAGATATACTTCATAGGTCAAATATGTAGTATTTCAGTCATTTTATAGATAATCTTTAATGAGTTTAATTTCCTTTTTGACATAAGAACTGGTAGAGAGATTTAATTCTGAACAGCTTAGTGTTGTTTCTGTTTTAACCAGTTCTACATTAAAAAATCTATTTAGGGGTGTTGGGTGGCTCAGTCAGTTAAGTGTCTGACTCTTGATTTTGGCTCAGGTCACGATCTCATGGTCATGGGATTGAGCCCCACATTGGGCTCCTTGCTGAGCATGGAGCCTGGTTAACATTCTCTCCTTCCCTTTCCTTCTGCCCTGCCCCCCCCCCCACCAAAAGAAAAAAGGAAAAAAATATATAAGGTATTTGTGGTCTAAAACATATGATAAATTTCTGTAAATCTTCCATGGGTACTAAAATAGAAAGTATTCGCAGAGTGTAGAATTATACATACACACAAACACATACACATATTAGGTCAATTTTTTAAATTGTTATTTACATGCTCCATTTTCTCCCTTTGTTTTGTTTTCTTATCAGAAACTGAGAAAGAAATATGAAATTCTCTACTATTACATTGTTTCCTTAACTTTCTCCCAAAAACTTCCCTGTATTCTCTGTCATTTTGCTTTAGGTATTTCAGTGCATTGTTATTCAGCACGTAAAAGTTCAAAACAGCCATGGTTCCAATTCTGACTTTACCCACAAAATTATCTCCTCTTTTAATATAATGCTTTTTGCCTTAAATCCAACTTGGTTTGCTTTTTATGTTATGACATTGACTTTCTTTTTGTTTTCATTTTGCTTTGTGTATTTTTGTGCATTCTGTTAGTCCCTGAAATTGTAAACGCTATTATAGGTGGGTGGGTGTATGTTTTTTGGTGAAAGCATGCAGTGCTTCCATTAAGTTAGCCATCCAGTGGATCCAGAAGCAACTAACGGTTGGGAAGTACTAGAATAGAATAATTTGGAGAAAGCTAATTGAAAGGAAATAGCTATGATTGTCATACTAATCATAGTCAATGCTCTTGTAGAGACTTTAGGTTGGGAATGTTTGCTAAGAACAAAAGTCAAGGCTCTCCTCCCAAAGCAGATGAGGAAATTTTGCCACCCTGTTCTGTGGTAAACTTCTCCTCCCTCTCTGAGCTCTAGGCTCTATACACACAACGGGCTGTTTCTGCTTTTGATGTAACTGATTTTGTCTTCACCTTCACACATCAGTCCAGTTTCTTTCTGGTGTGTGTGATATTTCGCTTCACCTACACATAACCCTCCTTTTCTTAATTGTTGTTCAACATATTCCAGCCACAAAGCTCTTATAATAACGACAGTGCCCAATAATCCAGGAGAACATAGCAGCACATATGCCTCTGAAAATTGTCCTACAAAATACTCTTTTGACCTTATAGAAAAATGAGACACCCAGACAGTGAATGTACTGCTAAATGTTCTTGATTTGTTGTATATATATATATAGCTATTTGTTGGCATATATATGTAGCCATATTTATGTATATATGTGTGTGTGTGTATATGTGTATGTGTGTGTGTGTGTTTATATAGTAGACCCTTGAACAACATGGAGGTTGGGTTAGGGATGCAAATCCTCCCCAAATCTGTGCATAAGTTTTAACTCTCCCCAAACTTAGCTACTAATAGCCTACTGCTGACCAGAAGCTTTACCAATAACAAAAATAGTCAATTAATTCATATTTTGTGTGTTATATTTAATATAGACTGCATTCTTACAATAAAGTAAGCTAGTGAAAAGGAAATGTTAGTAAGAAAATCATAAGGAAGAGAAAATACATTAAAGTACTCTACTATATTTATCTAAAAAAAATGTCCATGTGTAAGTGGAACAATGCAGTTCAAATTGGTGTTCAAGGATCAACTGTGTATGTATATACATATATATATCTTCAGTTATTAGGTGTGAATGAATAACCAATAGTCATTGACTTCTGGTTCCATTGTTGGGTAACTAGACCTTCTTGTTTCTGTAGCTTTGCTCAAATTTTATCTAATTATAGTATTCTTTTCATGCTTGATGTATAGCCATAGGCAGTCTCTTATTTTGTCTTTGCATAAGATTTTAAATCAATAAAATAAACAAATAAGAGGCAAAATACATATGCAGTCATCTGGCAAAAAATGAGAGCAGCTAAGACCCATGAAAACAAATAAGGCCTTCCATCCATTTCAGAGTTGTTTAAGTAGAGTGTATTATTGAAGATTCAGAGGACAGAGAAGAGGCATTCTAGGTGCAGATAATTTATTGAGATTTCTATGGTACTTTTGAAATTGCACGGTATAGTGGAAGGAATCAGTCAAACAAATCAGAAAGCCTGATGTGAGAGAGATTGTGTACATTATCCCCAATTTGTTTCTAGGAGAGAAAGAAACGTTATTCATGATGGCAGAAAGCACTCTGTGTTATGAATGTCTTAGAAAAGAATATAGCTTGAAAAGTGTTCAGGTTTCCTGATGCCCAGAAAGCTGGCAGGGAACATTAGACGATGAGTAATCTGGACAGAGTTAGTTTCATGGTGGATAAATGACAGACTCTATTAAGGGTGACCAGATATAAAACACGAAAGAGTTTGGAATCAAGAAAATAGAAAAAAAATATATCATTTCCTATAGCAAAATTGAAAGCTGACTCAAAGATGTGAAACCAGATTAGGCTGGAGATAAAAAGCAATATTACTGGAATAAAAAAAAAGTAAAAAACAAATCCAAAACATCTGAATATTTTGAGCTAAAGTACCTTCATGAAATTGACACCTAAATCAGATGATATGGTGGTGGTGTTTCAAAATCTCTGCTTCGTGTAGTCGATTTGGTCCTTATCAAAGTTATTTAGCACCTATTGTGAGCCAGACAACAAGGACACAAAGATTAATATTACAAAGTGCTTCCCTCAATGAGTTCCCCATCTTCTAGAAAAGACAGAGACGTGGGCAAATATATTTAAAAGACCTAATGTTGGTGAGATAATTTATCGAGGAGATGTTGTGGTATTTTCACAGCCCTGAATGAAGTGTAAGACTTTCACCAGTAGAGAAAAGGGGAAAGAACATTCCAAGCAGAAGAAAAGAGAAGAAAGAGCATGGCGAGTGTTGAGTACCATGCATGGCTTGGAACAGCCCTTGCACTTATAAATCAGTCCGAGCAAGGGTTGAATATGGGCTTGGAATCTCTTTTAGTATTTTCTCTTCTTAATGTTTTATCCTTGAATGTTGGAATGAATTGGGCATTACATTTCTTTCTTTGGACACCTTTAACTTAAAGATGCAGAATGCTTATAACATTTGACAAAATATAGCTGAATACATGGATAGACACTGATAGTATAATTCAGTCAACCAAGACACCAAACACATTGTTGTTGGTGATAGTGATTAGACTCTTTCCTGCTTACCTACCTCCAAGACCACCTCAGTTAGATCCTCAGGGGAGGTTTGTACACAATGGATGTGCTGGCAGATGTTAAATACCAGAATACACAGTCACTGAATCACACAATGCCTGTACTATTTCTGCATCACTTTTTCCTTGATGTGTACCTAGCCACCGTAGTTCTAAGTGTTGGAGGTAAGACAGAGAAAACATTCAAAGGAATTTTTGTGGCCTGACAGTAAATTATAAGTTAAAATTAATGATTGGGAATCTAGCTTTACCTCTGATATTTGTTTACCTGCTGGTAAGGTTGAATGGCAATTTTCCAAGCATGCTTAAATTCTTAATACTTTTACATATTATGTCCTGCTTACCTGTAGAATGTGTTAGGGAAAAGAGACAATACATAAATTCAATTTATTTTTCTGAATCCAACGCATTCCTTCTTATGTTTAAATGAAATCTTTCGTCTTAATAGAATTATCCCCAGTGGTCAGACCAATTTCAGTATTGACAAAATCTGCTTTCATTATCATTTAATATACATCTCAGCAACAGAAAGAAAAGAGAAAAGGGGAGTAAATGCTGTCCTGGGGCAGGCAAAAGTAAATATCAGCTTGCATTACTAATCCCATGTGTAGCCTTTTAAAATCTTGAGATATAGGGGCGCCTGGGTGGCTCAGTCGGTTGAGCCTCCAACTTCAGCTCAGGTCATGATCTCGCAGTTTGTGGGTTCAAGCCCCGCATTGGGCTCTGTGCTGACAGCTCAGATCCTGGAGCCTGCTTCGGATTCTGTGTCTCCCTCTCTCTCTGCCCCTCCCCTGCTCACACTGTGTCTCTCTCTGTCTCAAAAATAAATAAACATTTAACAATTTTAATAAAAAATTTTAAAAAATATTGAGATATAATCTATGTACAGTAAAATGTATATACCTTAACTGTAAATAAAGTTCAGTGAGTTTTGACAAGTGTGAACATCTATATAACCCACTCCCATCATAAACCATTTTTGTCACTCTGAAAAGTTTCTTTGTATACCTTCCCCATCAATCATGTCCCACCCCCACCAAAAAGAAGTAGTGTTCTGATTCCTTTCATCATAGTTTAGTTTTGCCTCTTCTATAATTTTATACAGTAGAGTCATTTAGTATGTACTCTTTTCTGTTGACTTTTATCTCAGTGTCATATATTTGAGATTCATTCATATTGTAGCATGTTACAAATAGCTCATTGCCTTTTATACTTGGACAATATTTTGTTGTATAACTAGGTTATAGTTTAGCATTTCTCCTGTTGATGGTCATTTGGAGTATTTCTAGTTTGAGGCTATGATGAATAAGATTGCTGTGTACCAGTCTTCCTGTGAACAATATTTTTGTTACTCTTGCATACATATGTAAGAGTGAAAAGGCTGGATCGTATGATGGGTATGTGATTAACCTTTTAAGAAGCTGTCAGAACTTCTTACAAAGTGATTGTGCCATTTTATACTTACACCAGCAGGGTGTGGGTATTAAGAGTTGCTCCACCTTCCCACCAGCATTTGATGCTGCCAAGGTTTTTAATTGTATTGATTCTATTGGGTGGGTAGTAGTAACCCATTCTGTCTTTTATTTGCATTTCCTTGATGACAAATGATGTTGAACACTTTCATGTGTGTATTATCCATTTGTATATCACCCTTGGGGAGTGATTGTTCAAGTCTTTCCCCCGTGTTTTTAAGTTGGGTTGTTTGTTTTTTGTACCCTTGGGTTATTTACCTACTCTGGACACATTAATGGAATTATATGAGTGGAATTTTGTGTATTAAACCAATCTTAAATTCCTGATTGAATTCCTAAACAGTACATTGAATTCAATTCTAAATTGAATTCAATTCTAAATATTTTATGCTTTAGATGATATTGTCAATGGTATTTTTTTATTTTTACTTTTTCAAACATTTAATACCATTATATGGAACTCAGTTGCTCTTTTTATATTGGTTTTATCCAGGATGTTGATAAATTCACTTTTTAATTTGTCAGATAAAAAGTCCTTTGTCAAGATATATGTTTTGCAAATATTTTCCCAATTACTTGTCTATTTATTTTCTCAACAAGGTCTTTTAAAATTTTTTAAATGTTTATTTATTTTTGAGAGAGAGAGAGAGAAGGAGCATGAGTGGGGGAGGGGCAGAGAGAGAGGGGGACAGAGGATCTAAAGCAGGCTCCACACTGACAGCAAAGAGCCCCATGTAGGGCTCGAACTCACGAACCATGGGATCATGACTTGAGCTGAAGTCAGACATTCAACCTACTGAGCCACCCAGGTGCCCCTCAACAAGGTCTTTTTATGAGCAGGAGACTTTTTATATTGATGAAATTTTTTTTCCTAATGATTAGCGCTGTATTGTATACTATTTAAGAAATCTTTGCTTACTGTATGTTCAAAAAGATATTTTGCTACATTTCTGCTCTGGTTTTTATCATCTTAGCTAGTCTATGATTTGCCTTGATTTTTGTTTATGATATGAAATAGAAGTTGAGATATTTCCCCCATATAAATATCTAGTTGTAGCAAGACCATTTGTTGAAAATAGTTTTTGTTTGTTTGTTTTCCTTTCCTTTTTTTCCCTACTACATTGCTTTGATGACTTTGACACACACACAAAAAAAAAAAGAAAAGAAAAGAAAGAGAGAAAAGATAAAAATAAAAAGCAAGTCTACATATAAGTATGGTTCTGTTTCTGGAATCTCAATTCTGTTCCATTGCTCTATTTGTTTATATTTATTTCAATACCTCATGATTTTGATTATTGTAGCTTTATGTTAAGTTATGAAATTCTCCAACTTTGTTCTTTCTCAGGATTGTTCCAGATAGTCTAGATTCTTTGCTTTTCTGTATAAATTTCAGAATCAACTTGTTTCTATTAATAATACAAACCCACTGGACTTTGATTAGAAATTAATTAAATCTTCAGTTCTATTTGAAAAGAAAAGACTTTTTAATAACATTAAGCCTTCTCATTCCAGAGCATGATACATCCTGCCATTTACTGAGGTCTTCTTCAGTTTCTTACAGTAATGTTTTAAGTGTCAGCATAGAGCTCTTGCACAGCTTTCATTAAATTTTCCCCTAAGTTTTTTAGGGGATTTGTATGATTTGTACAATTTTTATGATTTGTATGAGTATTGTAAATGCTGCTTTTGTTTTTAATTTTCTAAATGTTTATTACCAGTACATAGGAACTCACTTTTTCCTGTTTTGGTTTGCATCCATGGTATTCATAAATGTTCTTTTTATTTCATCAAGGATTTTTTTGTAATTTTCTTACATTTTATATGTACACAATCATGTCATTTGTAAATGAAGATGACTTTACTTCTACCTTTGTAATCTATTTGCCATTTATTTATTTTATTGCACCATCTAGGATCTTCAGTGAAATATTTATAAAGTTTTTTTAATTTTATTTAGTTTGAGAGAGACAGAGGCAGTGTGAGCAGGGGAGGGGCAGAGAGAGGGGGAGAGAGAGATTCCCAAGCAAGCTCTGTGCTGTCAGTGCAGAGCCCGACTTGGGGCCAGCTCAAACCCTCAAACCATGAAATCATGACCTGAGCTGAAACCAAGAGTCCTGCACTTAACCAACTGAGCCACCCAGGTGCCCTTCTTCAGTAAAATATTTAAATAAAAGTGCTACAAATGTACTTTTTTTCTCAAATCTCAGGGGAGGATTTAATATTTTATAATTAACTGTGATACTAGCTATAGGTGTTCTAGCAGATGTATTTTATTAAGTTGAAGACATATCCTTCTAAGTCATAGTTTGCTGAGAATTTTTCAATGAAAGGGTGTTGAATTTTATCTAAAAAAATGTTTTTTCATGGCAATTGAAATGATCATATGCAATTTCTATTATAAACTTTAAATGTGGTAATTATATTAATTGCATTTTGTGTATGTAACCAACCTTGAATTCCTCGAGTAAGCATCACTTAGTCATTACATACAGTCTTTAAAAAAATTATTACTGGGTTTTGTTTACTAATATTTTGGTAAGGATATTTATGTCTAGGCTCATGAGAGGTATTAGTCTACATTTTTTTTTTCTTATAATGTCCGTGTCTAGATTTGGTATCAACCATATGCTAACCTCATAAACTTAACTGGAAAGCTATTCCATCTCTGTTGTTTTCTGAAAAAGTACATATAAAATTGATATTAAACATTTCTTAAAGATTTTATATATTCATTAGTGAAGTTTTTATGCCTGAATGGAAAATTTTTAATTAAAATTAAATTTCCGTAACGGCTACAGGATTGATCACACTTTCTGCACTGTCACTGTGGAGCCCAACGTGGGGCTCGAACTCACAAACTGTGAGACTGTGACTTGAGCTGAATCCAAGAGTCAGATGCTTAATCGACTAAGCCACCCAGGTGCCCCACATATTCTTTTTTTTTAATGTTTATTTATTTTTGAGAGAGAACACAAGTGGGGCAGTGGCAGAGAGAGATGGAGACAGAATCTGAAGCAGGCTTCAGGTTCTGAGCTGTCAGCACAGAGCCCAATACAGGGCTCAAACCCATGAACTGTGTTATCATGACCTGAGCTGAGGTTGGACTCTTAACCAAGTGAGCCATCCAATCCCCCATATATTTTCTATTCATTATTTCATGTTTGTTTTCTATGTGTGATTTTTGCTCTTTTACTTCATTTCCACCTTCTTTATGATTAAATGAGTAATCTTCAGTATTGTATTTCATTTCCTCTTTTCCTTTATTTTTTATTATTATTTTTTTTTTTTAGAGAGAGAGCAAGACCATGAGTAGGGAGGGGTCTAGGAAGAGGGAGAGAGAAGGAGAATCTCAAGCAGGCTCCATGCCCAGCTTGGAGCCCAATGTGGGGCTCAATCTCATGATCCTGAGATAATGACCTGAGCTAAAATCAAGAGTTGGAAGCTCAGCTGAGCCACCTAGATAACCCTATTTCATTTACTATGTTGACATTTCTGTCATGCCTCTTTGTGTTATGCCAGTTGAGCTGGGCATCATACTATGCGTGTTTAACTTACTGCAGTTTACCTTCAAAACTATAAATTCTTCAAGAAACAAGAAAAATGTTCTGTTTACCTACATATTTTACCATTTCTTATGTTCTTTATTCTTTCAACTAGATCTGTGTTCCAAGTTGTTAAACCAAAATCTTAACAGTTTTTTTCACTTTAGTTTTTATGGAAATGTCTTTATTTTCGCCTCATATTTGAAAGACATTTTTTGGATATAGAAATTAAGATTGGCAGCCTTTTCAGTTGTTTTGTGTCTTTTTTCTTGCATTATTTCTGATAAGAAGTCAGTAATAATTCCTATTATTTTTCCTCATATGTAATGTGCCTTTTCTTACTGCTTTTACTATTTTCTTTTTATTTTCAATAAGATAGTAAAATTGGCTTTTCAGTAGTTTGACTATGATGTATGTGTGTGTGGCTAATTTTCTTTGTGTTATGTAACTTGGGATTTGTTTTTATTGCATTTCTGATTTGAAAATTTTCATCGGATTTGGAAAAGTTTAATCATTAATTCTTCAAATAAGTTTATCTGATCTCTCTCTTCTCCTTCTGGCACTTCAATTACACATGTTAAACTGATTGATGTTGTCCTACAATTCACCAAGGCTCTGTTCCTTTTTTTAAGCTTAATTTCTTTTTGAGCTTTAGTTAATATAGATTCTTTCATTCTGTCTTCAAGTTCACTAATATTTTGCATTGTCCATCTACTGTTAGGTCATTTTTTTTTTCATTTTAGCTATTGTAATTTTCTGTTGTAGAATTTCTTTTTGGTCTTTTTTTGTAGTTTCTCTTTCTTTGCTAAGATTCTCAATCTTTTTTAAAAAACTGAATCTATTTATAATTGCGAGTTTTAAAATCTTTATCTGCTAATTACAACATCATTGTCATATCTGAGTCTGTTCATATTGATGTTCCTTCCTAGTTATGTGTTATATTTCCCTGCTTTGTCTTCTAGTAAATATTTTGTTTTATGCTGTATGTTGTGTTGTACTCATGTTTAGCGTTTAAACATTATTGTCTTTAAAGAAAATTGACTTTTTTTGCTAGAAAGTAGTTAAATTACTGGAGAATCAGCTTTATGCTCAGAAGGCTATTTGGGGCTTCATTCGAATGAATCTAAAGGATGCTTTAGGGCTATTATATCCATACTCTTTATTTTTTTTAAGTTTATTAATTTATTTAGAGAGAGACACTACAAGTGGATGAGGGTGAAGGGTGCGGGGGTATGGAATCTGACAGTGCAGAGCCTAATGTGGGGCTCAAACTCATGAACCATGAGACCAAGCTGAGCTGAAATCAAGAGTCGGACACTTAACTGACTGAGCCACCCAGGCGCCCCTCCATACTCTTTATTTGAAATTTTTATAAATTTTAACTGAATGCTTGGGACATTTAGGGAAGTCTTCCCACTCTGAATGACAGAATTCCAATGTTTCCCCACATTAAGCAACCTTCAGAAACTTCATTAAGTTCACAATTCCCCAAAAGCTATTCTCTGGTAGACCTTATAGAGTCTAGCCCTGCACACGTGTAGGAGTCTCTGAGGCAGCTTTCCAGGCTCCTTATGTTCAGAGCTCGCTCTTCAACTGCACCTTGCCCTGAAGATCTATCCTTCTCACCATCCCTACGGTACAATCTCTGTTTCCTTCACCCAGTTGATAATGTCATTCTCTGCTTGGGCTCCACTTCCATATGTCAAGGCTTGGAATGTGCCCTCTGACAGAAATTCAGGGTAAATATGGAGCTCATTTTGTGTGTGTTTTCTCTCAAAGATCACAACGTTATATTCCCCAGCCAATGCCTGGAAATAGTCGCGTTCAGTTGTATAGTTGTTTATGGAAGGAAAGTTTGTCCAATATTCATTACTCTGTTATGTCAGGAACTGAATCCCGATGCTTTATTAGATTTAGACCCTGTAGAATGCTGCCTCATCATTTGGGTAGCACTCTCTGCACCCAATTTTGCAGCATTGTGTAACCTGTTTGACCAGGCAATGGAGAGCCACATCAGCCTGATGTACAGTGACTGAAAGTCCCTCCCTGTGATTCTTTACAGCTGTGCTTGCACTTTGTTTTCATTTTTGTTTTGGAGGCATTTGGATGGTCTCTTAATTTAAACAATCATACGCCATAGATGATATCACACAAAATAGATTAAGCTGGTCATCACGGACAGATCCCTTCAGTACCGCTTAATAGGATTTCGTTTTTGTTGGGTTTTCTTTTCTTTCTTCATCACTTCTTGCCTTTATTTACTCATTTAATTTTTTTTTCATTGTCTTCAGAGGTGAAAACACCTCATGCATCTTTCACTTTTGGCCTACCTTTATGAGATACAATTTTCAGGAATTCGTGACATTTTCAAACAATATCCTCCTTTTGCTCCTCTAGTATCTTGTTCTTTTATCACAGCATGTTAAATTTATTTCTCTTCTTGAATCAGTTTCCCTCAAAGGATGGTAGCTCCCTTGTCTGGTCTTATTAATCTCTATGTGAGCACTGCTGTTGTTCTTCAGATTTTTAGACATTTAGCAAAGTTTATATACAAACTTAATTCAGAATATCACTTGTGGAACGCCTGAGTGGCTCAGTCAGGACTTCAGCTCAGGTCATGATCTCATGATCACAGTTCGTGAGTTCAAGCCCCACATCGGGCTTTTTGCTGTCTGCAGTTGGTATGGAGCCTGCTTCGGATCCTCTGCTTCGAATCCTCTGTCTCCCCCACTCTGTCCCTTCTCCTTCTTCTCTCTCTCTCTCAATAAATAAATAAATTAATTAATTAAAAAAAGGTCACAATCTTCAGTATTCGGGGTATAGATCTAAAATCTAAGGATAAAGATTGAAGATTCATGAATATCAGTGAACATAAAGAGAAAAGACAAATTATAATCACAGCATTCTTTTTCAGAGTTAGTCTCCAAAAAGTGTTATAGTCTACAGTATGAATGAACTTTTCTAGGACCAACTAGAAAAAAAGGGAGGGGGCCCAGAGTAAATCTCACATCTTTTTTGAAACCTTGCTCTTTTTCTGATTCCTCAAAGAGCATCCTTACGTAATATAATTCTCATCACATCTTCTATAATTTCTTATTCTATTTGGTTCTATAATTGCATATGGTCATATATTTTTCTTCTTCCAAGATTATAAGATATTTTAGATAAGTAACTGTGCTTAGATTTTTTAAAGCCCCTTTACTTTGGTTAAATGCATAATCTGAAAAATCAATAGATCTATAGTGGCTTTATTCTAAATATAAGCAGGTAACAGTAACTTTTTATTAATACAAAATGCTATGTAAAATATGAGTTTTTTGAAAGTGGTGTAAGTAGAAAGTTCAAAAATACACCAGTAAATATTTTTATACATCTCCACTATCTCGTTAAAATTCCCTGTTTTTTAACGACTACTGAAAATGAGCTAGGTAAGGGTAACTTTTACTCCCACATCAATGTTATCTGAAATATTTCAAGTTCTGATAAGCAAAAGTTACTTTTCTATTGTGGTTTCTATCCAGATTGATCAATCCCAAATAATGCTGACTCAGCTTTCTCCTGCAACAAGTAAGGTCTAGACATTCTAAAGAGCCCTTCCAGGGGCGCCTGGGTGGCTCAGTCGTTTGAGCATCCGACTTTGGCTCAGGTCATGATCTCATAGTCTGTGGGTTTGAGCCCCGCGTTGGGATCTGTGCTGACAGCTCAGAGCCTGGAGCCTGCTTCAGATTCTGTGTTTCCCTCTCTCTCTGCCCCTTCCCCACTTACTCTCTGTCTCTCTCTCTCAAAATAAAGTAAAGACATAAAAAAGAAAAAAAAGTAAAAAAAAAAAAAGAGTCCTTCTGTAATAAGGGATCCATAGCTCACACAGAGATATATTTTTATTCCTCATGCCCAAGGACAGATTTAAACAGCCTCACTAAGTATTTGTTCTTCTTAGGGAAGAAATTGTTTTGTAACAATGTTTAAGAGATTGTAGAAGTAGAATATGTTTTTCCTGCTCCTAGGCCCAGGCAGGCAATAAGCATAATGTTGCCATTTCTGGAACCCAAAACTGTAAGCTCACCACTGCCTGCAAATACGCATGTTGTGTTCCAGGTTCATTTTTAGATTCTCTTCTTCATTGGTCTGAGACAGATGAACAGCTCTAGCTCCTTAGCTACTAAATCATTTATGACAATTTTCCAGGCAAGTCAAAAATCTTATCTAGAACTAATTTATAGTGTATTTTGAAATTCTTGTTTAAATCACACCCATTCATAAATTAACTCCAATTACCATGTAATTAATATCTATTCAAATATGGAATTTTTATTTTTTAACATTTATTTATTTTTGAGAGACAGAGAGAGACAGATCATGAGCAGGGGAGGGGCAGAGAGAGGGACACACAGAATCGGAAGCAGGCTCCAGGCTCTGAGCTGCCAGCACAGAGCCCGATGCAGAGCTCGAACCCACGTACTGTGAGATCATGACCTGAGCCAAAGTCGGACACTCAACTGACTGAGCCACCCAGGTACCCCAAAATATGGAATTTTTACAGCAGTATTTCCTGTGCAGGTCCATGATGTAGTCAATGATATTTTTATCACTTCTTGTCCATTTTCTCCATGCCTCTTGGCCCACCCTCACATTTGCCTATTGCTGGTTGCTTCTTCACTCTTTTCTATTTCTGTTTCACTCCTGGAATGAGTGAAATGTAGTTTTGCCTACATTATTTTTAAAAAAGATCTAGTAGAGCAAACTAAACTTACCTATGATTTTGGATAAGCAGAATAAAAACAGTGAATGCCTTTAGAATAAAGAGATTTTTGGAGAATTTGTCTTTGTAACTTTAGAAAGGCTGATTAATTAGATCATAGAAGGATTAATGCTTATCATGCTTCTCCTACACATGCTAATAGTTCAAATAATTTTGAATCAGACAAATAGTCATTTCAGCACATAAGTAGCAATGCATAGATGCTTACTTTACAGAACTTGTGCAGGGTCATAGTAGAATAATTTCCTCTGTTTAAGCCAGATAGCATGAAAAATACACACATATACACACACACACACACACACACACACACACACACACACAGACTTCAGTGATAGCTTTAAATTCAGGTTTTAGACTCCTAGTCTGTCCTTCTCATACATAAGAGAGGAAAAAATAAAAATAAGAAGACTAAAAGATTCCTTTTGCTTTGTGGAGGGCTTTTTTTCCCCTTCCTCCAGGAAATGCCTTTCTTTGGGTAATTCCCTTTGTTCTTTATAAGCATTTTTAATCCATACTCCATAAAATTAAATTGAAGAATTAGACTTTCTAGACATCATAAAAGGATATTTGAGAAGATTGTGCTTTAATAGGATTTAAATGAAGTCAAGACTTAGCCTGTGTCGCTTGGAATTGGACAAGTTTTCACCCAGCCTTGCATTGTATTTTTTTAAATTAAAGATGCTGTAAAAATTCCATTGGGGAGTACGAAATCTGCATTGGCTGAGATGTGTGTTCAATCTCTCCTCAGGCTAGGTAGCTACTCTGTGATCTGTTACTCTACAAACAGCCCACTCAGTAACTCCGTATGCTTTGGCTACCTCATTGCTGTCATACACCCAGTCCCTACTGTCACAGACCCATTAAAGAAAGCAGCGGGCATTTGAGGGGCAGAAACAGTAATTTCTCAAAGCATAGTTTTTCTGATTCCATTTCTGTTTCTTTGTTTATATTATTTCCCTCTGCCTGGAGTGGGGATTTTTCTGCTTATTCCCCACTCATTCTTTAAATTCCACACAGAAGTTTCTTAAAGATTCATTCGTTCATTTATCTTAATTTTAGGTCTAATCTTCATTGCTTATCACAGGACTTGGTATGCAGAAGGTATCAGTAAATATCCATCTGGGTGGAAGGGTGAATATAGAGTTGAGTTCCAGTAAGAACTGGACTGTTTCTTATGGTTCAGATTTATTGTTTCATTCGAATAGTTTGCTCACAGCAGTTCAGGGAAGGTATTTTAGAGGGACACCTTTTTTTTATGTTTATTTTTGAGAGAGAGAGACAGAGCATGAGTCAGTGAGGGACAGAGAGAGAGGGAGAGACAGAACTTGAAGCAGGCTTCAGGCTCTGAACTGTCAGCACAGAGCCCGACGTGGGGCTCGAACTCACGAACCACGAGATCATGACCCGAGCTGAATTCGGACGCTTAACTGACTGAGCCACCCAGGTGCCCCTAAAGGGATGCCTTTATAAAATATCTTTATTTTACCTTTTCAACTCATTAGCTGCCTTACTCACAGTAAAATGACCATAGACGTTAACCATATCTACGTCACAGCAGCACCTAGGTTCCTTCTTGATTCAGTAACAAAGACAATAGACTAGCTAAGTTGACCATATAAAACTGATCACCTTCTGTAATATTTTCATTTTCACTTAGTTCAAAATATTTTCCAATGTTCCTTGAGACTTCCTTTTTCACAGAGGTACTATTTATAAGTGTGTAATTTAATTTTCAAATATTTGTCATTTTCTTCCCCCAACATCTTTCTGTTACTGATTTCTCATTCGATTCCATTATGGTTAGAGGACACATTTGGTATTAATTGAGTCACTTCACACTTGTTAAGGTTCATTTTATGATCCAAGATATTGTCTATATACACTTGAAAAGAATGTGTATTCTGCTCTTGTGTTGAATGTTCACTATATGTCAAGTTGGTCAAGTCTTTTTCAGAATTTCTATGTCCCTGCTGATATTATGTTTACTTGTTCTATTAATTACAATGAGAAGTGTTTTTAATCTAACTAATTTTTTATTTTTTTATTTTTTCCAGCTTCATTTTTTTTTTCATGTTTATTCATTTTTGAGAGAGAGAGAGCTTGAGCAGGGAAGGGTCAGAGAAAGATGGGGACAGAGGATCCGAAGTGGGGTCTGCTCTGACAGCAGTGATCACCATATGGGTCTCAAACTCACAAACTGTGAGATCATGACCTGAGCCAAAGTTGGACGCTCAACCCTCTGAGCCACTCAGGAGCCCCTAGCTTCATCCACTTTTACTTTGTGCATTTTAATATTCTATTATTTGGTACATACACATATGAAATTGTTATGTCTTCTTGGTGAATTAATACTTTCATCATTATGTTATGCCCTTCTTTATCCCTGGTAATTTTCCTTGTTCTGAGTATACTTTATCAGATATTAATATAATCATCCCAGTTCTCTTTTGAATACTGTTTGTATGGTTTATTTTTCCTTCTTTTTACTTTTAACCTATCCATATCACTATATTTGAATGTTTTTCTTGCAGACAGCATATAATTGATTCTTCATTTTTTTAAAAATCTCATAATCTCTTTGAATTTTCCTAGTACATTTAATTTTAATGTAATTATTGATATGGATAGATTTAGGTCTACCATCTTGTTTTTCTGTTTGCTCTGTTTTTTGTTCTTCCATTTTTTTCTGCCTTCTTTTGATTATTGTTTTTAGTATTCAGTTTTAATTTATCTACTTTTTGACTGTGTATAGTTTTTTAGTGGTTACTCAAATGATGAAAATATACATACCTATCTTTTCACACTCTAGATAGAGTTCATATTTTACCACTTCAAGAAAAATATAATAATACTGCAACCTCATGAGTTTTTTTTATGCTCCCTCCTCTATGCTATAGTTAACAAATGTAGTACATCTCTTAAAAAAATTGAAAACCCATCACACAGTGATATAATTTTTACCTTCAACAGTCATACATATTTTAAAGAACTTAAGAGGGAAATATAAAAGGCTGTTTACCCAGGTTATTGCCATTTCTGTTACTTTTTCATTCCTGATGTGCCAAGTTTCTCTTTGGTATCATTTCTTCTCCACCTGAAGAAATGCTATCATTTCTATTAGAGAAGATCAGCCACTATGAATTCTATTAGCTTTTTCTGTCATCCAAGAATGTCTTTATTTCACCTTTCTTTCCTGAAGAATATTGGTGGTGGATATAGAATTCTGAATTAATGGTTCTTTGCTTTTCATCACTTTTAAATAAGTTATTATACTATCTTTTGGCTTCTGTAATTTCCACTGAAATATGCTTTCACTGAATTGTTCTCCTATATTAAAGCGTTGGAGTCTTTACTTGCTGCTTTTAAGATTTTTTCTTTATCTTTATATTACAGCAGTTTGATGATGATATCTCTGCATGTGATTTTTTCCCTTTTTCAAGTACTTTTAGACTCTTAAATCTGTACATTTATGTACAGAAATTTTCAGGTTTATTTTTTTGGCTCCAATCTCTTTTTCCTCTCTTTTTTGGATTCTAGTAACTCAAATCCAAGACCTCTCGTACAGGTCCCTGAGGTTCTGGTCAATTTTTTTCTTATCTGCCTTTTCAGAAAGGATCATTTCTACTATTTTTTTTTCAAATTCAGTGACCCTTAATTGCTGACATTTCCACTGTACTGCTGAGTTTATCTGGTAAAAATTTTTGTTATCCTATTTTTTTATTTCTAAGATTTTAATTTGGTTCTCCTTCATATTTTCTAGTTCTTGCCTCAGAACTTCTATATTTCACTCGTTTCAAAAGATATAATGACTTTGAAAGCTTTGCCCAGTAATTTCAACATATAAGTCATCTCAGGGATTGGTAGTTACATCTCAGGTATTGTTTTTTCTCAGAAGAGTTGGGAGATTTTTCTGGTTCTTTTTATGTCTAGTAATTTTAGGTTGTATCTTGGACATTTTGAGAATTACGTTTGTGACTCTGACTCATCCTGTCAAATGCTCTACATAAGGTTTTTCTTTGTTTGTATTTTCAGGTAATTAACCTGGTGTGGTTCTTGCCACACCTGCTGTAGGCTGTGATTACTATGTCAATTTGGTTTTCAAACCATCTGTAGCTCTATTCTGTCGACTCCATATGTACACAACCCAGGGGTCAACCTTTTGTTTTACTGTAGTCCAGTTCTGGAAGCATTCACTATGCCCAATCACATAATTTCAATGCATGTGCAACTCAGTGGTGAGCCTGTGAATTCATACACAGCTTTAGGAACTCTTTTCCTCTACCACTTTCCTCTCCAGTCTCCAGGGTTTCTCCAGTCTCCAGGGCTTCTTAAAAGTCAGGGTTTTAGGTTCCTGTGCTATTTCCTACTTTTCATGACTTGGCTCACCTTGAGAGGAAAGCAATGAGAAGGAAAAGAGGAAGAAAATTACTGATGACAATTTCTCACAAACATACTTTCTCTTTGGACCACAGGGACCAGTTTTCCAATTCTTCTGCTCAAAGAGAAATAATTTCTCTCAGAACTTAAGTATGTGCATAGCATCCAATAGTGTACAACTTTGTGACTATGACTTGGCTGGGACTAAGCCAGGTCAACAAAACAAAAAAAACACATAAAGGAGGGGATCTCTTTCCACAGTCTCCATCCCATATACTTTTCCTTCCCAGTCCTCTGGAAAGAAAATAGGGAGTCAATTTCTCTTGGAGATTTTCTTCTTTGTGCCTGATATGAAGTTCTGGAATTTGGGCTCTCCTGGAATCCAAACTGGGAGATTAGGAAGAAAAAGAAAATACTCATAAACTCCCTGCCATATTGGCAATACTTTCAGATTTGATTTCTTGCCCCAGTTCACCTGCTATCATTTACTTTTCTGAGTCCTCAGATAAATGCCTTTATGTTTTTAGTAATCAGTGGGAGATGTAGAGTGATATATACCTCATCATAGCCAGAACTGGAACCAAACAAAATTATTTTGCTTTTTAAAAATTTTTACTGGTACTCTTATTTTCTTTCTTCATGTTTTGTTTTATTTTTGCTCATCTGTTTGTGTGCCTTGCTTGTTTTATTTAATTTTTTATGTTTATTTTTTGAGAGAGAGAGAGAGAGAGACAGAGCACAAGCGGGGTGGGACAGAGAGAGAGGAAGACAGAGAATCCGAAGCAGGCTCCAGGCTCCAAGCTGTCAGCACAGAGCCTGATGTAGGGCTTGAACTCATGAACGGTGAGATCATGACCTGAGCTGAAGTCGGATGCTGAACTGACTGAGCCACCCAGGTGCCCTAGGCTTGCTTTGTTTTTATATCATGAATATGTTGGCCTGATATGTTTGACTTTTAAAATAATTCTCATCCTTCCTTGCTAAAGTATGTTTCTATTCTCCTATAAATTTTCTAGAGAAAATTGGGGGAAAAACCAAATAACTGACGTTACCTAAGAAAAACCCAGTCACAATTGCTTCAATATAATAAATATATTTATATAAATACAAATAATATAATATAATAAATATATACTAAACCATAAAGTTGAAAGAAAAATAGTACCCTTTTAAATGTGATGTCTAGTGTTTTCCTTCTTGCCTTTTCAATTTTCTTTCTTGGACATACTTTTGGAGTAGTTGTTTACTTTAATTAAAATAAACATTCCACCATATACTATCTAGGAAAAGTGAGGAATCTAGTAGGAAATGGCTTACTTTGAACACAGTTTGTAGGAAAGATCATGAGGACTACCTCAGACACCCACTCAAACATACACAACCTGCTTTCTTGCTCAGGGAATTGAACCCAGGACTTCCAGGTGGAGCTGAGGGAATCAGTGCCAATTATCAAAAACAAACAAAAAACACAGTTATTTTCAAAGGAATCACATCCACATGAAGTTTAAGGCAAGTACACTCCTGGGATGCACTGATTACTCTCGTTCCCAGTGCTGTTTTCTTCTCAGCTATGCAAGTCATTTAATGAACTTCACATTGAACACTTACTATGGTGGGCACTGTGCCAGGTACTGAGGGGACCACAAAGATGAATGAGATGAATCCCTGTCTTCTAAGAGTGGAGGACACAGAGGCATGAACAATTAAGAGACTATTTGTCACACTGTGCCGCATGCTTACTTTACAGGGACAGAAGCAGCCTTCTCTGGGAGCATATACAAGGATGATTCACCCCTCCCGAGAGGTGTGAGGAAAGTTTCCTAGGGGGGTGAGGTTTCAAATGAGTTCTGAGGATGCATTAGTCCAGAAGGAAGTGGAGCACGCAGAGAATGTCATCAAAGCAGAGGTATAAGTAAGGCTGTGTGGCTTGAAAATTCACAGCACTCTCCGGGACTAGAAAATAGTTCCATGTAGCTGGTGTGTGGTGCACCCTATTCTGCTTTTATACTTTTGAGTCAGGTTGGATTATTTCTTCTACATCATGGTTTGGGTAGTAGTGCAATTGACAAAACTATGGAAACCAGGATTTAGGGTCCAAGTACATGTACTGTCACAGGCTTTCCTTGGGAGCAGTGATAGTTTGTTTCTGCTCCATGCCTTTGCTCCAGCTCCCTCTTTGTGGCATTCCCACTCAGTCTCCTGCTTCCTTCCAAAGAACCATGCCATCTCTCGCCCTCCGTCCCTCCCTCCCTCTCTCTCTTTCTTTCTCTCTCAAATATGTTTTCACATATTCCTAGAGTGGCTAATAGCTTCTTAAAAGCAGACACTATATTATTCACCCCATTGTCCCCAGTCCTACCACCAGGCCTATGAGATTACAGTAAGCAGAAAGGGAAAGGTAATAAATGCAAATATCCCAGTGGAACCTGGGGCATCTCTGAGTTGAGATAAAGCATCTGTTTTCCTGCCTTACCACCTTGTAATAACACGTCCCACCTTCCTGCCAATTTGTATAAAATCATTAGGAATTAAACCCAAGTTCTGCTTTAATCAGCCCACAAAATAGTTGAGCTTGTCTGCTCCCCTCTTCTCTATAGAATTATTTATAGACATATTTTAAAAATGTTTTGGGGAAGAACAATGACATCACCTATATCCTGGGTTGGTTGGTTTGGATTTTTTCAAGGGAATTATTAAAAGGGAATTTTATTATTTCAAGGGAATATTAAAGCAATCTGGGACAATGCTAGGTAAGGGAATTAGAATTTGGAGAGATAAGACTCCAGGTGCCCTTTGGACTTAATTCAGTGATTTTGTGTAATAATATGAATATCTTTTACCTCTATTTTTGAGATTTGGTAGAGTTTGGCAGAGGGAAAGGTGCCTCTGTTATCTGTCTTATATGTTATACGTATTATATGTGTATTTTCCTTAAAACAGGCTGGTGGGTTCCCCTCCTGCTTTTTTTATGGATCTAAAGAAGAAAAAGATTTCTGCTGAACAAACATGAACAAGACACCTCTCACCACTGTCAAAAATATTATTTTGATATCTCTAATTTTTCTTCTTTCATAAGAGCTTGAATGGTGCTCTAGGGTAGGAAAGTTTATGGGTTAATGGATTAATCCATCCAGATCCACTTCCTGGTTTTGCTAATAAAACCAGTGCTGCAGTGGGCATTGTTGTATGTTTCTCCTTGTTCACACACACACACACACACACACAATAAATAAATTAGAAGCTGAAATGCCAAGCAATGGAATAGAATAGATGGACGTGTATTCCTATTAAATTAATGAACTAGATCTACAAAATCACAAACACGTTATGTGAAAAAGCAAAATATATAAAAACCGATTGATATATACAGAACAATGACATGTATATCAAGTTTGACAACATACAAAATAGTCCAATATGACTTCTGGGATACATGCATGTGTGGCAAACATACAAAAGCATGCCAATTAATCATAAGCACAAGATAAAGAGAGTGATTAATTCTGAGGAGGAAAAGAGACTGGGAACAGGGAAAGATACACAGAGGATGTAAAAATAACAGTAATGCTGGGGCACCTGGGTGGCTCAGTGGTTAAGTGTCCAACCCTGGATTTTGGCTCAGGTCAGGGTCTCATGGTTTGTGAGATCAAGCCCTGCGTCAGGCTCTGCGCTGACAGCGTGGATACTGGTTGGGATTCTCCCTCTCGCTCCCTCTCTGCCTCTCCCCCCTCTCAAAAAAAAAAATAAACTTAAAAAATAACAGTAATGGTTTATGTCTTAAAAAATCTGAAGCAAATGATATAATATTAACATTGGATAAAGAAGGGAGGTGAGGATATGTTTGTAATATCATTATACATTTCTGAAAATACTTTGTAATTCTAAAAAGTTATTAGGTGGGAGTTGTCTGTACTATCTCTGCAACCTTTCTGTAAATCTAAGATTAGTCCAAAAATGAGGCATCTGGGTGGCTCAGTTGGTTGAGGATCCCACTCTTTTTTAAATTTTTTTAATGTTTTATTTATTTTTGAGAGAGAGAGAGAGAGAGAGAAACAAAGTATGAGTGGGGGAGGGGCAGAGAGAGAGGGAGACACAGAATCCATAGGAGGGTTCAGGCTCTGAGGTGTTAGCACAGAGCCCGACACAGGGCTCGAACCCACGAACTGTGAGATCATGACCTGAGCCAACGTTGGATGCTTAACCAACAGAGCCACCCAGGGGCCCCTAGCATCCCACTCTTGATTTTGGCTCAGGTAATGATCTCACAGTCATGAAACCGAACCCCATGTAGGGCTCTGTGCAGGACATGGAGCCTGCTTGAGATTTTCTCTCTCCCTTCTCTCACTCTCCCTCTGCCCCTTCCCCTGCTCATACTCTCTCTGTCCCTCTCTCCTCTCTCTCAAAACAAAACAAAACAAAAAAGATAAAGTTAGTCTGAAATAAAACGTATTTTTTAAGTTTTTACATTTGGCATTGATTTATAAATGCCTTTGTGTTTAGGTCTAATCAAAGGAACCAAAGCTTAAAAGTAGGAGGCTTTGAGCTGAGCCCCGAAGAAAGAGTTCAGGCTGGGGAGTGATTCATTCTGACCAGAAGATTTCCCACAGAACAGAGCTTCGGAGCTGAGCCTTGTTCTCGGGGAGAATCTTGACTGACAGAAAAACAGCAAGGGCATGCCCAAGGCAGCAACAAGTGACCTGTCCGAGGGGCAGCAGATGCCCAAGTGTAGCAGAGATGTGAGTGCCTGGAACAGAGAAGCAGGAAATGAGATGGAGCCGAAGCTGGGTTTCCAAGCACCGACCATGTCATGCTGAGAAATGTAGACTTTACAGTGTGGAGAAAATAGAGGTTTCTTAAGGTAATGGCAAAACCCAACCTATTTAGCGGTGGGGAGAATGGTCAAGATGAGTTGAGGCCGTGGGGAAAACCACTCAGAGGCAGTGAGGCCCTGAGGTCAAAGACATGACCCCTTTGAGGTCCAGAAAGATCCAGGAATAGGGAGACCAGCTTCTTGGCCTCTCCCTTCCCTCTCTCTGTTCTGCTCTTTATTCCTTTCAAGACTTCTGGCAAAGCTTTCAGTTTCTTTATGAAGCCCATCAAATACTCCGCCCAACAGGAGTGAGGCTATTTTTAAAAATGAGATGCAGCATATTCTGTGGTAAGGTCATCGGTAATAGAGCCCCAAACTTCCTATCTCTTTTGTGAATCTTGACGCCAGGAGAGAAGCGTACACTACCTTTACACAGACTCCCTGGAAGGAATTGATGTCCTGTTCTCTGCAGCTGTAATGGGGTCTCTGTCGAAAGAAGCCTCCTGCCTCCACACGCAACCTCTTTTTATAACCTTACAGACAAGCTGCTTTGTCTGCGAAGGGCACTGCGGCCACCAGTTTAATAATTTTGAATACCACTGTTGCACGGTATTACATTCTTTTATGGTCTCACCCATGCATCTTTAATGACCTTTCTTGCCTTCAGAGAGAGAGGGATAAAAGCAGTCTGATCGGGACTTTCTTCCAGCCCATCTTTTCTCTTCTTGAAATGGTTAGAGATCCTACAGTAATCTGAGCACTGAGCTGAGAGTCATCAGAACCCAGGATCCTGGGTTTTTAACTCTCTTGTAGGACCTAGAGTCATAGGTTTCTAAGCTCATTCAAACCCTAAGCTTATGTGACTCTGTGATTCTCGAAGGTCATCATTTGCTCATACTTTATGACCATCTGCTGAGCGGAAAGCAGTGGACACCTGAATCACTTGGTTGGCCTGTGAGGCGTTCTCTTAAATTTATATTTCAAGGAAAAAGTAGGAAAAAAACCTCGAGTGTAAATACTAAGAAGCTTAAGAACCTTAAACAGGTTTAGCTTAGTTTTGCTCAGAATAATAAGAATTTGAGAGAGAGAGCACTGGAATTTGAATCCAAGCTTGAGATGAAATACAGGCTTTATCAAGTCAGGCTGTAACACTTCTGCTTTAAAAAAAATTGCTTAGCTTTGAACCTCAGTTTCCCTTTCTGTCAAATAGAAACAATACCTATCTCAGAGTTGGCAGGGAACAAATGAGATCATGGATTTGAAAACACTTTATACAACCAAAGCTCTAAGGGCGTGTGAGTAATTCTTTGTACTAGTAAAGTGAGTTTAACTTACTAATTCAGAATTGCTCAGAGTGCAAAGCAAGTGTCAGGTGAGTGTCTGCCCCTTAGTTAGGCTTATTTTTCAGTACTCACACCTGGCTTTCCCTTTTTTAATTGCATGTTGGGGGTGACCGTCCTAAAGCAAGCTGGTGTAGACGTGCTACATCAGCCTTCGGGCAGCTTGTCCAAATAGGATGGTCCAGGCTGCCACGTCCCCTCTGCAAATGCAAATGTGTCTCAGCTTCCAGAAGAAGAAAACTAAAGGCAGTGCCATGTGCTTAGGAAAGCACCAGAAGCAGAGCCAGAGGCCCTGTGTTCTGGGTTGGTCTATGCTCCCAACTCTGCCAGGAAGCCCTGAACAAGTCACTTCATCTTTCTGTTCCTCACTAAAATAACAGGGTTTGATACAGTGATCTCTTAGTGTCTTCTTGACACATAATTTAATTTTTACCATTGTTATGGGTTGAATTGTGGCTCCTCTGCCCACCCCCAAATAGCTTGTATGGAAACCCTAATCCTCAGTACCTCAGAATGGAATAGAGTCATTGCAGGCATATTGACTTAAATTAGGATGAGCTCCTACTGGAGTTGGGTGTGGGGCTCTAATCTAATATGACAGATGTCTTTGTAAAAAGGGGAATTTTATACACAGACATGCACACCAGGAAAACACCAAGTGGAGGTGAAGACAGATAGGAGTGATGCATAGAAATGAAGAAACACAAAAGATTGCCAGCAAAGCACCAGAAGCTAAGGGAGAGGCATGGACCAGGTAAGCCATCACAGTCCTCAGTAGGAATCAGTCTTGCTGATACCTTGGTCTTGAATGTCCAGCCCCCAGAACTGTGACACAGTACATTTCTGTTGGTTAAGCCCCTCCCTTTGTGGTACTTGTTATGGCCCACCTAGAAAATGAATACAACATTGGAGAGTCAGACCACTGCTAACAGTGGGGAAATATAAATAGCGTTCATATTGCAGTGAAAGAAAGCTGTTCTTACTCTGTGTCTAACTGTACAAGTTCATCCACTTTGGTTGTAATGGAACGCAGAGTTCCATTTCATTTTTTTAAAGTTTGTTCATTTATTTTGAGAGAGAAAGAGCGAGTATGAGCAGAGGAGGGACAGAGACAGGGAGAGAGAGAGAGAATCCCAAGCAGACTCCGCACTGTCAGCCCAGAGCCTGACATGGGGCTTGAACTCAGGAACTGGGAGATCATGACCTGAGCCGAAATCAAGAATCAGACGCTCAAATGACTGGGACACCCAGGCACCCCTGGAGTTCCATTTTAATAATATTGACAGTTAATGTCTTCTTCTTCCCAAAGACTGAACATCACAATGTTTTGACTCGCAGCTCAAAAAACTTAAAACCACACAAGAAAACACTTACTCATGCCACTATATATAGCCAGAGATGAGCACAGCATTTAAAAATGGAGCCACACGCACGTGGCAGTCATTGTGTTTACAAAATGTTTCCTCCTGGATGCAGGATTCAGCAGTTTCTTGCTACTTATGTTCTCCCTCCCAAAGCAACCTCAGCAGGTTCCACGAGGTTGTCTTGAAGATCAGGTTCTTTTCAGTACAGTAGCGACTCTTAGAACTCAGCTGCATTTATCGATTAATGCAGAGAAAGAAACTCAGGCATGTGAAAAATGATCTGGTTTATCCAAAAGTAAAGTACCTGGCATGTTTAATGGGCACAAAGTAATTCAGTCAAAAGCAATTACCCAAATGTTCACACTGAAGGACAAAAAAGGATATGTATATGTCTCTGATTTAAAAAAAAAAATCATTTCTGTTTAATTAGCTATTCTGCTCTAAGGGATGTTGTTACTGAAGACAATTGTTAAGTCTGATCCGGGCAACTAAGCCCTAGAAGTTATAAGTTAATTAAATAATGGGGCATTGTATGCAAATTAAGTAACTGAGCTGGGAAACAAGATACTGAGTGATTTTCTCCAGTTGGGAATAGGGACAAAATGAGCTAGCCATGTCTATACTTCCTTGGGCAGTTTTTCCTTCCAAAAAGGAAGACAAGATCTTAAAGCAGAAATCAGGAGGGAGAAGGACAAATCTGTTAACTCAAAGACAGCATAGAAAGGTGAACTAATAAAGTCTTTCCCATGATTGGCTCGATATCTGTTGGGGCCATTATTATAGGAATCTTGTGGGAGGCAAGTTTGAGCCTCCAGGAGGATTTGATACTAAATTACATTTCTTACCATTTAAAAATAATTAGAGCTCCATATTAGGTGGGAAGGAAGCTAAATTAGTCCAAGAGTTAGTAAAATCAGGCAAAGAACAATATCTTTGTCCTTTCAGCTAGTGATTCTCAAAATAGAATGTATAAGACAATCCACAGAGATCCAGGAGAAAAATATTATTCATCTATTTACCTGAGTGCCTGCTGTGAGCTGGGAACTGCACAGATAGCAGTGAAAAACAACAAAAAAAGATGAAAAATCTCTGTCCTCAGGAATTTTACATTCTAATGAGAGGAAACAGATTATCAATATAAATACTGATGACGTCCTGCAAAGCACCAGGCACCACACTCAAGGCAAGTAATTGAGGAGAGATTAATGAAGAGCTATTTATAGAGGGCAAGTCAGGGTTTAAGAGAAACCAGGAGGAAATGGTGGAACACCTCAGGGGCTACGGGTAGTGGGGAGCTGTCTCCCCCAGAGGAGGGATCTGTGTCCCAGTGCTCAGAAGAGAGAGCAGCAGCTGTGAATGGAGGAGAAGGACACCCAACAGGAGGTGTGGCCTTGGAGGGAGGGGGAAGGGGAGAAGCAGCCCTTTCTAGTCCTCAGCCCTGTAGGATAGTTGCTGAGGGAATAAGCCCCAGGCTTCTCTCTCCCTTCTCTCTTTCTCCAGTGTCCTGTGTCCCCTATGGCCAAACTTAACTGAAAGCCAGGGAACAAAAGAGCCCAGTTGGGTGTGATCCTTGCAGGACAGCCTCTTAGGGCACAGAAAAGGGTGGAGAAGGAGGAAGAGATATCTCCAAGGTCAGTGGGGGACACCCAATGCAAGAGATCTGAAGAGAAATAAAGCACGAGTGGGGAGAGGGAGGGCAAGGGCAGAACTGGGAAGGATTTTAAATTTAAATGAGGCAGTCAGGGAAGGCCTTCTGAGAAAGTGACCCTTGAGCAAAGACTTGAAGTAACTGAGGCTATAAACCAAGGGGTGAGCTGAGGAAGGGCATCCAAGGCAGAGATGGTGAGATCGGGACATGCTTGGCAAGGTCAGGGGTCAGAAAGGAGGTCCACGTGGCTGCACCTGAATGAGAGAGGATTTTGGCTACACACTGTTTTAGAAGATTCCAAGTGCTAGGAATAATTAGTCCAATGGCATACATGTCTAGCTTATGAATAAATGTTTCTATATGGAGGTTGAATTTTGAACTTTGTTTTTTCACCGATAGGGAGGGCTATTCTATCCAATGTTTTGGCAACCACTGCGTTAGACTAATTGCTTTCAAACGTTGAAGGTAAATGATCATATTACTATAATGGTAGGCTACGTAGTTACCAATAAAACTCTACTAGTTCAATGCCCATATTCACAGATTGGGATTAGCCTAATGTCACATAATGGAACATGGTCTTGAACTCAGGTCCCCTGAAGTTTCTATTCAGTGCTTGTTTCCCTACCTCATGCTCCCTTCCTCTATCATGTGTCGAAGGTCACCTCTCTTAAGAAGGATCTCTATTTTGGCTTACATATCAAATGAACACTCTCGGAATGCGGCATCTCGGCCACATTCAGAGACCAGACTTGTTGCCTCTGCCTTAGAGCCTCCCCCACACAGCACAAAGTTGAAATGTTGACAAAAGAATCAAGATGTAGAAATTTCGAACATATGTGCAGATATTCAAACAGTGTCATTTTCTGACAGGTACTTACAGTTTGATTGAAGGCAGAGGCACAGAGTTAAAATTAATTCATGAATGGGCTTGAAAATAGAAGTGTCAATGAGACCATAATTAAAGTTTTTGCTAATTCTTCTTCCCAGCTGTGGACTTGAATGTGAGCTGGTTTTCGCTATATTTAGCTAAAAAGTTAAATTTTAGATGCAGTAGCATGTATGCCTTTGAATTAAGCATATTATGTAAATGTTTGGGGTTTCAAATTATGGCAGAAACATCAAAAAAAATTGCATCTTAATTGTTTTATGGTTATTGCAATTCCAGCTAAATGTGGGCAGAAAAATTTATGTCCTGATTACATATGTTAAAGATATTTTAAGAGTTGTTTTAACAGGGTTAATAAAGTACTCTCTTAGAGATGACAGTATCCTGTTATTTCATCCTTCTTAAACATTTCCTTTATCTCTAATTACAAGACAAATGCTTGCCACTTATAAGAGCGTTTGCTTTTATCAATCTATCATGGACATCTTTCAGGGTAGTAATATTGATCCTTCGTGTGCTTTTTAACAAACGCAGTTTTAGCACACGGATGCCCCTTCCAAAATAAAAACATATTAAGTACACAGTAAAAGTCAGTGTCACTCCATTATGAGCAATAAATTATATCAATTAGGGCCCAGTCAAGAAAACAGAAACCACATAATTATTTCAATAGAGATAATTTAATAGAAAAGAATTGTTTAATTAGAGGATTGGAAAGGGGATAAAAAGGACCCTAATGTATCACAGGAGTCATGATCAAAGTAATCAGCTCCCACTCCAGGGCTGGGAGAAGAGATTAGGGGGAGAATTTATAAGCTTAGTGGAGGAAGCCCCAGAACTGGGGACTCCTCCCCAGTGGGAGGAGCCAGTGGGGCTGGCTGTTGAGGGTTCTGAAGCTCAGGGGAGAAGGAGACCTGCAGGGAGCACAGTCAGCTGGTTGGTGCTGATATCTCAAAGGGGATGTGATGAAGCTGGTTCTGGGAGTAGGGGACGGAAGACCTGCGAAGTAGAACCAAATGGTGCTGCCTGGGTGAATGAAACCCCATCCCTAGGGTAATGCCGGCACGAGGGGGAAGGGAAGCAAAGAGGAAGGAGCGGGTCCTTCACGCCCGCCTTCCAGTGTCCCTCTGGATCTCCCTCTGGGCGCAGTCTGCAGAAACCAGCTGGTAAAGCACAAATGTGGCTGTTGAGCCCCGAGGCAGCCTCACGGAGTGTGGAAGGGCACAGTGGAAGCTGTGAGAACCACACGTGGGTGGCCGTGCCCTCCTAAGTCCCAGCATTACAAGAAATTCCACTGTGTCAAAGTCAGGTCTAGCTCAGCTTCCACGGCCCCTTTCTGCTCAAGTTCCAAAGGACATTTATCCTTGATAACCACCAGCAGACAGGTGGATCTGTTTGTGGTATGCCAAAGCCACCAAGAATAAATGTGGGTGTTGGATCTAAACCCACCCACCCCTTTGTCCTCTCTTGAGTTTTGTAAGCTTTCCTTAAACCTTTGGAAAAGGCCTGTTTCATATTCTTCTGGGTCTGACTCCTGCAATTGGAAGTAAGTCACAGTTCTGTTAGCCTGTAGGGGTTTGCAAGCAGACGTGTTTAAAAGTTCTCAGAGAGGCTGGAAAAGACCATCACACACGCCTCCTGCATCCTCTTGTGATTCCCAAGGTCTGCTAGGTACACCGTGGCCTCTGCAAGTGACATTGCTGAGAGGAGCTTGAGAGAAGCAAAGTTTTTAGTGAGAAAGAGGTAATGACTTAATCTCTGCTACATAGCGCCATGGTGTTAAAATATGGCATACGCAATTTTACTTGAGCTGGATAAAGGACCCCTGTCTCACATTAAGAATTCAGACTATAGTGTCATATTAAGTGAAGTTAAACATCTGTCTGTTTGCTGGGAGAATAATTTCCCTGAGTATAATGTGTCTTCACAACCAAGTAGGAATATTTGCACAGCACTAATATAGTCGGCAAAGAGACCCACAAGGTCATGTGTATACCAACGAGAACATATGCTCTGTTTACAAACCTCAGGTAGGTGAACCACTGTCAGATTTAATGAGGCTTTCTCATGTACCACTCTACCATTTACCAGTTTCTACAGAAATTTGGACTACTTCTTTCTCTTTCACCACCACACTGATACAGGTAGCTCAGAAGGTCTAGACAAAGTACTTTCTGCCATGCAAAGATGCATCCTAAACTCAAGAATTCATTGTAAAACACACCCAGAGGACTCTGTGGACCAAAGTGGATTTCACGTACATAAATTCATAAATAATTATGTTCTAAAAGCCAAGTAGAAAAAGATCTGTCTTATTTGAGAGAATGGAAGTATTGACCATTCTTTTTTTTTTTTTTAACTATTTTTCCCTCTGCTTATCTTTTATATTTCAGTTAAGATATCTGAATTGTTCTCATGGACAGAAATGCGTGAGTATATATGTGTGTGCACATGAGACCAAGAGAGAATAAGCAAGAATAAGAGAAAGCACCATCATAGGGTGTGGGTGGCATTAGCTCAGAATTTGTGGTCAGGATTCTTCATTCATTCATCAAACCATTGATATCCCATTATCACACCATAAGCTACAAGGAATGTTAGGACATAAAAACATGGTTTCTGCCATTATTATAAGACATTATAAGAAGCGGCATAAGAGAGATCGAAGATACAACAGAATTTCAGAGGAAAAGGGGAGTACCACTTCATAAGGCAGAAAGGGGCATTGAAGGAGATTCCCAAAGGAAGAGATACTTGAGGCTGGCCTTGGAGAATGAGTGGGGTTTTAATGAGTAGGCACATCAGGCAAAGAGCATAGTTCTGCTGAAGAGGAGAAAGCCCCAGAACCCATGGGGGATGACTGTTCTTGTTGAACTGGAGGCTAAGGGGCAGTGGGAAGAGCAGTGGGAGCTAAGCCCCAAAGACAAGTTCCTTCCGGACCATAGAGGGTCTTGAAAGCCACACTGAAGGAGGGCCCAGTGGACCATGAAACAGTTAGATTCCTGGGACCGGAAAGCAAGGAGAAACTGAGTGTTGTAAGACCTCCTAGTAGGTGATTATCCTAGACAGTACAGGAGGTTCAAAAGATGTACAGGAGGAATGGAAAGGGACAAACATGGAAAGACTTCATTCTGCATGTTTTGTGACTCCTGGGTTCTTCCACCAGCTCCTTGGAGTCTTTCTTTTGCTGTGGTGGCTGACGGCCTGAGCCTTGGGGCCTTTACAGCTGGTCTTGAGGTCAGCGTTGGTGGTACATTCGCTCTTCCCACCATATGCTTTTTTCCACATTCCCTTCCACTGTGCATGTGTGTGTTTTTTAATACTTTTCCTTCCCTCAGCTCTCATCTGTCCTGACTCTCTGATCCCGCACAAGTCCCAAACATTCTGTCATCCATCCTTTCGAGTGCGTTTACAAGTGTGTGATCATCAGGGCTGAGTTGTGGCTCAAACTGTATGATTGTGGTACATGTGGTACCTGTTATCAGGAGTGGCAGAGGGAGACTGCAAGGGAGTGAGAAAAGGAAACACAGACTATCTGGGGAGGGAATGGAGAGGGTAAAAGGCCGGCGAAAAGATAGGGAAAACCAATTTCCCCTACGTCGAAATTTTGCAGAACGCTAGTTCCACTAAGTAGTTTGATCCTGATCCTTTGACGAATCAGCCCTAGGAAATGAGATTGTTAATCCCTGTGTTAAATGGCAGAACTAATTGGTGTGAGGAAAGAAAGAGCAGACTCAGCTCAGATGGATTTAACTCACACCTTCCATAAGATGCTAGTACCCACGTGGTACCAGGGCTTCAGCTCTCCTGGAACTTCTGTTCCCAGCTCAGAGTGAGCCTGCCTTTGCTTTAAGCTAAATTCAGTGTTAGATGACAAAATCAAACGGGTGCCATCAGTTTCAGTTTGTCTTTAAAGAGACAGGAAGGCCAAGGGTGTTCCAGTAGGGACACTCACCCCTTCCTTGATGGAGCCCCACTCTCCAGGTAGCTAATGTTCTGAGCCCAGGACCTCAGACCTCCCGACACAGAAAACGCAATCTCTTCTGAACATCAATCGGCAACTGAACCCCTCCTGTTAATTTGTTTCCTCCTCTTTATTTTGTCTCGAGATTGGAATAGATTCATTAGCGAATTAGGATGAAAACCAGCCAATTAACTAAATTCCTATTAACTTCTCATGTCCAACGGCAGGGATGAAAAGGAAGAATTCTTGCTCAATATATTGAGGTTCCTTACATCTGTCTCCTGT
Organism: Cryptoprocta ferox; assembly: GCA_028646485.1. NCBI lineage: Eukaryota > Metazoa > Chordata > Mammalia > Carnivora > Eupleridae > Cryptoprocta > Cryptoprocta ferox. The sequence continues at coordinate 31,207,439 of CM053565.1, forward strand.
TTAGTGGTTGCTAAGTACTAGCATCTTATGGAAGGTGTGAGTTAAATCCATCTGAGCTGAGTCTGCTCTTTCTTTCCTCACACCAAGAAATAAGTATGGCCACCGTTTCTCTCTTTACTTATGAGGGGAAAGTATCACCTGCATTTTATTCCTCGATGTGACCAGATCACCCCAGCTAGCCCAGAAATTTGGAAAGTGGGCACAGGGAGGCAGACAGTTTCTCTTTATCATTCCTGCTCTCAAAACAGATGTGATGAGAAAATTAATCTCAGTTTAACAGAATAGAATTCTTTGGAAGGTTAAACTTTGGCCCAAATAAATAGTCTTTGTTTTGTTATTGTTATTGTTGTTGTTGTTGTTGTTTTTAATTGTGAAAGTACTATCTCTTCATTGTAGAAAGCTTGGAACGTATGAACACACTTATTATACATTAATTTTAGCCTATAATTTCACTATCCAGAGATAACTTCCGGCCATGTTTTTGTTGTTTTTTCCCCTCCACTGCACATTGTTGTACATATTTGAAACAATAATCTATATAAAAATTTGTGGTGTAGTTAAACTTTATGTTAATGACTTCACAAGTATTCTTTATGTGAATGTACCTAACTTATTAAACTATTCCCCTATTACTGTTGCACATTTTTTAATTTTTTACTTAAAAATTTTTTAATGTTTGTTTCTTTTTGAGAGAGAAAGAGACAGAGCATGAGCAAGGCAGGGGCAGAGAGAGAGGGAGACACATATCTGAAGCAGGCTCTGAGCTATCAGCAGAGAGCCCGACATGGGGCTTGACCTCATGAACCGTGAGATCATGACCTGAGCCGAAGATGGACTGAGCCACCCAGGTGCCCCTATTGTTGCACATTGAGTTTGTTTTCAGTGTTTCATTATTATAAACTATACTCTGGTGAACATCTCTATGTGCAAATCATTTTTGGTTTTTCAATGCAGTTTATAGTTTCTGAAGTAGAGAAGAGTGTGAATTGTTCCAGGGAGGTTTGGAGGAGCTGCTACAAAGGCAGGCCATGAAGAAATATGGTCTGGTTCCTGGCAGTGCCTATGTCAGAGGCCACATGCTGATCAAAACCTCATGCCTGGTGTCTTGTCTGATGCATAGATTCACAAATGCAGCAACAGGATAGTCCTGGTATATCCACAGGGGGTCAGGCCATTGGAGCTGACTGGTACTTTTAAAAATAGCACAGGATGATAAATAAGCCATCATGACAATATACCTTAAAATGGGGAAATTAGGACCCTCTCCTCCATAATAGAACTATATCTGTCTACCATCAAAACAACTTTTTTTTTTCTTGAGATTAGAACACTTGGGACAGTTTCTCCAAGGGTTGCTTGGAAGACAAAGAATTAAAATGAAAGAAGGTGGATAAAATTGAGGACTCTGGTGAATCCTGATGAAATACTACTACTCCCACCCCCCCCACACACACCAAGAAACAACTTTCTGTGCCATTCTCCCATGGCAAGACAAGAAATAAGATGCAGGTGTTTTATTCTTTCTTATTGACCCTTTAGTTGATATGTTTTTCCCCTTAGATCTATCATTGATACTAACGGATTTGTCACATGACAGACCTTATGAATCTGGTAGACCCACTTTCTCCCCATATATGTTAATTTTATCAGCTGGTTTTTCATATTGTTATGGTCTATGAGCAACCAGCCTAGGACGCACCTTGGCTGCTTGTTAATAACACACATCTCGGGATCCCACAGTACATTCATTTAATCATAAACTCTGGTATTGGGGCTCCCTCATCAGCTCTTTGACAAGCTCCCCGTTTGATTGTTCTTTTTCCTTAAAGATCAAAATTCAAAGTGAGTGAGTGGCCATGTCTTTTAAGGGGTGCAGGCTCTGGAGCCATACTTCTTGGCTTTGAATCCCAAGTTAACTACCTACTATCCATGAAATATAAACTCCCTCTGCTTAACTGTCTTCACCCATTAAATGGGGATAATGGTTATATTCACATGATATGGCTGGTGTGAGGATTAAGGTAATACAAACACTTATAGCAGGGCCTAAAGTGGAGTTAGCACTTAATAAAGGTTAATTATTCAACGATGGCATTACTCGACTCTCCACATAGCATCCTATAAAGACCATTGACCCTTTAGCCAGCTTCCCCTGTTTACCTTTCTTTTCAAATATTATCTACTCCCCATTTCCTCACTGAACCAGTATTAAATCAGTGCTTCCTATGCTGACGGCTTCTTGCTATGCCCCAAAATTAATACTTCATCACCATGCTAAGACTCCATTGGTGCACATTTATAGTGGCCAGTAATCCTTCACCTCTGATTGCTTCTGGATTTGGGTGTTGCATCCTGCTTCCTAAAAGATCACAGACAATTTAATTTTAATTTTAATTTTAACTTTAATTTTAATTTAATTTAATTTTATTTTATTTACGAGAGAGAGAGCAAGGAAGGGGCAGAGGGAGAGACAACCTTAAGCAGGCTCCACGCTCAGCACAGAGCCCACTGAAGGGCTTGATCCCAAGACCATGAGACCTGAGCCGAAATCAGGAGTAGGATGCTCAACCAACTGAGCCACCCAGGCCCCCCATGATCACAGAAAATTTTAAAAAGGTGCCTCCTTCTGAGAAAAGAGGGTATACATTCTCATATTTAGTTACCCAGACTTTGCATAGTGGTTTTTGTTGAACTGCTAAGTTGCTGATGAAGTCGTGCACTGCTACACAGGAAGTAGTAGAATTACATGTTTTGAGAACATGCTTTATAAACCATCAAGTGTTGCAAAAGTGAGAGCTTTGCTGATTTTTCTGATTTCCCAATGCATAGACAGAGACAGGAAAGGCAGCAGGGGACAGCCTTATGATGAACCCAGAGCTGGGGTTCAGGTCGCTTTCAGAGGAAACTTTTAAGGATGTGTTCACTGCTGATTAAATTTCTGAGGAGTCCTTGCTGACTCTATTGGGCATTGAGGCCTTTAAAACTCAAATGATCTTTTAATGTCTTGTCACTATGAACTGGTGTTTCCTTGGGGCACTTCAAGTTCTTCTCAGGAAAGCCCAGGGAACCTCCAACTATAAGAGGAAACTTCAGGTTTTTGCTGTTTCAAAAAGAAGATGTTGGACTTTAATGTCCCAAGCCATTGATTTGAGAGAGTCTTCTAAACTGGATCAGTCTCTAAAAGAAGGCTTTACTTAGATCAGCATGGATTTCTTTTGGTGCACTCTGATGGATCTCCTGAGGAGGCTGAAAGTTGGAGTATAGTTTGTTAAGCACCTCACTTTTTTCCTTAGTAAACAATAATAAAGCAAAAGGCCAACATGCATCCTGTCTGTTTGAGCAAGTATTACAACAAAGATCTAGTTCTTGTGTTTAGTACATGAACGTGAGTTGTCCTGCCAGAAGAGCCAAATGTACTGAAATCAGAGAGCCAGCTGACTAAGAGCATGCTGATCATTTGTAGACATAGTGCAATGCAAACATGAATAATTAAGAAATGAAGAATGTGTAACAGTTTACAAAGTACTTCTGAGTTCGCCTATTATCGAATCTTTATACAATTCCCTGCGGAGATCAGAAATGCCTTCAAAATGGAAACATAAGTACCAACAGAGTTAGGCATTCTTTAATGTTCTAAAGCCATGTTGACCAGTGTCAGGGTCTCCTCTGGTGGTAACGTTCTCGTTCTTTTTGCAATCTGATCATTTGATGTAGCCTTCAATCCACCTTTCATGATGAGTACAAGGATGGATCAAATGTCGGTCTACACTTTTGAAAGCTCAGAACATACCATGCTCATGGACATACAAATGAATAAAATGCATCTGTCTCCTCATTGGCTGACTCATGAAATTCCTTTATTCTCCTTTCTACTTCCCACTGCAAATTTTGTCACTCATCCACTTTCTTCCTTTGATTTCACATCTTGAATCATTCTTTTTTCTTTATTCCATGTGGTAAGCCAACTTTGGATGTTTGCCTTGATCACAATACCATCAAATCCCCACCATGTCTGGTATTCATACTTTACAACCTGGATAAATAAGACCGTGTCACCGGGATCAGGCCTTATCTTCCACTTCATCTGGGGAGGGTGATCAGACATGAAATAGACATCCTGAGTAAGTGCCTAATACCAAGCTGTCACTCAGTGGATACTCAGTAAAATGACAGATCACCCCACTCCTCACCCTTTGCCTTCTCTTTCACTTGTGTATATGAGGTCTTGACTGCTTTTTATTTCTTTTTAAAATTTTTTAAATTCAAACAGCATTGCCTATGAATATACTATATCCCTGGCACTGTGCTTAGTGATGGTGATTTAGAGACAGAAGGTTTTCAAATCATGTCCTTTGTAACTGGGGACACCGGCATGTACAAAATTGCAAGATTGAAAGAGAGGAGTGCCCAGGCTGCACAGGGGTAGGGCATGCTACTCCAGCAGGAAGAGCAGAGAGTAGAGGGAGGAGCGGATGAGGAAGCGACCTGCATCTTGAAAGATGAGAATGTGCTCTCTGCATGGGTGATTGGGAAGGGTATTCTAGGCATGAAGCCACTGTAGGCAGGGTGTGTTAGTTGGAACTGCAAGGAGCTTCCTCCGGCTGGGCATATGTTTGGGCACTGGGTGGCAAGGAGTGTCAAAATATCACTAAATCTATTTCCCTGCTGGTGTCTTTTCAAATACAAATCCTCTCCTTTAAATGCCCCTTAGAGAGATTTAATCTTGATTAGTCACTTCATGAGTCATCTTTTATGGGCCTGGACCCTGTAATCAGGTGCTGTGCTGTGTTTGAGTTCCTGATCTTGAAGTGCTTGCTTCAACTTAGGAAATGATACTAATGCATTTGTAAAACTGTGAACAGTATAGCCATGCATAGTTAAGTACCAAATGGTCTGACATCTGACTGGCTTCCCTAGAAATCCAGAATGATGACCTTGAATAGTAGAGAATGACTTAATGGAGGGATTGGGATTTAAATTAGGAATTAGAGAATGTGTAGGATTTGATTCTGGGAAGGTCAAGAGGGAAAAGAAGAATTAAAATGTGGACTCTGAAAATTCTAACTTTTAGAACTAGAGTGTAGACAGGTGGTTGCTAGGGGCTGGAGGGGGGGAATGGGCATAAATAAGTCACAGGGCACATAATTTCAGTAATAAGATGAATAGATTCTAGGTACCTAATATACAAGATGGTGATTATTAAATAAACTATATTATATACTTGAGATTTCCTAAGAAAGTAAGTTTTTAAGTTTATTTATTTTGAGAGAGAGAGAGAGAGAGAGAGAGCCAGCAGGGGAGGGACAGAGAGAGAGGGAGAGAGAGTATCCCAAGCAGGCTCCACACTGTCAGCACAGAGCCCAATGCAGGGCTTGAACTCACGAACTGCAAGATCATGACCTGAGCCAAAATCAGGAGTCAGATGCTTAACCGACTGAGCCACCCAGGCGCCCCCTAAGAAAGTAAATCTTAAGTGTTTTCACCTTATGTGAACTATACACCTTTGTGTATTTCACACACAAAAAATAACTTTGGATGTGTTAATTAACTTGGTTGTGGTAATCATTTTACAATATACATATGTATTAAGTCATCACTTTGTACACCTTAAAAAATCACATCATAAACCTAAATATATGTGATTTTTATTTGTCAGCCATGTCTCAGTGAAGCTGGAGGGAAAGAAGCACTGAAGTAGGAATGAGTGCACTATGTTGTTGAGAGTATAGAAATGAAACAGAATGATGAGTATCCATTCATTCCACAACTTGTATTAAAGGGCTGTAATATGACAAGCACAAGGGGGAAAGTCATATGCAAGGCAGACAGCACAGTCCTGCACTCTCTCTTCCATCCATACATTTATGTATCTGCCCATTTCATAAATAGTTATTGAGTGACTACTCTGGGCCAAGTATTGGGGATAAAATGGTGGCATCAAACCAGAGCCTTAGGCCACAAGGAAACACAAGTCTAGAGAAACCTAATCCTGACCCTTGCTGTGTACTAAATTCTGTCGTGGACCACAGATCTGGCACAGTTTCCAGTCCTGGTTTTTCCTTGTGTGCTCAGCTGTCATGCCATTTGTGATGTGGAACTGACCCCGGCGCTGGGGAATTTATTTAAGGAATTATTACAGAGACTAAGGTACGTGGCAGTGGGAAGCTGGATTAGGCTAGAGGTACCAAGGTTGGATAAGGGACATTTCAAAGCAAAGAACTCACCTAGATTTGATTGTCGATAAGATTTTGACAGAGAACAACAATCCGTGAGATGCCTGCATGGTTTCCTGCCTGCTAATGGGAAGCATGTTGATGCACAAGTCAAATAGAAAAGTTAAGAGGAGAGGTTCAATGTGTCAGTCCAGTAACTATATCGGAGAAGCTAAATCTAGCATCTCAATAGAAAATACGCTGCAGTCATATTGGACAATCCATCCTAGCACAAAATCAGTAGATCAACAGACCATTTGTGTGTCTTTGTTCCCTGTTTAGTGACTGATTCTTTTGTGTTTGGGGCCCAAGACTCAGTGATGGCATGAAGATTATGTCTCCTGATATGTCATGAAGATAACAAAGACCTGTTATTTGTGCAAGTGATAAATGCCCTAGATGCATGCCAGACTCCAGACAGATTGGAACAGCTGGATGTTTCTGTGGGATTACACAAATGTGAATCCAGTGAGATGTTGTAAAAGGCTGAGATGCCCATCGATGGGAGGGCTGTAAGGCTAGGCTTGGCTGATCTCCACACATCTGGGTCACAGGGCTTTAGTTGTTGGCCTACTTTTGACATTTGTACAGGGGCATGATTTTGTGCATATACGGAGGGAGTGAGAGGGAAAAGGAGGTGTTTACACATTCAAATAGGTAAAGGATGGTGTATTCCATGATATCCAGATGTTTTGCAGGATTTTAACAGTGTTTCACCAGATGTTTGAATTTGTAGGAAATTGTTGCTGTATTAGTGACGTTTTCAGAATTTCCAAATGCTGAAGAAGATCACCTACTTTCACTGGCTAAATGCTTTTTACCTGGTGTTCGATCCTCATGCTCCAGCAGGTTCCACCATTACAGATCTGTACTTCTTGAAGCCAAGAGGATGCAGCTTTTATATAAACTTCAAGTAGGTCATGTGATTTTTCAGAGGCATCAGGCTGATCATTTTCTTCAAAGTTGAATAGGTGGAAATAATTAATGGGCTGGATTATTGACATGCATTGAGACATTCTTCTCTTTGTGGTTTCAATTACCAGCTTCAATTGACTAATTTCAGATTTTATCTGAAGCACCAGTAATTACAGGGGGCAAGAAAATTTTCCACCAAAATACAATCGGATAATGCTTAACACCATTGTTAGGCTTAAATCTTAAACCTAAAACAGACACCCAGGGCTTAATGCCTACGTGAACCAGACTGTGTTTTATGCCTTCTTGTGGCTTCTCAAGAATGAGTCATCCTGACTCCCTGGGAAATGAATTCTGAGAAAGCAAAATATTGAGGAGAAAATAATGGTGTCAGCTTAGTTCCATTTAGCCCAGTGCTGGACATGGGATGTGGGAGTCAGACCTGGATTCAAGTCACCACCAGTTCAGCTAGCTGTGTACTAGCTAAATGTCCTTGGTTAAATTACTCAGTCCTGTGACCTTCAGTTTCTAATTTATAACATGGGATAAATAATACCTAGCCCTGAGGACAACAGTTATGAATGATTTGGTGTAAAGCTAACCTCTTTCCAGTCTACCACCAATACCATAATCCATGACTCAGTGCATAAATGGACTGGCTGTGATGGATTTTGCTCTGTGTGTGTGTGTGTGTGTGTGTGTGTGTGATTTTAATTTTCATTTTTACTTAGATGGACACAAGTATCTAGTGAAGTGTATATCTTCTTATGATCTTGAATCTTGATTTTACAAATGAGAGGTCTGAAGCTCAAGAGAAAATGTGTTTGGCTCAAGCCAGTGTACCAGGATAGGAAGGAAGGGTAACACAGGGGTTAAGATCAAGTTTGCAGGCCAGACAACCTGAGTCTGAAATCCTGACTTCACCATTGTCAAGTTGGGTTGTTTGTTTCTTTGTTTGTTTAAATCTTGGGCAATTTATTTAATTGTCTTTGTGTCTCAGATACTTATAAGACCTGGTAAGAAAGAGAATAATAACAAGATCTACCTCCTAGAATATTAAGTGAGCTGATGAATGGAAAATGTCTAGTATGGTGCTCAACACATGCTAAGCACTCAGTAGATGTGACTGTTATTAGTAGAATCAGGACCTGGTTCTACTGGCCCTAAATGCTATGCTATTTCCATCTCAATGCCCTGTCTTCCAAGGAGTCAATTCTGGAGTTTGAGTGTCCTTCTTATACTTTTAGTGCTTTTTGAGGAAAGGGACAAGCACTGTCCTCTCTATCAGGTATGATTCAAGTACATAACTACCTGAAGATAGGAAGATGGGTCAAATAAAATCTAATGACCTGGTGTTTCAAAAATACTAGATCTGTGTTCCATATCTAGAGTCAGTAATCCTAACTGGTTTCCCTGGAGCTCACGCATTTTATGGTCCCCTAAAGGTAGCAGGGAAAGAGAGCAGACTTTTGGATCAGAAAGTCTGATCTTATAAATTACCATAAATGTTACTATACTCAAAACAATATGGCACTGATACAGAAATAGACAAATAGGTGCAACAATCTCAAAAGTCCAGAGGCAAATCTAATATGCATGTAAACCTAATATGTAATCAAAGTAATATTCATTTTGGTGGAGAAAGATGACTTATTTAATAAATAATGCTGGCATTATTCACTTTCTGTCTGGGAAAAATCTTAGACCTCTGTATGCACATTCATCTCTGATAGATTTTAAAAGTCAAAAAGTACAATGATAAAATTTTGTTTGTTTGTTTTTAGTGTTTATTTATTTTTGAGAGAGAGTGAGTGTGAGTGGGGAAGGGGCAGAGAGGGAGGGATACACAGAATCTGAAGCAGGCTCCAGGATCTTAGCTGTCAGCACAGAGCCTGATGTGGACCTTGAACCCACAAGCCGTGAGATCATGACCTGAGCCAAAGTCAGATGCTTAATCAACTGAGCCACCCAGGTGCCGTGATAAAAATTGTTTTTAATCATTTAAAAAATATTTATATAATCTGTATTTGGAGATACAACCTTAAGTAATAGGGGAAACTCAGAAACCTTATAAAGAAATAGATAAATATTCCAACCATATCAAATTTAAAAATCCCTATATAGCCCAACACTTAAAATGAGGTTAAACGCTAGATAATAAGCTAGGAGAAGACATCAATAGCACATGACAAAGAGTAAGCTTTTCTACAGTTCAAATTACAACAAAAATGTATATGAAAAACATAATAACCCAGAGGAAAATGCATGCAGCATATGATCAGAAGAGAAGTGCAAATAGCTAATGAGCATATGAGAAGATGCTCAATGTCAGCGATGGTTAGGAAATGCAAATTAAATCAATGAGATTTCATTTTTCCTGTTAGATGTCCATAAATAAAGAAACAAATAACATCTGGTGCTATGGGGATTATGGGGATGTGGACATCCTCATGGCTGGTAGCATAAAAATATTTACAGACACTGCCAGGATCCTTTAAAGGAGCCTGGCAGCATCTGTTAAAGCATGTGCATACCTTGACTGGACAATACTACCATCAGGGATCTTTCCTGCTCAAATGAAAGCATTAGTGCGAAAAGTATATGAAAATCATAGTAAAATACGATGGAAATGACCTCAATGTCTTATGTTCAGGGAAGGGTTGAGAAAAGGGAGGTGCATCCAAACTATGAGAATTCTATCGCCTTACACGTGAATGAGAAGCTCTAGGAAAGACTGACATGGAGGACATTCGTGGCATATTGTTACTTGAAACAAAAAGTATTTTTACAAAGAGAACCTCTGTCAATATAGGGATATGTATTTGGGTGTGTTTATGTGAGCATAGTAAAAGATGCCTGGCCAAGAGTTCATACCGATTACTTCAAGGGTGTCACCAGAAGGAAGGAGAGGGAGATGATTACCCCATGCTTTACACACCTGTGTATCACCTCACAGGTGTTGTTTGCTTTAAAGAAAGGAACTGATCTCAAATTGTAGTCACTTTACTTACTAGCCAAGTGACCTTGGAAAGTCACATAACCTCTTTAAGTCTTAACTTTTCTCATCTATACAATAATGATAAAAGTATCTCACAGGGTTGTGGGGAGGATTAGCAAGATAAGATATGTCAGGTTCACTGCACAGAGATTGTGGTGCGTGATCAGCAGACATGAACTCCCCCTGCCCTCCTTTCTCCTCACCCTCAAGGGATATGTTTTCAGAAATGCAAGCCGGTCCCCACATTGGAACCAAGCACAAACAGGCAGATGAAGATGCTATGCACACAATTAATCCAGTAACTTCCAAAAGCTAAATAGAAATGGTTTTCTTTGGGGGCACCTGGGTGGCTCAGTTGGTTAAGCATCCGACTTCGGCTCAGGTCATGATCTCATGGTTCGTGGGTTCGAGCCCCACGTTGGGCTCTGTGCTGACAGCTCAGAGCCTAGAGCCTGCTTCAGATTCTGTGTCT
>CM053565.1:31218135-31291521 GCA_028646485.1 Cryptoprocta ferox
GAGTTAAAACCACTGTGGATGATTCATATTACTGCTCAGTCCTCCCATTCATCCAGACATTGAGAGTTATGGATTCAGGAAATAATTGTTCATGGCACATTCAGGGTGGGACATGAAATGGCCAATCCTGTGATCTAGACAGCTCCCTGTTCTGAATCCAGGTTGGGTTGTATGGGTGTCTGAAGGCTGCCTCTCCTCCCCCTCCTGCCTGGACCCCTCACCTTTTCCATCTCTGGAATGCTACAGTGGTGCATCTAGTATCGATGGCCCCTATCGATGGCCCATCCTCCCCCTCCCCTCATGCAACTCTTTCTCCAATACTCATTGAATATTTATTATGAAAACCACATGATGCTAGACCTTTGATAAACATGTTCTCACTTAATCTTCCCAGCACCTCTGTGAAGTAACTATCACCCCCATTTTACAAATGGAGAAACTGAGACTACAGAAGTTTAGCCACCAGCTCAAGGTTCCATGGTGAGGATATAGTAACTCATGATCTTTCTCCTATATAATAATAACACCCCCCCCCCAAGTTGGAGAAGTTAGAAGACCTAGTGGCTTAACTCTCCTTGCATAATAGTTATTTAGATTCCACTGATAATCTGTCTTGATTGCTAGGAATGGCAGGTTTCTCTGTTTGAGGAAAAACTGAGGCTTTTAACCAGTTATAAGACTTTTGTGGCTTGCAGTCTCTGTTTGTACTAGCAGGCTGAACTCAAATATCCCCTCTTTTAGGAAGGCTTATCCTAACACTTGAGAGAAGGGTCAAGGTCAGGGTCATTTAAGCCTTAATATGCACACACCTTAATTATAACACTTACCATGTTTTATTATAAGTATTTGTTACCTTGCCTATCTTCCCACTATATGGGGGATACTTAAGAGTGGGGGCATTTTTTAAAAATCTGACTCATTGGAGATTTTTCATTAATTTGAAGATGAACACACAACTTAATGATTATGTGTTAAATAGGTAACTCACAACCCCTGAAAGGTCCCCAGGTGAGAAAATGAGAAGCCCTAGTTAGACGTTCTTTCTGTAATGTGAATCAGAGTCCCAGAAAGGGAAGAAGGATCCAGAAGCAAAAGAGTTATTCAAATGCTATTCCTCCTATGAAATAAATCTGAAATCAGAAAGGGGCCATAAGCCTGCAGCAGTGGGTATTTTAAACATGCTTATTAATAATGGCTCAAAGTGGAGATTTATTACAGTTGAGAATAGGGCAAAGGACAGTAAATCAGCATTGGTGAGAAAAAGAGCAAGGGAAAGATATGAGTTCTTATTTAAAATGTATTCATATGCTTTATAACCCTAAAGTAGAAATTGCTATATTGAAGAAAAAGGCTTTATTTGTAGGATTGAATTCACCAAAGATATGTTTTATGCCAGTATTCATTTTCCCAGATTTCATTTGCTTTCCTTTGGCCGAAAAGTTGGGGGACTTAGTTTATTGCTTGAAAGCTAGAAAAGATTGGCTTCACCGAGTCTCTTCATGAAAATATTCCTTCCTTTAAGTGGTGACTTGTAAAGTGATAGTTGGATCCCGGGAAAATGCTATTTTATTGCCACGTATGTTGAAGAGAATAGTTTTTAAAACATTCAATTAGTTCTGCCTTTGAGATAGAATTTAAACATATCTAAAGCAGTAGGATTAAATTCACATAAAAACCCAACTGTTGCTTGGGAACCAATCGTTTCCCCACTCAAACTACCCTAAGGATAATCAAGCTCACTCTTGGCTGTATTCCAGCCAAGATGAATACATGCTTTTAATTCATCAATCAGACCACGGTACTCCCTGGCCTAAAACTCTCAGTGGCTTTCTAATACATTAGAGTAAAATACAAACTCCTCACTGTGGTCAGCAGAATCCTGGAACATCTATGCCTTGTCTTGCCAGCCAACCTCATCTCATCTCACTTTTTTTTTGTTTTTTCTCCTCATCTGGTTCATCAGGTTTGCTAACTGGCTTCTTCTTGGTTCCTTGAACACATCAGGCTCTTCTCTGCCAACACCAGCACCGTTTCTCTGCCTAAGACACACTTTTTTCTGCCAGTCTTCAGGAGCGACTCTTCTCAGTCCTTCCAGGATGACTACATGCCTCTTCCAGAGAAACTATCCCTGGCCATTCTAGATTATCTCCTTATCCATGGGTGATTCTATAATCCATTACCATCTTAATTGTCTCTACAGCCTGCTCACCAGAAGTGCTAACAACACAGATAAACATGTATAAAGGTGGAGATAAACAAGATCTCCCACATTCCCCACTAGACTGGAAGATTCCTGAGAGCGGGAGCTGTTTTGTTCATTGCCGACTACCCAGAACTGCTAACAGTTGCCTGGCATGTAATAGGTCCCCAGCAAATATTTGCTGCATGAATTCTCACTGTCAAGGCTAATGCCTGGCATGTCATCGGCTGTCAGTCAACACTTTTTTAGTGAGTTTGTCTTGTTCCCATAGGATTTAGCAAATTCACATAAGCTGCATAAATTAATTCCAAGTGCCAAACTCTCTGCCCACAACAGCATAGTCTCTGCAAATTCTGCTGAGATGAAAAATAAAAATTCAGGACAGATGAATGAAGGAGATGCCCAAGATTAACTTTGGAGCATCTTCTCTAGGACTTCAAAAAAAAAAAAAAAGTCCCAGGGCAAATTTTAACTCTCAATATCTGATTCCTCTGGTTCCTTGTTCTCCTGATCTGTTTCTTGTCTTGGTGAGAACTTTTTCGTTTTTGTATGGGGGTTACCATGATGTGTTAATAAACTAAACTGGAGCTTTTTTGGTTCACTGGTTTTGAACGAGCAGCTGATAGGTTTTGCTTTGGGTTTTCCAAGGCTCATGTTTTAAGCAGCTGAAATCCCGATCTTTCATAGCTCACTGGACCCTGAGCCAAGAGACTGTTTGGGATTTGTAGTTTATGGTAACAATACAGCATTGCCATGGGGAAATGTTTTGGCAAAATAACCCATCGTCATGATGCAGCAGTTAAGTGCCATTGTTTGGGCTCTGCAAAAATTAATTTACAAAAACATCCAGGCCAATTGTGTGTTCTATTTTGGATGTAAATTAGAAGATTGTGTGAAAAGGATGGCAGGGATGATGCCATTCAAACAATTTCAGACCGCTTGTCCATTAATTGGTTAGAGTGATTCTCACTTTTACTTTATATACATTTACATTTTTTCTTTTTTTTAATGTTTTATTTATTTTTGAGAGAGAGAGAGAGAGAGAGAGAGAGAGAGAGAGAAAGAGAGCATGAGCAGGGGAGGGTCAGAGAGAGAGGGAGACACAGAATCTGAAGACAGCCTCCAGGCTCTGAGCTAGCTGTCAGCACAGAGCCCGATGCGGGGCTTGAACCCACGAACAGCGAGATCATGACCTGAGCTGAAGCCGGATGCTCAACCGACTGAGCCACCCAGGCGCCCCTACATTCTTTTCTTAATAAGTTGTACAGTCAAACTAGAAAAAGACACAGCATTAGCCAATAAGCCATAATAACTGAGCTTTTAAAATATGATAGAAAGTCTACAAATTCGATTCACTGAGACAGTCATGGAAACTAAGAGAAAAATAATTCTACAGCGATTCTTTAACTTTCGAAGTAGAGGCAGTGCTATAGCATCCTGTAATGCCACCTCTGCTCCCAGGGGTGACTCGGGGTATTTATCAACCTAAAGGATCAATAACATGGAGGACAGTTAAGTGTCAGGATTCTGGGGATAATGGTCTCACAAATCCAGAGGGACAGCTTCTAACTCTAAATCTTGAAGCCTTAGTTCACATGTCCAGCCTTGCTCTGCAGGTACAGTGTGCTGGCTCACCCCCGTGCCCCAGTAAGCATGGGAGCCCGTATGTCTTCAGAGCCTTTCCCCTAATGCATTTCCCTAGAACCTAGATTACACCACATTTGCAGACATCTGAGTCGGATCCTTTCGGTACCTGAGTTCCCTAGACTGGTTTTGACACCTTCATTATTGCCCCCAACACTGAACAGTGATTCTAAGAGCACTGGCTTCTTTCATTGGACCATGGAACCTGGTCCAGTCCAGCTGAGCCCAGGACACAACCCCTGGAGCCTCTCTTCATGAGCATTCATCCCCATTAGATCTCCTTGGGGCCCTGCAGATGAGACCCAAGCACATCCTCTCTTGCCTGGATTGAAGCCTTTTTTTTTTTCTAACAGTCATAGTTGTATGACTTTTTATTTTTTTAACATTTATTTATTTTTGAGAGAGAGAGTGGCAGAGAAAGAGGGGGGCAGAGGATCCGAAGTGGGCTCTGTGCTGACAGTAGAGAGCCCGATGCGGGGCTCGAACTCATGAACCATGAGATCATGACCGGAACTAAAGTCGGACGCTTAACTGACTGAGCCACCCAGGCGCTCCCCTGTATGGTTTTTTAAAAATGTCAATTTTATTTGGGATGGTTGACATTCAAAACAGTTTGATTTGAACCTTGGCACTTGAAATTTATTTTAGCTAGAAAATGGGCACTGATGTTACTTTTGATTTACCAAAAGAGAAAGAGTAGTAAAGTCTTACAGTTGGCCATGGGGACAACTAAGTCTGAAATTCCCTGGATGCAGTAATCTGCCCTCGTGTGCAGTCTGCTGGGAAGGAAGGGATTTTGAGCAGCAGAGGTGGAGAAGCACCAGGAATATTGAGACCCTGGCATTGGTCCTTATTCTTCTCTTCCTCCCTGCCTCTCCCTTGGCTGCATGGCCTCTCTTCACCCTCTGCCATTAAGTCCTTAATTTCATGTATGTGTTTAGGCCAGATGATCTGTAAGGTGGCTTCTATTTCTGAAAGACAGTGAGTTCATGGCAGATTTCAAGTGAGTGGTTCAGTGGTGAGCAAACGCAGATACCCCTTTAGGACTGGAGCAGAGGCGAGCGCCTCCCAGCCATCCCTCAGTTGTCGGAGCAGGTGGTTAAAACCAGACACATAGGCCTTGATAGTGAAGTGGGAATATAAAACCCTGGAACTGTTTGTCGTAAAGAATGCCATGCCCAATAAAAGCAAAGGCAGATGTTCGCATAAAGTTTTTGTTGTTTGTGTTTTCGTGGGGGTGCTTTTGGGCTGGGTGGTTTGTTAGGAAGGCATAGCAGCATCTGCCCACCCGTGCTGCCATATATTAGCAGTCTTGCAGCCCATTTATAGGTTTGGAATTATTTTTCTTAATGATTTTCATGGGAATAGATGAAATGCAGTATGCACTAGCTGTAACTACATTTATTGTGCAGCTGAGCCCCCCACACATCATAGGTCGCTTGCCTGTCCAAAAGGCTCTGTTCTCACAGAATTTTAAAGATAAAAGGGGGCTGTATTCGTTTCCTGTTGTGGCCATAACAAGTAATCACAACTTATTGACTTAACACGACACTAACTTATCATCTTACAGTTCATGGGGTGAGGGAGCCCAAAATGCGTCTTACGGGGTTAAAACCAGGGTCAGCATGCTGGTGGTTCCTTCTGGAGGCTCTAGGAGGAGAAGCTGTTGCTTCACCAGTTCCAGCTTCCGGAATTGACTTTGGCTTCTGTCCCCTTCCTCCATCTTCAATGCCAGTATTTTCTGTCCTCTCTGACTCTCTTTCCATCCCTAGAGCTTTTCTATAAGTCTTTAACCCTCCTCCTACCCCTCTCTCTTAAAAAAGATCCTTGTGATTACATTGGACCCACCCAGACAATCAAGGATAATCATGTCAGTACCCTTAATTTAATCATTTCTACACAGTGCCATTTACTGTGGAAGGTAACATATTAGGATGTGGACATCTTTGAAGGAGGGCCATTATTCAGCCTACCACACAGACTGTAGAGTCCAACCAAAGCCCAAGGGATAAATGACTTATGTAAAGTTACACAACTGATCTGTGGCAGTGCCGTAGCTGTATCCCTGGAATCCCCACATCTTCCACATTGACGTGCATCACTGACAAAGATGGGTGGGAGCAGGCATTGAGGGAGACTTTATTTTCATGAAAAACTGGAAATGATTGAGGAATAAATATAGGATTGTCAGTGATTTAAAAATAGCAGTTTAGAGAAGATTTCTGTTTATATATATTTTTAAATACATGTTTAATTCAAGAGCTTCCTTAAATATTATAATTTGGCTAGGGCATGGTACTTTCTAAAGATGTTAAGTGACTTGCAGTGATAACAGAACTTAAATAATAATGGGTAACGAAAGTGCCAAGGAACACACCTACAGGTTCTTCTTTCTATTCCACCTCCTCTTTCTCCCTTTATTACTGTGGCCATGGCTGCCATTTTGAAAATCAGTTATAGCTGGAAAACCAGTTCAAGCTCTTTAAACTAAAGGGAATGGAACCAGCAGATAGGCTAATTGTCATGGGTTAAGCCAAATTAGATGTTTGCCTTATTTCACAAGAAAACCCACCTTATTTTGGTGTTGAAACATTCTTCTAAGAAGCTGAGGAACTTGTTTTGGTTTTCTTCCCATTTCTGCCCAACAATGGCCCATAACAATAAAAGGGCTTGTAGAATTTTGGATTTTGGTGGTACCAGACATACAATCCAGCCCAATTCTTCTCCTGAATTATGGCTCTCTTATAGAAATCTTTGGCAAGTATTTGCCATATTCCTCTCTTGCCTCAATTTTCTCCATCTGTGACATGAGAAGGAATGACGTCTACTGTAAATTAAAGGCTGAGTTAAATTTGAGTTCCTGAGAGGACAGGTGCATCTGAGGGTCGTGACATGGTTGTTAGGTTCATCTTCTCTAGGAAGCACTCCTGAACTCCACTTCTGCTGCTTCAGAGTTCAGTGCCCTGACCTAGAGAATCGTAACCCACTTGCCTCATCCTGCAACCCCCCCTCACCACAGTGTGAAAATTGTTCTTGTATATAACACCCTTCCTCTAAATTTAGCCTAACCCAGGGCTGAGCATGCACCACGTGCTTACTGTAGTGTTGATAATGCTGTGGGTGGATGAGTGAATGATGACCATATCATCTCAGGGCCATGTAGAGATGGATTCAGAGCCTCAGTGGAAATACTGAGCTGGGGGTGGGGAGTTGGACAGGAAAAGGCTGAAGATATAGTCTGTGATCTTCCATGAAATGAAATTAACAACTGGCTCCCCACTGCTCTGCTGACTTTCTTAAACAGAAGAAAATAACTGGAAAATGCCATAGAAATTTATTTCCATCAAAGTTTTAATGTGACACTGAAGATGAGTAAACATTTCCCCTTTGGATATTTGGACTCAGTACTCCAAGTCATTTTTCTCTTCCTATCAAGTGAAGGCATTCTTGAGCTGCTGGTACATTAGGTTAGTGACACAGTGCTGGACTAAACAAAGACAAAGTCATGTTGCCAAACTCCTGTCTGGCATTGATTGGGGTCATAAAAGTAATTCACTCCCTCAGTTTGGTTTTGACAACCCACAGAATACATAATACCTTGCATATAATGAATGCTACTTTCTTTGAAAAGCTTTAAATACCTACTATATAGAACAAGGTTGATTCCTGTATCGTCCCTGCTGCATGGAAAAGCAGATCATCAGCTCAGGAATTACTACAAATCTGGTGTACCTCAACATGAAAAGATGTGTGTGGACTCTGCTGTCTTCCTATTAAGGTGCTAATGCCAACTATACTCATCAAAGAGGCCACAAGATCAATGGGTCTGACACAAGAAAATATGAAAGTAGACCTTGGAGAAATTGACCAAGATCCAGGCCAGAAAAATACCATAGTAACACCCAAGGGTGCTCTCTCTAATGTCACCACTTTTGTGCCATGGCCCTTTTGCAATCTTTCTCAAACCTTCCACCTGAACTAATCCTACAATTGTTTGTTTGTTTCTAGTTCCTTCTTTCTGGGGATTGGTGAACTCAGCTTGGAATCTTTGCTCTGTGGGGAAACGGCAATCGCCAGTCAACATAGAGACCAGTCACATGATCTTCGACCCCTTTCTGACGCCCCTTCGCATCAATACTGGGGGCAGGAAGGTAAGCAGCCATGTTGCTTCTGTTGTGAAGTTGAGGATGCTGAGAGATGCTGATTCTGAAAGCTTGTCTTCCAGGTCTCCTTCTCTGTGATGAGTTTGTCTTTCCACCTAGGAGTAGAATCACAGACCTCGGGCTTACTGCTATATATAATTATGTCTAAATTGTGCTTTCTCTCCCTAGCTGGTCAAACCCTCATGCTTCTAATTACTCTGTACTCCCTGGAGGTTTCCAGAGGCCCTATCCCTCAGTACCCCCATGAAGGTCAGAAAGCAGTGTTGCTTCCCAAACATGTCACACTGGGAAAATCCCTCCTCTCAGAAACCTCTTTACTGGGGCTTCTTTTAACTTCAACAAAGTGACAGCTTAATTTTTTTTAACAAAAGTAAAAATCAGACATTTATCATCTTGGAAGGAGAAACAAAAATCACCTTAGATGATTTGTAAGAAAATCAATAATTAATCTTCCTAGGGACATCTTGTTGGCTAAGAATCCTAGCTTCTGCACAGAAATGCTGAGCTGTGCTTTGTCATTCTCACACTGGTGTCCCTTCTTTCCCCTGCCCCCTGCACCACCCCCCCATGCGTTCCACCTTAATTTGTGGAAGGGCATGATGCCCAGGGGGTCTTCTCGTCGCTGGGTTCTAGCATTTCTCTTGTGGGCTAATTTCTTTTTGGCTACCTTGTACTGTTGAGTGGATTGTTTAAAGTGGAAAACACACACACAGAAAATTGTGTTTGAAGGTGATTTAGTTATTGCGAACTCAAGAGGAATGGAAAATCATTTGTGTCCAAGAAATTGGGATTACAATTATGGACAACTTTTGTTACTGCCGACAGCCGATTCTCCAGGGTTTGCATTCCTTGGGCTCCGCTCTCTACTTACACAGCCTGTTTACCTTACTTACCATGGAGTCTATAAGAATTTTTTTCCCCTTCTGATATATTGTAATATGTTTTTTCCTATTACATAACTGTCACCAAAAAACCAACCAAACAAACAAACCCAAGGTCAAATGACTTACCTAATAGTTGTTAGTGGCTTTGACTTGAGTCACAGAGTGGGTTTTAAAAGACATTGCATGTGATTGAGACTATTTCTCTATGTGGTATCTGTGGTGCTATTTTAAATAGGACTTGAGAAGAATTTTTGTAGAAAAGTCCTATGTAGGTCATATAGTTTATTGCTCTGATTCCATAGAAATTAACCTATCCAATTTATTGCTCCATTCGAAGTTTTATTTTTACAAACTCTAAAGGGAACTTGACATGGGTTCTATATACACCTCTCTTTTTCAAGTCATGAACATGGGTAGGTCCACTGACCGGTTTGAAAAAGAGCAAGTTGAAGTTTTGAGTATCCAGTCATTTCTTCCTTCTTGGGGGGGATGATGGAGGGAATAATTGTGTCCTGGACAAAGGGAGAAGCAGTAAAAATTCAGAATGAGAGGTGGGACGTGAATTCCAGAAATCAGCTGAAAGATGATCAGCAAGATTGAAGCCCAGGGACCGTAGAGGTGGAAGCAGGAGGAACAGAGGGAAAAGGAAGATGGAGGCCAGATCTAGAGGCTGTGTTAAGGAACTGTATCTTTTTTCTGAGTTATGGAATGAAGCATTGTTAGGTCAAGAAAACACTGGGCATGGGATGGGGAAGGTGGCAAACTAACACAGGAGTGGATGTATAATTCTCATTTTCCATCAGCCCATCTCAGAGGAAGATATTGATATGAAAGAAAAAAATAACTGATTCAAGACTGTTTCTCCCTAAAATTTATTGGGAAAGAAGAGATGGGGGTGGGGGGATAGCCTAGTGTTAAAAGGCATTCATATGTTTTGGTTTGATATTTTTGTTGTTGTTGAAAGTGATATTTTTTTTATATTTCCAATTCAGTAAAGTGTACCTGATCCAAATCAATTTTCAAAAGCACTGGAGTTTGGAATTTTGGAAACATTTACTTTTGACGATGTAAATATTTATATCTGGCACGATTTGTGTTGTCAGCTGTTTGAAGAGCTGAGAACTGTCTGATGGTTTCCTTTGCATTAGCAAAAGGTGGAAAATAAAGTAGAGATAGTAGTAGGACCAACTGGTAATGAAATGTCTGAACTTGATTGAAAATAGCTAAATCATGTTTGCAAGCTTTTTAAAGGTGGTGTTTAATGAGTTGGAGACTTATTTTGGAAGTGAATATTCAAATCACTGCTGTGAATTTAGTTTTGCCTTGAAGAAACATGTATCCAACTTAAAAGGTTTCAAAAGCACCCCGTTAAGACTGGGAGGTTTTGTAGAATTTGGGCAAGGTGCCACATTTTGAAGTCTGAGATCAGCTGGTATCAGCATGTTAAATGCATCCCAGTCATTATGTGTTTTATGTCACATTTTTATCCATAAGCATTATTCTTGCTCCTGTTTAAGTGTACCTTATGCCTAAGCCCATGAAGTACCCTTGCTGCAATCTCTGACTTGTGTTACTGTGTTTGTTTTTTTTTCATGTATTTGACCTGGCATAGGGCTTAGATGATGAATTAAGGGCTTATCTTAGCATGAGCAAGGGCTGAAATTCACTCGGAATGCAAGAATACAAAGAATAATAATAGTTAGATGACAATCAAAACATAGGATGTCTTGGATATAACAGAGTATATTTATTATATGTGAACAGTGATATTTCTTTTATTTTGGGGGTGGCTTATTTTCAATGGTAATTCTTAAGCAATGTTTGGTGTGTTTTTGTCTTGAAGGAGAGTATTTGTTACCCAGTTGTTTGTATTTGACACATAGGATTCTTATGGGCAAAATTTAAAATGATTGTGCTTTTCAAATAATACGTAAGGTTAGGTTGCATATAGACATAACAATTTTACCTTGGAATCAGTCTCCCACCCTTGATCCCATTCAGCTTAACTCCCAATAATCAGTTTTTTTAAATCTTGGAGATAATTAATCTATTCTAGATAAAGCTACAGAGTGGGTGGGTGGAGATAATTCTTCCTTCACGATCTCAGATCATTTAAAACCCTATACGTAGGAAATTGGATTATGGTGTGTTTTGAGCTCAGTGCAGGCCTGATTGACTGTTTTAAAGATGGACACCCTTGGTAGTCAATGGGCAGGCACAGATTCACATATGGTCTTCCTCACACCAAAGTGAGTGTACAATATGTGTTTGTGTATTAATTTTCATTTACTATTCACATAAGTCGGCTTCTTGGTAATTTGCATACAGGAATGTAAAGTGTGAATGTTACTGCACAACAAAATAAGAGCACTTGGCTTGATCATTTCGGGATGCAGCAATTCCTCTAGATATTTGCCTGGAGTATTCTCTGATACAGGTAAGTGCTGGAGGGTTTCTGGATTAAGAGGTGAGGTTCACGTTCATGGAAGAGATGTGGTTTGTAGTAAAAGAAGAAAACACATATTAAAACTGGGTCTGAAATCACTTGCTGATCCTGTCATTTTAACCAAAATTTAGTTTTGGCTTCCTTCCTCATCTTTGAGTTCTTTTGATAAAACGGATATCTCAGTAATTAGTGACATGGGAATTGCTCATGATATGTTAAATGTAAAAGTTAGCATTTAAGTCATTCGCTTAATGATCCCAATTTTGTTTAAAAAGTACCCATGCTATGCATAGGAAAGAGACCAGGATTAAATGTAATATTGTTTTCTTTGTACTTTCCAAGAACTTCTAGATTTTCTATGACAAGCTTGCATTAATTTAATAATCTGAAAAACACCTGTGGTTTTTTTTAAATTCATCCCTTCATTTTAGGCAAAAATATACTCACAGCTGGCAAATATGGTAGATGGAATAATGCTCTCTCCTAAAGATATGCATCTCCTAACCCCCAGAACTTATAAATATGTTATCTTACATGGCACAAGGTATCTTGAAGGTGTGATTAAGTTAAGCATCTTAAAATGGGAAGATTTTCTGATATTATTCAGATAGACCCATTGGAATCACAGGGTTCTTATGAGGAAAAGACAGAGGCAGGAGAATCCAAGGCACAGAAGTGGATGTGACAAAGGAAGCAGAGGCCAGAGTGATGTGTTGCCATGAGCCAAAGAATCTGGGCAGCCTCTAGAAGCTAGGAAAGGGCAAAGAAGCAGATTCTTCCCTGGAGTCTCCAGAAGGAACACAGCCCTGCTAAAACCTGGATTTTAGCCCAGCAAAACTGATTTTTCACCTCTGACTTCTGAATGTAAGATGACCCAGAATGTAAGATGAGATTAATTGCTAGCTCATGCCATCCACTGGGATGGATCTGAGGACTAAAGGCCCCAGCTGCACTTCTCCCCACCCCCACTTACACCAGGCTCTTCCTTGGGAGAAGTCAGAGACCAAGACAAGACTGTTGACTCAGTCTGCATAAGCCATCCTCCAGGCCACAAAGCGAGGTGGAGGTAGATTTGAAGGGGCAAAACAGATAACATCCAACACAAGGGTATACATTTTATCTTCGTGACCATTTCCACATTTCCCATTAAATGAATATGAGGTAATGAAACTCATCATTACCTATAAAATTAGGTATAAACATCTCGGCCTGGCATTCACAGTCCTTGTAAGATGGCCCCAAATCTCCCCTCCAGAGGCTTATTCCTCTTACATGTCATGTCTACTTTTTGTTCCCAGTGAGATTGTAATACTTTTTTTTTAATTGGCTGTATCTACCCTTCCCTGCGATTTGGACACAACATAACCCTTCATCTGATGTACCTCTGTGCCTTAGCAATCCCCATCCCTACCTTTTTATCATTCAACCTCTGTGGCACCAGTGCTACCTCCTCCATGATACTCCTCTTGATCTCTTTAATGGATGGTGAAATCTCTCTTCATTTGGCTTCTTAAGTAACTGGCTTATATTTCTTTTAGGACCTGAACCTTGGCCTATAGTATATTCGTTTTACTTTCCTCGTCTCCCTGTCTTAGATTAAGGGCTCCTCACGATAAATGTGGTTTCATATTTTCATTTTATATCCGTGGGGTTATCTGTGACGGTGCTGGTTGATTTGAACTGAACCAAGATTATCTTTGATTACCAAACAAACAGTTTATGTGGAATTAGTTAAAGTTGCTTTGACTCAAGGTGGGAAAAATATGAGGAAGCCCCATGATGAAGAGTAACCTTGCCATCAACTGAATCTGTCATTAGAACCTAATTTTCAGTGATAGTACTTTTCCTGAAATATGTTGAGAAAAATAATGACTGTGAATTGGTTTGGTGCCTAAAAACTTATCACTTCTCTATTTTTAAATTTCCCCATGAACCCGATAGCAAAATATAGTTGACCACAGTTAATCATTGCAGTTCATGGCATGTCTACATTTGCTATGCTAAGAAACCTTTTATGAGTGAGGCATTTATGTTCCTTCAAGGACTTCAAGATATATTAGGGGAGAAAATATAGATATACAGAAGTTAAATCATAGTAACTGATTTAAATAACTATTTGAGATAATAGTGGAAGAGATACTAAGGAAGCAGTGAAATGATTAATTAGCAAATCAGTCACTTTGATATTAATATTTAATGGTGGTAAGAAGTTGGGTTGGCCAAACCAGGCTTTATGGAGGTGCTAGAATGTGAGCTAGCATGTAAAGATAGGTAGAATGAAATACTGTTTGCAGAAGGGTCTTTAAATGTTAGATGTTCTGGCTGCACATGTGAAAGATTACAGAAATGTAAGGATAGATCCATTTTGCCATCTAAGTATGTTACAGGGGTGCTGGTTTTTATTGGTAACTGATATTAAACTGTATTGGGTAAGCATTCCTTCCCATTTGGAACTCATTAGCTATCTTTAAGTACCATGGGTCTTTTTATACTGAACCTCTGGTGTGGAAATGATACATATAATTTTATGTGGGCTTGTGGGATAGAGCAGATCTGTAAGAGCTGATGAAGAAGTGAATGTAATTCTTACTCATTTGTATTTTGTGGTTTGATAAATTTCTTGACTTGCCATATTGATAATATCCTTTCTCAGAAGGAAGCAATAAAGGGTCTCTTTATTTGGTTCTAAAGCAGCTTGGTGGTATGGAATGGACACTAAAATTCTAGAAGAAAGTGGATGTATTATCTTAGAAAATATGGTAGCTAACGTAAAAAAAAAATACTAATAAGTGTTGTCAGACATGGATCCTAAACCTTCAAAAGGTGGATTTTTGAAATATCATAGTTAGAATAGATGTGATCTCTTTGCTTCATGGATGGTAACTCTAGAGGATTGAGAAGCTCTTAAAAATGAAATTATGGTAACACAATTACAAGTGATGATACCAAATAAAGAAAATGGTAGGAGCTAAAGATACAGATGTGGTGGCTCAGGGAGTTTTGCCAAAAATAATGTGGTTAAAGGACATGTAAAAGATGTGAGAGAAAGAGCTTATAGCCACAGAGGGGGACAAAAGTGGAAGGAATCTATGAAAATGGTTTCAGGGAGAATAAGGTCTAGAATGAGTTTAGGAAAGTTACAGTTAGAGGAAGCAAGGAGATTAAGACAATGTTGACCTTGGAGCACCTGGGTGGCTTAGTCAGTCAGGCGCATCCAAACTCTTGATTTTGGCTCAGGTCATGATTTCATGGTTCATGAGTTTGAGTCCTGAGACAGGCTCCATGCTGACAGCAAGGAGCCTGCTTGGGATTCGTTCTCTCTCTCTCTCTGCTGTGCTCACTCTCTCAAAAATAAATAAATAAACTTAAAAAAAATAAGACAATGTAGACCTTTGTCTGGGGGAGGGTAGACGTCACAGATGTTCTGCTTTGGGTTTGGATTCTAGGTTTATCACCAACCACCTAGATAGGAGAAACCTAACCTCTCGGAGCTTTAGTTCCCTTCCCTGTAAAAGAGAGGTTGTAACAATACCCCTCCTGCAGGGCTGGGCTGGAGGGAAGTACACCTATTAGGCAGGTTATAATCAAGTTCTCGGGCTGGTGGCTGGCAGAGGATATACACCACAATTGTTAGCTACTGTCTTCGTCCATTTGGGCTGCTGTAACAAACTGTCACTGACTGGGTGGCTTCTAAAGAATGGAAATTTATTCTCACAGTGTTGGAGGCTGGGGGGAAGTCCAAGATCAAGGCACCAGCAAGGTCGTATGCTGGCGAGGGCTCACTTTCCGGTTCACAGCTGGCACCTTCTCGCTGAATCCTCACATGGTGCAAGGGGCCCGGGAGCTCTGTGGGCCTCTTTTATAGCACCTCCAATCCTGGTCATGAGGGCTCTGCCCTTATAACCTAATCACCTCCCAAAGGCCCCGCCTCTTAATACCATCACCTTAGGGATTAGGATTTGAGCATATGAACTTTGGGGGGACACCAACATTCAGACCATAGCAGTGACCATCAGAGATGTTGTGGCTGTTAGTGAGAAAACGCAACTTAACTCCCACTTGGGTTTCTCTGTCAAAGAGACTCATATTCACTTTATTTTTTTAAACATTTATTTATTACTGAGAAAGAGAGACAGAGCATGAGCAGAGGAGGGAGAGACACAGAATCCGAAGCAGACTCCGGGCTCTGAGCTGTCAGCACAGAGCCCAATGCGGGGGTCAAACTCACAAACCGCGAGATCATGACCTGAGCTGAAGTCAGACACTTAACTGACAGAACCACCCAGGCGCCCCTCATATTCACTTTAGAATCGGTAACATATATGCTGGGAGGTGAAGTGGATGACAAACCAAAAATCCCAAACCACCTTGCCAGCACCCCCATCCAAAAGTTTGAATTCAGTAGGCATAAAGGTAAACCTTTCCTCTCAGGCATATGTTTATAAATAGCAGCACAGACTCAGGCTGGGCTGCATTTATTGTAAAATCACTACATGCGAAATGGTAGAGGAAGTTACTGGATAATGTGTGCGGCATGAGTAAATAGCACAGGGAAGATGACAAGAGACAAATTCAACCTAATTACATAGCACATAAGGTACTACTCTACCATAAGTGAGGTCACTGTCCTAGAATAACCTTCAGTGAGAAGAGACTATCTGGGATATTACAGTCAGATCCCTCAGTGCTGATGGTTAGAATAACTCGTGGGAAAATGTTGACAAAGTGCAGACGGAGACGAACAGAAGAGTGATGAGAAGAATCAGACATTCTGTATGTTCTCTATTCAGTCGTCTCACTCTCTCTCTCTCTCTCTCTTTCTTTGAAAGGACAATATTTTAAGGTAAATTACAGGTGCCTTCTAACTGTACCTGTCCTGTGCAGCCTCAGACACAGAGAACTAGTGCTGGTGTCTGGAAATGACTTGGACAGACTTTATTTCAAAGTGTCAAGGGTGAGTGACCTCCCTGCGTTCACTGAGAACCCCAGCACAAAAAGAGTTGTGGCAGGTGCCGAAGTCCACTAGCTATTGTAGAAAAGCTCCAGCATCAGAGGGGGGCCTCCACCTGGCCTGGAATCCCCTTCCAATCTGGCAACTGTATGAACAATGGTTAGCTGGGGACGCGGAATACATTTTTTTTTTAGGCTGACCCCTGAAATGAGGATTTAACCAGGATGTACACCCTCTCAAAGGAAAGCTCCCTTTAAAGCCCTAGCGTTGGCTTAGAAGAAACCTTCCTTCTCGTCTTTCTCGTCCTCTATCAAAATTACTCCTCAAAGTTTTGGATAGAGGACTCTTCCTCCTTTGGGATATATTGCTCTGAATAGCTAGGATGAAGGAGCCAGGGCAAAATGAATGTTCCAAGAAAGGACTTTGATTAAAGATAAAGAAAATGAGGCCAAGGTAATTGTGTTTATGCTCAGAGCAGAGCGTTTTGCAGGCAGTGGAAGGCTTCAGTGCGCAGTGCTGATGAGTGATGAGAGATAAGCAAAATTCGAGAGACTGACGCCGTCTTCGAAGTGGGAAATGGGCTCAGGGCTAAGGCGCTCTGTGGTTGGTGCCTGGCTCTCATGCACTGTCTCCTAGCTTAGAGCGAGGCTCAGGATTACTGCTCACTGTCTTGGCAGTTGCTTGTAATGTGTCCCTCTTGACATCACACAGAAAATCAATGCAGTCATTAGGCAAGCATTTGAAGGAAACACCTGGATGTTGGCTTTAGTAGTTTATAAATATATCTAGTTCTGTCTCACTCATTATTCCTCTGGTGAATATTAGAAAAGACTTTGCTTTCCTTTCCTGCTTCTTGGTCTCTCTCTCTCTCTCTCTCTCTCTCTCTCTCTCTTTTTCTTATTTACATCCCTCTTCTGTCACTCTGACTTGCTGTACTACCCTTTGCTCCCCTTCCCAGTCTCCTTTCTTCTGTTCACCTTGCCCTATTTCTCTGTCCCCCTTTCCTTTCCTCCTTCCTTCCTGCTGGCTGGGTACAGGTGACTGAGGGACCTGTGTGCCTTCTCTCTTCTGCATCAGAGTAGAATAGGGACTCCTTTCATACATTTTTGAAGGACTGACCATCCTCTGATTTGCACAGCAACACTTAAATAAGAGAAAATCCAAATTATCTGAGGACTCAGCACAATTTTTTTATGAGAGAATATGAAGGGAATTAACTCAAGATGCCTAATGAATGTAAAGGCAAATGAATTTCTAGAAGGAATCATTTCCTCCAGCAATTTCATAGGAGTTAACCCCATGGCAGCCCCTTAGTTTACTGGTTACTGGATTCCACAGATGAAACCAATGGGCATTTTACAAATTAACTGTCCTTCCAAAAATAGATGACAAAGTGGCTTATTTGCATGCACTGCTTGGAATTCAGCTCTCTTGCCATTCACCTAAAAATGGGGGAGAAGAGTGGGAGAAAAGGGGGAGACATGACCTAATTTTTGCAGACTTCTCCCCACTTGCCTCATCTTTCAAGGATTCCAGAACAAGTGTCTCCATCACAGTCAAGGAGATAAAACTCCTTGCTAGAACACCTGGGCAATACGGAAACAGTTGTATACCCAAGAGAAGTTCTGGATTTTGATATTAAAAATCTGATATCAGTTGTGTATTCTCTCCAAAGGCTCTGATATTGGCCAGTCTACTCAGGGTAAGCCTTTTCATTTGACTGCATAAACCAGCCAAGCCCTTCCTACCTGAACTTCAGAGACTTTGAGTCCTGTTAAAGGGCTATATCATTGCCTGGAAACCAGGTATCTTTGGTCTGAAAATAAAAACAAATAATAATTTCCCCATCACTTCAGGGAAAGAAGTGAAGCAGATTCTGTTTGAAGGACTTAAGAAAATACAAATTTTCTTCTCTAAGTTCTGCTCTTCTGAAGCAAAAGAACAACATTAAAACCAGAAAACTAGAAGAAAAGATATGATTTGGGGAGCCTATGCACCACAAGCCATTGAACATATGAGCAACTATCAGACTTCTAATTTTTCTTATGAAAATTTAATGTCCTATAGAAACAACTTTATTAATGTTGCATGAAGGATTAAGAATAATTCATCAATCCATTTCTTTCCAGTATCTCATATTTTTCTCACTTTAGAATGTAGGTGTTCTAATCCCTTGTTCTGTTAGGGCCAAGATCCAAACTGTATGAAATGTTAAGAGTAGCCATTTCATTTTTCCATTTCTTCACCTCTCCACCCCAGTGTTGTAGTTTTTTTGGTTTGTATGGTTATTTTTATTTTTTTAATGTTTATTTTTGAGAGAGAGACAGAGACAGAGCATGAGCAGGAGAGGGAAAAAGAGATAGGGAGACACAGAATCCCAAGCAGGCTCCAGGCTCTGAGCTGTCAGTGCAGAGCCTGACATGGGACTTGAACTCATGGACCTCAAGATCATGACATGAGCCAAAATTGGATGCTCCACCGACTGAGCCACCCAGGCAACCCTGTTTGTTTGTTTTTAAATGTTTATTTATTTTGAGAGAGAGAGAGAAAGAGTGCACATGCTCACGCAAGTGGGGAAAGAGCAGAAAGAGGAAGAGAGAGAGAATTCCAAGCCTATTTAGCACAGAGCCTGCCGCAGAGCTCAGTCTCATGAACTGTGAGATCATGACCCATGCCAGAATCAAGACTCGAACGCTCAACCAACTGAGCCACCCAGGCACACACCCTCTCCCCCACAGTGTGTAGTTACATAAGATGAGTAAGCATAGAGATCTAATATAGAAGATGATGCCTTATTGAATACTGGAAATCTGTGAAGACAGTGGATTTCAGGTGTTCTCACCAATGATAAGAAAATGCTAACTCTGAGTAAATGGATATATTAGTTTGACTGTGGTAGTCATTTCACTGTCTATCTATCTATCTATCTCAAATCATGTTGCACACCTTAACTATATGCAATTTTTATTAAAAAGATAAATAAAAAGTTTTTTAAGAATTTAAATATTTTTCATACAATAAACCCAGTGTCTATTCAGTAAGACATTTCATTTTGTTAATGTTAGTGTTGCCTACTTCGTGTTCTGAATAGATCCTTTTCCTGGGTTTTATACTAAGATCTTCATTAGATGTGACACTTAATATACCATTAGTCATTTCTGGCCCTTAGCACTGAAACCCACATGCTCTGACCCTTTACAAAACATATTTACATATGATATCATATGATGAAGGTGCATGATCTCCAAGAAGTGAAAACATACACGCCCACACAGTTTGGTGTGTCAGATTCAATAGAAACCTGTCAAATGGGCAGCATCTCATCTGCCTGAAAATATTTTGTCCTACCTCAGTATCACAAAGAAGCCTCACATCCCATTCTAGGGAGCAGAGATTTTTCTTAATTTGCATTTTCCTCTGAAATATTCAGAAAATATTTTTTTAGTTGAGAGAAAGCAAGTCTTTTTTTTTTTTTAAGCCAAGTAGCTATTTTCACTGATTTCTCAACAGGAGCAATATTCATGGCTAGTGTGGGATAGAAAGGGATTATGCAGTATGTATAGCTTTCTACTATTTATTGCTCGTGTGCTAGGTAGGCTTGAATATAGAAATCTGCTCAGCACTTGATGACTCCCAAATTGTTTATTTTGAGCTTGAGTGACTCTGGCGTAATAAGATTTGGGCAAAATTATCTGTTCAAATGAAATGCTGCGTCACCCAGTCAGAGTCTGATGCTCCCCCAAGTCCAAGTTTAGAGCCTGACCTGGAGCTTCTTGTACCAATGGATCGCAGAGGAAGTGTTCTCCAGTGAGAGCTGCGAAGGCTTGAGGGGAGCATGGCAGGGGAGATCAGCAAAGGGTCCACCTCGAGCCCAACCTGATCACCCAGGAAGCACTTAAGCATGAATGAGCACCACTATTCCAGGAGTCTTCCCCTAGGGGCCAGAGAGGCAGCCCAGGAGGGGTGTAACCTCCCTGGGATTCCCGGGCAAGGCAGCTCTCACATACTGGCACACCGGAGAAGCTCACTTATGCTGGCTTTCCGGAGCCCATCCTGAACATCTCTTCCCACCTCTGCACTCAGTAACATCAAGCTGGTATCTTGGAATCCCCCATGGTAGGTGTGTTTATACCACAGGAACCTGCAGGTGCTACACAACAGGACCTTTTTCTTTCCTGGAGAGCTGACTAATAAACATTTACCAGCACACCCCAGTTCTTCTAGGCTAAGGGTCGTTCCCAGGAGGATGGTGAGTTGAATGCAGCCAACACTCGTAGAAGCTGGGAGACCTGCCCCCTATCCCAGAAAGGGGGAGCTGAGCAGATCACCAACAGCATCTAGCACAGCTAGTGTCACAAAGAAAATTTTAGATTTGTTACAAATATTCCTTATTGGAAATGACTCCAGTGACTGTGCTTTGGCCTCCTTAACTCTCACTCACATCAGGTTGGCCTGTCTTCTACCCTCCCCAAGCCGAGTTACCAGTACCTGGGGAGGAGATGGGAAGCATAGAAATGATTCTGTGGGATTCTGACTCTCCTTGGCTTCATCCTTTTCATATGTCTTCTTTTCTTGGTTGCGCCCCACAAGCCTACATTCCTCCTAATCATGTCCTTGCACAGGTAAGGTTGGCATGTGGGGACGTCTTTTTCCCAATGCCCTGGTGATCGCCAACAGCTTTTCCAGGTTGAGCTCCAGAACCAGGGATGTCCTGGGCTATTTCACAGCCACAGTTCCCCAACCCTGTCCCCCAGTGTCTTGTCAGTGACAGTATGCTTCCAGCAAAATAGCAGGCAACACTGTACACACATGCTATAAACATATTCGCACATCCAAAGGGAAGAAATGGGGAGGAGCTTCTGGACTTTTCCAAGTAAGTGATCCTTATTCAACACATTGCTTTGTGATGGTGAGTCCACAGTTTCTGAACCTAAGGGGTATGATTAAAAAAAATTTTGAATAAGAGTGAGGAAGTAGCCCTGTGCCAGGCAGTTTTAAGTCCACGCTGTTCCATCAATTCGAAGTATTACTAGCATTTTTCTCAAGAGTGTAATATACAACAACTGCCAAGCTTTCCTTTTGCGATTACAAAAAGGACAGATACTGGAGTGAGCCATATTTCACCACTGCAGGGATATAAAAAATGAACTGCTAAAAACGGCCCAGGAGGAATGAATAGCAATAAGACATCAATGTCATCTGTATACTGATTTGTGATGAATTTCCAAAAGGCTTAATGGTATGATGCTATGATATATAGGGGCTTCCTGAAAGTTAATAACTGTAAGGTACCCACTTGGAAGAATGTAATGGAGGAAAGCGAGTGATCACAGATAATATATAAATAAGTAACTTCACTAATATAGTCAAACTGTTCTGTGTGTTCTGGATTGCTACACTTGGTGATTAGAAACATAAAATTAAAAGGATTGTGAAGACAGAAGAAGGTTAAATGCTACACAAACACCCATAATCATGCGTCTGGTGGAACTTTAATTTGCCTTTCACAGACTGGCACCCATATACTGAAGGGAAAAATGTATACCTTGATCACCTTTCAGAGGTGAATTAACCACCACCAGAGTCCTTTGATGCAGATTCAGTTGGGAGCAACAAAATCTGTTTGGATGAACATATTGTTCTTGCTAATTATCATGTGGCCTAGCATTTCCCCCATGGGTTGTGTGCTTAAAGTACCAACAGCTATGAGGCATAGGGTCTTGAATAAGCATAGCCCCTTTCAACCTGCAGTCTGAGTTCATTTGGCCCACTTACTCTCTGTGGCTGACAAATTCTGGTTAGCAGGAAAGTGCATGGCACAAAGAAAGCACTCGATAAATGTTCATTGAATGAAATGATAAATATATAAGTGAAAAAAAAAATGCCCCAGATCCTGGAATTACAAATGGATGGGAGGAGGGGAAGGGAGCTAGATTTATTGGGTACCTACCACATCCATTTATGTATACATATTTTATCTCATTTAATTCCCCAAACAACCTGAGATGGTCAGTTGTGCCGACCAGGAAGCTGAAATGTACAGTTGTTAAATAATTTACCTAGAGTTACAGGGATGACAAGAAAAAGAGCTGAGTTTCAACCTCAGCTTGTCTGCCTGAAACACTGTGTTCCTTTCCAGAATGTTGCACTAACGCTGAAGACAGGGGAAAATATTTGCCATTATAGCACGGATTTAGGAAGAAGAGGGCAGGGGATCAGAAGAGCCCTGACCTTCAGCCAATTTCCTTCTCTTTGCCAATGTTTGAGAGAACGAGGGGAGGTGGTGCCCCGTGCTGGGTTCTTGCCACGTTCTGCCTGTTAATTGCATCTCTGCAGCCTGTTTATTTTGGCCGTAGCATCATACATATTTTATCCTTCGAGGTGATGCTGTAGGTCTGCTTTGTTATCTGGCTGCCACTCTCTCCTCTCTGGCAAGGTGGCAGAGCACGTACTGAATGTCATTTCTAAATGGGTAGTTAATTTTCCTGCATCCTTCATCAAAAAAGTGCCACATAAAATGGCCCTGATAGTTATTGTTGTCACTGCACCTGATCTGGCAGCTGCAGAGTCAGGGGAAAGACATACAGTTTTAATTTCTAGGACACAGACATGGGTGTTTTCTCTCCATATAGGAGGTGGCTGGGCTTCCTCTGTCTCCTCTCTTTGCTCTGCTCTGTCTCTTTCACTTTGTGCTGAGGACACACCGTGGTGTTTCTGCATGTAGGGTACTCCCCCATAGACAGGAATTGCACTGTGGAAATCCCGATAGACACATTTCCATGTTCTGCGGGGCTCACAGCAGATCAAGAAGAAATCTTCTAAAGTCATGAGCCTCAGAGGACTGGCCGGTGTAAATGGCCTGTCCCTGTTTCTCCTGGGCAGTCATCCTGTAAGTCATTCCATATGATGTGCATAATTTAACAGGGGCGAAGCTGGCACATCCCTGCCATTCATTTCTCGGTCTTCCCTTAGTTCTCTGTGGATAATAACGATGATAATGGATGGAGATTTTAGGTTTGTTCTTCTCCACAAACAGTGTTAAGACTGAAAGGAATTCAGAGGTGACCCTCAGTTCTCAAGTCATGTCGGGAATAGGACAATCAAAGCAAAGACTTAAAATTGCAGTGGTATTTAGTTCATGTCCCCACTCAAGACCATTGCTGGGAGCTTACCCAGGTCTCTCCCTTCTGCATGGTCTGGGGTGACTCGTGCTGCCTGGGAGGCTGATGCATGCCTGTGCAGGTGGGGTCATTCCTGCCCCTTCCACCCACCCTCTGGTACTCTGCATGGCTCTTGTAGGCACTGAACATGATCTTTCTTTCCCACCCTGGCAGTAGGTATTTCTCCAAAGCATCTGAAGGCCTTTTTTCCCCAAGCCCAAATGGACTGACCTTGAAGGGGCTTCAACTTTCTTTTTAGTTCCTAGAAGATAGCATGGCCTTTCCAATGTCATAGGAGCCTTTGACAAAAAGTTTAAATCAAGATCCTAGGGACTTGCCTGGAAGCCATTTGAGTGACCGTGCCTGGTGGGGACCACAGGTGAAGCTCTCAGCCACCAACAGGAGGATGCCTTACCCAAGAGGTGTTGGTATACCTCTTGGGTAATTCACCCAGCTTCCAATCCCCCAACTATCTTTGACTTTTTGTTTTAATGTTTATTTATTTATTTTGAGAGAGAGAGAGAGAGAGTGCGAGCAGGGGAGGGACAGAGAGAGAGGGACAGAGAATCCCAAGCAGGCTCTGTGCTGTCAGCACAGAGCCCAAGACGGGGCTCAAACTCACAAACCAGTGAGATATGACCTGAGCCAAAATCCAAAGTTGGACACTTAACCTTGAGCCACCCTGGCGCCCCTTCTCCTTGCTTTTCGTGAGACTGCCTTTGTCAGCTCCAAAATCCTCTCTGTTGTTTCCTGAGAATGCCCTGAAACCTTTATGTAAATTCTTTCTCAGAGACTGGACTCAATGCCCCTGTGATTCTAGAAGAAAATGCAAATTAAGCTAAGCTAGTACTTAACTCCCAGGGCACAGGACTTTCCTCCCCCATCTTGCCAACTGGGAGAAAGCCTTTATGAATGGATGCCCTCCACCCTGCCCCTTGGTTCCATCTATCCCCTGCTCTAAAGAGTGAGCAAAGCCACAGGCTTGAGCTTCCCCTCCACTAATGGAGGGATATTCATTCCCGGCTCAGACTGGTGAGCTACCAGAGCCCCATGAATTGTTTTTAATGCTATTAGTGTGCATGCAGCATTATTAGAAAGTACTTTGAGTTTTAGACAGATATTTTATTCTTTTGTTACCAAGGCTTCTCAAAAGATAAAATATACATTATACTGCATGGAGTATATGAAAGTTCAATAAAATATGATAATGTTCCTCCACACGCTGTTCTCTTGGGTTTGATATAGGAAAATATTTTCCCCTGACAAGCCTCTTACAATGGATGAAAATATTCCCTCTTATTGCGCATACAGTGCAAGGTTTGAGCCATATTATTGGAGTCAGGTAATCTGCCTCTGAAATACTGGTATTTGAAAAGCAAATTTAAGGCTTAGGACGTTTCGCTTTATGATCATTGACACTGATGTTAGTAAACACTTTCTCTAGCTATGAAGAAGAGAAACGGCAGGCAAGTTGTTGTTGTTGTGTGTGGTTTTTTCCAGTTGCCATTTGCTTTTTACTGACTGCACCATATGGAGCACAGTAAATAAACTATGAGGGTAGCAAGGATGCAGAGAAAAAAAAAGGAATGCACTTGGATTGACAGCCCTTAAGCAAGTTACTTTATCCCCTGTTTCCTGATCTATAAAATGGAGTTAATATTAAGCATTGTGGTGAGGATCATAGTTTATTGGAATGCTCCTATTATTGTGCACAGCACAAATGGTGTTTCCACAATTTAATTTGAATTTAACAAAGAAGTAGCTGACTCTGCAAATTATGTCAACATAGTAACGATACGCATGTAATAATAGGTACCCATGTAATAAAATGCTCATGATTTGAAATAAGTTTTATTTATACCATCAGTATTACTATATTTTTTAGTCCATAAAAAAGAGGTAAAAGGTGTTACATATAATATGATAAAATATATAGTGGATGATAAGCTTTGAAAAAAATATCGTTTTCCTCCTGTGCTAGATTCTCCAGCTGGGGCCCTGTAAATTAGGCTGACAAAAGACAGATTAACAAGAGAAAAACAAGTTTATTAACATGTGCATGGTGCCTATTAATACATGGCAATAATAACATGGATAGAAAGAGTAACTCAAAGGGGTGCTTCAAATTTGGGATCTTAGTAGGAGAAAGGGAGGGGGGAAAAGGGCACTTACGGAAAAGCAAATAACTTTTGGAAAGGTAAATGGGCTCTTAGGAGACTGGATGGGAGATATGATAGTTTGTGACAATGCCTGTCGGAGCATGGTGCTGTCCCAGAAGAGAAATTAGAGTTGCTTCAGGGCAGGAACTTTATGACAGTTGAGTTCTTTGGGGAGGCTCTGCTTTTAGGAAGATAAGGGATTTCAAGAACTCAAATGCCTTCAGCTCAAAATAATTCTTATGCCAAAATGGTATATTTGAGGGTGGCATGTCCTGGTCCCAATCAGTGATAGCTATACTTCTTAGTCTTCATGACATACAGCCCTCATGTATTTTATAATCTGGCATATATTTATGTCCAGTGGTCTGTCTGGCTTATTCCCGAAGCTACATATAATTTCGCTCATTGTAGGTGCCCAATAAATACACACTGAAATGTGTTGGTAGCCACTTGATAAGTGTTTATTGTATTTAACCTGTGCTCAGATGACCAAAGTAGGCTAAGTAAGATATACAGAAATGTGGATATTATCATTATAATTCCTATGTTACCCCCAGGAAAGGACAAGTAGATAATTCAAAATTTTACTGATTGAACAAAGTAATCTCCAGCACAGCAAATGATTAGTGCTTAACAGTAGATCAGCCAGACTTGCACTTGGTTTCCAAACTCCAGTTGATAGCTTTTCACTATTTATTCCAGTCGTATGAGCTTCTCCTGGATTGTCCTTTTGCATCACTCCAGCCAAGTCTCAACTCACTTTCCTGTCCATGCATGATGGGCTGAATAAACACAGTATGTGTTGCAATACACAAGGGTCCATATAATATGTCAATGAATGGGCCTCTTAATGCCAAGCAGAATGAACCAGTTCCTCTATATTCGCTTGCTGGGTATGTGACTATTCCAGAATCAGTTCATTTGCCAGGAGGCAAAATGCAGGTCTACTGTAACCTCTATAAGCATATATTGGACTAGACATCAGAGACATAAGCAATCATAATTCACCCAGTAAATTTGGTTATGCAATAATATCCTTGATCATCCTCTCACTTAACCTTCATGGCATAGTCAAGGCAGGGTATTAGCAAGCTACTGCCACAATAATGCTATTTAACAAATCACTACAAAAGCTCAGTGGTATAAAACATAAGCATGAATTGCTTACCCATGGGGTCTTCTGGTCTGCTGGAGCTGGTCTCATTCAAGTCAAGGTCAGCTATGCTTTGTGGCCCAGACTGAAGGTCATAGAGCATGACCTTTTAGATGAGATCAGAAGTTCTCAGAGGGGCAAGTGGAAGCACACAATGCCACATAAGCTTTAAGTGCAAACTTGGGCCATTGTCACTTCTACCCACATTCCACTGGCCAAGTTGCATAGCCATCTGTAGTTTCTTCTACATTCTCACCACTACCCAGATTGGCCTTTAATTGAGAAAATTTCACATAAAACAATCCACAGTTAACAAAAGTGATAAATTAAAAGGTGATAACTTAAAGACCAAAGTTTGTCCCCTCCCCCCAGTGACAAACACCTTTAAGATTCATTTTGCCTTACAAAACTCAAATTTATGAACAGTCTGGGGGAAGTATCTACCCTTTAAATTGCTGCTGGCATTTTGTAAAGGACACTGTGTCATTGGGTCTTCCTGAACGAAGCCCTCAGTAAGAAATTTCTTTAACACTAAGTGTTAAGAAAAGCCTTGTTCCCTCTGCACAATTGATATGCCTTTTCCCTCCATGAGAACTGTGTTGTTCATTTCCTTTTAAGTATAAAGAACTTCAGAGCCAAATTTTCACCTGTAATAAAATTAGTGGGTCTTTATAACCTGCTGAATTACTCTCTGGGTCCTTCCATTCTATTCTGTCTTTAACCTGCTTTGATATTTTTGTTACATGTAATTTTTTTCTGCAAGGCATATGAATTCTAGAAGACTTTTATCTAGAAGATAGAAAGAAGAACAAAACAAATAATTAAATAAATCAGAGGTACCTAATTAAGAAGAGGGAAACCAGCTGGTCTGTTTCTAGCTTTATTAATTACCATTGGTAGAAAGATATTTTGTTTATAATCAACATTAAGCTAAATCTTTGGAGATT
Organism: Cryptoprocta ferox; assembly: GCA_028646485.1. Classification (NCBI taxonomy): domain Eukaryota; kingdom Metazoa; phylum Chordata; class Mammalia; order Carnivora; family Eupleridae; genus Cryptoprocta; species Cryptoprocta ferox. Next base: position 31,245,843 of record CM053565.1, read on the forward strand.
AGGTTTTTCTAAAAGAGCTTAAGGGTGGGATCAAAGGGGATTCTGTGCATTGTCTCTAAGTCTCCCCTCTGACACCATCCCCCTCACAAAGCCTCTCTTCTCCCCACCCTCCAGCCTGAACCCACAATAGGACATGAGCTTCCCCTTCTGCTGTTAGTTCCTGTCACCCTGCTTTTGACTTGGTAGGTCTGGTTCAAATAGCTCAGTCACCAGGATTTGAAAAGAAAGGACAACAGATAAAAGCAGAAGCTCAACCCATCTAAATTAAGCAAAACAGCGCAGGGCCACATTTTATAACATATCTACAATTTCAAATGCTAAAGCAGAAAATATTCCCAGTTGCATACAAAGTGGAAGAAGTTGCAATAATTTAAAAACACCCAGTGCATTGAAAATAGAGGCGGGGGCTCTGAGTTGGCCTGTGGGCTGTTGAGGAGAGGGGTCTTTCTCAACTCAACTCTCTTGTTACGTTCTGAGGTGAACATCAATGAGGTGAGCACATTGCACAAGAGTGAATTCTGCAAATCTCAGAGGCACTGAACAGACTCCTAAGAGAAGATGATGCTTTTCCTGGGAAACCAAATTATAAAAAGCTGAGCCTCCAGTTGACTATTAAAGAAAAAGCTATCAAAAGAACATCTGTAGAAGATTCCCTGAAATGGGCCCTTTGTCCTTTAAGCAATGATTGGAAATTGACAGGTTCAGTCTCTGACACTGTAATTTTGCTCTTCTAAAGGAGGTTGCTTTTCATTTCTAATACTTTCTGTGTTTCTCCACTGTCTTCCTATATCTCAAAATAACTCCATAGAAAGAGCAAAGGACACCGTGTGTCCCTCTTTCAGACTGATAGTGTTTACCTCTGAATTCCACCTGCTTTGTATGGCTTTCATTTCCTGAAATCATGATAGGAAGTTCTATGCTCAGTCTGTAGATAAACAGTGACTAATCCCGCAGACCTGACCCCCAGTTTCAGAGAAATCTGAGCACCCCTTCACTGTAATTTTGCAGGAACAAGGATGCCAGCCAGTCTTATTCAGTATTCCTTGAACTGGGAAAATGATTTTTTTTTCTTTAACAAAGGTCAGGAAAGAGATATCTCAGTACACCTTCTACTTTCTGTCTCCCCTGTGACTAGGAAATGGCTGCACATTTATTCCGGCTGTGGAAAAGACTACACGGCTGCTCTGAAACATTTTGTGTGCTCGTGCATGCGTTCTCTTTTTGAGTTGTGATCTTCCCCGAAATACAAAGGCAGCTGGAGCTCTGGCTTCTGCAGAGAACCAGGTGAAGTCAAGTCAAGAAATTGCTTAGGAAAGCCAAGGACATTTTATTCAGTGCGAGTAGCCTGTTTCACTAATGTCCTTGCATTGGTATCAGATTTACATAATCAGAGTGTGATTCTCTCTGCATTTGGACAAATGTCACAGCACATAGCTTTCCTAGTGACTTGGTAAAGTAAGTACCAAACACCTCACTGGAAAATGAGCTGCAGTGCTGTGAGTTTTAATCCAGTGGTTGTGACAGGAGTCATTGGGAAGATACAGCATCATTCCTTAACTGAATTGGCTTTTTATTTAGTAACTGAATTTGTATTTCCCCAGTAGTCTAGAATGAAGGTGGCCAATATACTGAGCTATTTCTATTGGCTGCCTCCCATTTTATTCTGGTGTCGAGCTTAGCTAATACCAAAAGCGTCTAAAGTGGAAATCAACAGTAGGATGATAACGGAGTTGAATGCTCTCCGAGGAAAACTCAGCTCCTTAACAAAATCTAATCTAGCAGGCGGGAGCTGTCAACATGATAAATATTCTAGTCTTTAATATCAGTTTACATACCAGGGCAGAAGAAAAGGAGAAATTATTCACACACTCAAAATTTGTTAAAATGATGTCGTTTGACTTCAAGAGACAGAGGCCCAAGGAAATTCAAAGTTAAGGTGGAAACTTCTTGGGCTGAGCCTGATTCTGGACCCTCCAGGGCCCTTCTGATGTGTTGATGCTGCCAGAGTAATTACACTGCTATGCATGAGCTCTCCCAGGTTTACCATTTGTGAGAGCGAGTTCTTCCAATTAATCTCTGTGCGTTAGCTAACTGCAAGTTTCATCTGGTACCAGGTTCATACAGACATAAGGGCAGAGTTTCAAACTGAACTGGATCTCAAAGTTAGATGTTGGAAGTTTCTCTGTGGTAGTATTTGCGGAGCAGAAAGCACTGGCTTTGAATTGTGCAGAACTGGATCTGATACTAGCTCTGCCATTTTCCCATCCATTTCCTAGCTATCTATTGAATATCTGCTGTGTACCGGGTACTGTTCTAGATTCCAGCCTCTAACTGAAAAACAGACAGATAAGGTCCAAGCACTGGTGGAACTTAACATTTAAATGAATGTGTTACAGATCACTTTTCCCAGGAAAAGACTCAGATGAGCATTTGTGTGTAGGAAGTTGACTGGACATGGCTCCCAAGCTTAACTCCTGTGGGAAAAAGCAAGGCAGGAAGACCGAGCAGAAGTTGAGTTGCAATGTAGGTGACCCCATGGTGAACTCTGAAGCAAGGATGGCCCTTCAGAATGATTCCCCACTGGAATGGAGGGGCTGTGAGTGAGGGCTATCTGGGAAGGGGACATGGCCTTGGACAGGAGTTTCTTACCAGCTAAAAGCAGTTCTGGGAAAGGGCTGACAACTGAGGACTCCCAGCTGTAGCACTCAGAGTAGTTGGGGTGATATGTCCTGCAGCCTTGAATGGGGAGCTGGTCAGCAACAGATATGAAACAAACAGTATGTGTGTGTGTGTGTGTGTGTGTGTGTGTGTGTGTATACACACACACATATACACACACTATAACCAGTATATACATAATATACATACTAGAGAGAGAAAGACAAATTACAGAAGAATAAGGATCAAAATAAGGTGTTGTTTTCTATTTCAGACAAGAGATATTATGAAGTATTCATATGCTAATAGGAATAATCCAATTCACTGGTGAGGCTAAGGGAAGACAAGTTCCCTGTAGGCGTCAAGTCCTCCTTCAGGCAGGAGAAGGTGGCATCCAGTGCAAAAAAGGAGGTGTTGGTCATAGGTGGGTGAAAGGACATCTCACCCCCGTAACTGGAGGGATGAAGAGAGCCTAGGTGCAGATGGGGCTGGGGAAGTAGGTTTGGTTATGGGAAGGCGTAGTAGCTCTGGGTCTGATGATTGTTCTGTGTTAACAGTCAAAGAATCAAGGTCATCAACTAAGAGTGAAAGATGGGAATGGGAAATTTGAAGAGGGTGGGGTGCAGATATAAAGTAGATATCCCTGAATGTGGATCAAGAATGGACCAAAGCATTTCTAGGGAGTACTGAGGGCATACTTGAGAGTTATGGTTACAAATGAAAATATAGTTGTATGTTTTTGTTGTTGTTTTTCCAAACTTATTCTATAGTTGGGGGCAGGAAACAAGGCAAGCAGAGAGGTAGTTCCAGCCAGCTATAGCCTGTGGCAGGTGACTGTGATAAAGGAGTTGAGTTGTAGCGAAGGGGCTGATCATGGTGATGGACTGTGGTGTCTAAACAAGGAAGAAGGGAAACAAGGAAGTGATAGAAATGCTGATTACTAGCCATATGACCCTTTGGTTCCCTTTACCAGAGGGAAAAAGAGGTCTACCCAACTTAACCAATGGTTATTGATGGTCTGTGCCCCATGGTCTGCGTCTCATGCTTTTAGATCCACTCTCAGTTAATTCTCACAAGGCAGTGAGGTCAGGAGGAATTATCCTCACCTAAGATGCAATGTGAACTTTTTGCCCAACCCCTTCTAACTCCATACCTAAGTCTCATATTCCAATTCTTCAGCTCTCTCTGTGCCATAGGGGAGAGCCATCTGCAATTTCTGGGTCACTGATGAATAACCCTTCAGATTTCCAATCTTAGAGCAAATAATCAACCACATCCTTGTCTTAATGAAGAAAACCTAGAAACCTCACTTGAATCTTTCTCTGATTGTTGAGATTCCGTTGTGTTTCATAATTATCTATCATGCTAAACATTAGAGCAAACAAAGCAGCCTCCTAGAAGGCTAGCACCATGTAAATATTATTTTTTGATGTTTTTTACATCTTTGTGACAATATAATGAGTAAACTAAGGTTCAGAGGGATACAGTAATTAGTTCAAGCATATTCAACTAAAGAGTGGCAGAGCCATGATCTGAAAGCATCTCTGAACAGGCAGAGAACTATAAATTCACATGGTTTATAGTACATTCATGGCCCCCTATGGCCATGGGAAGTGGGAGGAGCCTAAGATAGAGCCCTTTTTGCCAACCCTGCAAATAGTAGAGGCCAGGAGAGGTTGGGGGTGGAATAGAGGTGGGAATGACTCTCTTAGGCACACAATGAGTAAGTAAGGATGCTGGGGTAGAATTCCATGTATGTGTTAGAGGATTCCATAAGTTATTTTTATTGTGACATTTTTGAGGCTATTTATCACTTTGAACATTTATCTCATTTTTTTTTCTGTCCCCTAGTTAAAAATCTCTAGAAAATGTGAAAGAAGCTCTGGTCCTGCTTTGCAAACAGGGGATGGACAAGCCTGAGAGTCTTCTCATGCTGCTGTCAGCGACTGACTGCATTTAGCCTGGAAGCCATGAGGGTGGGAGCTGGGCCACAGGGAACAGAGCCAGAAGAGAAGAAAGATGGCAGAGAGTAGAACAGGATTTGGACAGAGGAGCCCATGTAGGAACCAAAAAGATCTTTTCTGATGTTTCTATAAACAGTCAACCTCTTTCCTCCAAATGGTCAAAGGAGAGCCGAAGAAACCATTGACTTGGTCAACATGACCTTCTAAGTTTCCAATAAAAGTTTTTTATGACTGTGGTTTACATGCATCACAGGTGACAGACACATCTCTGTTTGTCTGGGACTTCCCTGTTTTAGCACTGAAAGTTTGCATCTCAAAAGACCTCTCCATTCCAGGTAAAGCAGGATGGTTGAACACCTTATGATGCATGCCCGATACACAGGAACTGTACTTCATTCAAATGTGCCAGCCCCAGGTCCCCTGAAAATACACACATACACGCCATTTTGTGTAGATGGTATGTCAACCCTACTGCGGGAACCAAGAAACTTTCTACCACTTCTGCTTGTCTAAGAAAGGATTAAGGCCTTGGTAATATAAAATAGCTTATTGCATTATTCTTTCTCCTTTGTGTCCTAAGAATTCCCTTCCTGCTGGAATATTTTAAGCTCTTTTCTCTTGCTTTTGAAAACATAGTTTCCAGCATAATGTAGATGGGGTATAAGTGTTGGCTAATTAAGTTTTGACACATCACCATATTCGATGAGGTGGCTATAGCGTGCTTCATGTAGGAGGGGAAAAAAATTAGAAGGAGTATAATCAGGTTTCCATTCCTTCTAGCATAGGCGTCCCGATGCCATCTGTTACCCTTAGCGGAGGACACTTCAGGTTAGGAGCAAATGCTTTACTATGAATAATGTGATAAGATTGCAGGGTTTTTTTTCCCTCCTGGAGGGGGGAAAAAACCAAACCCTGTGTGGGCCTGTCTTATTTGGGAAGAGAGGAACATTCCAACTTCACATTCCTTCCATTAACTGAGTGCAAGAGAACAAGCATTTACTCTGGGCAGTGGTGGGGAGGGGAAAACAGAGAAGCAATGTGTTAAGAAATAGAGTCTATCAAATTATTATTATAAGGTTATAAGCATTATCGAGTAGGCTACTTCCAGTCAGCACTGAAAACTATCCTGTAAATTCCCAAGCCTTCAAGGAACTACAGAATTTCTGTTTCTAGTAGAGGGTTGCAAAGAAACTCTCCCTTGAATCAAAAGTATATATTGTATGTAGATCATATGCTTTTTACAGCACTGATTATCCTTTGCCATATTGATCACATTTCCATTTAATTTAGGTCTGTATAATCATTATAATTCTGTCTTCCCCATTAGATAATCCTCATGGGTAAGGATTACGTGTTCTTTACTATGGGTCCCCAGAACTCAACACAAAGCATGGAAGCAAGAAGGCACTCCATGATGATTTCTAGAATGAATGAGTGAATGAATGAGGAGCAGTGCACCCCTCTTTTGAGAGCTCGTGACACCTTGCTATGTCTCTTTCACATTACTCATACCATTGTATTATATTACTGGATTTAATTCCCCATGATAGACTATCTGAAGACAGACATCCCTGAATCCCAAGGACTTTTGTAGTGCTTGGCATGCAGTAACTGAATACTGCATGAATAGCTGAATCAAACAGTATGAAACAACTGGTATTCCTTTAATTTTGCCAAGGTTGTACCAAACTGAATGTACAGCAGAGATAACACAGAATCTTCATCAATCAACGTTTTAGATAGTTGATAGCCTGGTAAGCTTGTCTTTCCTGCCAAGGGTTATCCAGACTCTGCGTAGAGAGCCATTATCCTTAGAGAGAGCACTGAATTAAGAGCCAAGATTAGGTTCTAGTCCCAGATATTTACTAGCTCATTGGGTGGCCTTGGCGGGTAGCTGTTCTCATTGTCCCTCATTTTCTGGAACGTGGACATTAATGGTACCTGGGGTTCCTGTGTCTAGGGGGTCTTGTGAGGGGCAAGTGAAAAGAGATGAAAATAAAGTTGCTGAGAAGAATATAAATCACCGTACACACCCAAGATGCCTTATCTGCTTCCTTTTTGGTTCACCAGAAGCATCTTTCCATCTCTGAGAGGTCTATAACTATGTTCCTCTTTGGGTGAACTTTGAAGTAGTAGTGCCTCCAAGGAAAAAAATGGTAGAAAATGGTTTCTCAACCTGATGAAGAACCAGATATAACCTAGTTTCCCTGGAGCCCCCCAAAGACCATTTGAGAACCAAAATTTTCTAGTTAGTCACCTTCAGAAGAGAAATTACACAGCACTTGTTTATTTTAAATAAAGTTGCATGTGTTTTCCCAATGGAGAAGGAACAAGGGCTTGAAAGAGACAAGCAATTAAGGAGAAGAAGGAAGAAAAGATGTATGTAGTCCCACCTTCGAGAATCAACCACCTGTAATTCACTGTATTTCCAGTTTTTTTTTTTGTTAAGTAGTTTTTCTCTTGCAGAAGAAAGAATTTTCTATCTTACTTTTTTTTCCCTCCACTTCATCATAAACTGTTGACAGCATCGTCTTGTACTGAGCTTCATAAGATTGCTGTGAAGATGGATGGGGAAGGGGTGGATCTAGTCCTAATATTCCTAATAAGGACTTGATAAACATGTGCTGTTTCTTATCATCAACAATGGCATCATCATCCACATTAATATTGCCATAGTTTAGTCAGTGTTCTCTTATATTGGCCATGTAGAGTGTTTCTGAACTTGGATATTAGGAGTAAGCCTCCTAATAATAATTAGGAGTAATTAGGCTCCTAACTCCTTTTTTAATGAACTTCTTTAAAATGCTGAGGAGTTGTCATGATTATTTAAAAACTACCCAAAAGCAAGAAACATAAAATTTAAAAAAATAATAATGATACTGATAATTCTTTTTCCTTTTAGCCTTTCTGTGTTAGATTCACAAGAGTGCATGGGTGTTACAGCTGGGGTATCATAAAGCCAGAGAGAACGTATCATGTTCTTGGTGCTCAGATTCCCAAGTGTGTCTGCCAGCCTTGTAGCTTGGAGCATTTACTATTTCAGTAGACCTTGGTCTTCATGTCATCATTATTTGTAAGCAACACTAACTCGAAGTCGACTCTGGGCTGGGCCATCATTGTACATACAGAACTATATTTAGACAGTTCCTCCTTACCTGGGGTCTATAGAACTAGTGGGCCCCCAAGAGCAGGTTTTAGGGGCCAGGCTAAAGTTCAGGGGGTATTCATAGAGATAATTCACCAGTGGTTAAGCACACGGGCTCTTGGTACATGTGGGATCCCACTTCTGCTTCTTCCCCTTCCACATCCTTCTCTAAGTGACCTGAGGTAGCATTTATAAGACAGAATATCAGTGATGATCAAGAAAAGCTGAGATAGTAGCCATAAAGTGGTACCAAGTATGAAATCTTTTTTTAAATGTTTATTTATTTTAGAAAGAGAGAGAGAGAGAGAGACAGAGTGCAGAATGTGAGTGGGGGAGGGGCAGAGAGAGAGGGAGACACGGAATCTGAAGCAGGCTCCAGGCTCTGAGATGTTAGCACAGAGACCAACGCGGGGCTCAAACTTATGAGCCATGAGATCATGACCTGAGCCGCAGTCAGACACTCAACCAACTGAGCCACCCAGGCGCCTCTCAAGTATGAAATCTTAAGGGTGGAGTAAGGCTAATCCTAAGAACATGAGGAAAGGCATCTGTAATAAGGATGAGGGTTAAAGAGTGGCTCAGTTTGTGGAAAGGAATTTAAGACCAAATTTATGAAAAAAAATGTGAGAACTTTATGTCACAGGTTTGTTTTTGTCTGCCTTTTATTTGAACCCTGGCAAAAGGTGGATCTATTGGCTAAACGATAACACTCTTCACTGTGGTACTGTCCATTTGTGACTTAAAGAAATAGAGAAAGAGGGGCGCCTGGGTGGCTCAGTCGGTTAAGCCTCCGACTTCGGCTCAGGTCATGATCTCACCGCTTGTGGGCTCGAGCCCACCGCATCGGGCTCTGAGCGTCGGGCTCTGTGCTGACAGCTCAGAGCCTGGGGCCAGCTTCGTATTCTGTGTCTCCCTCTCTCTCTGCCCCTCCCCCACTCGCACTCTATCTCTCTCTCATAAATGTTAAAAAAAATTTTAAAAGAAAAGAAACAGAGAAAGAGTTTGTGGGGGGAGAAATAGGGATAGAGGTAGATGGATGGATGGATGGATGGATAGATAGACAGGCAGATATAGCTAAGACTCAATTGGCAGAACACAAACTATTTAACTTAAACATAACTTAAAGGCAGTGATACCTTTTTATGATATATATAGGTTAGAGCTAATTTTGTTTTAGATTTAGTAGTATGGTATAAAAAAAATAGTTCTATTGTTCTTTAATGCAAGACCCAGCCTGGTGTAGCATATACAGCCTATACATGGTAGGCTATAGGATATAAGTGAACCATCTAGGGGAGACCTCTAGTATGAGGAACTTTGTTCTAGATTGGCTGAAAAAGAGAAGAGTACATGCACCACCCACGAGCCAGAGACACTGAAGAAAAATCATCAATGGCATCTCATTTTATTTCCTATTGAGGAGCAGAAAGTATCAGTTGAGTTTCTCTCTGTACATCTGAGAGACCCACACAGCCCATACCACTCTCGGCCATGAAGTAAGCCAATTTGAAAAGAGTAGTTTTTGCCTCTTGGTTTTAATTACAATTACTCAGGAAAAAAATACGTCAAAAATCACCTGGTATGCCATTAAACACAGACTTTTGTATGCATATTAAGTGGGTTCAAAATCAATTATGATTCAAATAAATGGGTCAAGTCCCCATTACAAGTCAGAAGAAAGAAAATGACTCTTTGGTAAGAGCCCAGTCTAGGCTTGATTTCAGAAGAATGATTTGCCTACATGAATGTCAGTGTTACCTCTTGTGTATTTCTCAAATTCATTCACTTCTCTGTATACTCCCAACTTTATCCTAATCCAGACCATTGTCCCTTTTGAAGACAATTTACTAATTTTCTAATTGATAGTCCCACCACCACCACCCCACACGCACACACACTTACTTTCTACTTCATCCTGTGTTCTCTCTATGCAGAGATTTTGGAATTATAATTTTCCTACCTCTAACACTAGCACTGTTTCACATCTTTCAAAAATTTCCCATTAGTGTTTAGGATGACCATATTACCATGACCATATTACAATCTCTCATTGAACCTTTTACCATTCTTTTGAAACAATGATGACAGTTGTAATTTTACCTTCATTTATGTGATTATTTAAATAACACCTGCTCCCCCCCAACTATGCTATAACCTCCACTGGGGCAGGGACCACATAATTTTACCCAACACATGACTTAGCAAATAGCAACTGTCCCAAAGAAAATGTATTGAATAAGTGGATGTGACCTAAATCCTCGAGTTGAATCTTTAAGGGTACTTTCCACCCTCACTGCCATTGGTTCTAGGCAAGGCTGCCAGAGTAAATATTTATAATCAGGGACCTGAGTACTTTTGGCGTTTGATTTTTCTTCTGTTCCAGAAATGCATGGTCATGAATTTGGTGTTTTCTGAGACTTTTTCTGCTAGTATAAAAGACTGGAAAGAGAATGAAGTGGAACTGTATGCTCAAACAGACCTTGGTGTAAGTCTCAGCTATGCCACTGAATAATTCTACGATCTCAGAGAAACTTCTAAAATTCTGTGTCCCTCAGTTTTGTCATCTGTACCTCCTAGAATGGCCATGAGGATTAAATAAAATAACACTAATGAAGCACTTAGCAAAATGCCTGGAAAATAGTGAGCGCTCATGAAAGGGTAGCTATGGTTTTTGCTATTAGTATTGCCATAGTTACTATCAAGTTAGTATCACTATTACCTGTTATTATTATTATATTTTTATCAAGAATTCTGTGATCTGATTTCCTGACCTTTCCAAAAGATTTTATGACTACTCAAAGTGTATGCTTTTACTATAAGGCAGCCATGAATCTCTTTTACATTCCTTTAACAATGTCTGCTACTGCTGGGGTTAACTTAGTGATTTTTTTTTACTTAATAAAAATAACAATCCCATAACTGTCCTGATGGATCCAAGGATGCAGGAAATGTCTGGGCAAGGGGGGCTTGGGATTCCAACCAATAGCTCTTGGAATGTTCTTACTGACCTAGATTTGAAAATACTCATCCCATCAATGTGGTGTGAGCAAACAGAGCTATATTCTTAGTGACTGGAAAGTGACAGAGGTGAGAAGACAGTATTTCCTGATTCAAGTGATAATTGCTCATGGTTTACTCAACATTATTATTGAATTAGTATTGAAAAGGTAATTTCATGCTTCATGAAGTGGCAAATATGATTCATATGCTAGGAAGGCAAAGGAACAAATGTGACATTGATGGTAATAATTATATCCCACCCTAAAACAAGGCAAGGTAAACATTTCACGTCACTTTCACATGAAGCATGCTTTCCCTTACCACCTCCTTAACAGGCTAAATATAGAACATCCTAAGATAACAGAAGTCCCTTTGTTGGAATTTATTGGCCTAATTTTTTTTCTAAGTAATAAATTACTGCATCTTGTTTGTCCTGCCCAGGAACAAATTTGTCACTTGCTGACATAAATGAATGAATTACTCATATTCACCTTATATGTAGGTATGAATAAGCTGTGCATCCCCAAGCCATCATCATATTCTTTATCCAGCTTCATAATGGCTTTAGTTTAAACAGAGCTCTAATTCTTGAGTGGAGAGTTTGTGGGAGCACAGGCTTGCTTCATCTCAAATACCCCACTGGCCATTAATTCCTTTATTCTTCACTTTGTACAAGTGGGTAGTGATTTTTTTTTTTCAATGATGCTGCTGCTATGTTTCTGTCTGAAGAACTTAACTGGGATTCACTAATATTTTCTCAAAGAAGAAGGACTTTGCTCCTCGTTAGGACTAATCTTATGAATGACTATGTGGTCTAAGAAATCATGGTATTTCTTTTGAGTAGGGTTTTTCATTTCATTTGCATCAATGCTTTATATGAAGCCCCAGGAGAATCTCTCTTAGTACCTGGGAAAATGGTACCTCTCAAGAATATGGCAACTGTTTTGCATAATTATTATGGTTTCTATAGCCATATACTGGTTATGTTTTTCTTCTTGCTTTGGGTTCTAGGAGGCTCAGTGCTGGATTTATGGCCCACCTAGCCCTAACTAATACCCTGAATTTATGGAAACTCACCTACCCTCAGTGTCCTCTTACTTCTACAACTTTATCTTACTTCCATCTTAAACAATTCATCTATTGTTAGTTTTGGATTCTAATGTTACATGTTTAAGTAAAAAATATATATAAACTGTTGTATAAAATTAAGTCCCACGTGTCATGCTGTAGGGAAAGTCATTGTTGAAAATTCATCAGCAGGTATTCTTTTAGACATTTCTATAAACATAGTCACATACAAGTAACAAGTGTACATATATACATATATACATGCATGTAAGCATGAGGGGGGCACGTGCATAACACACATAGGCTTTTCTCAACTCAGCAATATATGGACATTCTTCCTTGGCAGTTTGTAAAGATCTATTGCATTATTTTGGAGAGTTGCTTAGTACTGTATGGAATAGCTGGGATGTACTTGATCTAGCCATTCTGTTGTCAGAGTTGAAGTTGTCTTCAGGTTTTTCTTTTTCAAAAAAAGTTGTACATTGAGTATCCTTGCAGGATAGATCCCTAGAGGCTAATCTTACTGTTTCAAAGGATCTATGTTTTAAAATTTTTGAGAAGTATTACTAAATTGTCCTCCAAAAATCTGAACCTGTTTAAAAACCAGCCAAAAAGTGTTAGAGCGCTTATATCCCTGCCTCCTAACCAAACTGGTTATTAGCAGACTTAAATTTTTTTCCAAACCAGTGGACAAAAACAGTATCTTATTTCAACATGCATTTCCCCTGTCACCAGTGTGAACATCTGTTGCTATGTTTACTGGCCATTTCTATTTCTTCCTGGGTGAGTTGCCATTTCTCAATTGGCCTGTCTTTTTTTTTTTCAATAAATTTCCTGAATTTATACATTCTCTTTGTATGTTACAAGTGCTAATCCTTTATTGAATTGAATGCAAGTGTGTTTCTCCTCCATCTTTCAACCAATCGGTGGGTTTTTCATATAAGGTTTAATTTTTTGTTACCAAACCCAAGGTTCTTCATGACTTTTATGTCTCAGGTTTCTTACAGTGTTCTCATTTTCCCTCGTTCTCAAGGAGGCTGCAAGGTCAGTGTTGACTTTTACTTTACACAAAATGTGATGTATGTGAGTCTTTCAAAAATGTCCAAGGATTTTGATTTTCTTTTACATTTCTTTGTTGTTGTCATTATGCCTTTGGTTTTAACATCCAGCTTTATCATACTATAGTCAGAGAATGTAACTTGTAGGACTTGATCTTTTGCATATTTGTTCAGAGTTTCTTTATGGCCAAGTACATGATCAACTGTTGTAAAGACTTCATTGTCTAATAAAAAGAATGTATAGTCTCAGTGTGTCTGGAAGAAAACCTGATTTTCCCCTTCCTGTCTTTCTTCATTCTTTCTTACCTCCTTTCTCCGTCCTTTCCATCAACTCTTTCCTTCCTTCTCCCCTCTGTTTCTTTCGTTCTTTCCAGGTTGTTAACAATTTTATTCAAACGCTCTAAATCCTTACTTTTGTGTCTACTTCATTCAATTAAAAAAATATCTCAGTGTGTTTGTTAAATAAAACTCTCCTTTAGTTAGCTTTTTTTTTCCCCTTGATGTACCGTTAACCCTTGAACAACACAGGTTTGAACTGCATGGGTCCACCTATACATGGATTTTTCACAGTACAGTCCTGTAAATGTATTTTCCCTTTCTTATGATTTTCTTTATAACATTTTCTTTTCTCTAGCTTATTGTATTGTAAGAATACAACATATAATGCATATAACATACAAAATGTGTTCATGGACTGTTTATATTCTCAGTAAGGCTTCTGGTCAACAGTAGGCTTTTAGTAGTTAAGTTTTTGGGGAATTAAAAGTTATACATGGATTTTCAACTGCATGAGGCATCAGTGTGCCTAACTCATGCACTATTCAAGGGTCAATTGTATTGTCCTTGTTATTAACGCTTATAGCTATAGTCATGTATTATTAGAACATATATTTTTCTCAGTATAAATTGTACTCTCTTGTGTGTGTATGTGTGTGTGCATAATGCTTTTTTCTTGAGTTTTACTTTGTATGTAACTCTCAAGTTGTTTTTGTACTACATTGCCCTGATAAATCTTTGTCTGGTTTTTTTTTTTATTATTTTCAACTTCTTTATATGATTTTAAGTATTTCTCCTTAAATGTAGTGGGATACTTTTGTTTCCCCCACTCCAACCTGAGAATCCTTTCAGTGAAAAAAATCAGCTGATGGTCTAATATCTGCCATGTTTGTTATTTCATGTTTTCCATACTTTATTTTCTTCATTATTTCATATTTTACCTTTTGGCACCTTTTTAAAACAAAATTTTATGTCCATTTTTTTTTTTGAGAGAGAGAGAGAGAGACTGAGTGTGAGTAGGGGAGGGGCAGAGAGAGAAGGAGACACAGACTCTGAAGCAGCCTCCAGGCTTGGAGCTGTCAGCACAGAGCCCACATGAGGCTCCAACCCATGAACTGTGAGATCATGACCTGAGCCGAAGTCGGATGCTTAACTGACTGAACCACCAGGCGCCCCATTTACCTTTTGGTACTTTTAAGGTTTTACCTTATATTTTTGTTATGCTAGTGGCCATCCTTAAACACTTCACTACCAGAAATTATTTTCCTTCCTCCATAAAAAGGAAGCTATATGTATAGCCACGTCACTGAAACATAATAAGAGTTGTATCGCTGGTTATTTTATATCTTCCTTTTATTTCTTCCTTACTGCCTCCTCTGTACTATTAAAATTATCTTCAATTTTGGTTCCAGATTGTTAATTTTTTACTTTGTGCCTCTTCTGTTTTATGAAGACCTACTTAACAATTCCATTAAATTTCACTGCCATATTTTCAACAATTACTTGGTATTAACTATAAGTTTTACTGATATCATGGCTCATTTTATTGGTATGTTATGTTATATTTCTGTTCTCAGCTTTGCTTTGCTGAAGTACAACCAGAAATTTTGTTTTTTTTTTCTTTTTTTTTTTGTTTTGTTTTTAGAAAAGGTTATATGGATGGTAAACTTTCTGAATTCTTGACTATCAAAAAATGCCATTTTCCTGCTGCCCCATACTTTAATGATAGGACTCCAGCTTCAGAATGTATTTCCTTTAGCTCTTGTATTTATACATATTTTATATATAGCTCTTATATTAATGTAAATATATTTGTATTATGTACTTAGCATTGGTCCATTGTTTTCCTGCTTTCTTTATTTTAGATGGGACGCTTGATGTGAGCAACTAAGGTTACAAGATTCAGAAATAGGCAACCTGAGTTGTAATTCCATTTCTACTGCTAACTGTATAACTACTTATTGTCAATGAGGCTCTTTCTCATGCATATGTATGAGATAAACATGCGGTATAGGGTCCTCATGCAGCAAAGATTAAAGTAAAATCCTGAGTACCAATGAATCAATGGACTCACTGATGAGAATCATCACAGTTTCTTTCCAGCAGCCTTATTTTTTTTTCCTCTCTGAAAACTTGTTAGGATTTTTCTTTCTCCTTAAGGATCCCAATTTTCTATGATTTTGCCATCAAAGATTCAGTTGGCCTTTTTCTCTCTGAAAACTCAAGTCCCTTTCATCTCAGAGAGATTCCGTCAGTTATTTATTTGGTTGCCTATTGCCCTCCATCCACATATCTTTCTGCCTGAACACTCCCTGCACAGCTGTTGGGTCGGCTGCCTATTCTCCATGTATATTCACTCCTTTGGCCACTGTGACACATAACCAAACACTTCATGGCTTCAAATAAAACAAATCTATTATATTATAGCTCTGGAGCTTCAAAGTCGGAAATGTGTTTCACTAGGCTAAAATCAAGGTGTCCGCAGCACAGCGTTCCTTCTAAAGGCTCTGGGGAGAAGCCACTTGGTGACTTTCTCCAGCTTCTAGAGGCCACCTCCATTCCTTGGCTTGTGCCTCCTTCCTTTATCTTCAAAGTTAGCTGCACATCATCTTTAAGTTTCTCTCTGACTGGTACTCCTGACTCCCTCTTTCACTTACAAGGGCCCTTGTGATTACAGATAGTCCCTAGTTTATGACGGTTTGACTTAGAATTGTTCACCTTTACAATGGTGTGAAAGTGACACACATTCTGTAGAAACTGCCCTTCAGATTGTGGATTTGGTTCTTCTCCCAGGCTGGTGGTAGGTGGTATGATGCTTTCTCAAGGTGCTGGGACGTGGCAGTGAGCCGCGTATCCAGTCAGCCACGCGACCATGAGGGTAAACAAACAGCACACTTAACAACCCTTCTGGACCCACACGACCATTCTGTTTTTCACTTTCAGTGCAGTATTCAATAAATTACATGAGATAGTCAATACTTCAGTATCAAATAGGCTTTGTGTTAGGTGATTTTGCCCAACTGTAGGCTAATGTAAGTGTTGAGCACGGTTCAGGTAGGTGAGGCTAAGCTGTGATGTTCCATAGGTTAGGAGAGTCACATGTATTTTCAACTTACAGTATTTCCAATGCATGATGGGTTTTTTGGGACATTATGGTTATCCCCATTGTAAGTTACGGAAGATATGTACCTTGAGCCCACCTGAAAATCCAGGAGACTGTCCCCATCTCAAGACCCTTAACTTAATCACATCTGTGAAATCCCTTTTGCCACATAAGATAATGTATATGCAGTTTTTAGAGATTAGATATGGGCATTTTTGGAAGGTTTGGTTCTCTACCTACCATACAAGCCTCCTTACTTTCTACATGAAGTTCATCTCTTTGACTTTTTACATTGTTTTCTGTGAGAGTCCTTTGTCTTGCTTTTTCAGATCTCACACATTTTATTTCCACAATGATATTTCCAATTTTCAAGAATTCTGATTCATCTTTAAAAAAAAAAAAAACCCCGAGAGGGAACTCACAATTATTTCTGAAGATACTAATTTTACTTGCTTTAATTTTTTTCTATTTTATGCATTAACTCCTTCTCTTAGGGGATTTTTCTATTTATTCCTCCTATGAATCACTTCAGACTATTATATTTCATTCAGTATTAGCGATGAGGTCACATGTTCACATTTACAAATCAGGATCTAGATGAACAGAATGGGGTTATCTTGAGTTTGGCATTCTCATCATGTGCAAAACTTATTGTTTCACCAACAATGGGTACAGATTCTGATGTGAGAAGCCCTGATTCCTCATAGGAAGTGGGGACTATAACTGGGAAGCCCTTTTCTTAGCAGGTGTGGGTATTTATCTGTTAGTGGCTCATCATGATAACAAAAGTTACTTGGAACCATAATGCTGCATTTTTGGACTCTAGTACCCACTTTGGGGGGGCCCCATAGATCATTCACCCTAATCAGCGAGCCAATTCCTTCAGCTTTACTCAGGGGTGGGAGGCATATGTTGCATCAGCCTTCTGGACAGTACAGCTTCTTCATTCAGTTACCCCTCACTCTTTTCCTGACCCTGATCTTGGGGTCCTTCCAGAATCTAGCTGGGAAATCTCCTATTTTATTGGTCTTGTCCTTTCTCCATTTTGTGTTGTGGGTCATTTAGTCTGTTCCCTGTTAGGTATGTTGCCATCTGCCTTACACCTTTCAGAAATTTCTGAATATTCTGATCTGTTTATGACAAGCTCCCTATGCTTTTCCAGTGATAATTTTGTTCTCATTTGCATGTACCTCATGTCATTTAATGAGATGCGAGGCAGGAGACATACATAGTCAGCTATCTTGAACTGCAAAATTCTTCTATCACTTGTTTATTCCATTGCTGCATATTTCTGTAAGTTGTAGCAAATTTTTGAAACTGTATAAGTAAATAAAAGTGATATAGAGAGGTGGAAGATAGACTGGCAGAAATTTTGATCTATTGATCTCATGAATATAGAATCTCTGATTTTGTCTGAACGACCGTATATTATTTATTTGATCATTCACTTATTTAGCAGACATATATATGCCCAGGGCTATGCTCTGCACCAGAGTTTTTGTTTGTTTATTTTAATAACCTTTCTGTTTTTGGTGCCTATTGTTCATAGCATTTAATTTTGCACTTTTGTTTCATGAAAATATGAGCATGTAATATGCATCGTAGATTAACAATATATCTCATTCAGCACTTGGTTAGAGAATTCTGTAGGTCATAGAATGCATTTCCATGGACCTTGGCTTCCCTGATTTCTAAATTCTTTACCAGAAACCACAGTCTCTCTTTGCCAGTCTGATTTCTCTCCATACCCATGAGCACTCAGTTTAAGTTAGAGCCACAGAATGAATCTTCCAAAGTCAGAGCACTGATTTTGTCACCATCACTCAGATTTATCCAGAAGAGAATTCTTCCCTCCACCCATCCCCTGCTGTGTGCGCTCTGTTCCCACATCTGGATAGGGAGTCCTTCACTTTAATCCTGGATTTGGGCTTGTAGCCTGGATTTTCCCAACATATGTACAGACAGTTTCTACCCCTGCAGGAGCAACTTGGTTTTAGGTTACACTCAATCCTCAGTAGTTACTTTGTTTTCATCTATTCATGGGGATATCACATATCTATTCCTGTATTTTGATTATAGTCTTCTCATCTGCAAGTTCACATTAGCGTGATGTTGTCTAATGCTTACCATAACAATAACAGTAATATCGATGATGATAGTAACAAGCATCATTTATTGTCAACTAGGCACCAAGTGCTTTTGTATGCTATATCAATTTTAAGAGCTTTTAAGTGAAAGTAATAGAAAATGAAACCATAGTTTCTTCAACAAGTACTCTATTTTTGTCACATAATGAGAGGTCTGGGCTGGGGGTTGACAGCTTTTAGAGCCAGTCCAGTTGTTCATTTTTATCCATGATAAAACCACTAGCATTCTCATGGCCTTTTCCTTATTGTGGTGAGATGACTATATCAGCTTCAGCTATAAACTCACCATCGGGAAGAAAGGAGAAACAGAAAGGATCTTCATGAGAAAAATAAATGTGTTGCTAAAAATACAGCCAACATCACTTGTGTCTAATTGTTGACACACAACTAATCCTGGCTGCCATTGTCTAGGAGAAGAAATTTAAGAATGCAGATGGGGCCAACTAACCCATGCTGGCCTTATGTTTGGCAGACTCTCATTTTCTTACTTTGCACATCTCTTTCATTGTTATTCACCTTCCCATTTTACATATGAAGATACCAGAGGTCAAAGATTTATGTGACTAACCCCAAACCATACCATTAGGAAGAGGAATAAGAGCTGGGATTTGAACATACCTCCATCTTTCTTTGAACTCCATTCTTTCCATTTTATTACACCCTCTCTCTGGATTGTTCCTAACACACCAGCAGAACAAATTAAAGCAGGACTGAAGAGGGGTGCCTGGGTGGCTCAGTCAGTTAAGCATCCAACTTTGGTTCAGGTCATGATCTCACAGTTTGTGGGTTGGAGCCCCACATTGGGCTCTGTGCTGACAGCTCAGAGCCTGGAGTCTGCTTCAGATTGTCTCCCTCTCACTCTTTGGCCCTCCCCCTCATGCTCTTTCTCTCAAAAAAATTACTGTTTAAAAAAATTTTTTTAATAAAGCAGGACTGAAGGAATGGATGAATGATTGGCTTTTTAGTTTTGGTGCTGATGCCTATGACTCTATGTATGAAATAGTACTATTAAGGGCTCTACAGCCTCTCAATCATAAGGCTCAAATACTTGGAGTCCTCAGGTGGGTGAGAAGAGCTCAGGGGCCACCAGCTTGGATTCAGATCCCAATTCCACTACTTACTAATATAAGAACAATTATGAATCCATCACTTAATCTCTCTGCCTTAGAGTTCTTTCTCTCTGCCACCATTCTCTCAAAGTTTGGTCATGTATTACAGCCAAATTTGTTATCAAGAAGCACAGTCTTAATTCTATTATTCCCCTGTTCAGAAGCCATCAGTAGTTCTATACCAGACACTGTGAAGTGTGTCCTCAAAAGAGACTTGTAAGTCTTCTTCCCCTAAATGTAAAATACTCAAAACTTCTCAGCCTCCCCTGCAGTAAGGAATGGTACGACGAATTTCTAGTGAGATGTATGTGAAAGTCTTAGGAGGGGCCTGACCAGCATGTCCCTTTACCCCGAACCCTTCTTCCTGCCTGTAGCACACACCTGAGGCTTGAGATGGAACAGCCATATTATCACCATGGGGTCACAAACAGGAGGACAAAAGCTACCTGTGAGAAGGATGGGCAGAGCAAATGAAAAGAGCCTGGGTCTCCCATGGAGACCCATTGTTGAGTCAGCATACTGACTCTGGACTACCAACCTGCATGGATTAAACAAACTCCCTTCTCATTTACATCACTATCTATTATGGTGTTATCTGTCACTTGACCCATTCAGTCCATATTGAAAATGCTCTAGAGTCTGGTGTCAACCTTCTTAACAGAATTTCCTTCCTCCTCTTTCATTTCTAAACTGTGATTCCTCTAAACCAAATTGCTTACTGTTTCTGCCTCTACTTCATGGCCAGGCTGAAGTGGGACCTCCATCCCCAACAAGTCTTCCTCCTGTTATCTGACTGCTGGCATTTCTCAGTCCTCAGAACCCTGAGCTTTTATAATCCTTAGCACTTTCTTGAATTATGGCTATTTAGGTATGTGTCTAGACCCCCCCACCTTTTGTGAGTTCCTAAAAGCCTTCTTATTCATTCAGTCCCCTGCGGGCACACACACACACACACACACACACACACATCCCTCAATCCCCACAAAGCATCTTGCTCAGGTAGGTCCTCAGTACCTCTTGTGGTGATGGATGGGTGGTAGTACATATGATAGTTTTAAGTTCTTTCCATTCGTTTTAACTACCAATCATTGGTATCCTTCATCTATCCCTACTGCCAGGGACAAATTTGAATCAGGTCAGTTGAAACAGTTTTCTGATTCAGAAGTAAACCTTTCTTGAACTGCTCTTGACCTACTTGTGAAAACCTGGAAAGGAGGAGACATGGCCTCATGTTCTGTGCTTGGTTTGGAGGAGTCTTTGAGAGCCGTCTGCTATGCTCTAAGTAGAAGGAAGCTTTCACTTCTCTCCTTGGCAGGCAGAGTGATCTGTGCTGGTGGCCTAACCATCAAACAGCTCCCAATTCAGCAGTTGGGAGTAAGTAGACTTACCAATTCTGGATATGTCGATTGGATGAAGCTTTGAATGGAGAGACCTAAGATGAACCTTGTCTTCTATGGTAACTCGCACAGCACCTTACAAATGCTGTTGACCCAGTTGATATATTTGGTTGGTTTGAAACTGTGGTTTGAGTCCAAATGGTCAAATATGCTTGCTTTGCTTTGAAATATGGTTCACTCATTTATTATTTATGTGTATTATTCATACGCTGGATACTTCTCAAACAGATTTGTGGTAACTAAAAGCTACAGGTACACCATACCCTTAAGCCATTCAAGTGAAGTTAAAAGACAAAAACAGACAACAGAAATGGCCCAGTGGTAAAAAGACCTGGGGTAGGATCTTAAAGTTCATCTCATTTATTCCTGCCAACAAAACTATGGGCTCAATATTTTTCACAAATGAGAAAGCCAAGGATCGGAGAGGTTACGCACATGAGAACAGGTCTCACCCTTGTGAATATCGGAGCCCATGACTCAAACCCAGTACCTGCTGCTTCCATGTCTGCACTCTGATCTCCACCACACTCCATGTCTGGAACCATGGTTCTATGCACCCTGCTTGCTCTAGTCTCATGAATGAACCAAAAGATAAAGAAGAGGTGATTTAGAAAAATGCATTACAACAACCCATAAGTTAACTAAAATGTTCTATTCTGTGATGTTCCGTTAGCCACATTCCATTAATGGAATGTCAGGAGGGAAAAGACCCTAAAATTCATCTAGTATTGCTCCCTCTTTTTTTCCCCCAGATTAAGGAACTAGGGGAAGTGAGTTTCCCAAAATACTCAACATAAATGGTTCATCTGTGCCAGCTTACTCCCTCGGGACTCCTTAGTGTCTGGGAGACTCCAACTCCCTTTCTGTCTAGGGATTGGGGCCAAAAACTCTCCAATGATGGATATCTCTAGTGGACCCCCATTTAGTAATAAGTCTTTCACAGACACTTTATCAGGCTATGTTTGGTCATGTGTTTTGTTACCTTTGATAGTAACCCTCTTTTCAGGTGAAATTTCCGTTTGGAGTTTGTGCTAAACTGGTTTTGGAAAGGTAGAAATGCCCCTATGAGCAGAAAAGTTAATTACAAGATAATGGATGTAGTGGCCAGTTTGCCAAGGTGGGCCCCCAACAAACTCTGCTTTCTAGGAGTCATTCTCTTGCATAATTGGGTGCTGGTGCACTTGATTCTTAGATGGCCCTGTGTAACCAATAGAATACAGTAGAAGTGACATCATGTGACTTCAAGGGTAGATCATAAGAAGGCTTGCAGCCTCCTCCTGGTTCTTTTGAAGTGCTCACTCTTGGGGCTTTCCCTCTCAAAATCCAGCCACTATACCCAAGGAGCTGAAGCCACCTGGAGAGGCCATGTGTAGGTTTTCTGGTTGACAGTCCCAGCTGAGCTCCCAGCCAACTTCTTAAATCAACTGCTGGTTTTGAGAATGACCCAGCTTCACATCCAGCCCAGAGAGCCTTCATAGACTCTAGTCCCAGAGGGCAACCACATGAAGGACCCCAAGGGAAAGCCACCCAGCTGAGCCCAGGCAATTTAAAGAACCATGAGTAACAATAATAAATTGTTATTTTAAATCACTGAGTTTTGTTATGTAGCAGTAGATAATAGGAACAGTAGAAAATATCGAAAGATTATTTTTCTCTCCAGTTTCCACAAAACTCAGTGGTAAAACAATCAATATCTACCAAGATCTAGGAGATGGTCAAATTGAAATTTATTTAAACTTCCTTCCTATCCCACCCCAGATGGAGCTGTTTCCAGCTAGGTTATTTCTTTCATTCCTAAGCAAGACACTAGGGATAGAAGGATCTTGAAAAAGGAATGTAATTTAAAAATATCTGTTGAGACAGGTATTTTGACATTTGAGGGAAGAAAAAACAATTTAGGATGCTTTAAAAGCTTTCCAATGTTTACTTCCCTATTATTTCACTCTGAGCTACGGAAAATAGTCTTATTCTACTGTCTGGTTGTTTGGAGCAATCTACAGTGGCATGATGGATCCATTAAAGGTGTTAATTGAAATATGCAGTAGGACATTTTATCTATAGGTAACTTACTTTATATCTGCAAAACTGGATCAAGCTAATTTTCTTTTCTTTCAAAATTTTTTCTTTTTCCTTTTTATTTTCTTTCTCATTCTCTCTTTTCCTTTTATTCCTTCCTCCCTTATTCCCTCCCTTCTTTCCTTTCCTCCTCCTCATCCAGCTTTTTCTTTTCCCCCTTTCCCTTCCCCTACTCCCTCTCCTCCTCCTCCTCCTCCTCCTCCTCCTCCTCCTCCTCCTCCTCCTCCTCTTCTGCTTCTTCCTCTTCTTCTAATACCAACCTCTGATGATCTCTTACTGGGACAAGGGAAATGAAACTAGAAGAAGATTCTAGGGCCTCACAAGTGTCAAGTGTCATGGTAGGTGATCTCACGTATTTTATTTCATTTAATCTTTACCACAGACCACTCAAGTGGTAATGTTCCTATTGTGCAGTTGAGGAAACTAAGGCTTAGGTAAATTAAATAACTTCCCCAAATTCACTGAGCAAGAAATAACTGATAAAACAGGAATTAAAGCCTTGTTCTTTCTTATTCTGAAGACCTTGTTGTTTCCACTAGACCACTTGCATCTGGAATCAATATTTAGTTCCATGGACTGTGAAAAAATATACAGAATAACTGTCCAGAGTATCTTCTCATCCCAGAATCCCTGCCTTTCTTTGGGTATGATTGATAATAAGCTCTCAAGAATTGCTCTTTTGTTTTATATCCCAGCCCTGTGGGACTGCTTGCCTCTGCCCACAGGCTCCTTTCTGGGGACCTACTCTCTACAAATAGTTCTATTTGGAGATGGTGGTGTATTTAGAGAAACCCCAACTTGATCCAAAGACTTGCTATTTGTTCCCCTCCTTTCTCTCTCAGCTTTGTCAAAAATATAGTTCATCTTGATAGCTCCTATAGATGGATTTAGCAGTGGGTTCCTTTTAGACAGGAAATCTTTAAATCTCCTTATGTGTCGTATTTTCCAGGGGCACGGGGGTGTTCACTGACAATGAAGTTTTTAGAGCTCCAACCAAAGATCTGATTCAGGGGAAATTTATATGGGACCTAGAAATTAGATTTTCAAAAAGCACTCACATGATTCTAATGTAG
Source organism: Cryptoprocta ferox (assembly GCA_028646485.1). Classification (NCBI taxonomy): domain Eukaryota; kingdom Metazoa; phylum Chordata; class Mammalia; order Carnivora; family Eupleridae; genus Cryptoprocta; species Cryptoprocta ferox. The sequence continues at coordinate 31,269,917 of CM053565.1, forward strand.
TAGTTCTAAGATTTTGTGGCACACTGCCTAAAGATGAAACAGATCAATTGTACCTTTGAGTTACTTTGGGGGAAGGATTGTTCCTCTAGGAAATTTGTGCAGTTGGAAGCTGCAATTTTATAGCCACTCTGGCTCATCTACATCTAAGACCACACTATTCAATTCACCCACAATACTCAAAATACCTCTGTAAATGGCTCTAAGGAAATGGACTTTGGAGACAGTGCAAATGACTGGAGGAAGGTCTTCCCTGCCTCCACTTACTGGACTAACCATCGCTGGTAGACAGTTTGGAGAGACAGAGCCCCTTTTTTGGCCTCCTGCACCATCTATTTTGAGTGTTTGAGTGTTTGAATGCTAAGCTCTGCACTTTCTGCCCATGACTGAGGACTTTCCTGGAAGGCATGTGGTGACTGTTTTAAAAAGCCTTAGATGCCTCATCTTTCCTACTTTACTCATTGCCTGAATCTCTAGGACACATGTTCTGGGGTCCTTGGCCAACACTATATCTGCTGTCACTTCAAATCCCAGGATTTGAATCTGGTTTGCCTCTTTCACTCCATCTATAGGTTTTTACCTCTCAGCTATTACAATCCAAGCAGTGGATGCATTTTGGAGGTTGAAGCAAATGGAAGACAGAAAGATAAGGAAGGCATTGGCCACTCCCTGAAGGGCCTCCCAGTTTAATGGAATGGCCAGGCTGATCATGACAACAAGCCAAAAGATTCATGTGATAAAATGAAAATCCTACTAGATTGCTAATGGAAAAGCCAGCACAATGCAGGGGACCCAGGGGAGGAGGCTGTCACCTACATATGGGCTCAGACCAGGTTTCAAGGAGAACTGAGCTCATCTTAGGAGGATTATGAGATTAGAACAGAGTAATGTGTGTTATGAGGAAGAGAAGTAGCATATTTTAGGAGATGGGGAAAGAAAGAGCAAATATGGGGAGTTGCAGAAGGGCTTGTGCAGAAGAAGAACGAGGAGTTCACCTTAGTAGAAATTTAGGACCCTGAGAGACAAGAGCTGTAAGACAAGAGCTACACATGAAAAGTTAACTGAGGGGTAGGTTGTCGAGGCATGTGAATGCCATGTCTAGTGGTGGGGCCTTTATCCTCTTCATCATGGCGAGCTAGCAGGGAGACTCCAGTCATTCAACAAGTCTTTATGGGACACATTCCACTGTGTGAGTCCCTGAGAGGATAACAGCAAGAAAAAAAAATCAGACAAAAACTCTGCCCTCTGAGAGCTTTCATTCTTGTATGAATTTAAAAACAACAAACAAAAGCAGTAAAATAAGTTGTATGTCAGATGGTGCTATGGGCTGTGTCCTCCAAAGATGTACTGAAGTCTAACCCCTGGTACTTGGACAGGTGAATGTATTTGGAAATAGTCTGCAGATGCAATCAATTAAGATGGGGTCCTACTGGATTAAGGTGATCCCTAAATCCAATGGCTAATGTCCTAATAAGAAAATCATGTGAAGACACAGGGACACAGAGACACAAGGAAGAAGGGATGACAGAAAAAAGGATTAAAGTGATATATTTACAAGCCAAGGAACACCAAGTATTGCCAGCAGCCACCACAGCTAGGAGAGCCTGAAACAGATTCTCCGTCAGAGCCACCAGAAGGAACCAAGACTGCCAGCGCCTTGATTTTAGACTTCTGGCCTCCAGAACAATGAGACAATAAGTTTCTCTTGTTTTAAGCCCCCTAGTCTGTAATTATTTGTTATGGGAGCCTTAGGAAACAAATACAGATGGTAATAATAGCTATGAAGAAGAAAAGACTGGAAAGGGAAATAGGAAATTCTAGGAGGGTGGGAGGAATGCCATTCAAAACAGTGTAGTAATGGAAAGCCTCACTAAGAATAGGGAATAGAGTCAAAGACCTGCATGGATTAAATTTGCAAGTCATTAGATATTTGGGGAAGAGTGTTCCAAGTTCAGGGAAAGGGGGCCTCAAATGCAAAGGTCCAGAGGCAGAGCCTTGCCTGTCCTGTCCTAAGGAAAACTGGGAAGCTGAAGTGGGGAACAGGGGAAGGAAAGGGCAGTGAGGTCAGAGGCATCTCTCATGTCATGTGAGGTCTAGTAGGTCATTATAAGGGCTTTGCTTTACTCTGAGAAAGATGAAGGACTTTTGTAGGGTTGTGAGTAAAGTGACAGTCTGCTTATGATTTAACAGAATCGCCCTGTGTTGAATCATCGAAGGGACTCAAAGCTGAGTCAGGGCAGCCAGTGAAAAGGCTGTTACAGTAATTCAGGGAGAAGGTGATTGTGTCTTGAGCCAAGGAGGTGGCACAAGAGTTGGTGAGAAGTGTTCAGATTCTGGATATAAGTTGAAGGTAGAGTCAACAAGATTTTCTGGTGGGCTATATATGCAATGTGAGAGAAGGAGAGGGGTCAAGGATAACACCACGATTTTTGCTTGGGCCACTGGAAGGATGGAGTTACCATTTATCATCTTGAGAAGAAGGCAAGAAGATTGGGTTTGAGAGGGAATAGCATGAGTTCAGTTTTGGGTATGCTGAATTTGACATACTTACCACACTTCTAAGTGGAGATACTGAATAGGCAGCAGTATATTTCAATATAGAATTCAGTAATGTCAGGCTAGGCTAACAGTAAAATATTGGGGTATGGTTAACATATATGGCATTTAAAGCCATGCCTGATGAAATCACACTAGAGAAGAAGCTCAATGTTTGAGCCCTGCAGCACCCAACATCAAGATGGGAAGGAGTTGAGGCAAAATCAGTAAAGGAGACTAAGATGGCTCTGCTAGCAAAGGAGCAGGAAAACTTGAAGTGCTGCTATCCTAGAAGCCAGGAGAATGTACTCTAAAATGGGAGGAGTTGCTCATGGGTCAGGTGTGATGAATACTGAAACCAACCACTGGATCAACACTATGGAGCCCATTAGTGACCTTGATGAAAGCAGTAGCAATGAGTGAAGGAAGAAAACATCATCAGCGTGATTTATAAAGACAATTTGAGGACTTTTGCTGTAAAGAGCAGCAGAGAAATACAGTTATAGCTCAAGAGGGAAGGGTGATCATGAGGGGATTTGTTTTAAGTTGAAAGGAATAATGGCATTGGTGTAAGATGATGGAAGTGGTCCAGGTGAGTAAAAGAAACGTTTTTATTTTTTTTTAAGTTGATTTGCTTATTTGTAATATGTATGTGTATGTGTGTGTACACACAACTTCACTGATCCTCCCAAAATACAGTCAACCCAAAATTTAGTCCATTCAAATTCCTATGGAGTAAATAGGACCATACTTCATATGATCCCTGCCTACCTATAAGGTGATGATCCACTATAATAGTTTGATGTGACTCCCAGACCTGTGCAGGGCACATCACATCTATCCTCTCAGTGAACTGTTCCATCAGTACTTTAACTAAGATAGACCCCACAAGAATTATATTTGTTGGAAGCACTCTCCTTTCTGGGAGAAGTGCTAACCTATTGCTCTGTTCTGGGAAAGGCAAATGAATGATGACTTCTGAGGTTTAAAAAGGAAAACTTGCCTGAACCCATTGGTGGATTTCTTAGAGAGGGAAGCAGGGTGGCAATGTTGTGTATCCGAGCTGGAAGATTCCAGTCTTGACTTGGTGCTTTCTGGCTGACAGGCCCTGGAAGTTGGTTGCACAGGAACTGAGAAAGCTGAGCATGGAAAGCCTTACTCTCAGCTAACCTTAGGTCAATAGGGATGGAGAGCATGTCCTTCAAGGACCAAGTACAGATAGATGCCTAGATCAGGGAGCATGATTACAGCCAAGCATCAGCATCACAGACCACACTGTGAGAAGCCAGTCTTCACAGTGGCATCCTCTGAAAGCCAACCCCAATCTGCTGCATTTTTTGGGTTGGGAAGCTGGATTGACATTTTTCCCCAACACAGACAATCCACAGTTGACATTCATGAGACTCTAAGGGTTTTTGGACAGTTTGGGGGATGAGCAACCACAAATGAGATACTGGATTTCTTTGTACTAAGACATATAGGGGCACAAATGATCAGCTGGGAAAAATGAAAAAGGATATGATGATGTAATACTATGATTTTATGAAGATTTTTATCAGTTACTTCATTTATATGTATATACGTGTATAAATAAACACCTTTAGAGGCACCTGGGTGGCTCAGTTGGTTAAGCATCCGACTTAGGCTCAGGTCATGATCTCACAATTGGTGAGTTCAAGCCCTGCATCAGGCTCTGTGCTGACAGCTTAGAGACTGGAGCCTGCTTTGAATTCTCTGTCTCCCTTTCTCTCTGCACCTTCTCCACTCATGCTCTGTCTCTCTCCCTCTCTCTCTCAAAAATAAATATTAAAAAAAATTTTAAATACACACCTTTAAAGAAATGAACATGTCTTTTATATATGTAAACATGTACTTATCAATAGGTAATACTGTACATGTTACATTATTTTGCGACTTTCATTCTGTTTTTTTTTTCTTTTTAACACTCTAAGATACGTATCTATTTTAAAGTCTACTTTTTATTTTTAGCCACTGTGAAAGCTTTCTAAGATATCCGACCATGACCCTATTAATGAGCCTTTACAATGCTTCCACTTCTTTACTATTACCAACACTATTATGTCTTAACATTTTGCACACATGCCTTTATGCGCTTGAGCAAGATTACAATAGGATATGTTATTAGGAGTGGAATTGGTGAGCCCAAAAGTCACAAGCTTGTAATTTTAAAGGATTCTGCCAAATTGTTCTCCCCAGAGCTGTCTCCCTCCCACATCAGTATAAAATGCCCCTTTTCCCCCTTAGCTTTGCCATCTTTGGATGTTTTGTCTTTAAATTTTCTGCCAATCTGATATGTGAAAAGTGCTTATTGTTGACTGAATTTGCATTTCCCTGATTGCTAGTGAGGTTCATCACCTTTTCATATGTTTATTTGCCTTTTGTGTTTTTATGTGAATTGCCTATTCATAGCCCTTGCTTTTTTTTCTACTAGATAGACTGCCTTTTTCTTATTAATTTTTATGAATTTGTTATATATATCATGAATATTAACCGGTTTCTGTTTTAGATGTTGAAAATATTTTTTCCATGTTATCATTTTTCTTTTATATGTATTTATAGTGACTTTTGCCGGTATACAGAAACTTCCATTTTTAAGATATAAAATCTGTAAATCTTTTTCTTTGTGGTGTCTGAGTTTTGTTCTTGCTTGGGAAAGCTTCCTTTAGCATAAGATTATATAAACATTATCCTATTAATTTAATCATGGGGGGATTTTTTTTTTGGCATTTATGTCTATAATTCATCTCAAGATTATTTTTAGTCTATCTTTGAAAAATAGATCTATCTAACATTTTCCAGTTACTCAATTCCTTGAATAAATCACCTATCCCCACTAATCTGAAATGTGGCTAAGTCCCTGCCTGTGGATAGGCCTGTACTATGCTTTCTCTTTCAGTTTCTCTGATTTCTTCAGGCACCAATACCACAGGGTTTAATTGTTGCCATCCTATTATTCTGTATGTTTGCACACCTAACATTTATTTTTCTTCATGTGAAGAATACCCGGAGAAAAGGAGAAGTTCCTCAGCTCATACAAGAATCTTGTGGGGTAATCAAAATAAATGTTTACATTACAGAATATAATAGATCAAGGGCTTTTGTAGGTGTCACCCATTTTGCAGATGTGGATCCTGGTGCCCTAAAAGCTAAGTTTATGTCTAACACCTCTCTGCCAAGTTAAAGTAGAGTCAAGGATAAATTTCACTATTGGAAAAGAATTTGAAAAAAATGCAATGGCAGTTTGTAATTCTTCCAAGTGAATAGTATGGACCGTTGTCATTCCTAAATGGCTGGGATAATTCCAGGAGTTTTTCTGAATCTTACCAGGATTCTTGGGGTAACATCTACTGCCATTCTGTAACTAATGAAGTGGCCCCTAAACTTGTCTACTCATCAAAATTAATAATGGGAACTCTTTAAAAATATTTTTTAAATATTAATATTAAAAATTAGGTCCTAGACCTTACCTTAGATCTACTGCTTTAGAATCTCAGTGGGATTAGGTCTTGGAATCAGATTTTTTGAGATTCCTACAGGTAATTCTGATGCACCCTCAGCTTTGGGAACCACTGTGTTTTTATACCTCTTTACATTCTTGAAAAATGGGTAAGTGGACAGAAAATGTGAAAAGGTTTGCTGACCAGTGAAAGACCTTCAAAACATACAGTGACTTGTAAGACATAGGCTTTAAAATGACTTGTTAATTGTCATTCAAAAAAATATGTTTGCAGCATCACAATGATGCTGTGTCCTTGAACCCTGGATGGTGTATCTGATGGGCAGGTGGCCAGTGAAATGTGTGCTTGCTCCAGTCTGTCTCTTTGAGACCAATCTGTTCACAGAGTACCTTGAAGGAGTTGAAGTAGTTCTGTTAATGCATTATACAGAATAAATGTTGTGTTTATAAATGGAAGAATTACCTCAGGTAGGATGGTCAGGGAAGAATAAATACTTATAACAATAGCAACCATTTGCTGAGCACATATTTTGAGCCAAGAACTGTGCTGAATGCATTAACCACATTTATCTTGTAAATGCTTATAATGTGTCTATCACATAGGAATTTGTTTTAGTCAAGATAGACTGAATATGATGAGGTAGCAAGCAATCTCAAGATATCAGTGGCTTAAAACAACAAAGGTTTAGTTCCTGCTTGTACGTCATGTCCATTTGAGGTTTGGCAGGAACTCTCTTCCATGTCACTTTCACTCAAGGACATTGGCCGATGAAGTCCCCACCATCTGGACTGTACTGGTTGCCAAAGCTGGGAGAAGGGAAGACAGAGAAAGGTGCACCAGCTCTTATATATGTCCATCCTTAAGTGACCCAGCTTGCTTCCACTCTTTGGCCAAGATAATTCACAAAGTGAAATGAACTTAATGGGATGTGGAAATTAAATTTGTTCAAGTGACAGGCATCACAGAACTGAAAATATTGGTGAGCTGCACTAATATCTGACACAGTATTATATTTTTTTTATCCTTTACTTTAAAATGAAGGAACTGCCTAACTGTTATAATGGCTAAAATTTTAAAAACCTGCTAACACCAAGTGCTGACAAAGACCTGGAGCAATCTGACATCTCATGGATTGCTGGTAGGGATGTAAATAGTACAGATGATCTTGAAAAATAGCCCAGCAGTGTCTTTTAAAGGTAAATGTATACTTACCATAGGGACCAGCATTCTCTTCTGGGTTTCTACCCTAGAGCACTGATTTTCTACTGAGAACATTTTTGCCCTGCCCTCCCTGGAACATTCAGCAATGTGAGGAGATAATTTTGGTGGTCACACTGGGTCAAAGGATGCTACTGGTATCTAATGGGTAGATCCAGTGATGCTGCCAAACATCTTACAAAGCACACATAGCCTCCTACATCAACAAATTATCGCACTTAAATTTCTGCTTAACACACAATATACAGTCATTGAAAAATTATGTACTAGAGAAATTAAAACTTATAGTCACATGAAAACTTTCCCATAAAAGTTTATGAGAGCATTATTCATAATAACTAGAAAAAAACCTAATGTCCTCCATTGGATGAATGGGCATACCTATACAATAGAATACTACTTAGCAAAAAACAAAAAAAAAAAAAAAAAAACTGCTGGTCCAACAACATGGGTGAGGCTGAAATGCATTATACTAAGCAAAGGAAACCAGTCTCAGAAAGTTAGTTACTGTATGATTTCGTCTATATGATGTTCCAGAAAGGACAAGACCACAGGGATGGAGAAGATGAAGAACAGATCAATGGTTTCCAGGGGTAAAATGTGGCAGAGATGATGAATTGTCCTGTGTCCTGATTTTGGCGGTGTTCGCATGAATCAACACATGTGCTAAAACTCATTGAAATATACTCTCACCCAAAAAGTTAATTTTATTAGATGTAAATCACTTTTAAAGTTAAAAAAAAAAGTAAAAAACATGAAGGAATGTGGTCTGAGAGACTTGTCTATGATACAGAGCTTGAAGTGGCAGAGCAGGGAATAGAACCCAGATCCATTATGACTGCTTCCCTTTACATAAAGCTGTGTACAGGGAAGGACACTAGCGATAAGCAGAGCTTAAATGACGTTTAGGAGAAAGATATTTGTCATTCAGTCATATTGACTGCTGAGAGTGTTAAGTTTACTAATGGCAACTTACATACCCTTATAATAATTCCCTGGCTCTCTGTCTGCCTGCAAATGCAAAGCCAGACACAGGTAAAAACCACACTCCCCTCTCCGACTACCCTTCCCTGTACCCCATACAGGATGCCCACGTATAAGTGTGGACACATGCCACCAAGGGGAGAGACCTAGTTCAAGATGCAGTACCCTTAGGTAAAGCATGCATTCTATAGGAGTGATAGAGCAGCCACTGAGTTTCATGTCATAGTGTTATTCCAATTCACATTTTCTTTTCATTTTCTAGGACCTCATTTTGCAATTCTCTTGCAATTTTTACCTGTGATAGTGAGCAGTTGCCTGAGGTGTCAGAAACAAAACCAGGAAAAGCTGAGCACCAGTGTTTTCAGCACATTTTACATTGAGGTTAATATAATACACCATGTTAATAATGAGGTCATATTCATGAATGTAGCTCTCTCTCACATGGCTTTCTTGGTACATGTGGTCAGAGGCTATTCTCATCAGCTGTACCCACCTCCTGACATTTTAATCACTGAAACAATTACTAATTCTTAGGAAACAACTCAAAAAGGACTTGAATAAAAGAGCAGAGGAAAGAGAACTGAGCTTTGTTTTGTTTTTTAATAGTTACTCCCAGAGTAGATGCTCAGGCAGCAATGTTTTAAAATGGAATTAATAAGATAATTTTGGGGTTGGATACCAGCTCTACTAGGAATAGTCATATATTAATGCAAAACTGATCCTTGGATCCCATGGAAAACTTCCCCAAGCCATGCCATCTTCTGTCAGTTTCCAGAAGGGATGGTCTTACCTCCCAAGTTCAGCAACTACACTACAGTTCTGTCCATGAAGGCCACAGGCTTATTACATTGTTTAGCATCCTTTGAGCATTTGCACGTATAAAAATGGACTTAGAGCAGTGGGAAGAGCAGCTTCCCAGAGAATGAATACACCCCCACATTTCCTCCACACTCTGCACAGAAAGGTCATAAAACAGATTATGCTGATTATAAGCCATGATGAGCTGGGTCTTTTTCTTCCATAGAGAAAGGAAGGGTGAAGAGTATGAAAAGAATTGATTAATGTTTCAAGTCACTCTGTGGAATAGCCCCTACCCTTTTTGCTGGAAGGAGGAGAAGGTATTTCCATTCAAGAGGCTTATGTGAGCACAGAATTGTAGTGGTGCTCTGTAGAGAAAAATCACCACTACCATTCTCTTCCTTAGGTCTTTAACATGCTGTTCCCTAGCTGAAGATGCTTGTCCTTTTCTTCTCCTGATGAAAATCCTATTCCTCAAAGTTCAGATTCTGTCTTGTATGAGACACTTTCTCAAAATCTCTACAGTTGGAATTCATTTTTCTTATATTTGCTTATATTCTCCTTTAAATTACACATTTCTTCCTTATTGGCATCATCATCAATTGTGTACACAAGTTTTTCTGACAGTAGATGATGAACGCTTTGAGGGCAGTGTGGTAGATCATTCATGTCTGTACCTCTGCTTGCATAACAAAGAGCCTGTCACCTACAGATGCTGACTAAGTAATACTGGTGTTGGCAATATGCACCTGGTCTTGGAGTGTGCTTTTCCCCCAAAACTCAGGGAGGGAGTTAGAAGGGGAGAAAGGAAAGAGAGAGGTGAGAAAAAAGGAAGGAAGGAAAAAAGGATGTAAGGAGGGTGGGGGAGGACCTCTACTTCTTTTTTTTATATTTATTTATTTATTTATTTATTTATTTATTTATTTATTTATTTTAAACTTTATAGTTTATTGTCAGGTTGGTTTCCATATAACACCCAGTGCTCTTCCCCACAAGTTTATTTATTTTTGAGAGAGAGACAGAGAGAGAGAGAGACAGAGACAGAGAGAGCGCAGGTGGGTGAGGGGCAGAGAGAGAGGAAGACACAAGGATCCAAGGCAGGCTCCAGGCTCTGAGTTGTCAGCAAAGAGCCCGATTCGAACCGTGAGATCATGACCTTAGCCAAAGTCGGATGCTCAACCAACTGAGCCACCCAGGCGCCCCAAGGACCTCTGCTTCTCAACTTATTCATTGTTTGGCCTGAAGGTTGGGGGTACATTTTCCCCCCATGATCTGAGATTAAAAATATGGCTTTGGAAGAAGGCAGATAAGAGAATCACTTTAAAACATCTTAGAGCTACCTACTGAGAATCTTCTTTTATGACATAAGTGTAATCTCTCTGTATTTCCAATTTATGAGTCATTCTTTTTTAGGGATACACATATTCCTCATGAGAAGTGTTCACCAGAGAGATTGTCCTTGGCAGAGCCATTGATGAGAAGTTAAAGCATTGTTTCATTTGATGTGCTTGTTCCTTCTTGAGAGCAAGTGCTTCCATGATGCAAACACCTTAATCACTTTGTGTTTCTCCAAGTGTGTCAATAAGTGCTCATATATAATATATGTGTGCTTACAGCATATATAATATATATGGCTATGTGTAGTGTTTGGTATTCCATGCCTGAAAGAACAGCTGATTTATTTCATAGCTTTTATGGACTGTTTTATTATTCTCAACAACATCACATCCATTCTCTTTGCATGCATATTTTATAGCACCTTGATGGACTTATTTGATTTGACCCAGTGTTTTGATGACAGCACGGCTATAGAAGGTGCACATTAACTTACACAAATCATTTGCTCAAGTCACTTCAGAGTGTGATCCTGCCCTCAGGTGATTTGTGGACTGCCAGCCCTTTCATGATGGGCAAAATAGCATAGCATGTCCTATAAAGCCATGGCCTAAGAAAAGCTATTGGTGATTCCTGGACCAGCAGGGCAATCTCCTAGGAGGGGCTGCTAACTGTGTAAGTACAATCAGTCTTGCCAGAATTATATCATTGGCTTCAGTTCCCTGTGATTCTTCTAGCATTCACCTTCCTTATAGGGAAAGTGTAAGACAGAGCACAGTGGTTGTAGTTCAGATTCTTGAATCCGAAAAGATTGTGCCACAGTGGAGCAGTCTTAATAAATGCTAATTTTTAAAAAAATTGATTTGGGAAGGAAGGTCTGAGGCTTGATTTTGGATACGTCCTGACCTCTGCTTTTATCTCCGTCTGAGAAACCAGACCTAAATGCCAAGGTTTACATCCTTCTCTTTTCGGTGCCCTAGTTTTTACCTGGCTAGTTTTATTCTTTGTACCCTAGGAAACGAAAGTTTCTTTGTAGTGGTGTAACCTTCCATCCTTATCACCATAGTGTAACCTCAGATGATCTCACCTGGCTTCATTTAAAAACATCTTTGGTATAGTGACAGTCTATGGAAGTTTGCCTGATGCCCAGAGTAATTTGTTCTATAAAGGTCAGTGTTTATGCTGGATTGCAGAATCTGAAACACATTAATTCATTCAGTACGTGCTTTCTTTTAGCATACTTTTTTGGCAGTCTGGTAAGGTCTCTGAAAAGTGCACATTTCTGCATAAGGCTCAAGTGCACACTAAACATCAAGGAGCCCCGCTTTAAAGAAGCTTATGATCTTGCCATGGATATTACTGTGGATGTAGACATCTCCGTCACATGCTTTGGGAGCCCAAAAAGTGCAGTGTCAAACTCCGTCTGGGGTAGTTAGGGCTAGTCTTCCCAAAGATTTGATATCCAGCCTTTCTCATCCCCTCACTTTTTCTGCCCTGTCAGATAAGCTCCTTTTCCTGCCTTCCCTCTTCCTGAGTCCAAGTGGCTCTGTCCAGGGTTCTGAAACCTGCCTTCTCTACAACCATTGTATGAAATAATATCAAGGATATTCTGGAAGAGAGTCTTCTGTTAAAGTTCCAGGTGAGTTTTGCATTGTTTCCTGATGAGCTCTTACATTGATCAGATGTGAGGGCCACACCAGTAAATTTACACATCAGGAAACTGAAACTTTAAGAGGTCTGGTAACTCAGCCTGGATCACAAAGGAAGTTCATGGCCAGGGAGACCAGATCCCAGGCTTCCTGATCGTGATGTGATGCAGCTAGTCTTTCCATGGCAGCGAGTTTCCTCTGATCTCCTCCCTTTGTCTTCAAATATTCTCCCTATGCATTTGAAATGGTCTGCGATTGGGTTTGTGGTCATCAAAGGAATACACAAGAGAATTCAGTGCTCAAGACTGAAGTTTTCACTATTTAACTTCAATAGATATGAACTTCTTAACCTTGAGGTTATATTATTCTTTTGTGTCTATCCTTAATTAGCAGATAATGATTCCCCCCTTTTTTAAGAGTTCTTTTCTGATGTTTTTCCCTTTGTGTTTTTGTTTTAAAACTATTATAAGCAGCAACATCATCCTGTGTCATCATATTTTGAATGGTTTTAGAGGTGCATAACTCTTTTTAAAAGTACTATATTCCTATTACAAGTAGTAAACATAACTTAGACATTATTTTGACTTTGAATGTTTTGTACATGCATGCTTAGTTATGTGTGTGTATATGACTTCTTATAAATCTTTTTATAAAAAGACTTAGGCTTCATAGCTAACTTGGAATTCCTTCCAATAAGATTTCTCTGAGAACGGCCATAAGTGTGTAGCATCAACCATCTTGGTCAGGCACTAAGAAGTCAAGTGACTGTATAAGCACTAAGCCATATCCAACAAAGTTGCTTACAGGTGTTGTATGTAAAGGAGGGTCTTAACATCAAGCAGGAGATGTCAAAGTACTAGGTGGTCAGTCTGAGCAGTGCTAGGCCAGGATTAAAAAAAGGTGGGGGGAGGGAATAAATCTTTCGGTTGGAGATTAGAGAAACTGCTAAATCAAAGGCACAGCTCTGGAGAGTTTATTAAAAGGGAGGCTATCAGATTGGGAGGCATATCCACAAAAGCCAGACAAAGATTGTTCAGTGCCGGGCTAGGTCTTTCCATCTTAGCCACGAAGTGCCTCTTATGGGAGACCTGGCACCACCATCCTGGGTGGGGCAAAACACAGCACACTTATAGCATCATCACGTTCTGCATGGTGGGTCAGTTTGTTCCAGAAGCAGTGCACAATCATACATTTATAACCCATGGCAGCAAAAATAATTTGAGCATTATGAGAAAAAGTAGAAGAGATTCTAGTGCTTTGTGTATAAACCTTCAAATTCCCATTTCATTAAAAATTCCTCTCTGCAGCTGGTAGCAGAGATTACCATGGTTCACCATCTGTGCGGATTAATGTTTACTAAAAACGAGAGAGAGAGAAGGAGAGAGTGGCACGTAAGATGAATGGTTTCCCAGATATAACAGAAAGCCAAAGCAGCCAAAGCAGAATATCTTTCCCTGAATTTTCTTTCTCTTTTCTCTTTTTTCTCCTTATTTTTTGCATCTTACACCTGTTTTATTTGAATCTTTATAGAATTGTTTAAGGGAAACTGAGAGTTATTTATTTTTAAAAGACTGAATAATGTAGAAACTGTAAACCATCAAACTGTTTACATTTACATTTATGCAAAATGTACATTGAGAGGCTTTTAAAATTTGTTGGAAATAATTAGACACCTTTGGCACTTCCCTTTTAAATTTCCCATTCTGGAAAGATTTTTTCCTGCTCCTTGCAGCTTGGGTTCACAAGGCAGAACCTCACATCCAGTCTTGAGGGACCACAGATTGTCAGTTGCCTCCAGGTCTGAAGCTAATCACTTACAAAAGTGCATCTTGTCTGTAGGCCGACTTAGTTTCAGTAGATCACTGGGTGGTTGCTTCCTAGTATCAGGAGTTTCTGGTGAACTAATAAAACATTGTAGATAGCTTTTTTTCCCCTTACTTTCTCTTTTCCTTGTTGAGCACTTGCTGCGTGAGAGACACAGACTTTGCATTACTTGCATTTTCTTTTAATCCTTACAGTCACCTAGAGGAGTAAACATTATTAGCATTCCCATTTTGTTGTTAGGGAGGACAGAGACCTGGAGAGTTTAAAGAACTTGCTGCCCGTCAAAAAACGAACACATGTTGAAATTGATCTCTGAAGTCAGAACTGTCAACCATGACACCCTACAGTCTCATTCAATAGTTAGGTTATTTCCAATTCTATTTGGGCGCTTTTAGACCCAGTCTTAATATTGGGAATCTCATTTCCTTGCAAATCATGCTTTTTCCTCTCAATATGCCACGAGTCATCATTACTAGGAGCAGAGAGCATCTTACTTACTGCAATTACACTTGCTAATCAATTCTGCATCACTGCCCAGTGCTATAAACGTCTAGTTACCTATATTCTATTGACATGTGGCCTCATTTCTTACTGAAATGGGCAGTAGTCTCAATTTTAGAGGCCCTCTTTCTAATAGCACAGGGGAGCCAAGGAAATATGTCAATCTTATTGCCAGCCAAACAGAAATAAACCACTGTAGTCATTTCTCATAGTGGAGATTCATCAGCTGAGTGCAACCAGGTATTTCTGAGTTTTAACCTTTCAGTCAAGGGGACTGTTTCTGAGGAACTGTGCTTCCTACCATTATTTTCCGTTTTTCCCTGTAATTTTTCTGTTAATACTCATCTAATGTGTGTTAAAAATATTTTCATTGTTTCTTCACCAGGTCTAAAAACCATTAAATGGGGCAACATTTCTACTAAGTTTTTACAAGTAAACATCATAAGCCATGCAACTATGTTAGAAGACATCTGGCCTTGGTTCCATAGCTGTCTGGCTAGCCACGGGGGAGGTGGTATGATAGGGCCTGAAAATTAAATAAACCAAAAATGGTGCCTTCCTGTTATCTCTAGAGGAATCAGAAAGTCTAGGGAGTGACAGTCCAGTCCAGGTGGGCAATGATTTTCAGGGTGCAGAGGGAGCAAGGACTTTTAAGAAGGAGAAGTCTTAGCATCTCTTAGTTACTCTTTCCAGAAAAACCTAGTGGTTAGGGATATGCTGGAAGGATGGTCCAGTCTTGAGGAGAGACTGACAAAAGCCAGATGAAGAGGACACTGGAAAGAGATAGAATAAAACCAGCTGCCAGGATGAATAACTGCAAGAAGGGAGGATAGTTATGTGGAGAGGCTGTTCCATGAGCTCTGGTCCACCTGGAAGCAAGGCATGGAGACAGCATACAAATTTCAGAGCTTTCTCCCTGCTACAGGGATGATTCTTAATTTAGTGCCTCACTGGGGCTTTACTGGCTCAGATCTGGAGACAGGCGGAGAAGGAGGGTCTTTAACCAGAAGACAGATTAGGATTAAGAAGTGTTGCAATGGGTTGACTGGAGCAGTCAAGAGCTAGCAGGACAGAGATTTCTAAAACATTGCCTTTTTTTATTTGGTAATCGCCTCTTTTTTTTCCTCTCTAGTTTTGCTCCTTTGATCTCTCTTGACAGTGAGTCTCCAGGGGCACAGTCAACATGGAGACTAGGGAAGCCAACAGCTCATTCACTGTAGCATTTTGCTGTCCACCCCATCGGGCCTTCTGTGAATGTTGCAAAGGGGTGTGCAGTCTCAACCTTACAGACCTGTGTGGTTTCTTAGGTGTGGATTTGTCCAGCTTATTCTGTCAATACCTGTAGGCTTGCCCATTTTTGGCATTCGCCAGGACTTGGTATACAGACACCCTAATGACATCGTACATGGGACGAACATGGGCCAGGGAGTGCCACAGTATTGGTCTTAAAGCTCACCTCTAGCGCCTGGAAGGCTCAGTCGGTTAAGCATTCAACTCTTGATTTCAGCTCAGGTCATGATCTCACGGTTCATGAGATCAAACCTTGCACTGGGTTCTGTGCTGACAGTACAGAGCCTGCTTGAGATTCTCTCTTTCCCCCCCTCTTTCTGTTCCTCCACCACTCGTGCTCTCTCTCTCTCTCCCCCTCTCTCTCTTTCTCTCAAAAGCTCACCTTCTAGCACTGATGAGATGTGGGACCATAGGCAAGCTATTTGACCACCCCTCTCCTCATTAAGGATTAAAATGAGACAACACACCCAAAGTTCATACTTCAGGGTCTGGCTTGGAGTGCAGATAGGTTCCCTTTCTCTCCTTTCTATGGCCACAGACACTTTCCCGTGGCCTGGCACCCCAAGGAACATCTGCAGCCCACTCTGGAGGGATGATCTTATCATAAACACATGTTTTAAATTTTTTCATTAGCAAAGAAGAGTCTTAGTTGAAAAAAAGAAAATAAAATTCCCTGTAGATTCATTCTATAGATTGATAGTGAACACATGTTGATATTGATATTGATACATTCCAAGCATAGATTTAGGATTGGGGATAGCATCATGAGTAAAAGTAGATGAAAACCCTTGCTTCATGGGGCTTACATTCTAGTGGGGGGGGGGGCAAGCCAACAAATAGGCAAATTAGATAGTATGCTGGAATGGTTATAAATACCATGGGGAAAAGTAAAGCAGAGAGGCAAGATGAGGAGTTCCAGAGTGCAGTGGAAGAATTTGGATCTTGAATGTAACAGTCACACCTCAGAAGGTGACTTAGGGCCCCTGAAGAACTTCTACTGGGTGGAAAGAACCTGGGAGGGAAAATCCATTCTGCCTGTACCCCGTCTCCATTGTCCCCTAGACATCAGGTTCCTCGAGGCAAGAAACTGTGCCTTCTAGGGGCTTCTGGGTGGCTCAGTCATTTAAGCATCCTACTTTGGCTCAGGTCACGATCTCACGGTTTGTGAGTTCAAGCCCCACATCAGGCTGTCAGCGCAGAGCCTGCTTCAGATCCTCTGTCCCCTTCTCTCTCTGCCCCTCCCCCACTTTTGCTCTCTCTGTTTCTCTCAAAAATAAACATTAAAAAACTTTTTTCTAAGTAAATAAATAAGAAACTGTGCCTTCTTAGTACTGGCCTACCCAGCACGACATCTGACACAAGAGTAGGCACTCAGTAACTGCTTGTTGAACCAAACTACATACCTCAGATCTCTGTCTCTATTTCTCTCTCTCTCTCTCTCTCTCTGTCTGTCTCTCTCGGGAACCAGTGGGCCTGTTTGACACATGAAATACCGGTTTGCGTTAACAGCTCCACTGGTGTGCCTCAGTTTGACAGGCAGTAAGTGCCAGACCTGCAGGTTGCTTATTGATTTAACTAATAATAAGTAATGGAGTGGCAACTGGAGTGACATTAATATAATGCGAAGAGGAGAGAGTGCCAGGATTAAAACGCTGTCATGCATCAAGACACCTCTGCCGCTGGGGGAGGAACCTCATTTTCTTGCGTGGTGTTTTCTGCCTCACTTCCTTAGCTCTGAGCACTGTAAAATCCCATTGAAAAGGTGTGAAAGGCAAAGCCAGAGTTTTAAGGAGGAACTCAAAGTCGGTTTCATGGTAGTAAAGAACGGTGATAGTGGGAAGAACTCAGTGAAAATAGGAGAAAGTAGAAGAGGAAATGGAAAAGGGATGTGAGAGCTTCAAACACCAGAAATAAATCTATCCCCCAAAATAAAGGTGATTGTCCAACTCTTTTTTTTTTTCCTGTGGGGTTAACACAGTAGCCTTGTTTTGACTTTTACTGCTTATTCTGTTATTTATTCAGCAAATATTTACTGACCACCTACGATGTACTCTACTAAGCACTCGGGATGATCTCTATCCCTGTGTAATAAAGAATTTGGCTGACCTTTGCCCCACATTCCAGGGAGGTAACCACTACACCCTTGGAAGTTCCTGAATGATAGGAGTGTCTTTGTTATTCATAGTAGACCCCTTGGACCATACACCTGCACTTGATACTTTATGCTAATGTGGAGACCCAGGATAGGAGCTGGCTATGCCAGAAAAACAAGGCATGTGATTGGCTTTGATCCACTTGATATCAGCCCAATGCTGAGAAGGGAAGAAGAACTAGAGACTGAGTACAGCCACGTGGCCAATGATTCAATCAATCGTGCAGGTATAATGAAACCTCAGTAAAAACTCTGGGAACCAAAGTTCAGGTAAGTATTCATGTTTGGCTGTATTCTGTATGTCATCTCACACTGACATGCCATGAGGGTAATGCATCCCAAGGATGATGGAGCTTCTCATCTGGAACCCTCCTAGACTTACCCTATGTGTCTCTTCTTTGGTTAGTTCCTGATTTGTATTCTAACCATAAGTACAGTGCTCTCCTGACTTCTGTGATTTGTTCTAGTGAATTATCAAGCCTGAGGGGGTCTGTGAGGACACCTGAATGTGTAGCCAGCTAGTCAGAAGTGAGGGTGGCTCAGAGGACCCTGAACTTGAGGCTGGTCTCAGAAGTGATGGCAGTCTTGTGAAACACTGTGCTCTTAACCTTAACGCTGAAGTTTGGCTACCTCTAGGTAGTCTCTCAAGTAGCTCCTAGTCTAGCCAATATGATGAAGATCAAAACTACATTCATAATGCAGTGAGAAAGCTGTCTGCTCACAAGCGTAGGCTTAGTCGTGGGAGAGCAAAGTAGGTGCCATCTAACTAACTCATTGGGGATAATGGGAGGTAGCCTTCTGCACAAAGTGAGCTGAATTCAAGTCCATATCATAATTAGCAAAATAAGGCAAGGACAGAGAACATATGGATCAGCTTTCAGAATCAACTCTATACCATCTGAATTAATGACAATAATGCTAATAACAAGAAAAGGAATAGCAACTAAAATCTCTTGCACTATTTGTATGAGAAATGTGCTTTGTGTTTATTGACTCATTTAATCTTCATAACACCTTTGTCAGGAAGGAGTTGTTGGGGTTTCTGTTTTCCAAACACATCTGATATTTAAATAAACAATGTGGCCAAAGTCACACAGCTACTAAGTTGGCATACCTTTGCTTCAGGCTTAGGTTTCTATTATGGAATGAGTGTGTTTCCCCCAAAATTCATATGTCGATGCTCTAACTCCCAGCGAGGTGGTATTTGGAGATGGGGCATTTGGGTGGTAATTAGGGTTAGATGAATATATGAGGGTGGAGCCCTCCTGGTCGGATTAGTGCCTTATAAGAAGAGACACCAGAGAGCTTGCACTATCTCCACACACATGAGCTGAGGAAAGGACATGTGAGCACAGGGAGAGAGCCCTCCTCAGAACCTGACCAGGCTGGCACCCTGACCTCAGACTTCCAGCCTCCAGAACTGTGAGAAAAGAAGTTTATATTGTTTTAAGCCACCCAGTCTATGGCATTTTGTTTTATGATATTTCAGTATAAGACATCCTGTGTCTTCTGGAACAAAATGGCACACTTGGAAGTGGGGATGGTGTTAGGGCTGAGGCCAAAAAGCAATGGAGTCCTGTTAAGTGCTGCTTTTGTCTAAAATCTCTCTAATCTGAATGAATCGAAGCTGTAAATGTCTACTATAACATGTTCTCACTCACTGCACTACTTGCTAAACAACCTAAGAATCTCAGTGCAAGTATCCCCGTCTGATTCTAGATTCAGGTAGTCTTCCAATTTCAGCTTGACTACCTTTCCTGGCACGTGATGTCTCCTTCATGCAGATCAGATCTCAAGAAAATTTCTTTAAAGAGTTGAAATTACTTCAGTGTTTTTGTCCACTCATTGATCCTGGCTCTATCTGTGAGAGAATTAAGGAAGAAGTAGTGCCAATAGCAAGAGGATAGCTGTTGTATATGGCGGACCATACAATACATGAAGTCTTGCAGCTCTATTTTGGACCTTTTCTAGCCTTGTGGAATTCATTATAGTTTGTTTGAAGAAAGCCATGGTTCTTGGAATTCTTTTTAGATGTAGCCTTTAGTGATTCATCATATCACCATGAGTGTTTGAAGTGTCTAGTCATAATACATAAGTAATCTTTTTATTCAACTCTTATTTTCTGTGTGTCCATTCATTGTTCACATTAGACTTCTTTTATGTAAATCAAGTCCCCCGATATGAGGAAACAAAGCAAAGCCAGATTAATTAGCTAATTTTCAAAGGCTTATTCTACGTTGATTGCAACTTTTTTTTCCATGAATTTTTTATTACGTTCTCTCTTTGCTATGCCAAGAGTCACTTTGAAACAATAGCATGTAAAGTTGGTATATAGAAAATTGACCCAAATCATCTCATTTTTAAAAAAACACACATATCATGACCTATTTCTCATTTTTCCAACTCAGCGGGTTTAAAATATAATAGAGAAAAAAAGGGGAGTTTTTTCACAAGTGTGGGCTTTCCTGATGCCTTTCTAACCTTATACTTTGCATCTGTTCAACTTCTTTTCTTTTTCTCTCTCACATCCTCATTATTTTTCAACCTTTGCGATTTTAGCCTGTGAATCTAGAAAACTTAGACTAAAACCGGAGGATTTGGGTTTGAAAAGAACTTTCACAAGTATCTCCACTGCTGCTCAAAACCCCTCTCTCTTAGCCTAGCAGAAACCACCTTTGATTAGTCACCTCATCTGATGGGGAACTCACTGCTTCCCCGGGCAGTCGGCCTCTGGATATTTCTCACTTTTATCAACTTTTTGTTTATCTTAAGCAAAAATTGTTCTTTTTCTCCTGCCAGCCTTTGTCTGACCGCTTGGGCTGTGGAAAACGTGCCGTATTTCTCATCTACCTGAGATCTCTGACGATTATTAAAGAGACTTAAGTCTGTTTAAGCCCTCTCTCTTCTCTGGGCTAAAAGGAATATCATCAGTCTCTTTTTATTCCTGCTAATTTTGTACCACAAAAACAGGTAAAGGGATACAGCTTCCAATTTTGTTTTCCTAAATCCCCACATACAACAGGATACCTTCCTATGACACCTTTTCAGGAAACAGCATAATCGCTTGTCCTGCTTAAAAAAGCATTTGCACACACACAATTGTCTAGTATTTTTGGAGACTTATAATCTGCTGAGTGCTTTATATAGCTATCTCACTTAATATCCCCAATAGCTCTGGGAGATAGGTATATACCTCCATGATCCCAGCTTGTGGCTTTAGGTGCTCCGGCTTAATGAAAAATGGAGACTTTTCCAATATGAATAGTTACTATGGTTCCTAGATTATCCCTCTCAAATATCAGCTGTCTCTCATGAGCTTTCAACAGACAACCCACAGAGCAGGCATTGGGTCTTTGATTAAAAAGAAATGCTATGAGCCCTCACTGCCAGGCATGCCAGACAACGAAAGTGATGCATCTGTCAAGAGTCCAATCCAGAGACAGAAACCACATCAAGGATTTGAACAGAGAGAACTTAGTGTAAAAGAGGGTTAACTAGGTCTTGCATATCTGGAAAGGCAAAGAGATAACACAAAGGTATCATAGAGCCAACAGTTTTATGGAGCACACAACAGTTCTAAGGCAGGGAAAATAAGAGTGAAACTTAGAAGCTTGGCTGATGTGGCTGAAACTTAGAGCTCTGAGAAATGGGAGTTTGGCCAATGTTTACATCTCTGCACTCTCAGGACCCAGCCCCCTGAGGAGGCTGGATGGTGCTGATGTCTCTGAAGGGTCGCCATAAAGCTGGTTTTGTGATGTTGGGAAAACTGCAAACTCGATTAAATTGCCATTACCAGATGGAACTGCTGCTGCTGGAGCAGAGAAAGCAAAGGAGGCTCTCAGC
>CM053565.1:31292021-31457762 GCA_028646485.1 Cryptoprocta ferox
AAAAAAAAAAGAAATACAACAAAATATTTTTAGGTGTATCTTGGCCATCTTCAGCCACAGAAACCATCAGACTTCTTATAACATAAGGAACTGATCAGACAGTCATGACCCTGCTTACCAAAAGGAATAACAAGTAACCTTTATGTAATCCTCTTCTTGGTTTATCAACACGGAAGGGTTGATAATGCTCCTTTCTGTTACATCTTTTAGTTTTCATGAAAACTCTTTGAAATAAATAATAATGTAATTTCCATTTTTTAGATGAGAAAACTGAGGCTCAGAGAGTTTAGGTTAATTTCTCCAAGATTACATCATCAATACTTCGGACTTAAACCCAGCTCTCCAGACTCCAGTATTTGCAGCCTTGCAGTGGCCTATGTGAGATGTGGTACAAGGCATTGTGTGCCTCACTGGATAGGTGGGTCCCTCAAGGACCCAGCCCAAGAGTATAATCCTGGATACTCCTGTGGGCCAAATAATATTCAGTCTGGGTAAAAGTCTGTTAACAAACATGGCACCAGGGAGGTACTCACATACTAACGCAGGATGCTGACAGGTGTATGCCAGGTCCTGCCTTTACTTGTTCACAGACAAGGCCAAGTGCAAGTATAAATCTTGCTGGACCCCTTTGGTGAAGGAAGAAGAATGTAGAGTTCACCATTGTTCACTTTCAGTTCCCTTAATAAAATGCTTACTGGTATCATGGAAAACAGTATGTTTTCTGTTTGGAGGTTCCTCAAAATGTTAAAAATAGAACTACCATGTGATCCAGCAATCCCACTTCTGAAATTAGATTCATAGGAAATGAAATCTGGATCTCAGAGAGCATCTGCAGCCCCATGTTTATTGCAGCATTATTCACAATAATCAAGACATGAAAACAGCCTACATGTTGATGGGCAAATGGATAAAGAAAATGTGAGGTACACACACACGCACGCACACACACGATAGAATATTATCGAGGAAACCCTCCTGTCTGTGACAATGAGGATAAAAGAACAAGGAAGACATTTTGCTGAGTGAAATAAGCCAGACACAGAAAGACAAATACTGTATGATCTCTCACGTGGAACCTAAAATTGTCAAATTGACTACTTAACGGCAGAGAGTAGGACAGTGGTTGCCAGGGCTCAGGGAAGAGAGAGAAGAGAAGCGGTTAATGAGGAGATGCTGGTGAAATGGTAAAAGGTTCAGGAGTGCCCAGGTGGCTCAGTCAGTTAAACGTCAGACTCTTGATCTCGGCTCAGGTCATGATGTCACAGTTAATAAGTTCGAGCCCAATGTGGGGCTCTGTGCTGATTGCATGGAGCCTGTTTGGAATTCTGTCGTCCTCTCTCTCTGCCCCTACCCAACGTGTGCTCTCTCTCTCTCGAAATAAATAAACTTAAAAAAATTTTTAATGAAAAAACGGCAAAAGTTCAATTATTCAAGATGAACGAGTTCTGGACATCTAATGTGCAGCATGGTGACAAGATTTAACAATACTGCATTGTGCACTTGAAATTTGCTAAGAGAAGTCTTAAATGAAGTATTCTCAATAGGCAGACACATACACACTCCAAAAAATGATAACTATGTAAAGATGATGGATAACTTATTTAGCTTGATTATGGTGATCGTTTTATACTACATACATATATCAAAACATCCAGTCGTACACCTTAAATATACACAATTTTTATATATCAAAGATACCTCACTAAAGTTTTTTTTAAAAAAGTAAGTGGTTATAACAGGGGGATATGGTTGTAAAATTTCATTCTGCCACAGATTCCAGAGCCCTGCTCTGATGCATAAAAGATAACGATATTAATTCAATAATAAGAATAATACCTAACTTTTATCCGGCACTTGACATGTCTCATTTAATTCCCAACAGATCCTATGTGGTAGGAACCATTATTGTCCCCATGTGCAGATGGGCACCCATTGACTTTGGGAAGCTAAGGGACCTGTTCACGCTGGGATTCAGAGGCAACACCAGGATTCCAGCTAACTTGGACTCCAACGCCCATCCTCTCCATCCCTGCATCACATGGCCTAGATTCCATGTCTGCCCTTAACTTCCCCTCCCTATCCACAGAAATTATTTCAGCATGAGTGTCTCTTGGTGGGCTTGCACAACTCTCTGGCTGTAACCATTTCCAGCATTCCAGCAGAGGCAGGGACCAAGACTCACTGGAGCCAAGTGTTTTAATAAGTTCCCAAGCTAGCAGCTATAAAAAAGTGACTGTAGCCACAGGTTTGAAGAATTAAAATATGGCAAGGTAGAAGAACCTCCTAAAGCCAGTTTTCAGAACTACGACTCTGCCCTTGTAAACAAGTTTTATATACCCTTTTTGGAGTGCGTATAATGAAATGACTAACATTTTCAGCTGTAACCGGAGCTATTACACAACAGCTGAGTGTTTTGTAGCTGGAAATCTGTTCAGGAAAACACTGAAAATTGGTGGAAAGAGTAGGCTGTGGGGACTCCATGTCTCTGCAGGGCACATTTCCCCCATCCTCCCAGCGGGAGTGGCCTGCACATGGCACAACTATGTAAGAGCACCAGGGAAATCGCACCCTGCTTTCCCAGTGTAAAATGAAGCTCTTAGCTGCTCTTAATGCCTGTGTCCCTTTCCTCTCGTTCACTGGAATGTATGGTTTATCTTTTTTTTTTTTAATTATCCCCCAAAGAAAACTACAAGCTGAGATTCTAGGTGCCCACCTAGAATCCAGAAACTTCTATGATCTGCATTTTGGATGAAGGTTCTCAGAGAGATTTTTGATGAGTCATTTCTTTCTTCCTCTGCTTCTCGATTTACATAATAATGTAGTTGCAGGTCACAGTTATGAATATTCAGGAGAAGGACAATGCGAGGTTACTGAGCTCTTTTTCCCCTGAATTCCGAAAGGTGGGACTCAGCAGATTGAGCCCTGGGAGCTAAAGAGAAAGTCTTCAGTTTCTCATCCAATCTCGATGCTAACTGTGCCAGAAATGAGTATTTTCTGAGGGAGACACTAATCACAGAATCAGAAGGATTGTTATATGCTGGCTCCTGCAAGACTAGACCGGAAATCATAACATTATGGAAACAGAACATTGTGCCTGTGTCATCCACTGTCTCTTACATCATTCAGATCCTAAAGACAGATTCTGTTTTCTTTTCAGCCCTTTCATATGGGAATGGCTTCGGGTACAGAATGTGGGAATGTAGCTCTACCCCCTCAAACCCAACAGCAGTTTGTTGCTAGAATAGAAGAAAAATGAAGTCATGTGTGACCCAGCCATATCATGGCAGGTGATCAGGCGAGTCATGTTAGCTGGACCAATTTTTTGTATAGTGTCTTGTGGTGTGGCACTTGGCATTCGTAAGAGTGAACCTTAAAGAGCTAGACTGATAATGGTGCTTCTTGTCCAAGACTCTGTTAAGATCCAGGGCCATTGTTTTGTTTGATAAAATAAGTAGCACATGGTGAAAGATGTCTACTGCAGGTGGGGACCAGCAGCCTTTAGAGAGCCTTTCCTGTGGCCCTTGCTTCACCATTGATATGCTAGATTAAGTTCTTTCTTAGAACCTCAGCGTTGTCACCTGTGAAATGGGAGCCATAGTACATATTTAAGGTTACAGTGAAGAATAAATGAGATCATAATTGTGGAAGGCCTGGCCAGGGCAGATGTTCAGTACATGGTGCTTATTGGTATTATCCTGGAGTGTATGGTTTTGTGGGGAAAAGCAGTGGTTTTGATTCCCTTGGAAGATAATTTTTAAAAAAATGTTTAACATTTATTTATTTTTGAGACTGAGAGAGAGTGCAAGCAAGGGAGGGGCATAGAGAGAGGGAGACACAGAATCTGAAGCAGGCTCCAGGCTCTGAGCTGTCAGCAGAGCCCGACACGGGGCTCAAACTCACTGACCTCGAGATCATGACCTGAGCTGAAGTTGGATGCTCAACCGACTGAGCCATCCAGGCGCCCCTGGAAGATAATTTTTTTAAATCCCTGATCGAACTAATTGTCATGTCACTTCCCTCTTTAAAACAAATGAGGATTACTTTGCACGGCATATAGGATAAAATCAGTCTCTTTCTCTCTCTCTGTTTTTGTCTCTGCATGTCTCTGACCGCACACACATACATGTGTGATATCCAGGATAGTCACCACATCCTGGATTATTGCCCTGAATCATGGATTTTGTTCTTGGTCCCCCAGTCACCTGAAATGTGGATTCCTCCCTTCTCCACCTGCTGAACCGTGTTATCAAACTCTTCCACTCCAGCCCCCCTCCTCCAGAGATCTTTTTACAAACTGCCTGGTTCAAGTCAGGATCCCCATTTCTTCAGTGAGCCTTCCGTTGTTCCTGTGCCTCAGCACAGACAGCTCTGTAGAAAAGGTGTCTTGACCCTTTCTTTCAGCCCCACGGGAATGGGAGAACCCAGTGGGTGCAAGGCATTGTGGCATATTCACCTCCATTTACCTCCCAACTGGACCAAGTAGGTGGATGTTGATTTGAGCTGAAGTTTAGCATTTATGGCACTCCTATGGCTGTTCTGAATCTTCTAGTTGGTTATTTGTGATTTGTGTGTCTTGTCGTTGTTTTCATGCTCCTTGGCGGCCACTTACGTTACAGTGATCTCTCCTTTATATTAAGTGTTTCTGGATGCTCACGGTAAGCAGTGGGGGATTTGGAGAGTTGCCATTGCTGCTTTGCTGTAATGCCTCTCATCTGTTTTCCCATGGGCGACCCCTTAACTAACCAGAAGGACGTTGGGAAAGAAACAGAAACAAGAGTTTGGAATGCAGCATCTTTCCCACTGACGCTTCATGGCGTGAAAGAAAAATCTCAAGTATGTTAGGACTGGATCTGATTTCGTAGGGCATTGACGCCAGCATGCTGGCGTCAGATTTAATGCTAGTCCTTTTCAGGTACAAAGCTCAGGCAACCCAGGGCCGGGATTGCCCAGGCGACAGGTCGGAAATGCACGAGGCACCACAAAGTCCAGATTCCTGGTATCGTCTTCAACTTAACCCTGGCATATTTGCCTTTGGCGAAGACACATACTTTTTCAGAGCGAGAAAACCTCATTATCTCCTCCGTCAGCCCCTTGCTGGTAGCCAGGGTAATTGAAGTCCAAAGATGACCTGACCAGCCCAAGTCCCATAGATAATTAGTGAGGAAAGTGGGGGCCAGACAAGTCTTCAGGCTCTGTGTTCCCTCCGCTTTCCTCTCCTGCACCCTGTGGCCTCTTCCTGTACCTGGATTATTCACACAGTTCACATGTTGACATTTTAAGGATCCACTTGAGGAATTAATCACACCGCTTTGCTTTACCTCTTTTTACTTTGAGGTAGAGCCAGAGTTCACCATTATTAAACTCTGCAACTCCATGAGTGATGAAGAGGCTAGCCAGGCCTAAATGCCTCCATGTGTCACCAGCCGGCCCCATGAACACCTTTTGTGTGGCTCTTCAGTTCCCTTGAGGTCTGGACCTGAGCTCCTCCTAAAACTGGCGCTCTGTCTTTGTTTTGTTTTTTTTTTCATTGCTTTCCTTCCTTGCTGGGGGTTCAGGGTGGGTGGGGAGGCCTCCATTCTCTTTAGGTTGTCTGTACATAGATATTGCATTTTAGCATCACTGAAATTGAGGTGTGTCTTACAGTCAGCAGAGTGTGATAGTTTAATTGTCAACATTGTGTCCTTGCTTAAATAATGGTACATGTGACAACATTGTCATTAGGGAGTCAAAAAGTATAGGATAGTTTGAATTTTGCAAAGTGCTTCCCCACATAATAAGAGCTAACATACATAGATGCCCACCGTGTGTCAGGCACTGTGGGCTTGGTGTTTACACCAGTTATTTTATTCCTGTCTCACACTAACTCTTCAAGCTGGCATGTCCCCCGTTTCATAGAAGATGAAACTAAGGTAAAGTGCTTTTTGCAGAGTCACAACAGAGTAGGATGCAGGGCCATAGTCACATCCAGGGCAGGTTTAATCTAGAGTCAATGTTCCTTCTGCCTCTTTTCCTGTCTGGATTTGCTCTCAGTCTCCCCTAGAGCCGAACGGACAGCAAGATGGGAAGCATAAGAAAATAGACTCACCTTGGGCAAGTCACTTGACCTTTCTGTGCCTCAGTTTCCTCCTCTGTAAAGTAGGGATGAAAATAACACCTTCCCATAGGTAGTTATGAGGGTTAAGTGGACCCGGCATACACCAAGAGTTTAGTAAATGTAAGTGATCACGTCATTCTCTGTTTTGATGAATCCCCGGTAGGTATCTTCTTAAGCTTAGACATGGCCTTGAGCTCCTTCTCCCAGGTCATAAGATGTGTGCCCAGAAGCTTCTTGGATGCCCTGTACCATATCCCCTCTTCCAAGAGAGCAGAAGCAGACTGCAGACTCTGCCTGCCAGGACCCCCATCTGTAGTCCTGGGAAAATGCCCTGAGCAGATCTTGCCCTTCTCAGATGCTACTATCACCAGGAAGTGACTTCTCTGCCAGCCCCTCTGTTCACCCATATTCCCCAGCAAAACAGGAGTTCCCCACCAGACTAGCCCCTAGAATCTGTGCATGCTAGTGCTAGTAAACCCAGGTCATTGCCTGCTACCCATTTAAAAACTGCATGGAAAGGTATCTCACTCTCCCCCTCGAGGAATGTTTTCCAACCACAAGTAATATTGCTGCCCACTGCCTGGTCCAAATCCTGTGTCCCTGGATGGCCAGAAGCAATCTGACCTCATTGAAAATCAACAGTGCCCAGCAGGGGTGAAGCTGCTGCCTCTCTGTACCATGTGCTCATTCTCCTGGCCTCAGTTCCTCATTCTGGTTGGTAGAGACCATTCCTTCTTGGGAGGGACCAGGAATGAAGACTCCGAGTGAGAAGGCTGACTGGCCGAGTGCTCCCTTGGAATCTTGGAGGGGAGAGGGTGCCTGTCATCCATGGAGAAGAGTGCCGGAGGGCAGGTGCAGAGACTGAGTCAGAGAACACATCTGTGTAACAGGTCACCAAAGCCAGGGAGCCAGAAGTGAAACAAAGAACTGATGGGAATGAACAGCCTGGGGACAGAGTGTGGAGTGCAGTGCAGATTGAGGTGAACCCACCAGGAGGTGGTGGTGACCTGGGCTAAGCAGAGTCATGGCCAAGGGCCTCTGTTTGGGCTTGGGGGCAATCCAGTGTGGGCAGACCCCATCTGCTGACTGGGCTCGGTGGGAGACCATTCAAGTAGCAGCTCTCTGGCTCTTGGTGTGGGGCCACCAACTGGAGCGGGGACAACTGGGGGCTCCCGGCCACGCCCCAACTGACCCATCTCCAGCCTCCTGCTGAGCAGCCTGAGCAGTCTGTCGTCTGAGGGGTAAGACGGTACCTTCCAGAATTATTAGCTTGTGACAGTATTTCATCGCCCACTCTCTATCTAGAAGTTCCTGTGTGTTTTATTATAGTTAAATATCATCAGGACCTTTTTAATATTCTCTTTCTTATGAAACAACTAATATATTAGTATTCAGGCTAATGTCTTGTGTTAGAGTAGACTCAAGCTTATTAAGCTGTCCACTTACGCCTTTCAACTTTTCCAAGGACGTATGATAAAGTTCCCCTGTAGCTAAATAGGATACTTTCTCACTTACATAAAACAGATGAGGAAGATTAGGATTTCTAAATTAAAAAGCCATTGTTCTCTTACGAATCAGGGGAATAGGGAATATCATGGGTAAATAGCACAATGTAGGAAGAGTATATTTAAAATGTAGTAATAAGCAACCAAACTTGATGGAACACCTACTCTGTGGTAGACGTTGCACAAAGTGAATCAGATGTCTTATTTCATTTAACCTTGACAACACCTCTGTAAGATGAATACAGCTGCTGTTCTCATTTTACATGGGGTAGAGTGGAGACTCAGAAAGTTCTAATAGGCTCCCTAATACAATACTGCTTTTGAGAAACACACCTAGAATTTTTTTTAATATAGTTTATTGTCAAATTGGTTTCCATATAACACCCAGTGTTCGTCCCAACAAGTGCCCTCCTCCATGCCCATTACCCATTTTCCCCTCTCCGCTACCCGTATCAACCCTCAGTTTGTTCTCAGTATTTAAGAGTCTCTTATGGTTTGCCTCCCTCCCTCTCCTTAACTATTTTTTCTCCTTCCCCTCCCCCATGGTCCTCTATTAAGTTTCTCCTGTTCCACATATGAGACAAAACATATGGTATCTGTCCTTCTCTGCGTGACTTATTTCACTTAGCATAAAACCCTCGAGTTCCATCCATGTTGCTACAAATAGCCAGATTTCATTCTTTCTCATTGCCATGTAGTATTCCATTGTATAGATAAACCACATCTTCTTGATCCATTCATCAGCTGATGGACATTTAGGCTCTTTCCATGATTTGGCTATTGTTGAAAGTGCTGCTATGAACATTGGGGTACATGTGCCCCTATGCATCAGCACTCCTGTACCTCTTGGGTAAATTCCTAGCAGTGCTTTTGCTGGGTCATAGGGAAGTTCTATTATTAATTTTTTGAGGAAACTCCACACTGTTTTCCAGAGCGGCTGCGCCAGTTCATATTCCCACCAACAGTGTATGAGGGTGTCCATTTCTCCACATCCTCACCAGCATCTATAGTCTCCTGATTTGTTCATTTTAGCCACTCTGACCAGCGTGAGGTGGTATCTCAGTGTGGTTTTGATTTGTACTTCCCTGATGATGAGTGACACTGAGCATCGTTTCATGTGTCTGTTGGCCATCTGGGTGTCCTCTTTGGAGAAGTGTCTGTTCATGTCTTCTGCCTATTTCTTCACTGGATTATTTGTTTTTTGGGTGTGGAGTTTGGTGAGTTCCTTATAGATTTTGGATACTAGCCCTTTATCTGATATGTCATTTGCAACTATCTTTTCCGATTCCGTCGGTTGCCTATTAGTTTTGTTGATTATTTCCTTTGCCGTGCAGAAGCTTTTTATCTTGATGAGGTCCCAATAGTTCATTTTTGCTTTTGATTCTCTTGCCTTTGGAGATGTGTCGAGTAAGAAATTGCTGTGGCTGAGGTCAAGAAGGTTGTTTCCTGCTTTCTTTTCATGGTTTCCTGTCTCACATTCAGGTCCTTCATCCATTTTGAGTTTACTTTTGTGTGTAGTATAAAAAAATGGTCTAGCTTCATTCTTCTGCATGTTGCTGTCCAGTTCTCCCAGCACCATCTGTTAAAGAGGCTGTCTTTTTTCCTTTGGATACTCTTTCCTGCTTTGTCAAAGATTAATTGGCCATACATTTGTCCAATTCTGGGTTCTCTATTCTATTCCATTGGTCTATGTGTCTGTTTTTGTGCCAATACCATACTGTCTTGATGATTACAGCTTTGTAGTAGAGGCTAAAGTCTGGGTTTGTGATGCCTCCCATTTTGGTTTTCTTCTTCAATATTACTTTGACTATTTGGGGTCTTTTGTGGTTCCATACAAATTTTAGGATAGTTTGTTCTAGCCTTGAGAAGAATGCTGGTGCAATTTTGATTGGGATTGCATGAATGTGTACGTTGCTTTGGGTAGTATTGACATTTTAACAATATTTATTCTTCCAATCCATGAGCATGGAATATTTTTCCATTTCTTTGTGTCTTCTTCAATTTCCTTCATAAGTTTTCTATAGTTTTTAGCATACAGATCTTTTATATCTTTCGTTAGGTTTATTCCTAGGTATTTTATGGTTTTGGGTGCAATTGTGAATGGGATCAGTTTCTTGATTTCCCTTTCTGTTGCTTCATTATTGGAGAAACACACCTAGAATTTAAACCTAGATTCATCTGATTTCAGAACCCAAGCACTAAACCCTGCACACAGTATGTAAATTTGCCCTAGATTGGAATTTCAGCTGTGTGACTTTCGGCAAGTTACTTAACCTCCCTGAGTCTGTGATCTGGGGGTTCATTGTCCTTGCCTTAATTTCCATGATGACTAAATTAAGTAATATATAAGCAAGTTCTCATTACTGTAAAAGTACTATAACCGGCATATATTTACGACTTAAAAATTGTCATCCGGGGGCACCTGGGTGGCTCAGTTGGTTAAGTGTCTGACTCTTGGTTTCAGCTCAGGTCATGATCTCCCAGTTTGTGACTTCAAGCCCCACATAGGGCTCTGTGAGGGCAGTATGGAGCCTTCTTGGGATTCTCTTTCTCCCTCTGTCTCCGCCCCTCCCTTGCTTGCACTATCTCTGTATTACTCAAAATAAATAAGTAAACGTAAAAAAAAATTGTCCAAATTCCTAAATAACTCAGAAATGTAATGGGAGCTTTTTTTTTTTTTTTTGTCTGAAATTTCTCTGGCAGTCACCTCCACTCACCACGGTAGTGTGGAGACCATGGACAAACCTAGTTTCCTTCCCTTCTAATTCAGGGAAGCTGAAATCTGCTTAAATGGAGCTGGACTGTGGTCATGGGTGAGGACCCGCTTGTCCCCATATTGTCCTACAAACGTGAACAAGCCCAGTGCTGCATGACCCTGATTCTCACTCTGGCCCTGGAAGATATAAAGTCTGCATTATGCTGGGCCCTGAGTCGACAGTGTAACCTATATATTTCACCTACTTAATTGTATGACCCCAAAAAGAAGAGCAGAGAAAAAAAATTCCTTTCAAATAGGTAGGAGCCCTTCTTATGTGTGGATTTCTGGCTGACAGCCTGATAGAAAGCTCTCCATTAATTTCTCTCCAGGTAAAAGGATTTGAGTTGGGACTGAGAGTGAGAAAGGAAGGTTTAGTTGAAATCTGAAGTTTAGTCAAATCTAAACCTTTAAGATAATTTAAGAGGTACTTGGTTCAAGTTTCAAGCGTGAAGCAGAAGGAGATAATCCTTGATGGGACGTGGTCGAAGAACTCACACTTTGCCAATGGCTGGTTCATTGGAGCTCAACAAATGTTTATCAAGGGTCCAGTATATGCACAGCACCAGGAGAATAGTAATGGATGGATGAGTAGTCACAATCCTTGCCTTCTAGAAGCTTTCCGTCTAGTCAGGCAACTTGACCTAAAATATGTTGGTTTAATACAGAATTTAAAAATGGTAAAATAGCATAATAAAATAATAGCAACAAAATGTTAAATGCTTTGCATACATGTAGATGCTTTTCATGTATTAATTCATTTTGCCCTCAAAACAAGCCTATGAAGTACATACATATTCCTCTTATTCCCATTTACAGGTGAGGAAACTGAGGCAAAGCTATACACCTGAGAGTTGCAGAGCTGATTTGCACATAGGTTTGTCTGGCTCTGTTCATGGCTTCTTTCTCCTGTGTCCCTCTGGGAACAGAACTGCAGTGTTGCACAACCCCAGGGGCCACTGTTCACACTGTAGGCTCCAGAGTGTGCAGTTATGTGGCGTACGACCTGTGAGGCTATATCCAGCCCAGATGATCATAAGAGAGCAGGGATGTAGTGCTTGCAGAGGCAAGGAGCTTGAGGCTTCAAAGGCTTGGGTGACATCTCCAAGGTCATATCTCTGATAAGTGGCAGGGCGGAGGCTTGGAACTGGGTCTGCCATCCCTAAGCATCGTGCTCTTTCTAGATTCCACGCTGCCTCCACTTTGCTCCTTGCGGGTACTAAAGGAGCATCAGGACAGGGCAGTTAGTTCATCCAGGTCTAGAGATGTGGCGGGGGCAGATGCTGGAGAAAGGAAGCAGCTTGCTCCTTCAACTGTGGGATTTCTCTAGATCTCCATAACCTGAATCTTGGAGGCTCCAGCTCTCATCCCGCCCCCATGAACCCTCTCTGTTCTGTGCAGATGAGCTGTTTTATTCCCCCTCACCACTGCACAGACCCCAGGAGCAGAACACCATGCATAGAGTTAACTGGACCTGGGTTGGCCATCTTCCCTCACTTATTACGTTGTCAGGCTTTGTTCTAAGAGCTGAGAGAATGGTGTTGTACAAGACCCTTACTTTCATAAGTCTTCCATTCTAGCGCAGGATCTGCTGCCTCTGTGTCCTTGTTTATGTGACTCAGCCTCTCTGGGTCTCAGTTCTCCCATCTGTGAAATGGGAACAGTAAGTAGTACCTGCCTCAGAGGATTTTGTGGAGAAGCTGAAGTGGGATAATAGAGGTGTTTAGCAAGTGAGGTGTTTTAGCAGAAACCTGGCCCATCACAGGTGGTCGAGAAATGTCAGTCTGTCCCCCACCCACCTGCCCCTCTCTAACATGAATATGACCGGACCTGCCTTTGCCATTTGGATCCTTCTGAGATGGTGATTGTACTTGTTTGATGCTATATAAATTTAACAGATTATTCCAAGTCCGTTTGACCACCATGGGTTAAAGCAATGAACAGGTTCTCCATGTTCCTCTACTTTATATACATTATGACTCTGTATATGGAACCATAAAACTCAGGACAGATTTATACATATGCCATACTACATATTTTCATAGAAATGTTTTGCCAGGCAGCTGTAATACATTGATATATGCGAGCACTTTTCTAAAGTTTATTTCTCATAGATCTCTCTTAAATTGTATGTGAAGTGACATTTTATGGTTTAAGTTGTGTTTTCCTGACACAGCCCCAATTTGCGTCTCTGCGGTGGCACTCAGGACATTTCCGCTCATGGCACGTGGGTCTCTTCAGTCCTAAGAAGCATTTCTTTGGGTCCACATCTCTTCAGACCCCAGTTTGGCCCTTTCCTGGAGAAGACAACCCATTTGTGACTGTCTCGTGGAAATGGGCTTGAATTATTCAAACCCCTCATGCAGCTTTGCTTATGGGGTATTGATGCGAAGAAACAGACCGGTCCCATTCTTTGTGTGGTCAGAGCCCTTGGCATGACAGCTGCAATGAGATCTCCTTGCCCCTTCCCCAAATGGTTTTCTTTGCCCGGGGTTGTCTCAGACTTTCTGACCCACACTTCCATCAATTTCTGGAGCAAAGCGGAAAGGGAAAAAAAAAACTGCACAAATATCTCTTACAAGCCAGACTTTATGAAACACTGTGCAGACCCAGAGTCTCATTAAAGACCTGCAAGTTTGGTGGAATTAACCTTCCTGGAGGAGATAGTTTCAGAAGGATTAAGTACATTGACCAAGGTCACGCAGCAAACAAGTGGTGGAGCCAAGCTTCAAGTTCAGATCCATCGACTGCAAAGTCTGATGGTTCCCATGGTGCCAAGCCTTCCAGCATCGAAAGCAAACAAGGGATTCGAAATAGGGAGGCTGTAACTTATCATCTCCATCTTACTTACAGGAATCCATTAGTTTGAACAGACATTTCACAAACATTTACTTATTGAGTGTGTCTTACGTGGTAGGCTCGGTGTGCGGCGGTGCCTCCAAAGTAGCCACAGAGATTTTTGAATTCCAAAAAGATTTCTCACTGCCTCCCAGTAGGCCATGGTAAATGTGTGTTTTACAAGGAAATATTGACCCACATAGAGGTGACCGTTGTCTTCCTGAGTCCCCTGTTGTACATACTGAGTGCCTGGCACATCCAGAGGAGGCATTCCCTGATCAGTGTGGCCTGAATCAATGGATGGAAGCATCTCTAGCACCCCTAAAGGATATGTGACACATATGTGTTTGCATATCAGTGTTTCCCACAAGCCAGTGCTGTGTCTCATCACCGTGGATCCCCAATGTCAGACACAGCACCTGGCATAGATCAGAGGCTTGCCGAATGAGTGCCTGAGTGACAAGAACATTAATGATTAGAAACAGTCCAGGGGCGCCTGGGTGGCTCAGTCGTTTGAGCGTCTGACATCAGCTCAGGTCATGATCTCGAGGTTCGCCAGTTCAAGCCCCGTGTAGGGCTTTGTGCTGACAGCTCAGAGCCTGGAGCCTGCTTCAGATTCTGTGTCTCTCTCTCTCTCGTACTCTGTGTCTCTCTCTCTAAAATAAATAGAACATGTAAAAAAATGTTTTTTAACTGCATTTAGAAACAATCAGCCCAGCATCACAGATGTAACCAGAGTTGGGACTAGGGTTAAGGAAATGAGGCACTAGCCTCAGGCACAGAATGTAAGGGGATACCAAAAAACTTCGTAATTGAGATATGTAATATTTTAATGCAATATGTAAAAAAAACCAAAATGGGATCCGACACGGCAGGGATTAGCGAAAGGAAGGCAATGAGAGGTGTCATCCAGTAAAGATCCAAACCCTGTCTTTGTTTAAAATTTTGATCTTTTTTCATTCATTTTATTTTCTTAAGATATTGTATGAAAAGATTATTTATCTTGATTATTTATACTGAGATTCTGAAACTCCTTAAGTTTTGCAGCAAAAGTGAATGCCTCACTCACCTCTGACCCTGACCCTGGCCCTGTAAATCCCAACAGCAGTGACTAACATTCTTTGACGTCATATCATAAGAATGTGCGCTATGTATGTAAACTCACAGAAGCCCTACAAAGGCCTCCTATCAGAAAAGTGTTGTTATGATGTCTGTTTTATGGACAGAGTGTCTGAGACTTGAGGAGGCAGTGCGCTTTTGGAATATCACAGAGGAGTCACAGGTGTACCTGAGATATTGAGTCTTTCAGCCCCCAAGGGGTGCTGACCAGAACCTGGGGCTGCAGGAGCCCCCACACTGGCTGCCTCCAGCCAGAAGCAGCCTCGTGCATTTACCCCAGCATGCTCCACAAACACCGTAGTCCATTGCATCCAAAGACTCCAGCCATTGTAAGAAGCGCGTGACTTTATGTGCCATATCACTGCTGCTACCAAAGCTATTAGAAGGCACAGACGATTGGAAGTTTGGTATATGTCTCAGGATAGGATAAACAGGGATAAAAATCCATTATTCCATCATTATCATGTCCCACATGGCCATGACATTGAAAAAAGGTTGGGGAGACTCTGTGTAAGGATGCATTGCGATGACAGGCATGGAAAGATTAGGGTGTTCTGTATATCTCCAAATATCTGGAAATCCATTCGCCACCCTCAGCTCAGGGGAAGCTGATGTGATTTCTGCAATGAGATAAACTTTCAACCAACAGAAAGGGAAGGGATTCTTAGGAAGAGTCTGCTTCATTTGTGCTCTGGAGAGACTTCCCCGAGAGAGAAAGATTGCAGTTTTGGTTGTCTGATGATTTTATTCTTGGACGGGTTACGGATTTTATCTACTTACAGAATTATTTGGAGCCTCCGATTAGAGAGCAAAGCTCTGGTGCAAGAGAGCTGACTCAAGACTCAGAATTTCTTTCCTTTAGCAGCTTCCATTTAAAGTAAATCTGATGAGCTGCAGAGATTCCTTAGCTGGCATCCAGAGCCTCGTAGAATGGCCCGGGGTTTATTACATAACACCAAACTGTCCCTACTGTTCCACCGTCATTGGATCTGCCTGTCCCACCAGGCAGACTCAGCTGCTTTGTGTTTTGTGACCCTTCCCTGCAATGGTTGGGATGCCAGTGGCTGGCTCGGATCAATGTATCACTAGGTCTACTTTAAATTTTAATGTGATTATTTTGGAATGCAATTGATTAGGTGTGCTCCTAATGCCTTGGGGGAGGGGGGGTTGAGGGGGCAGGCAGATCAGATGGTCCCACAGCGGGAGAACCTTATCTTATTCTTCCTTGCCTGCCAGCGACCTAACATTCTGTGGCAGGTGCTTAGCAAGTACTAGATAAATCAGTGACCAATGCCCGACTCTGTGGACCTGTGTCGCATTGCTTGTGGGAGTTGTTCTCTCAGGGACCCCCTCCCTCCTTTCGTATACTCACTGGGGAAGCTGTTGGAGCAACTGAACCACCTTCAATGAGCCTTCTAAGGAATCGGGGAGCCCAGAGACCAGCTGTTTCCCACATGAATGCACCGCTTGGACATCCTCTGAAGCTTACTCAGTAGAATGCCGGTTTTTGGAATCTGCATCCAAGGGAATATGAGATGCTTTAGATTCTTTTTAAATATCTGAGGTAATAAAACTAATAACTCATTTATAAAAGTGGCAACCACCCTTTATTTTCAGTCTTTACATCTC
Organism: Cryptoprocta ferox; assembly: GCA_028646485.1. Taxonomy (NCBI): domain Eukaryota; kingdom Metazoa; phylum Chordata; class Mammalia; order Carnivora; family Eupleridae; genus Cryptoprocta; species Cryptoprocta ferox. The sequence goes on from CM053565.1 coordinate 31,307,962, forward strand.
AGAGATGATAGAGCTGTATGGGGGAGAGAGAGAGAGCTCCATGTAAGAAGAAGCTTATTTTTTAATCTACCAGAAATAGGAGGTGGATAAGCAGTGGAAATAAAGTTATGGAAAATTATAATAGCCTTGGGAGAAGAAATCTCTGTTCAATTCTAAATGTGTTTTATTTGTAGCTGGATCTTTGGGAACTTTGTGGGTAGGGAAATTAGATCTGAGGGAACAAGGTATTAGATGTTTGTTGCTGCATAAAAAAACTATGCCAAGGCTCAGTGGCTTAAAACAATGAATATTTATTATCATATGATTTCTGTGGGTCAGAAACTTGGAAGCAGCTTAGTTGGGGTTCAGGCTCTAGGATTTCTCAGGTGGGTGCTGTCACGATGTTGGCAGAGGCTGTAGTCTGACAGACAGAGGCTTGACTGGGACTGGAAGGTCCACTTTCAAGATGACCCACTCACGTGACCATTGGCAGGAGGCCTCAGTTCCTCACCGCAGCGGCCTCTCTAGAGGCTGCTTGAGTATCTTCATGACATGGCATCTAACTTCCCCTAAAATGAGAGACCCAAGAGGGAGTGAGCAAAGAGGAAGCTGCAGTGTTATAATGGAATCTCTGAAGTTATCATTGTATTAGTCTCCTAAGACCACCATAATGAAGTACCACAAACTGAGTGGCTTAAAAACTATAGGAATGTATTCTTTGATGTTCCTGGAGGTGAAAAGACCAAAACAAGGTGCTGGCAGGGCCATGCTGTCTCTGAAGTCCCTAGGGGAAGAATCTTTTCTTGCGTCTTCCTGGCTTCCTGTAATTGCCAGCAACCTGTGGCATTCCTAAGTTAAGGAATACCATGGGTTGGAATGGCTTAGAAACCATTCCAGTTTCTACCTCCATCTTCACATGATTCTCTACCCCCTGTGTGTCTGCTTTCTCACAAGAGCACCAATCATTGGACTTAGGGCCCACCCTAATCCTCTAGGACCACATTTTAACTAATTACATCTTGCAAAGACCCTACTTCCAAAAGGGGTCCCATGTGGACATGAATTTTCTTTATTTTTGAGGAAGTAAGGGGACGTATTCAACCCATTACCCCTGCCATCACTTCTGTTATCTCTTCATCAGAAGGGCATCACTAGATCCAGCCCATATTCAGGAAAAGAGAAATTAGACTTTTAAAGAGTCCAGAAATGTGTGGACAAAGCTGTGCTTCCCTACCAGATATCTTTATGCTGAACTTTTCTAGTCTCATGTGAGGTAATGTAGCCCAGTGACAAGAACATTTACAGAAGTTCCATTTTATTTAACAGTAAGGGACACCTGGAAACAGCCATTTAAAGTGAATTCTTGGGGCACCTGGGTGGCTCAGTTGGTTAAGCATCTGACTCTTGATCTCAGCTCAGTTCATGATCTCATGGTTCATGGGATTGAGCCCTGACTTGGGCTCTGCTCTGGGCACAGCATCTGTTTGGGATTCTCTCTCTCTGCCCCTCCTCTTCTCACGTGCATGTTGTATCTCTCTCTCACAAAATAAATAAATAAAATACAAATAAATAAAGTGAATTCTCATAAAATGCGGGTCAGAATTTCTAAAAATTGAATGAAAGATGTTTTGACCTGGATTTTATCATGAAAAATTATGAAAATAAATGTACTTAAATTTGGGGAAAAATCAGGTTGTAAATATAACCACTAATTCTTAAAACAAAGAATGAATTTTCTTGTTTTACTTCCCCCTTTGGATTAATTTTTTCAACAAAAGCCACATGATTTCACAACAGATCCTTCACTTTCACTTTCTCAGAATAATCATAAAGGGGGTTGTTTTGCACAATTCAAGGATTTTATCAGTACTGTCTAATCTCTTTGGTATTTGTGGCATTCTCTCCATAATACCTAAGCTGTCATTATCCTTGAGGATCTTTTTTTTCCTTTAAATAATGCCTAGTTGTGTTTCTGCCTCATCATCATCAGTAATTCTGCATGTGATTCCAGCCATTCTTCGACAGCACCTATTTTAACTTCAGGAAATCTTCCGTTTCTTGGAAAATTTTAAAGTGTGTAAGCCATTTACAAAGTATATTTATAAGTCCATGTTTTACGAAAGTCAATGAGAGATTTGTAATGACATTGCCTAAGGCTCCAGTGTTAAGTGGGGACTGATTTTGAATGGAGGCTGATTTTATAAGTGGTCAATTCAGTAATGAATACATTCATACTATTGTGAATTTACTTCTCTCTGAAACCTTGCAACTGTGGAGGCTCCAGCCATGAAAACCAAGATAATAGGGACTCCCTGGCTTTTTTTTTTTTTCTTCTTTTTCTTCTTTCTGCAACTCTACCTCCATCCCACTAAAGATATCATTACGATCTTTCCATCTTCTTTAAAGCAATACGGTAAAAAATAAAAGTAATAATAGAGTTACTTTGGTATATTTGTTTAGGAAGGATTATGTGTAGACTGTTACTAGGACTGAATTGTATCAGGATCTTCTTTACCTAAGATGGGTCCACATCATTTCAGATCAGCAGGAGAAGGTATAATGCCTTGGTTCCGAGAGAGCCCTCATGTGGAAGAAAAGTCAACCAGCATTGGATGATTCCGGTTTAACCTTCCCTGTAGCAGAGATCTGGAATTTGTCCTTTAAAAGACTTTTCCAGATGAAGTCTTAAACCAATGTTCAAGGCAATTAGAGCGACAAAATAAATGAGTCTGTCTTGTCTTACAAGTGTAGTGGTTTATTCAGAGGCTGTGTGATTAGAGAGATGTCAATTAGAGAACTTTTCTGAACAGATATTAGGGGCTCAGCCATCATAAGCTGTGCACCTCTCCTTAACAGAATGGCTCCTTCCCACAGCAACCTTCTCCACCCCCATCTACCCACTTGGAATGTGCTAGATGCTTGGAATTTCCTTCCTAGCTTCAAGGAACAGACTTCCCCAACTGCAGATGTCTCCGTGGTTCATTTTTTCTGCAGCTATTTTTATGCCATCACTTTAGCTTGTCTCTAGGTGCGTTTGGCTGGCCACTTCAGTATCTCCATCAATCCCAACTTCAGTGTGTATGCGGTGGATTTCCAGCAACAGATATAGCCACAGTACTTAGTACCATTTGCAGGTTACTTAACAAAGCTCGGTGTAAGCCTTCCTCTTGCTCAGCCTGTGGAAATACCCATTTGTAGCCTCCACACTGCTCATTTCTCTGCAGCAGAAATGAATTTTTGCTCATCTCTCATAGGTTTGTTGGTAACGTCTGAAAGCCAGCTGAGGATAGAAAGTTGGGTTATGTGATTCCATATACTCTTTGTCTTCCCAGACTGAATGCTTAAATTTTAATTACTTATTGATTTATCGATGTGACTTTTACTAAAAGCAAAAATGGTTTAATATGCATGAAAAAGAAGTGATTTGTTATATGTATATTTTTTTCTGTGTAAGTGCATATATGAGAGAGAGATTCATGCCAGTGGTGCCTTATCTTTTATAGGGTTATGTTTCCAATGAGTAAACCTAGTCGCTGCCAACCCTTTGAAACTACACAAAATGCAGCACAGTGACTGTCAACTCTAACACTGAGCACAATCACAAACGAGCACAGTTACCTGACTTGGCGGTGCTCCATCACCATCATGTCTAATGGATACACAGGAGATATTTTTATGCTGCCGCACACAGGCAGCTGGCTCTTTAAATTTCCAGATTTTCTCTGGAAGAGTATCACATCATCTGGAACCAGAGTCCCTTTTTCTGAATCAGTCTACCTTCCTGAGCCTGGTCATATTTTAATAGCATTCTTAATTTTTAGTGTTGTTCTTTTTCTTGTAACATAGAAAGTATTATATGCAGAGAGTGGCTGTGGAGCAGACCCCGTTGGCTGCCCACTTCGAATCTGTTCTCTTCCTCTTGGTTCATGGAGTGCTGAGCCTCTCTCTGAAAACATGACTGCTCAGGGGACAAATCCCAGATGGCCTAACACCATCATGGCAATTTCAGACCCTTTCAAAGTGGCTGGCTTAAAGGCAGGCACATGACTCTGTCCAGGTCAGTGAGAAACTATTAGGGCACTAATGGGAATTATCCCCTTCCTGCTAAAAAGAGGCACCAGGAGGAGACAGTCCCTAGGCAGTGAGATACCTGGAACTTCTGATGAAGCAAAACCCACAAAGGAAGTCAGGGCCACAGTGAAATGGGGTCAGAGCCCTAATATACCTTGCCTGCAACCTTCCCTATGTGTGGACAGCTTGCTCTGTGCGATCATAAATCTCCTTAAACTTAAGCTGGTCGAGTCCAGGTTTTCAGGTCCTTCCTGCCAATGTGGTTAGACATAGGAGCCAAAAAATAAATCAACCCATGTGTGTCTTCTGCTTGGAGGGGGCTTCTGCCTGAGCTTACCTGGTGATTTTGAAGACTAGCCAAGGATGCCCACTCTTCAGAGGGGAATGAAACTCTCCCTCATCCAGTCTCCCAGGAATCCCTGTGCCTCCTTCCTGCTATGTATCCTATTTTTTAGGATACTGGAGCTTCTCTGTCGGTTTGTAGGCTTATCTTCTCACACTCACATTGGGAGTTGTCTTGCAGAAGGGCCATGGCTGCACCCAGAAAGAGTAGCAAGGTACTATAGAAATAGTACCACCCTTAAATAAAATGTTTACCAGCAAAGATGATGCACTCTTGTGCACACTGGTTTATTGGAGAATATGCTGGCAAAGTTAGAGATCGTAACAGTGGCATGGATGTATATGGAGACCATGAAACCAGAAAGGGGACTATAAAATCCAGTTCTCGGTATATATACATATAAAGTCACATAGGGTGGCAAATATGAATTACACGTGAACTGAAGACCTAATGTGGGAGTGAGATGGTGAAGTCCTGATTTTGGCTGCTATGGGCAAAGTGGGAGCGGAGGGAGAAACCCAAAGGGCACGTCCATCCTAACAGTAGGCAAAGGGACCCTATGTCATGTAAGAGTCTGGTCCTCTCCAGGAAAGCAGGATCCTGACTGTCTGGCTGATGAGATTGAAGGGATTGAAGGCCATCACTGTCCATCTCTACCGCTGTCACTTAACCCTTTAGGATGTTAATGTAACTTTGCTTCTGTAGACACAGCTCTGTTTTGCTTTCTGTTTCTTTTTTTTTAATTTTTTAATGTTTATTTATTATTAATACAGAGAGAAACAGAGCATGAGTGGGGGAGGGGCAGAGAGAGAGGGAGACACAGAATGGGAAGCAGGCTCCAGGCTCTGAGCTGTCTGCACAGAGCCTGACGCGGAGCTCGAACCCACAAACCATGAGATCATGACCTGAGCCAAAGCCGGACGCTCAACCGACTAAGCCACCCAGGCACCCCTGCTTTCTGTTTCTTGACTAATAAACTGTGAGTTTATTCTCCCCAAGGTCTGCCTCTACTGCTGTTTTGGTTTCATTGTTGATCTGTTTTGTTCAAGACATCTTGAGTAACACCCACACACCCACACTGATGTTTTGCCTCCTTGCTCAAAACCTCCTGGCTATCTCCCTCATATGGTCACCTTGTGCTGGTGATGCCCTTATGATGTCTTTTCCATTTGTACCTTCCTGCGCTTGGCTTATATGATCCACAGAAAACTCAGACCCAGTATATTCGAAATTAAAATCACCCTTCCCATCCTCAGGCTTAGACTTACTCTCCAAAGTCAAAAACATAGAAAAGAGTTGTAATTTCTCCCTCCCTTTATCTGTGATATACCAGCTCTGTATTATTGTATCCACAAGGAACTATTATTAGATAATTTCTGTCCCAATCTGAACTCTCAACCCAATTAGAGATTGGGATTGGGTTGAGAGTTCAAGTTAGGACAAAATAATGTAATCAGAAGAGCTGCATCCTGCCTTTTGGCCCATATCAGACATCTAATGAATGTATGTCAAATCATCCAGTCTTCCCAGAAAAGGAACAAGCATGAAAGAACATGAGCTTTAGAATTAAGAGGACCTGGTTATGAAGCCCTGCCTTGGCCCTTGCTAGCTGTGTGGTCTTGAACTAAAGAAGTAGTCAACACTTAATGGGTTCTATAATAGGCAGTGTGCTAATAAGTACCTTACCTGCCTCACCAGTGAGGTGGGTGCTATCATTTGCCCCTGTTCCAGGTAAAAATCCTGAGGCTAGACACGATTTGTCCAAGGTCACACAGTTAAGTGATGGACCTATAATTCAAAAACCAGCTCTGCAAATGCCAAAGCTGTATTATTAGCCCATATACTGTATTTGCTTTTTCTCCTTGATGCCAAGTTTCTGTCTGTAGAGCAGTGCTTACTTGTTAGGGCTAGTGAAAGGAATACGCTGAATAGTCTTTCAGCAGAGATTACACACCCACCATATTCTCTGACATTCCATAACACTTCATCTCAGTGTTAGTGACTCCATTGATCATAAGTTGCGATGCTAACTCCTAGAATTGATTTTCATGTGAATTCCTGTACCAGAGCTATATTTGTATCTTTTTTGAAATTTCCCAGGTTTCTGTTTTAGTCTTTCTTTTCATTTAGGCCATTGATTTACTTTAGTTTTGCTACTTGGTTATAGCCCAGCCTCTTCCTTCCAAGCTGTAAGCCCCTTAAGGGTCCCTCTCATTCCTTTGTATACCTAGTCAGCAGCTGGTGCCTGTGCCAAAGTATGGATTTACCTTGTATCTAATGAACAAATCAATATTTTTTACATCATGTACATGTTTATTTATATTTTTTATGATGTAGAGTCTTTTAGCCATAATATTCTGTGCATGGTAAAAAACACCAGATATCTTCAAAGCTTGTTACTTGTTGCTTCTTTACTCAACATTAAACATGTAATTAACCAAAGCCTATGACTCCCTGAGTTCATGCATTTGTGTTTTCCTCCAACAACCATTTTCCAATCCCTGCTTTGTGTCAGGCACTGTGTTAGGCATCAAGGCTACCAATGTCAATAAAACAAGATCTATGTTTTTAGGAAGCCTATGATTTAGTTGGGGGGGAGCGGATAAGAGATAAAAACAAAATAACTATTAATCACAGAGGCCTATAAAGGGCACACTGGTGGTAGATGGTGCCGGAGCTAATCCATAGACTTCCTTGATCAGAATTGTGTATTTTCCAACCATCTGCTGTCTGAGAAGTATAGAATATGTATGCAGAGATATTTGCTATTAAACTTGCTCTGTTATGGAATGTCTTACTGAATTTCTATGGAAGTTTTGATAACGCATCAAGTCATTCCAGAAGGTAATTGCCAATTTTCAAAGAAAATAAGAAATTGGGCTCTTTCACTGTGAGTGGCAATTAAGCAGGCCCAGCCCTTATAATTAAGTTAGAGAACAGGCCACCTCAGACATTTCTCAGGATTCCTGAAGCTACAGTTCTAAGAGCCATACTTTCATGGGGGGTTGGGAGCAAATGGGAGTTAAGTTGGAAAGTACCAGTTCCATTAGGATCTTTCCTATAATAAAATATATCAGCTATGGCATCAAGAGTACATGTCTAAAAGACCTAGATTAATATGAAGGAAGACTCAGGCCAGACAGGTTAGTGAGAAATGTCCCAAATTCAAAACAGAGAGCCCTGATTCCAGCCTGCCATTAGCTTCCTCTCTCAAGCCAGAGGCATATCAACTCTCTCTCTCCCTGGGGCTTAGATATTTTTAATCTATTCATAAATATTTGTAAAGTGAACGAATTAATAGATGCATGTAAAGTGAGAATTATAATACCTATACCACCTACTTCATAAGAGTTTTAAACAAGGTAATTAATTATACATTGAAAAGATAAAATGCTTCAAGACACTTCCACTCCAATTTTTAAATCAGTGGTGATAAATATTACTTTAAGGACTTCAGAGTTGCAGAATATATGGATTCTTTCATCATCTCAATTCGCCCTTGGCCGGGAGACAAAAAACATTAACTTGAAGAGCAGGTGTTCTGTTGTACTTCTATTAGATAATTGGCTGGTTAGGAGCTCCAAGTGTCAAGGCTCCTATGGACTCAAAAATAAAATGCAGAAGTTGTAAACAGTGCAAGAATAACATAAAAATAATGACAATAATCATGATAATCCTTCACATGGGTATACCTGAGATATAGAAATCATCTTACATATTTTCACATTTGATCATATACACATAAAAGGCACTATTTATTAAAGTAATACTGTTGGCTGATGTTTTCAGGGCAGCATTACACAGTGGACAGAATATATGCTTTGGAATAAAAGAGGTCTGACCTGTGTGAGCTGTATGACCTTAGACAAAATGTTTCAGAGCAAATTGTGAAATTTGCAGTCATTGGTGAAATGACCTAGTCTTTCATACCCAACATTATAGGGTGTCATAAGAATTAAATGCAATTATATGTATATGTATATGTGTGTGTGTGTGTGTGTGTGTATATATATATATATATATATATAGAGAGAGAGAGAGAGAGAGAGAGCATCTGCCAAAGGATGGACCCTCAGAAATGTTTGCCCTTATCTCCTGATCCCTATTATAATTGGGTAGAAGAGGGTCCAACTTTTCATATCAGGTGCCATGATAATGCTAAGTGAGGAGACATATTTTCTGGAAAGTCATCTTGCCAAGGAAAGCTGTACAAAGTCCTGCTAAGCCTATTCTGCTTCTGATGATTCTTCCTCAAAGAATTGTCCTAAAGCCTTGCACCTTACACAGCACCAACCCGGATCCTTTCATTGATTCTCTCCCCAAGTTGTGTGTGTGTGTGTGTGTGTGTGTGTGTGTGTGTGTGTGTGTGTATGATCTGAAAACCAGTATGTAGGTACCATTTCTTATGACATTATAAACATTCACACAGTATTTCACTTTTCAGTGTTCCTCCCCAGCCTCAGATTACCCTCCTTCATTACCTCTTTACTCTCTGTTGAGGGTTGTACCTCCTGGGTAAAACCTCCCAATGGAAGGAACTGAACATATGCAGGAAAAATGAAGACATAAGACAAGCTCTTCTTCCTCTTTTCTTTCATACTAGAGTATGTTCACCTTTGGGGAGGATTTCCCATGCCCACAGCCCTCCCTGTCAAACTTCACCCCACCAACAGTTTCATAACATTTGGCACATGTAATATACAATTATTTTTTAAAGGTCCATTTTCCTCATTCACTTGGTGATCCTTGACCATGGTGTCCACAGCACCTGGCGCAGCTCTTCATTTATGTTATCCTGCAAGGGAGTGATTGAAGTGAACCTATGTATTTTTCTACATTCTGAGTGTTTTATTGCCTACTGGAGATAAGTGTGGACAGTATACTAAGGGGGCACCCTGCAGGCTAGTATGGAGAGCTGGGTTACCCATGTGCCATGTGCTCTGTCCTTAGACTGCTTGGCCATGATGGTCTTCATCCTGTGAGCTCTGACTGTAAAGGAGGAACCCGACTTCTTTACAGAACCAACTTTGCCTGTGTGCTGGGTCTTGATACCTTTCTCAAGGTGCTTTTATATAGAACATCTTACTGGATTTACAAAGCGATTATAGGATCTTGGGAAGAAAGATCCCAGGAGAAGTTATGACATCCTTCCTTTATAGCATGTTTGCCTTGGCCAGCAAAATGGCATGTGAGGGGAGCCTGGGTGGTTCAGTGGATTGAGTGTCCAATTTTTATTTCAGCTCAGGTCATCATCTTACAGTTTGTGGGATCGAGCCCCACGTTGGGGTCCGTACTGACAGCGCAGAGACTGCTTAGGATTTCTCTCTCTCTTTCTCTCTTTGCCCCTCCCCCCTCGAAAATAAATAAAAGCTTATAAAAAAGAATGGCAGGTGGGAAATGCAGAGCCAACCTGCAGCCTGCAGAGAGAATGACTCATTTTTTGGCAAACCCAGCAAAGGCATAGTCATCCCATTTAGGTTTGCTTCCCCTGGTCCCTTCCAAGTCAATGAATGAAAAATGTGTGTTGAAAACCTGTACCAAAAGGTGTGTCAATGGTGGCTGGGAGTCTCTTATCTCTTAATTTTTTTTTAAATTTTTTTCCCTTTCTACTCCTCCTTCTCTTTTGCCTCCTTCTCCTTGGATTTTGTTCACCATTATCATCACCAACACCATCATGCCTTTCTCCGCACCCTTCCTTCCATCCCTCTTCAATCTGGCTAGTGTTTACTCACCCTTCTAGCTCTAGCAGGTAAGTCACCTGCACTTACCTTTCCTCACAATCCTTCTCTGTACTCCCATGGCATTCTGTCTATCACCCTCTTATGGCACTTAGCACTAGCATTGCCCATTCAGTTGGTTAAGTGGCTGACTCCCCAGCTAACTCAAACGCAGGTGTTATATATTAGTGTTGTTGTTTTTTTAATATAAAGCACATAAAGTACTTAGAGTACTGCCTGCAGGCAGGAAAACTTAATAACTGTTAGGAGTTGTTGTTGGTGTAACACCCTCCCCACTACTACATTCCCTGGTGCCTAGAAGGTACAACGTGAATGTTTATTTTATTGAATTGAAAGACAAACAAAACAACAAAAACACCTTTCTTAGAAACCTAATTACAGCTTGCCTTATGCTGATTTGCTTTCAGTGCCTGTGCTGGACTCGCATTGCAGCGGAGGGAGAAAGCTAGTACGGATTGAGGGTAGCAAGCCATAGATCTCGGGGATATTAAAGTAGTACAGCTGTATTGTCCGCAGACCACAGTGACACTTCTGAGGGGCCCCAAAATAAATCTTTACTCACAAGATCTAGGGATCAAGGGAAAGTGGCCTCTCTTCTCAACTGTATTATATAATCTAAGGCATAGCCTCAACTCAGCTTCAAACCTGGCCGCTGTATCCTCAGACAATCCCCCATGACTCCAGCACATGTCACTCTTGGTGGCTGACTATTACCTCTTCCAGTGGGAGGGACTTGAACTTCCCCCAAGGTGGGGTTGATATTATCCTGGAAATGAACAGCCAGTCACTAGCCTAGGAGCTAGTGTCCAGCTGCAAGATGTTTATCTACAGCTCTCTTGAGCAATCAGGGTGCAATACCTGATTGGTGTTGCCACTCTTTTGAGAACTCTCTCACACTCTGCCTATAAAATAATAGAGCAGCAGGGACTAGAGCACAGCCTCACACTATGCCCTGCCAACTTGGCCCCTAGACACCTCTCTATGGCAGAGGGGAGAATGGGTGACCAGTCTTGCAGACCCTATAAATTTATAGGCTTATATATTTTCCCCAAGAAAGCCTACTTTTGCATGACATGGGATGGTTGCCATTTCTTCCAGTTCCCATCCATGACTGTCTTTAATTCCCTCCATAGCCATGTGAGATAAGTTTCATCAGCCCTTTTAGCAGGTGAGGAATCTGGAGCCCAGCTAATTTAAGGAATTGGCTCAAGAACTCACAGTAGGTGGAGAAGGACGGAGTCAAGGTCAAGCTTGTCTGACACCAAACCCTTGGTGCCTTTGTTACCTACCTCATGTGGCAGCTACCTATTCAGATAGGGAGATGGTGTACTACTGGAAAAAAAGGATCCTTCTCACAGCTCTTACCAGCCCAGATGTGTAGATTGTGCTGGTGTCTCTGAACCTCCATTAAAAAGGAAGTAAAACACTGGTGGCCCAATGTTATTATGATCATTTGGACAGCAAGCAATCTCCCTTTCTTTTAAGCAATTGCCATTGTATGGACAATCATTTTCAGAAGCATGGACAGAGAATCCAAGGAAGGAGGCAGCTCCAGGAAGAGAATCCATCTTCTTCCTGTTTCTCCATGAAAACCTGGAAAGTTGCTATGTGCAATTTTGCTTTATGAAATTCAAGTCTGGGATAATCTCTAAATCATTCTCATGCATCATATGCTGCTTTTCAAAGGGAGAGAATATGCATTAAAGAGATTTGTTCAGTCTTAAGCCTGCCTCTGAGCATCTAGGATCAATGTAGAGGCTGATTAAGTTGTGCTCTATAGATTTCTGCAGTCAAGTTCATCAGGCGCCCATTTCTCTTCCTTTAATGCTGCTGAACCCCAAGCTCTTCTCTGAAGTGCTTTAATTTTCACTTGGTCACTGTGAGAAGACAGTGACTTAATGAAGTGCAAATGGGAAAAGAAAGTTACATAAATCATCTTTGTAGCCTTTTCCGTGGTCTTACCATGGCTGTTCTTTCATCATCATGGTGCCTCCAGTGGCTTCTATGGACTTGGCAATGGAAATTAAATTATAAGCCACACTTTTGGTAATGTAGTATACCAATAAAATCATAAAATCATTAGGTTAAATAACAAAGATACATTAATGTCAACATGGTACAATATTATTTTACCCTGTGTTACAGTAACTTTCTCCCAGCTGATTCTTGTCAGATCTTTCAGAAAACAGTTGTCTTCTAAAATATATATATTTCAGGGCTACTGTCCGTCAATACAGATTTTACAAGCCTACTTTCATGAGGAGACTGCTACTACACACCACTCTTATTTGCTGGCAAACATTCCTACCTTTTTCTAAATGATGGGATAATGAGTTTGAGGTTTGAACACAGCTCTGTGTTTTAAAGGTAGCACTGAAAATTAAAGTGAAGTATTAATTAAAGATTAATCAAACGTGCTAGACCTCTAGTAAATCCAGTGCTTTTTGCTTAATTCTGAATGGCCCAATTTGAAAAAGTATTTCAGTTTAACTAGGATTTTAATCAGTTGGCTAGAAGTTAGGAGAACAAAAGAGAGAGAGAGAGAGAGAGAGAGAGAGAGAGAGAGAGAGAGAAATAATCCTGAGGGTAAATGCTTAAAATACTTAAAATGCGTAAACGGCTGTTGAAAAATAAGCTTTTAATCTGCATGGAAGGAAAGAAGGCTGATAGAAGGACAGGATGTATTGGTTTTTCTTGGCCCCCAGGGTGATGGCATTACTGAGATCCACCAGTGAGAATGGTCAGCTAGCTTTCCTTTAGAACAAGCCACTCCTGTTAATCCCCAAGGGAGAACCCTGAATACCCATAGGACTTTACAGGCATCTCTCAGCAGAGGTACTAAAGAGAGAGCAGAGGAATAAAAACTGTGTTTGATTCCAGATGGCCTAAGATCAGCAACTCTTCCTGCTAGACAGGTAGATTCCACTCACCCCAGAACCTCCCATGAGGCTAATGTTAGCTTTGCCCCTATCTCTCCCAAAATCTTCAATCTCAGAACTGAAAATGCCTCATAATCATCCAGCCTTACTTCCCTGCCTCAATCCAATGCATGAATCATGTCTACAAGAGACCAGTGCTGTTTAGTTACCTCTAGTGACAGGAAACTCACTTTGCACCAAAGTCACCTATTTCTCTGTTGCTTAGCTCATATTTCTTATTTTTCCTTCTGTTGGTCAAAATTTCTACCCTTTCTTTAATCTCTGGAGCCTAAAAATATAAATGAAATCATTGTTCTCCAAGCCAGTCCTTCTTGTATTTAAAGACAACCAGCATAGTGCTCCTGAGTTTTCTCCAGATTAATCCTCAGTGGTTTTCAAGAGATTTGCTACTGGCCTTCCTGGTCAGTTTCCAGGTGCCAAGGTAGAATGCAAAAAGCACAGGCATCCCTGAATGAGTAATCCTGGCCCTGCCCTTACATATGTGCCTTCAGGTCCACCATGAACATCCTCTGATTCTTCAACCACAAAAAGGGGTTGTATGACAATTAAGTGAGATGATGTGTGTAATATTTCCCTACAACACACTCATAAACAAGTTTGGTGAACACCTTACCTTGTAATTGGTATCAAACCAACTCTATTCTTTTTTAAAATTTTTTTAATGTTTATTTATTATTGAGAGACAGAGAGAGACAGCATGAGTATGGGAGGGACAGAGAGAGGAGGAGACACAGAATCTGAAGCAGGCTCTAGGCTCTGAGCTGTTAGCACAGAGCCCAATGTGGGGCTCAAACTCATAAACTGCAAGATCATGACCTGAGCCAAAGTCAGACACTTAACCAACTGAGCCACCAAGGCGCCCTTCTATTCTTTTTTTTAAGTTTATTTAAGAGAGATGCACAAGCATGCTCATGCATGTACATGAACAGGGGAGGAGCAGAGAGAAGGGGAGACAGAAAATCCCAAGCAGGCTCCCTGCTGTCAATGCAGAACCCAATGTGGGGCTCCATCACACAAACTGTGAGATCACAACTGAGCCAAAATCAAGAGTCAGGCACTTGACCTACTGAGCCACCCAGATGTGTCCCAATTCTGTTCTAAAGTCTCCAGGTTATGTGTGCTTGACAGGCCACCCTCCCTCGAAGGATTATGTGTCAGAACATTCTGCAGTAGTACCCCTCCTTCTCTCTGAAATTGTTATTGCTAGCCATGTGCCAGGAATCGTGTGCCACTGTAGCTTCAGTCTTCACAACAGTGCATGAGGCAACCCTACTGTTATCCCCACTTTGCACACAAAGAAAAAGTGACGAGGAAGTCCCCACCCACACCCCACTGGGGCATATGACAGAGCCAGGATTCAAACCCAGATCTCTCTGACAGGTGGGTCCATTGGAAGGTTCTGAAGCACTTGGACCTTGGCCTCAGGGAAATGGAAACCAGAATCTGTTAGGAAATCTTCCTATTTTAAGAGCAGGTTCCCACTGCCAGGTTGGTCAAGAGGAGAAGCTTGGAATGTAATGGTGCTAGACATGAGTTGTCTGTCCAGCAGCCACCACCCCCATTCTTTCCAGCCCCTGGTAATACATCATTGTTGCTCTGAGATGACAGTGGCCACCACATTCCTCTTTGTCAGCTACTCCCTTTGCAACTAGTGGTGGCCTAATTACCCACCTGTGATCAGTAAAAAACAAGGGATGGCATGGAGGAGCTTCTAGAAAATATTTCATCTTTATTTCTTTTTAATGTATGTTTATTTTTGAGAGTGGGGAGCAAAGAGAGAGGGAGACAGAGGATCCCAAGTGGGCTCTACACTGACAGCAAAGAGCCTGATGCGGGGCTTGAACTCACAAACCGTGAGATTGTGATCTCAGCCAAAGTCAGATGCTTAACCAACTGAGCCACCCAGGTACCCCAAGATATCTCATCTTTAATTTAAAATGAAAATTAAAGAAAAAAAGAAATCTCCTTTTCTGCCTGTTCATTTCTTTTCTACTTGGAACACTAAAGTGTGAAGATGTGATATTGGGAGCCGTTGATGTCAACTTGGTCATTGGGAATGATCATGAGGTAACCAAGGTTAAGATAAAAAGTAAACACACAAAACTTGAAAGGATAGAGTCTGAATCTGTAAGGACACTTTGAGCTACTGCACTGACCAGGATCCACCTGGCCACTGTCACTTGACAGCACTGGTCAGGGTTTTGAGTTGCAAATAACAGCATTCACTGTGGCTGGTTTAAGTAAAAAACAATAATTTTATAAGGATATTAGGTGACTCGTAGACTCTGCAGGAGGACCAAGGAGCCAGGCTTTGGAATTACAGAGATAATGACAATGTCCAAGTCCAACCATGCCATGGGAACTTTTAGTGAAAACATTGCTGTCACAGCCATTGCCCCTCAGCCCCAATGCTGCACATGCCTAGATGCTAAAATCTCTGAAGAAGTAGAAGCCCCTGTCACAGGGATCACGGGGGTATTTAAGTGCCCCACACCTGACCGCCTCCTCAATTGCCCACTTTGGAAACCAAGTCTTACATGAGTGCAGCCAACAAGTAGAAACCAAGCCTCATACCTGTACTCTAGCTATAAGGGAGTCTAGGGATGTGGGTTTTCTTGTCTTATCCTAGGGAAAGAAAATATAGGGAGGCTATGGGGCAGCCACAGGTGACAAGTATCCACCAGAGAGAGAGCATGGGCACATGCCATCATCTATTAGGCCAATGTCAGTCAGGTATTCAACTCTCCACTGGTGTGGAATAGGCAGCAAGGTTGCAGGCTGGCCCTCTCGCTGAAGCAGTGTCCACTTTCTATGCCCGGAATGCCTGGGATTCGAGGTGAATTCCTGAAGTTTCCAAGAATTACAGCTTATTGGCACCAGCTGGTCATAAACCTTTCATGAACAAGGATAACAGAGCTACAAAGCGTAGAAGCATAGAATTACAAAGCTGGAATACATCTCAGAAATGGATTCTTAAAAAGCACAATACTCTTTCTAAATCAGGTGCATC
The DNA here is from genome assembly GCA_028646485.1 of Cryptoprocta ferox. Taxonomy (NCBI): domain Eukaryota; kingdom Metazoa; phylum Chordata; class Mammalia; order Carnivora; family Eupleridae; genus Cryptoprocta; species Cryptoprocta ferox. Next base: position 31,324,042 of record CM053565.1, read on the forward strand.
TGAGAGAGACAGAGACAGAGACAGAGAGAGAAGGAAGACAGAGACATCCCTATTGTACTGTACATGACTAATGCATTCTGAAGTTAAGGCACTGCTCTGAGACCCCAGATCATGCCTCACCCTCAGCCACCCATGTGTACTCTCTTGACTTCTTTATGTCTACATTGACCCTTTGGGTCAGGTCATTCCTGAGCCTCATAACAGAGTCTTAGTCACCTTCTGTACTAGGAACAAACAATGGCTTGGAAATCAACAGCCTGGGCTCTGGTTCTATCTGAGCGAGGCCTTAAATAGGCACTTGCCTCTCTAAACCAGAGCTTCCGGTTTTGTCCAGTTGTAGCCATGACTGTAACCGCCTCACTGGGCCACTATGAGAACTGAATTGCCAACCTACTAATGAAGCCATTTAGCACAATGCCTGTCACATAGTAGGCACCTAACAGACACTAGTTCTCCTTCTTCTCCCCTTTCCCATTGTGGTTCTTCTGGGATTGCAGTGGTTTGCAATCACATGTATCTCCCATGCGACCCCTTATTTGCATGGAGCTGTTTTGCAAGATGTCAGAGGAGCAGTCCTCCCAGCCCCCACTGAACACGGCCTCAGCACCTCCCTGCCATCCGCCGCGCAGCCTCTGACAACTCAGCTCCACACACACAGCTCTTGGGTTTCTCGGGAGCAAGAACTGAGGCTCTGGCAGTCCCTGTCTTTTACAAATGTTTACAAGTCACCGAACTTGGTAAAGATTTCAAACGCTTTAAAAATTAAAGGGAGGCTGCAATGTGCTGTTCAAAGGATTCAGAACACATCTGTGGGGGGCAGTCTTTGAATAACATGAATCTCTCCTGCCTACAACCTTCATTCCTGTAAAATCACTTAGACCTTCCAGCAGGATTCCGTGTGCCCGGAGAATCAGGAAGAACCAAGAAAAGATAGAGCATGGGTCTTGAAAGGGGTCTCCTTCTGCCGTGTGATCAGGACTTGATTGCCTTCCTCAGTCCTATAACATCAGGACACTAACGTGGGGCTTCTCCAGTCCCTCGTGGGCCTCCTGATGGCTATGTGCACAGGGCTCTTACTGTGCTGTGAAACCACAGTTTTGCTCATTAAAAAGAATCGTAGTATTCCTGGTCCAGTAGAATAACTGATGTGAAGGGAAAAAGACACAGTAGCCACTGAACCCCTAGCCAGAGACACTGGGCTGGGTATCTGGACATCCACGCCCATGTGAAATTATTCAAAGAGCCCTTGAAGTGGGTATGACCACCCACCCACCCCTGTGTACAGGGACAAAATTAAATTTTGCATGTTACAGTGAGGAAAACATGGCTTAGAAGAGTGACATAATTTGTCCAAGCAAATATACCTAGAAAGGGCCGAGGGTCTGAGTCTAGTATTCAGGCTCCTCTCCACTCTACCATACTAGCTGTCAAAAAGGAGAGAGCCCTGTCATTCTCACAAGTAAGTCACAGTTACTCTGAAGCAGAGATCAGCAAAGGGCTGGGAAGTAAATATTTTACACTTTGCCAGACACATATGGCCCATCCCATATTCTGTTTTGTTTTTCTTTGTTTTGGTTTTATACCTTAAAAATATAACAGCCATTTGGGGCACCTGGGTGGCTCAGTTGGTTAAGTGTCCAACTTCAGCTCAGGTCATGATCTCATAGCTTGTGAGTTTGAGCCCTGTGTTGGGCTATGTGCTGACAGCTCAGACCCTGGAGCCTGCTTCAGATTCTGTGTCTGCCTCTCTCTGCCCTTCCACCACTTATGCTCTGTCTCTGCCTCTCTCTCAGAAGTAAATAAGCATTAAATATATATATATATATATATATATATATATGCATGCATATACATAAAACAGCCATTCTTAGCTTGCAAGGCTGCACAAACACAGGCTGGACCTGACTTACAGGCCATAGTTTGCTAACCCAGGTGAGAACCAGACACCTTAATGAAATCAGGAAATAAAACTGCTTGCCTATGAAATAATAAAAATAGCTAACATTTATGAACTATTTACTATGTGCTATGCACTCTTTGATGTACTTCATTACATTAATTCTTCATAAGAACTGTGTATTATTTATTATTATTCCCATACTACAAATGAAAAAAAGGAGGCAAAAAGGATCAAGCCACTTAGTGTCATGCAGCTGAATGGTTTGCAGACCCCCACTTTTAAATCATGACCAACAATATGTCTTTGGAAGATTTATTTCATTTTGTGAACAAAATGTATTTAACAATGGAACAGCCCTTTTGAAAAGTTTGTGGGTGAAAGATACTTTTACTTTTAATGTTGCTTTTCTCAAAGCCCTGATTCTTCTGGGGGAATCTTGATTTAGTTTTATTACCTATTTGTTTGAATGCTGGGAGTTACTCAGAGGTACTCGAAATATATGGGGAAGGTCCCAGGATGCCTTATTGGACCATCCAAAGTCCTAGCAACACATTCATTCAATAAAATATTTTAAAATATGCATCCAGTGCCATCCCCTATGTAAGGGCATTTAGAATGGGGATGTTGATTCATCAAGGTCCTGACTTCATGGAACTTGTAATGAAACGAGGGAAATAAACACAGAGACATGAAATGCAACTTAATAAGCACTTTAGTAAAGTTCTGCCCAAAGAAGCAGGAAGAATGGATGGCACCTGGGTGGCTCAGTTAGTTAAGCATCTGACTTCGGCTCAGTTCATGATCTCATGGCCCGTGGGTTCAAGCCCTGTGTCGGGCTCTGTGCTGACAGCTCAGAGCCTGGAGCCTGCTTTGGATTCTGTGTCTCCCTCTCTCTCTGCCCCTCCCCTGCTCACACTCTGTCTCTCTGTCTCTCAAAAATGAATAAACATTAAAAAAGAAAAAAATTAAAGAAGTAGGAAGAATGGGAAGGGAGCAGCCAGCAGCTGGGACATGGGCAAGACTTCAAAAAAGGGAAGGATGGAGGGAGAGAGATGTTCTGACTTTAGAGGCCAAGGCTATGTGCAGTCTGCAGCCACAGGCCACATTCCTAACCCCGGCCACAAAGTGGCCATAAAGAGGCTGTGTTAGCTTGTGCAGTACCGGCCACAGTAACAGATGAAGTCCACAGATGAAGTGTACAATAGAAGTGTATTTCTTGCTCACTCAGAGCCCCACAGCAATGATGTGAGAATGGATGTAGAGGGAGCTCATGTGTTCAGAGATCTAGCCTTACGATGTCTGCCATCCTCAGCTCATGGCTCCCTTTGCCCCAGGGGGTGATATCCCACCAGCAGCTGGGAGGAGAGAGTATGATGGGGAGAGTTTCATAGGCCAAACCTGAAAGTGGCACCCATTATTCTTGACTGTTCTGTCAGCCAGAACTCACATGGCCACACCTAACTGTGAGGAAGGCTGAGAAGTGTGTGAGCCATGTGCCTAGGAGAAAGTTGAACCCTGCCTCTGCACAGAACCCTGTAACCACTGAGTGTCTGCGGAGCCCATGGGATGTTATCTCTGTGTCTAGAGATGGAATTAATAGTGATTACCTGCCAGCAGGAAATTAGTAATCAATTTATAGCTAAACAGCAATGCAATAATAATAGAAATACACAGGTGCTATGTATGTTGTTGGCTGGTGAAAGGCACAGGCCAGGGTTTGCCAAAATATATCCCTTAGAGCTCTATTCTAGTGAGATTTTCTACCAAAATTGGTTCCTCAAACAAGAAAATTTAGAAGATGTGCATACTGTTGTATTCCATCAATTCTAAGATGAGCGTCTTTTTCTTTTTCACATTATAATATCTCTGAAATAGTAATATATTTTATAGTTGATGGCTTCTCACAATTACATTGCGTGTGTGTGTGTGTTTGTGTGTGTGTGTGTGTGTGTGTGTGTGTCTCCTAGTGGTATATAATATGCATAATAGCAAATTAAATGTTCTAAAAAGTCTTGCAGATAAAAAAGGGGGCGGTGATTGTTATGTGGTCTGTCCTGTGTCTCTCAAGGATATCAGAGCATGAAAATTTTTTAAATGTCACTTACTGATATCCATTAGATTGAATATTCCATGCTACACGCTTTGGCAAAAATTGGTTTAAACCAAAAATGAGATCTTTGAGTTCAGAGCAAGGTATTTGGCTCTCTGCTGGATTGAAGAGCCTCATGAAGAAAGTGTAAGACCTCGAGCAGGTGAATCAATCAGGGTCTCAGTAGGAAATGATAGCACAAAATCAGGATAAGAGGAGGAGGGTTTGGTAGAGGGACTGTGTATATAGGTTTGGGGGAGGGTAGAGAAACCACAGGGGAACTACAGTGCCCAGCACTGGCTGTCACTGCCCTAAGACCTAAAGAGACAAATTAAGGAGACATCCAGGTGTAGAGAGCTGCCGTGAGAAGATAACCAGGTGAATGGAATAAATACCCTGGCCTTTTGCTCCTTCCTTGCTCCAATCTCCTGCCAGGGTCCCTCATTGGCCTAACCCAAATGGAAGCCAGAGAGCAATGGAGCCAGTGATAACCGTAAGAGACAGCCTTCTAGAGCAGAGACAGATAGAAAGGGCAGAGGCAGGACTTAGCAGTAAAGCAGTGTCTGGCATATGCTTGGCTTTGAAAGATGTGTGACACATTGATTGAGAATGATTAAATCCACTCAGGGAAAATATGATCACCGCCTAGACTCCTCATTGCTTTAGAGCTTATGGGCCCCTTGCCCCATAAGGAGCACAGAGCAGGAATGATTATCTATATTTAATGCATGATGAAGCTGCCTTCCCCACATCTGAGCTTCAGAGACCTGATTGGGACTTGAAGGTGAATTTCCTGGAACCAACCTAGTGCTAATTCCACCATGTCAGTGATCTAGTTTGCTGATGGTGTCCTGGAAGGGTCATTTCTGTGAAAAGATGTTATTATGAGTCACTGACTTCTATACTTTTCAGTAGTTTGTACCCTTTATTTCTTCCATAAGTATATAGCACTTCTTGGTTTCCACGCACTATGTAAAGAGGTCATGGAAAATCCATGAGAATCTCTGGATTTCAGGAGCTGAGGCTGTTTCTACTGCATAGAGCCCATTCTTCTGTTCCTTCTTCAGCAAGTACTTTTCCTTGCTGTCTTGTACAATACAGAGATGAAATCCACACAGTCGATGAAGAGAGAGAACACGTTGTGTTGAGTAAAAGAATAATAAAGAACTATGAAAGATAAAGAAACAAAAGTGCTATGGGGCATTCTGGAAGGATAGACTTAACTTCTAGCTTGTCAGGGAAGGCAACCCGAAAAGGTAGCTTTTCACCCAAGCCCTGGAAAAGGCAATGATTAGGGTCAGCAGAAATGAGAGAAAGCCATGGGCAGGGCACTGCTTCTATATGTAGAGCTTATGATTTAAGAACAAAAATATATGTGCAAAAGTAAAATACATGAAGTCCAATACATCTACATGTTATGTAAGAGACTTGGTGTCCTAAAGGTTAGGATTCTGGAGACAGACTACTTGGGTTCATCTTCCAGCTCTGACAATTCCTGGCTGCGTGGCCTTGGACAAATCACTTAGTCTCTCTGTGCCTCAGTTTCCTCACCTGTAATAGATAAACAGATAAAATAGATAATATCAGCACTTACCTCCTAGGGTTGGTAAGTGGATTACATGAGGTAACACATGTAAATTTCCTGACACAGAGTACATTCTAGATTAACAATTACAGCTGACCCTTGAACAACACAGGTTTGAACTGCACAGGTCCACTTATACGGACTTTTTTCAATGAATACAGTAATACTGTAAATTTTTTTCTTTTCCTTATGGTTTGCTTCTTGCATTTTCTTTTCGCTACCTTAACTTATTATAAGAACATGATACAGCATACATACAACATACAAAATACATGTTGACTATTTATGCTATCAATAGTGCTTCCAGTCAGCTGTAGGCTATAGTAGTTAGGTTTGGGGGGAGTCAGAAGTTATATGTGGATGTTCAGCTGTGCTCCAAACCCCTGCATTGTTCAGGGGGGTCAACTGTATAGCGATATTGCATCACAACCTGACTAAACCTCACCTTTGACTCTATCTTTGATCATATATCTTTAGCGTTGCTTTACATACTCTATAATCCTGTTCTTTTCTTCCCCACGTGGACACACAGTTAACAGGCAATTGCAGCAAGCCTCTGATTGAAGCTCAGAAAGCATTGCTGTTGGCATACCTAATGATTTCCATTTTTGTTTCAATTAGATTAGATTATAAGATTTATGCTTCCTCTATGTTCAGCCTTTTGTTTGTCTGTTTTCCACGCGTTCACAAACAACAAGGGAAATGCAATGGAACAACCCAGTAATTGAACAACTTGGCAGTGCAGACAGTGGTTTTGACAAACTGAGCTACTAGTTGGTGATCAATGCCAATGCCGTCCTTTGAGATGGTCACTGGTTAGCGAAGTGAAGAAGTCAAAATAAGTGGGGTCCAAGCCACTGAGCAGCAGCACATGAGAGACGTCACACATGGTAGGTGACCATCCCCTGTGGCTGAGAGAGATCTGTAAAACACACAAAAGTGCACATGGTGCAAGAGGCAATAATCTGAAAGCCCAGGAAGATGTGAGCAGAGGACTGGAAGTTCCACAAAAACTGATTTGAGCCCAGGGCAGGGGTCAGGGTAATATCAACATTTTAAAAAGGACACATCAGTGCTGGCTGAACCACAATGGGGCTCGAGGCAAAAGGAAGAGTCAGGAATACAGATCCTTTCTTTATTTAGGGGTTACAGGAAAGAATAAAAGAAATCATGACCTCCCGTGTGCAGGCCATTGCTGGACACTCCTTAATGCCTTAATAAATGGTTGTTTATCTTGTGTGCAGAGAGAGAGAGAAGTTTGGAAAGGCAGGTTGGATCAATGGACATGGTTATGCTGCCATTTTTGAAGCAGAAAACTCCAGGATTCTGGATAATTCTACCACTAGGAGTCCAGATAGAGCAGTTTTGCAGTGTTAACAGCTGTCTTCATCACTTGGTTCGACTCCAGGAGCATGGCATCCTCTGGCCCTGAGGCCCGGAAAATGCAATTATCTGAAGAAAGTTTTACCCTATTCTCCCTCCATTGTGAACACACTTGGGCTTCATCCTATTCTTCACAGAGAGAACAGAGGAGAAAGACCATATATGCTGAGGAAGTAAAAAGGATGAGAAGAACTGGAAAACAGCCCCACAGTAACTGGTATTTCAAAATGAGTGTGGTTCATTTCCCGAGCAGCACGCAACCATGGGCAGAAAACATCAGGGTAAGCCGTTGCCCTTGGCTGGAGCTGGAGGGGCCGCCCTGTGCTCTGGACTGCATCCTTTCTCAGCTTCCTGTGGGTCAGCTGATCCAGCCTGGCCTGGGTGACACGGCTCCCCACCAGTGCTCTGAATGTGACTGTCCTGGCATGCCACCAACTCATTTCATGGTGTTTGGGTTCCAGCAAAGCAGCATGTAAAGAAAGCAATGAAAGTTTCCTTTTCTTCATCTGAATGTTTTATGCCTGGTAAAAACTAAGGAAAACAAAACAACAACAACAACAAAAAAAGGAAAACAAAAGTAAAGAAAATAAAGTATTGCCCAGGGTGGAAAGAGCAGATCTTGGGAAAAGGCTTTAAAAGTATCTCAGTTCATAAACCTGCCCTTTATTAGGGAGGATTAGGGAGGAAAGAAGATTATGGCAATAGGGCTGACTCTCCTCCTGAGATTATCGTAGAAGGATTCTGGACTTCATCCCATCCAGGACTACTTAAAGTTCCCCAAATGTATCATGGTCTCTCACTCTTTGAGTAAAGACCCTCTGTAGTATTTGGACCCTCCATCAAATACACGTTTCCCATTGCCTCTCAGCCTTTTGGCTAAGATCAAGTACAAATACACTTTTCTCCCTTTTCTGTGTAGTTAATACCTTTCGGTTCTTCAGATCTCAAAGCAAGTGGCACTGTATTCTAAAGGGACTCATGCACCCTTCCTCTGCCCCACCAACTCCACTGAGGTACCCTTTCTATGTATTTCTCATGTACCACCTTTTTACGTTCTATTTCATACTTGTTGAATACCTAACATGTGCCAGGCATTGTTCTGTATACTAGGAAGACATCAGTGAATGAGACAAACCATCATGGAGCTTCCATTCTATGGGATGAAGGACAACAAACACCTAAACAATTAAATATGTGTGCAGTGGCATGAAGTCCTTTGAAGACAAATTAAGCAAGAGGGTAGTGATAACAGGAAAGTATAGAAGCTATTGTAGATAAAATGGCCAAGAATGGAAGTTTGGGATGAGAAGTGGTCATATTCTGATGTATTTTGAGGGTAGAGGTGACATGAAGCGCTGGGATATGGGCCATGGGGTGTAAGAGAAATGGAAAAGGGAAGGATAATTCGAAAGCTTAGTAGATATTCATGATGCACTGGTTCTCCCTCCTTCCACCTGTTTCTTCGAACTTGACCAACTGTAGTGCCCAGACTACAGGCAACATGAGGGGCAGGTGTTTTGTCTCGCAGGGCTTTGCATATCTGATATCCAGCATTTAGCATTGAGTGCCTGCTGTGCAGTAAGTGCATAATAAATATTTGAAGGAAGAATTTTAGATGGAATTAAGCATTCATAGCCCCTTGTCTTTAGTAATTTGATCTAGGAAAGACATCCTCAAGATTTCTGCTGATTTTGCTCTCCAGAAGGACCCACAACTCAATTATTCCACCACCAGTGTGTGGTCAGAATAACAACTGATCTATAGACTGATGCAATGTATGTTATCTAATTTAATCCCCACACTGGCTCTGTGAGGTGTTCTGGGCAATCAGGAAAAATTGAGAAAATTGAGACTCAGGAATCTTGAGCCAGTCGTCAAAGGTCACAGCTAATAGGTGACAGAATGGGATTCAAACTTAGGTCTTCTGACTCTAAGCTCCACACTTTTCTTTCCTATCCAGGTGGCTCGGTGTTCAGTAGTCTTTGGGTGCAGGTGAACATTTTCAAACATGTCTCAGCCTAAAGGAAATGAGTTTAAATTGCTGTGTCAGAGATTTCATCTAGATAGGAGAAAGAACTTGCCCAAATAAATAGGACTCGCTGATATTCAGGGAAAATGTAATAGCTTCAAACTATGAGCTCAACATAGTGCAAGGAACTTGCAGGGAAGGGTCCCCAGGTATATAAAACGAAATCATTACTTTCAAGAAGTTGATAACCCATGGAGTCGTGCGATAAATATTGACTGGATGCCTACCACGTGCTGGTCGGGGAGGTCCGTGTATGTGCATAAGGCAAGAATACACAGGTGGGAAATGGTGTGGATGCAGACTGAGAACATTCTACGTGCTTACAGTTGAAGGCAGTCTGGGTGGAATTCAGGTTCTGGAGTCAGAGTTGGGGGTTCAAATTCTGACCCTGCCACTTACTAGCTTTGTGACTTGGGAAAAGTCACTTAACCTCTCTGAGTCTCATTTATAAAACAGGAATGATGGTAGTGACCATGTCATGTGGTCCTTTTAAGGATTAAATGAGAAAACGCATATGGTAATCCATCATGGAGTAAATCATCAAAGACAGAGAGAGAGAGAGAGAGAGAGAGAACACACTTCAGGTGGGGAGTCGGATTTGAGCAGAGCTCTGGGAGTGAGATCCAGATGCAAACACAAGAGCAGGGAGGAAACTCTGCTAGACAGATCCCTCAATCCAAGAAAAGAGGTACAGAAATACACGAAGAGCCCCTCCCATCTCCTGGCTCCGCTCAGCTGAGGAGGAAGACCTCACCTGTACTACTTCCTCCTAGAGGAAATACAAACATGGTACTTTGAGGCCTTGGGAAAGTGCCAGAAAGTAACTTTATTTTTAGGTTGCAAAATCTGCTAAGTGACTTCAAATTGTGACTACATTTCGATTCCATTAGCTCATCAACAGTTGCTTAATGAGGCTAATTAGCCCCAAACAGATCCCACCCCTGCAGGCTTCCACTTAGAGCTTGGTTGTGTATGAACCAGCGAGCCTGTGACCTCCTCTGATAGTGGCTGAAAGGCCTAGTTCCTGGGCATCAACCTCATCCAAGCTTAATGCTTACAGACTTCTCACAGCTAGTGCGGGTTTGCAGTGCCCTGGATCCCAGGAACCACAAAGCACTGAACCCCAGCTCTGTGGCCAGGAAGGAGGCTGCCACATCTACAGATTAACTCAAATGCCGAGGGCCAGCTGTTTGCTGCCAAGAAAACCACCCCCCACAGGAGATGTAACTTAGAAGATTTAAATTGTTTATGGGTGATTTCGTCAGTATTTCAACTACTCGCTGATATCAGAACATGAAATAAATATATATTTAAACTCGCATTTGGTGAGTTTCGAGTAAGAGACCCCAACTCCCAGTGATTTTCTAGCATGCACTTGTTCTCAATTATAAAGCTAGGCAAATAGCCATGACTACTGATGCCTTGTTTCTAAACATCTTTTTTAAGGACCTCAGGGTGATACATCACAGCCTCTTTCTTGTCGCATGTGTGGATGACGCTAGTTAGTACTTGATACAGGATCCTTAGCTGCTAGAACAATGTAGCACTATTGTAGCATTTATTGGATCTTACTGTGTGCCTGGGACGTTATTATATGTGCTTTCTCTATATGCTTGTGTCCAGCCTCTCAGCATCTAAGAGGTAGTAGTTACTATGGCTATACCCATTTGACAGGCAGGGAGACAGGGGCTCTGCAGGAAGGGTAAGAAATGAGCTCGAAGTCCCATCATCTGTCAGTGGCAAAGGCAACATTCACACCCAGATCTTCAAGCCACAGCTGGCGGATTTAACAGCGCACACCTACCTGCAAAGGAAAAGGGATGCGTCAATGGTGACTTCTGTGCTTGAAGAACCATCATCAAGAAATCGGCACCTGGAGCGGGCCCCTCCCCCGAAATGCAGTAAAGTCCCAGGGAGAACACAGCCCCTGGAAGTCAAGGACCGGAGTCCTGGCCTCAGCACACACTTCCTGGGCAGCACAAAGCAAATCGCTTTTCCTCCCAGGTCCCCTGTTTCCACAACTGCGAAACTAAAGGTTGGCTTCGAAAAATCTCTTAAACTCCCATCTAGCTGTGGCATCATATCATTCTATGATGTTTGTGCCAAAATAATGGAATCAAATAAGATATATTTAAATAAAAGGAAAAGAGCCAGATGCTAATCTCGGCAGCTGTCAGTTTTAGGAATCTTTCAAAGAAAAAAATACTTTTTATTTTAGTGCTGAGACTAAAAAAAGAAAAATCTGCCCAACTAATTGCTTTCCTTTTTTCTTTGAATGAGTGCTAAATTGCCCAGTGAAGTAGGATAAAGATGATAATTCTGTTTTGACAGTTGAATGAATCGAGGCTCAGAGAGGTTCAATGACTTGCTTAGGAGCACACAGCAGTTCAACAGCAGAGGACAAACAAGGCTTGCTTGGTATCATTTGGATTATGGCAGAGTCTTGCCGCAGCTTTTACTCAGTAACCACGTGCCCTGCACAGAGGTGCTTTGACACCGATGCTAGTGGGAGCAAAAATGATGGCAGCGAGCAGTGTCAAGCAGTATACACTGTGGGGTCCATGAAACCGAGCTGAGTCAAAAGCCCAGCTTTACTACTTACTGATTACACCATCTCGGGCCAATCCTGTGACTAGCCTCCCCCCCCCCAAACCTGCTTCCTCATGGCGGGGTTTTAAGGAAAGTGCGTGATAATTGAAGGCACTTGTCCATTATGGGGTAGCATCCTTTGCACCCTCCCTTAGCCCGCGTGACTCAGTTTCCTCATCCGTAAACTGGGTATGTTAGTTTCTTCACACGTAGGTAGAAAGAGGAATACCACTGGAAGGATATGGAACAAACTGCCCTTGGTACTCTGTCTCGTGCACAGTCTCCAGATATGAGGCTGTCTGTCTACCTGAACAAAGGAATCAACCCCATAGAAGCCTCAGTATATTGAACTGGTTCAAGCAAATGCCAAAGGGGCTGCCAATGGGGGCTTGTAATCCTGTTGGTGCCCTTAGGTGGCAGGACATACTCTGTGTCCTCAGGTGCCCCAACCCAGGCTCACAAGTGGGTCTGAAGAGGATAGCATCTCCCCAGGGTTTTTATCCACACGAAGGGTCTATAACTTTTCCCTCCCCACCAACCACCAACATGAGAAATGCAGGGCTTAGGGCTAGGGCAGAGGTAGGCACACTTTTTCTTCAAGAGCCAAATAGTAAATATTTTAGGCTTACAGGCCATACAGTCTCTGCCCCACGTACCCAACTCGTCCATGGAAGCAGCCGCAGACAGTCCAGAAACAAACGGGTGGGCCCGTGTTCCAATAAAGCATCGTTTACAAAAATAGGTGGGTCATAGTTTGCTGACTCCTGGCTCAGGGAAAATCGGCCCCACTTGGCGATTCATGATAACTCCTTCATCAGTGCCATACACCACACACATTTTCCTCTTTACTCTTCCGAGCAACCGTGTGGATAGATAGGATTCTTCCCAAGAAGTTTGGGAGCGAGGCTTAAAGCAGTAGAAAAGCTCGGCAGGGTTAATCAGTGAGGGTCAGGATAGGCTGAGGACCATGCCAGATATCCCCCAGATCTCAGTGGCTCCACAAGAAAGATTCATGCCTAACTCATACTATGGCCCAGTGTGGGTTGGAAGGGCCTCCCAGGGATGGGGTGGGAGGGAGGGAGGGGACTGTGGGAGGGAGGACTGTGATTCACACTGCCATTCAGAGAGCAGAGACTCTGAACCTTCTTGTGTCCGGAATCCCTTTGGGATTCTGGGTGCATCCTGGGAACCCTTCTCTGCATAATGTTTGCCAACGAATAAAACAAAATACGTAGGATTATGAAGGAAACCGAATTTGAAATGATTATCAAAATATTAAAATAAATAGAACAAATTGTAATAGAGTAATGTGTGTGCTTCCTTATTAGTGCATTATTAAAGATCTAGCAGCCACTCTGATAACTACTCTAATTACAAAGCGATGAGCAAAAATGACATTTTGAGATATTGATTTAACAACTGCAGTGTGATGTGAAAATCTCTCTGATTCCTAATGGAAAAGAAGTCACAGGTACTGTTAACACTGCAATTGAAAAAAAAAAAAAGAGAGATTCAGTGATTCAGTCTTTCAGTGAGAGATTCGTGAAAGTAAAGAGATGATGGCTCCCCTCCCAAGTTCCAGCGTCCATGAACCTCTTGGGAATTCAAGGACTGAAGATTCAGAACCCCTGATCTAGTATCCAGGTGGGACCCCAGAATCCTCCAGTGGGCTCCCAGCCAGCAGGTGACAAAAGAGAGTGCAGATGGACAGATGGCTTAGGGGCCAGGCTCAGAAGGGGGCCACACCACTTCACCTGTACTCCACCACCAAGTACGAAGTCACAGGGCTTGTCAGCCTGCAGTACAGAGCAGAGAGGGGCTCGTGGTGTGAACTCCTGGAAGGAGCCGAGAGCTGCATGGCAGTGAGCCCCAGAAGTCTCCCTCACGCTAGGCGAGCCAGGACTTGAACCCTGGCTTTTGGCAAGCAGTCCATGCTCTTTCCACTGCTCTCCACTGCCTCTGTAATTTGGGGTACACGTATAGTCCAGCATTTCTCTACCTCAGCACTCTTGACATTTGGAGCAGGATTCTTCCTTGTGGGGGGCTGTCTTGTGCATTGGATATTTAGTAGAATCCCCACCCTCTATCCACTAATGCATCTCCTAGAGGTGACAGCCAGGAATATCCACAGACGCTGCCAAATGTCCCCTGGCAGAAGGAAGCCCAGGTGATCGTTCCTGGTTGTAAACAACTGTTTTAATCCCTTTACCTAACCTTTGGCGTTGTGCATCTGGACTAGTGTCTCAAATGTTCAGAACAACTGAGAAAGACCCCAGAAGTTATATCTACACTACACGATCTTCTTAGACTTGAAAGACTTGGACACAGAAGCCTCAATACACCTTTTCCCAATGTCCCAATGTGCTGTACCCTCATGGCTGGAAGTTTAAGGAGGAATGCAGCCCCAGACATGGGAGAAATCTGGTCCAGCTTCACAGTGATGTAAAGTCAGCTCGGTACCTGGACTCAGCATTTCATTGGCAACAGTGACTTTCACTTGCCAAAGCAGACAGGAAACTGAGCTATAAGGTAGTTAAATTTATTATGAACAGAGAGCTGTAATTTGTTTCTGCTAATGACCACATCAGCTGCGTATTGATTCAGAGACAGAACACCAGTTCTCTCGGCCACACAAGGTTGATTAAATTGCTTAGTCCAGACCACACTAAAGGTCAATTCTACAGAACAGGAGCTCCACAGGAACTCAGTTTCACAAAATACTAATAACTGTTCAGAGACTGGGGGATATCTTTTGTGGTTATTAAGTTTACGCAAACATAGTTTAAACAATATTCAGTAGATTTCCTTACTGCGGGACGTATCAGGGCCTTTCATGTGCTGGGCACTTTTAATTTTCTAAGCAGGGGACATAACATGCAGTTATTTTCCACTCAGCTCTCTTTCCTCGAGTATACCCAGGGCTTAATAGGCTTCCAAAACACACTTTGTAAAATGCTGCTCTAGGCCTTAGTTTCTTCACCCTTACATTGGGACAATACCATCTGCCTCTTTGACCTTACAGAGTGACTGGGAGAAGGAATGAGAAAATGCTTGAGAAAGTGCTTTGTAAACTCTGAACAGTTATAAAAGTTTAAGAGGTCATTATTAATGCATACTTATTAATAATTTACTACTAATAAAATCTTCCCTGCCTCACTTGGATGTTGCGTTGATGAATGTGATAATTGAAGTAACAGAGGCCGCGAGAGGTGAAGGTCTTGCCCAAGGTCGCGAGGCTAGAAATGGAGTCACGGTACAGATTAATTAAGATGACGAAGACAGAAGCGCTCTGAGCTCGGGAAGTTCCTCTCTGTGATGGCAGCTGGGTTTGTAGTTGAGATGGTTATTGTTTTGAATGTAGTGAGGAAGCCAGGCAGTGGGGAATCACACAGAGGTTTGGAAACAATGGGGAAAAGGTGCTAGAATGAGTGGGAGCTAGGCTGGAGGTCTTCGGCAAGCCTCTTGGCCTTCTCGAGCCTTTGTTCTCCAACTTGCAGGTTTTGTAAAACACCTGACGTCCAGAGCGGGTAGAAGAATTAGAATGTTCCATGAGCTACCATGGCTGGTGTAGCAGGGGAGGTTTGGAGGAGAAGGCTCTCGCGCTCAGTGTGCAGTCGCACACAGAGCGGTTGCCAAGCTGCTGGGATGCTGACAAAGGCCTGGTGATCTAGAAGGGTCCCACGCAGGCACTGGAACTTGTGGAGACCCCCTCTTGCTTCACGTGTAAGAGCGGGCCTGACCGCTCACACACTTCTGCGTATGGCCAGCATCTCCCATCTGAGAATCCCCACTGTGAGGGGGCCTGGGTGGCTCAGTCGGTTGAGCATCCAACTTCGGCTCAGGTCATAGTCTCACAGTCAGTGAGTTCGAGTCTCACATCAGGCTTTGTGCTGACGGCTCAGAGCCTGGGGCCTGCTTCAGATTCTGTGTCTCCCTCTCTCTCTCTCTCTCTCTCTCTGCTCCTCCCCCACTCACACTCTGTTCTGTCTCTCAAAAATGAATAAATGTTAAAAAAAAAATTTTAAGAATCCCCCCTGTGTGCTCACTGAAGCTGATGTAATGACACAGTTAGATCTCAGCACTGGTGCAGTGCTTTATGCTGCTGAAGTATTTTACAACTATTCATTGCCTGGGCTAGTCAGGTGCCCGATACCATCGTTGGAGGAAGCCCCTTCCTCCAGAGATCCCTCTCTCAGTGCTGTGATTGTTCACGGTACTTATGACTCTCTTTTTAATTGTTTTCTATGCACCATGTGCCTTTCTATTAGCTGCTTTGGCTCAGTGAAATTTTCATGGATATTGAAAAAAATTTTTAAGTAAATAAATTTTATGCATCTTTACTTCCAAACCATCCCTTGAAGCAAATTTAAGACACAGGTTGTCTTGTTCTCTTAATTGATCATAGTGAGCCACTTAGGAGATGGCTCAGCAGGGTCCCCTCATACCGATGGCTCTCAAGCCAAGGGCCAGAAATCAGCCGGGAGCAGACAAGGACCCAGGTCAGTGTAGAGGGAATCAGGGAGGGATATTCCGGTACTAAAGACAGGACTCCTTAGGCAAAAGAAACCCAAGGCTTTGTTCTCTTCACACAGGAGGACAGAAGAAAAACTCAGATAATTAATTACCTTCCCTGCCAACCCTCTTACCACCTAAGTAGGTCTTGAATCCGCCCACTGGTCTGCCCTGTTCTTGGTGCCTCCGTGCGAGGTCTCAACACTTAGGGATTAGCAGGAGGGTAGGATGCTGGTTTACCAACCAGCTGGAGGAAGGAGAGCAGAAGAAGCTCTGATTTGTAATGTTTGCCAATTTCCCTGTTGTAAATACTCAGAATGTGACATCATTAAACATGGGGTTTGGGAAGAGAGGCACAGTAGCACATGATTTTATACTATTACCTCCTTGCAGATAAAACAGATATGTGTAGTCTCTAGAGGAGAGAGGAGAGTGAAACATAATGAAAGAATGAAGAAGGAATGAGTGTAGAGGATGCATTGCTATGGTCTCAATGTAATTAAACTGATTGAATTGAAAGTTTATATCATTGAATTATTAATAGTGATGTGTTTAACCACCGCCTTGCTCACAAAATTCTTAGAAATGTAACAGTGCATTGTTGATTGTTACAACCTTTGGGCTATATCCTTGCCTTTCAGCCAAGACCACCAGGAGCATGTCTGCCATTGGGCAAATCTGTTGGTCCTTCCGGGGAGGGAGAAGGCATGGGGTGGGGTGTCATGAGGCATCTCAGTAAGAGGTACCAGGAGGGACTTGGCAGGAGCGAGATTTGTGTTCCGTGCTTTGGAGAAGGGTTTGAGGAAATAGCGCTTGGCTCTGGCCTATTGTCCGGGAAATGGGGGTAATTCTAAGCTGAGATATTTCGGTAAATCTTACCAATAGAGCTGGAGGAAGGAGGCACTGTTAGAACTGTAATGGGTACCAAAGCCATGGCCATTCATACTAGTCACAAAAGGGAGGTGTCTGGTCATTTTTTTAGTTTGGACAGTGTGCCTTTTATCTGTGTTCAGACACCATCATGGAGTGGGCTTGATTTGACTGGAGCCATCCCAGTCATAGAGAGGCCTTGTCTGTGAAAGGGTTTATGGTCTGGGAAAGGGGTTATGTTCATCAGGAGAACACCAAAGCCTGGCTCATAATTCCAGACCAGCCCCGGGGGGCCAGGCGTCCTCACCTCAAGGCTTGTGACAGCCAAATGTGTCTTTCCATACAGCCAGACTTCCTAAAACAGAGATCTGATCCTGTCACATCCCACTTGCAACCCCCCAGGTGAACTCTCTTTTCCTCCAAATAAATGGAGGTTGGGTCCATTTGGAGGTTGGGTCATGCTGGAGCCTGGTCCCTGCCTCATTTTGAGCATCACCTTTAGGCACACCCTGCTTTATACTTTCCAGATTCTCCCATGACATTCTTCTCCACCAAGTCTTGCCTGTGCTGTCCCCATGCTCTGCAGTGCCTTTCCTCCCTTCCCTCAACCCTCCCACTCCTACCCTGACTCTGGAAAGAACTACTCCTCTTTCAAGCCCATCTCAACTGCCACCGCCTGCAGGGAAGCCTTCCCTGACATCTGCCCTCCTACTTCTGTCCAGGCTAGCAACCCTGCTTGGTGCTCCTCTAAAACCAGCTAATGCAGTCAGCAAATATTTAGCGAATATTTTCTTTTCCAGGCTCTGCTTCAGGCTCTAAGAATTAAGCTAGGAATGAGCCACACATGGTCCCTGTTCTCTTGGATTTTACATTCTATGGAAAGAAATAAGCAATGATTTTGTTAAAGTCTACAAAACAAGAAACCTAACCAATGCTGAAAAATGTTCTGTATTTATGATTAGATTCTATGGGAAATGAGTGGATGGCTATTTCAGATTGGGCCTTTCTGCAGAGGTGACAAGCTGAGGCTGAAATCTGAATGACCAGATAGCCTGTCCAGTAGTCTAGCCTCATTATCTAATTACGGGCCCATTTTCCTTACAAGACTATCAGATCATGGGATTCTTCTCACCTCCCTGATATTCTGAGCTGCTAGAACATGTTTCCTGTCATCTCCATGTATCCAAATTCTACCCACTGAGGCCCAGTGAAGTCATCCCTGGTCCCTGAAGCCTTTACCAGCCACTCAATGTCCATCCTGCAGCACCCATACCTACATCACTCAATGGTCTGCAGGACCAGGATATCACAGAGGAACAACTGAAATCCTGGCTCCAGCACTGTCTTTCTGTGGGACATTGTACAAGTCACTTAACTTGTCTGAATGGTTTTCACATCTGTCCAGTGGTGAGCTCTCTTGAGATAAAAGGCTATATATACTCTTTTCTTTAGGCAGAATTTGCATACAACTGTATACAACCATAAGAACTGTATCTTGACTGTAACCCCACCGTGGAACACAGTGCCTGGCTCACAGTAAGTGGATAGAAATGCTTGTGGATTAAACAAATAGGCATGATCATAACCACCTTCATCAATGAATATTTTCAAGATAACTTATTTTAAGTATCTACGAGGAAATAGGTCAAAATAAACTTAGTTTTCATTACTCCATTAGCCTCTGTCTGTCCCCTGTTGCTTTTGTTGCTTTTATTTGCACTGTTGCATTTTTATTTTATCCCACATAGTGCTGTGAGGAGCCTCAGACACAAAGTTAGGGCTTGTTTCAAAGTATAATGTCATTACTATAAACTTGCCTCTTAGAACTGCTTTTGCTGCATACCAAAGTTATTAAACTGTTGTGTTTTCATTTTCATTAGTCTGTATGTATTTTTTCATTTCCTCTTTGATTTCTTCCTTGACTCATTTGTTGCTCAGGAGCATGTTAATTAGCCTCCAGGTGTTTATCTTTTTCCTGTTTTTTTTTCTCGCAGTTGATTTCTAGTTTCATATTGTTGTGGTCCAAAAAGATGTTTGATATGTTTCAGTCTTCTTAAATGTATTAAGATTTGTTTTGTGGCTTCTAACATGGGATCTGTCCTGAAGATGGTAAATTGGTACAACCACTGTGGGAAACAGTTTGGAGGTTCCTCAAAAAATTAAAAATAGAAATACTGTATGATTCAGGTATTCTGCCCCTGGGTATTTCCCCCCAAAAAATGAAAACCTAATTTGAAAAAAATATATGCACCCCTATGTTCACTGCAGCATTATTTAAAATAGCTAAGATATATAAGCAGGCTAAGTATCCCATCAGTAGATAAATGGCTAAAGAAGAAGATGTATAGATATATGGATACACACGCATACACACATGTGCACACACACACACATATATACATATATAAACACACACACATATAAATATACATATAAAAGTAATTAAATATTACACAGCCATGAAAAAGAATGAGACCTTGCCATTTACAACCTACAGGGTATTATGCTAAGTGAAACAAGTCAGACAGAGGAAGATAAATACCGTGTGATTTCACTTATATGTGGAATCTAAAAAAACAAAACAATAGAATCAGAATCATAAATACAGAAAACAAACTGTGTTTGCCAGAGGGGCTGGGGTTGGAGGGGTGACCAGAATAGGTGAAGGGGACTAAGAGCTACAAACTTCCAATAATAAAATAAATAAGTCATGGGATGAAAAGTACTGCAGGGGTAATCAGGTCAGTAATATTATAATAATGTTGTATGGTGCTAACTTTATTTATGGTGAGCATAGCTTCATGTATAGAATAATCAAATCACTATGCTGTACTTCTGAAACTAATATAACATTGTATGTTAACTATACTTCAGTTTAAAGAATAAAAACCCAAAGCATAAAAAATACAATATTATTAGTAGCATGAGGCACTCAAAAGCTCTGAAAACCAGAGAACAATGGGAAGGACACCTCAAAGACATTGAAAATTAATTTGTTTTGTCCTCAAAAGTACCATTTTTTTATTATAAATGGAGTGCACACTCACTAAAGAAAATCTGAAAAATATAGAAAAGGAGAAAGAAGATCAAAATGGCCTAGTTGTCTTATCTGAATATAATCACTGTTGACATTTCAGTATGCATATGTATATATATTTTTAAACATGTGTAACTTTGTTTAGTTGAGACCCACTGCATGCGCAGTTTAATTTGCTTTTCCCCCTTAACCTACCATAGCACTTTCCAAGCTCCTGTCTAATTTCAGTGCCCACGTTGTATTCCGTCTAGCAGATGGACCATAGTCACATAGGCATTCCTCATCAGTGGACATTTATTTGCTTCCTGTTAGCTTCTGTTGTAAATAAAACTGCAGTTAGTGTTCATGTGGATAAAGATTCTTCCCTAAAAGCCAAACAAAACCAAAAATTCAAGAAACAGAGATGCAGGTGTAAATATGAAATTGCCTCCAGAACTCTTTGCTGGTAAAGCAAACTGTACATAGTACTTAAAAGTAATCCCTTCAATCCAAACTCCAATGGCTCCATTGGTATAGGTTGAGAAGTCAGAAAAAGATTTCAGAAGTTAATTGAGAAATAACAAGCAAGTTGAGTAAATTGCCTAATCTAAGCCCATTAGATAAGCATTTACTGCAATACAAAATCTTGATGACTGTAATTAACACATTTATAAAATCTCTTGGAAACTTAAAACGTTCTCTCTGTTGGCTGAAGGCTTGAAAGGCTCTGCATTTTCATGTGGAGCTGTGGCTGGGCAGGCACATTGTCTGGGCTGTGGAGGTTGGCCAGCAAATTCCCTGAGCGAATCTTCTAATACTCCTAGGCTGGCCTTACCTCTCAGAGCTGTTGTAAGGAGTAGAAGATGACAGTTAGAAATTTTTTTTGTCATTCATCAAATCTGTTGAGCCGTAACTTGCATTCAGAAACATGCACAGGTCTTAGGAGGACTTGGGGAGTATAACTTGGGGAGCTATACATGTTTACACCTGTGTTTCCTCCAATCAGATCAAGACCCAGAACATTTCCAGCACCCTGGACATCTCCCCCGTGACCTCCTCCCAGCCAGCAGCCCACCCAGTGTAACGCTTGTCAGGACCTCTATCACTAGTTTGACTATTCTTGAACTTCATATAAGTGAAATTGTATGGTATGGACTCTTTTTTTGGTACAGCTTCTTATGCACATTAATGTATCTGTTAATATTTCCCCACCTTGTTTTGTGACCCAGTAGCTCATTCTTTCTTATTGATGTAGAGTATTCCATTGTGTACCCATGCATATTCTATCATTGATGGACATTTTTGTTATTTATACTTTTTGGCTATTATGATTAAAGGTGGTATGGACATTTTTTATATGTTTTCTGGTAAAAAACAGATGTAAGCCTTTAGTTTTTTTGCAAATAGTAGTGAGAGCAGTGAACCAAGAGCTGGGTTCTTTTTGGAGCACTGCCATTTCCTAGTTGTATGATTTTATGCAAATCATTTTATGTCTCTGCCTCTAAATTCCCTCAATATAAAATGTCTGAGGACTTTTCACTCTGAGAGCTTATGGCTTTCTGACTAAATACCTGTTTAATGTGAAGGAAAGTCATTTCATTTCTCAGTGCCTCAATTTCCTTATCTGTGAAATAAAGTGGTCAAACCAAATACTCCCCCAAGGTCCCTTCCAGCTGTAAATGCCATGTTTCAAAAGCATCCAACATGGTCTGCATCCCAGACACAATTGTTATTTTCCTTAGGGAAATGCTGAATGTCCCGGATGTGGTAGTTCTTCCCACTGTCTGGCAAAGGGACTTACAGGCAGAAGACACGGGTTCAAGTCTCAGCTGATAGCTTAAACATGTACCTCAATCTGCCTTGGTTTCCTTACATGTAAAATGGGGTAATGAGGTTTGATTTCACCCACTTCAAACCTGCTGTATGATACCCTGACCCTCGGTTTCCTCCAGCAAGAACATAGCCCCATGCGAGGAAACTCTTACCATCTTGTCAAAATAGGTACCACCTACCAACACCCAACACAGTGTCTGCTTAGCAGTAGGTGCTCAGCAACTATTTTCTGAATAAATGGAAGTGCTTTGAGAACTATACATTGTTGCAAGAATGTTAGTTTTCATTATCATCGCACATTATATTCCATGTGCTGATGGAATCAAATCTCAAGGTAGATTCATTTATGCAACATGAAATTATACATTGCCTGTCTTGTGCATTAAATCATGCTACTTGCTGAGGGGATTCAAAACATGAGGCATGGTCACAGCCCTTGAAGAGATGCATCATTCAATTCAACAAACATTTATTTCCTGAGCACCTGTTACTGCACCAGGCATGGTGCCAAGTGCTAGGGATAGAAGGATAAATAACACATAATTCTTTTCTCTTTCTCATTTTTGTTTGTTATATTTTCCATTAATTTATTGATTTGGTGCAATTTTCCCCCCATGAGATCCACCAAAGGCATTCATAGCCTATCGGGAAGACAGACAAGTAAACAGGTTATTAACATTCCCTTGTAATTGGTTTTTAATGGAAGTGTGACTGGAGCTCTGTGGGAGAAAAGCAGGGACACCGAGAAAGCCTCTCAAGGCGGGACACATTTAACCAAGCCCTCCAGGAGGAGCAGAAGCTGGCCACATCAGGGTAGCTCCCTGACTGCCTCCCTGCTTCTCCCTTTTGCCCCTTTCTCATCTAGTCTCTACAAAGCTGCCTGTACAAAAGAACCTGATTTAAAGGAAAATCATGGGGTGCCTGGGTAGCTCAGTCAGTTAAGTGCCCAGCTCTTAATTTCAGCTCAGACTATGATCTCATGGTTTGTGAGTTCGAGCCCCATATCAGGCTCTGCACTAACAGTGCAGAACCAGCTTGGGATTCTCTCTCTCCCTGTCTCTCTCTACCCTCCCCCACTCATGCTTGCACTCTCTCTCTCTCTCTCTCTCAAAAATAAATAAAAATTTAAAAAAATAAAGGAAAATCATGGCATGTCCCACTACTACATAAAATTCTCAGTGATCTCCCATTGCTCTCAAAGGAAACTCCAGCTCCTTGCCATGCCTCAGAGCCCTGCATATTCTATATCTTGCCTCCTGCTCTGCTCTCAGCCTGACTTACTGTGTGCAGTGGCCTCTGTTCTGCTCCTGGGCCACACCAAGCTCTTTCCGTCCTCTGAGCCTTTGCCTTTGCTGTTCCCTCTGCCAGGAATGCCCTTCTCCACGCACCCTCAATGGCTGGTTTATTCTTATCCTGCAGACCTAGCTTAGCCACTCCCTCCCTCTCCTCTCACTCAGTGTTGTCCTTCCTGAATCCAGGCTGCATATCAAAAGTCCCTGGCAAATGAAACATGTAGAAGAGGCAGGTCTGTAGAAAGTAGGTCAGGGGCTTCCTGGGGCTGGACTGGAGTGGGCAGTTACCACCAACGGGCAGGAAGAATCTTTTGGAGTTTCAAAACCGATCTGTGGGGATGGTTGCACAACTATAGTTCACAAAAAAGCATCAAACTGTGTGCACTTACAGTGTGTGAATTTATAGTATGTACACTATACTTCAATAAAGCTTTTTAATAAAGTTTTTAAATAAAGGTGTTTTTTTTAATTTGACTATAGTTGATATACAATGTTACATTAGTTTCAGGTGTACAATGTAGCGAGTGGACAAGTTTATACATTCTAATAGAGTTTTCAATAAAGTTTTTAAAAGTTACTTGAGCTTGTAAAGAATACTAATACTTGGGGCACCTGGGTGGCTCAGTCAGTTAAGCGTTCAACTTCAGCTCAGGTCATGATCTCACAATTCATGAGTTTGAGCCCCATGTCAGGCTCTGTGCTGTCAGCTCAGAGCCTGGAGCCTGCTTCGGGTTCTGTGTCTCCCTCTCTCTCTGCCCCTTCCCCACTCATGCTCCATCTCTCTCTCTCTCTCTCTCTCTCTCCCTCTCCCTCTCCCTCTCTTTCTCTCTCTCTTTCTCTCTCAAGCAAACAAACATTTAAAAAAAATTTTTAAAGAATACTGGTACTTGGACCCCACTCCCAGAAATTCTGAGATAATTGATCTGGGGACAGGGCCAAAGCACCCATAAATATTTAAAGCTCAGATGTAATTCAGATGTATAGCCGTGACTGGGAACCACTGCTCTCTCTTATCACCCTGTTTGTTGCCTCCACAGCAAGGTAATTATCTCATTTATTCAATCGTTGACTTGGTTATTGTCCTCATCACACGTAATAAAAGTTCCCTATGGGAAGCACATTTACTGGATCACCTGTGAATGTCCAGCAAGTAGCACACAGTGACTATGTAATATATGTTTATTAAGCAAATGGCTAGGAAAGTGGAGATAGAGGGAAAGCCCTTACTAAGGCACAAGAAACGTGAAAGAGCACGGTGTGTTAACACAGCATGTTTACTGAGGAGCAGCCCAGAATGGCAAACGTGTGGCTGGAGCCATGCATCTGTGAAAATCATTCATCAGGGCTGAAAGGGATCGTCAGGTAACCATGCAGAGCAAGGGAGAAAGACCCCAGACACAGGAATTAGAGGTGTTCAATACAGGAGCCCAGAAATATGGAATGGAGAATTCAGGGAAAGTCCTGTCCCTCTCCTTCCTAACTGTGCACCCTCAGAGCAGAAAAATTTGCCACTAAGGAATTCAACTCCTTGTGTCACAGTCTCAAAGAGACATCTGCACTCCTGTGTTCACTAATTGCAGTGTTACCCACAATAGCCAAGACATGGAAGCGAGCTAAGCATCATTGACACATGAATGGATAAAGAAAATATAGAATATATATATATATAGTATATGTATATACAATCAAATATTACTCACCCATAAGAAAAAAGGCATTCCTGCCATTTGCAACAACATGGATGAGTCCTGAGGGCATTAGCTAAGTGAAATTAGTCAGGGAAAGACCAATATTGTATGATCTCACTTTATATGTGGAATCTAAAAACAAACAAAAAAACAATAAAAATAAAATCATAGAAACAGAGAACAGATTGGTAATTGTGAGGGCCAGGGCGAGGAGTGGGGAAACAGGTGAAGGTGCCCAAAGGGCACAAGCTTCCAGTTATAAGATGAAAAGTTTCTGGGAACATAATGTACAGCCCAGTGACTATAGTTCACAATATTGGGCTGTATATTTGAAAGCAGCGAAGAGAGAAGAACTTAAGAGTTTCCAGCACAAAAACATAATTTGTTACTAGGAGAGGTATTGGATATGTTGACCAACCTGACTATGGTAATCATTTTGCAATATTTACATACATGAAATCGCTACGTTTTACACCTTCAACTTACACAACGTTATAAGCCAATTCTGTTTTGAAGCTAAGGGGGATAAAAGACCTTAATGGCAAAAAGTTTAAAGTGCTCCCACCCCCAAACCTATGCAGTCCTTATGGATGTTTTTGCATTCGCTGAGATAGAACAATGGACAGATTGCTAAATAATAAAATATAAAATATAAATGATGCTGCATGCATATTTAATTAGTAAAAATGGGCTAGGAAGTTTTCAGGCTCTCCCTCCCCCATTTTCAATTAGTTGTGTGTAACTTCATTTTGCACTGTTGCGGATCATTTTCTCTTGGGAAAGCAAATTTTTTTTCCCTTTGGAGCTCTATCCTAGGAACTAGGGCCACATCTGGGTGAAGACTGGAGGTGAGGGTAGAAACAGAGGCTTATTTCAGTAAGGAGAAACCAAATGTCCAATCTGAGGTCGAAGGTTGACCTTTTGAATGGGCTGTGGGACACAGGTTTCAAAGGAGAGGACCCGGTGGACAGAAGTGAGAGTCTGGGGCTTGGGAGAACATGGGGGGAAGCAGAATAGGGGATAGAGCTTACCCAGGGCTCAGCAAGACAGCAGATGCCTTACCTTCTTGCAAATGTGATTCCCACTGGGCACTCTGCATTCCAGTGCTTTCAGTGGCTCTTTGCCTGAGTTCATGTGACTACAGACCACTTGGGCTGAAAATGCAGAAGCAGGAGTGCAAGAAGGATGCTAACAACAAATTGATCTGTTGAACAGAGTTCATGAATATAGTTCGGTTATGTTTTGGAGGGTGTCTGTGACTGATAGTGGTTTTAACTTTTGGTATAATTGATAGTCAAGCAGCCGTCTGTGTGAAGAGCAATATGGTACAACCACCGCTCAGGTTCAGCAATTCCTAGTTTGTGACATCATAGAAGACAGTCGTTCGATTTTCTCTGCCTGGAGAGTTTGCATGAAGATCACAAGGTTATTTAAGGTCATAAATATGTAAGCTAAGAAGAGGTTTCCCAGTATAACCCTTTGTTACTAAACATAGTTATCTGATTTCTCAGAAGGGGACATACACTTATCGTTGGTCTCTTAATGGAATTGCAGTGCAGATTTTGACTGTGTCATGAACTAAGAATCTGCAACTTAAACCCACACTAGGCCAAGTTAAAGGCTAAGAAGTCAATGAAAGCTGCAAAGACTTTGATTATTCCTAAAAAGTTTTTCACAAACGATAGCAAATGCAACAGCAGTCAGTAGAAAATTAACTTTGCGTAAATAAAACCCATTTGCTCCTCAAGAAAAATATTAGCTTGAGTCTGTATGCAGTTGTTTAAAAAAAAAACTGACCAAGTTTTTGTGTTTTATATATACAAGTTTTATGGATATGTGATACCCCACCAATTTTTCGAAGGGAATAAAAACATACTCTTTTTGAAGATGGGTAAATTGTATGCCAAACCTATTCAGGTGTGATCATGCCATGGTCTTTATGAGGGTAAACAGGTTGGCAAGGGTCAAGTCTGCTAGTCAGAAAGGGCTTGAACTCTTCTGGGGCCAGAGAGTCTTTACCTATTAATTGGATTGTGCAAACCCACTTTGTCTATTAATTAGAGTGTGAATTACCAAGCAAGCCACATAGTCACAGGTAATGCTGGAAGGTTCCCTCCCAGAGCCAAGACTAAGAATGCAGCTAGGAATGCAGTCTGTGACTCTGCCCAAGACACCTCCCAGAGCAAGGTGGCCAATGTCTTTGACCAACTTCATTTTCCCCACCTCCTGCCAACTTCACATTCCTCCGTATTTTGAAACATGTGAAAGAAACCTGCCTATTGTCCAAGTACCTCAAGCATTTTCAATTTTAATGCTTCTGTCTTTTCATGACCTCTATTACTGTTCCCAGAAAGGTCCTTACCTGACCCAAATCAAGAAATGAACCAGAAATTCTGGTCACTTCCAAAATTTCAGTTCAGAATTTATGAAGGGGACAAGAGAGAAACATTGGAAACAGAAATGTGGGCACTGTTAGGTCACAAATTAAGAATGATTGGCAGATGCTATAATCAGTGAGTTTAGGCTCTTGTTCCCTTTTTTCCTCCAGATCTATTTCTAGAAATTTATATTTTCTAATGGGCTTGGCATTAGGGGAGATAAGTTCAGAAAACATAAGGATTGTTTTAAAAAATCATCACAGATAACACTAATTTAGCATTTAACATGTGCCAGGCAACATTCTAAAATTTTTATAAAAGCCAACTCATTTATTCCTCATGAACACCCTATGAGATAAGTACTAATATAAAGAAACTAGGGCACAGAGAGGTTTAGTAACTTGGTTAAGATTACAGAGCCTACCATATGATTCATATACAATACACTATAGAAAGAAAGTCTTTTTATTATCAATGTTTCTCCTGCTTTTTATTCACTGACAAAAGATAAGATGCTAAATCTCTTATGGTTCAGTAACTTATAGCTCCATTTATGGCAAGAGTTGAAACCATGAAAAAGCCAATTTAATTAGTTCACTGGTAATTATTGTCTGGCTAAATTATACTTTAAAATTTAATATACCAGTCCCTACTTAATTAGCAAACCGAATTGTAGAGAATAGCATTATGCTCCTAAGTTGACTAAAACTGGGCCTTAAAATAGGCATTGTGTAGAGTTCTACTTTTCCTAAAATGTGGTATTTCTTTGCTTATCCTCCACACTATCCTTTTGCCAAAACACAACATACATACATGCATACATATATACATACGAAAAAGGTAGAAATAAACCAAAACTTTTTCATGATTTTAAAATTTCCGGACATTTTTCATTGTTAGATTAGATTGTTAAAGCTGGGAGAGAGGTAGAGAAATCAGGATTTGGGGAGAAGAGGCAGTAAAGAGGAAGTGAGGTCTCTAGCTGAGGTCTGGAATACAGGAATGTGAGGGGGGGGGCAGAGGCAGCAGAGAAAGTTGCCTGCTTCCGGCTGCCATTTTGAAACAGTGAAGGCTGAAGAAGGGGAGACCAAATCCTAGGAGGATGGAGGGCAGGGCCCCTGCTTCAGGAAACCTTAGGCAGAGTTCCTCATCTTCATCAGCCTCTTGGAACCCAACCCTCACTCCCACCCCACCCTGTACAGCCTTCTAGCTAGACTTTCTCAATTGCGTAATAGTTGGAGATTTGAGGACTGCCCATTTTCTGGTAGGGTTTCAAGTGATGTCAGGGACAGTAAGGGAAAAACTGGCTTGTATTGCAGTGGGCTGATTCCCCATTTAAACTAGAAGTAGTATGTTAATCGTTTAGCCAGAAGGATATGTGGGCATACTAGCAGGGTCCTCAGATGTTAGGATCTGAGTCTTGCTGTCTGCTACTCTGCATTTAATGCCAATGAGATGGCTGTTTTATTGTTATTTGTAAAGAGATAGGCACTGAAATATGGGCAGTTTCAGCAGAACCTGGAAGCAGTTACAACTCAGTTGCTTAAAAGCAGACAGAGGTTGCAGAGCTGTGTGTTGGCTATTAGGTATCATGTCCTAAAAGGCATAGAACGGGAGTGGCCGGGTACTTCCTCACCACTACCTCAATGTCATCTGCACATTAACTAGAGGTGACAACACTCTATGGATGCCCCTAGCCATTTGCACACCCTCTCACATTAGACTTAATCTTCAGATGACCTTTGGCTCAAAGGCAAGAAGCGCTCCTGGTTTTTCGTATTTCATGCACACGTTCTCCCACCTAACAGGTCTGCAGGTCAAATGGCAGTGGACTGAGGGGGAAGAATTTTCCCTCGTGGAAGCCATCTTCCTTCTATGATGCCAAGGGATCTGACTGCACAAGGCACTTACAAGGACCACATGAATTAAGAAATGCAAAGCCCTTCTAAACAGTGCCTGGCACCAAGTGTGAGATCACAATCACAATTGTTATTATTACTGCCATTTGCAAATGAGAACCTAGAGCCACTGTCATGTGACAAAAAGCAGAACCAGGATGGAAACCTGGTGTGCCTGGTTCCGCATCTTTCCCTCCTAGGATGCTGCCTCCCTGAAGGAAACTAAAAAGAAGCATCATAACAGACTGACCCCACTACATCCCCATCCCCCACTAAAAGGACAGACAGGTGTGATCGATGATAGTGCGCTTTTCCAGTTGATGTTCTGAAGCAGCCTCTGAATCCTCCTCAACATGGGATGCCAAGTAGCCACTTGCCATCATTTAGAATCTGGAGGGAAAATGAAGCTATTTGCTCTCTCTGAGTTGTGCTAGCCCACCGTCAGGAATCCAGAGCCTGTGAGCCACACACTGTAATCCTTCCCCTCCTGAAGCTTCATTGACTATGATATGATCTATTGGGATTGTTCTCTGAGCAGTGTCTCTGATGGGGCTGCAATTGAGACAACAGCCTCCCATGCTTTTAGTACACGCACCGCTTTGAGGGCCATACACCTCAGACACCATGATCAAAGACGCTATGGTGTCACCAAGTCAGCTACTTTCCATAAAACACTGCTAGAATGCCTTCTTTTGTCACTGGAATTTTCATGACATTATACTCTGAACCTGGAATCATTCAGAACAAAAGACCAGCCCAGAAGTATCATCATGTAGCCATGGTGTCCATGCTGCTTCTTACTGTTCTCTTTCTAGGTTTTGTTTCTGAGAAAGATTGCTTCTAAGCATTGCTTTTTCTGAATTGCTTTCCCCACAAGAACATTCCATAGCTCAGAAAAGGTTCGGATATATGGAAGAGAGGACTGAAGAGGGTTGGGTTTTTTTTCCCTCTAGCTTGAAAATTAGAAAACTAATAAAGTGCAAGAGAGCCTGCCTACAATGAAGCTATTCTACTATCTGTCCTGAATGAGATTGGTCAATTGCAAGAGGGAGAAAAGACTTCTCCCCAGTTCCCAAGGGGAACAGATATACTGACAACCAAAAGATGGATGGGCAGTGTTTTTATTCATCCCATTGTCAGTCAGTCAACAGCTCTGACTTCTCATCAACCAAACAAAAGTGAACGAATGTGGTTTTTCACTCCCTTCTCAGTGGAAGCTGCCACTGGGGCCAGACATCTCTCACCACAACAAAGCATTCTCCTTGTTTATCCCAGTCACATCCTATCATGGGGGAGAGAAAAGATGCCTGAAGGGCTTCAGAGGTAAAAATGACTCCCGGTCCCCAAGGGAAGGGCAGGCTCATTCCATGCCCAGGCCTCCCTCCCTACAAAAAGCTACTCAAGCAGACCAGGGACTCCTAGACAGGGCTGAGTGCAGATGGCAGGGAAGGTTGGCCCCAGGGAGGGTAGGCACTTCACCTGGACACACCTGCCAAATTTGATGGAGAGTGGGAGTCAAGAATGGGTACCCAGAAAACCATTAATCTAGGAAAGGTGGGTGAGCCTCCAATTTGAATCTGAAGACAGAAATATCTGTCTTTCTGTTGAATAGATTTAATTTCAGATGCTACTAACTTCTTCAATGTGTGCCATATTTCATTGGTTCTAAGACACACATTTCTCCACATTTTAACATCCCTAAAATTAGAATATATCTTATAATTGATGATCTGTCACAGTTTACTTGGCAGTGTTGTTTTCTCTCTTGGTGGTACATAAAATAATGGCACATCTTACAATCTACAGCATCATTGATTTCATAAAGTATGGTTAACACAGCCAGACACTGGGCCGAGTACCTTTATGAGAGTTATTTCATTTAATTCTTTTTTTGATAAAAGCTTTATTAAGATGCCATCTAATTTGTCCATGTAAAGTGTACAGTTCATGTTTTTTATACATTGACAGAGTTGTGCAACTATCACACAATTGTAGAACATTTTTGTCACCCTATAAGAAACCCTATATCCATAGAAACTATCTCCAGTTCACCCAACCCATCCTTTCTTAGGCAACCAACCACCAATCTACTTTCTAGCCCTGTAGATTTGCCTATTCTGGACATTTCATATAAATGGAATCATAGCATATGTGGCCTTTTGTGTCTGGCTTCTTTTATTTAGCAGAATGTTTTCAAACTTCATCCCTGTTAGTAGCATGTGTCAATTCTTTATTCCCTTTTATGAGAATGAAGGTATACACATTTTATGTATCCATTCATCAATTGATAGATTTTGGATGGTTTCTACACTTTGGCTCTTATGAATTATGATGCTATGAACATTGGTGTACAAGTCTTTATTTCTCTTGGGTGTATACCTAGAGTGGAACTTCTATGTCAAATGATAACACTATGTTTAACTTTTTGAGGAACAGCCAGACTGTTTCCTGAAGTGTCTGCACCAACTTACGTTTATAAGCAGTGTATAAGAGTCCCAATTTCTGCATGTCCTTACAAACACTTACCTAGTAGATGTGAAGTGACATCGCATTGTGGTTTTGATTTGCATTTCTCTGATGACTAATGATATTAAACATCTCTTCACTGTGCTTATTGGCCATCTGTATATCTTCTTAGGAGAACATTTATTTTTTGCAACAAATTTCTATTGAACTTTGAGCAGATTTGAGGCGTGTGAGAGACTGATTGCATTAGGGGCCCCCATTCTTTAGTTCTCTCTGTATCCACACCCTATGCCAAGTAATTTGGTAGTTCCCCCATCACTCATACTCAGAACTGAGCCATATGTCTTGCTTTTTCCTGTGAGATGTTAGGAGATTGTGCCGAAGCTAATCTTCTGGAGGATGAGATAGATATATGGTGCAGGGCTGAGGTACCCCATCATCCCAACCAAGACTTTCCCAGATCAGCCAATAGCCAGGCAGCCCCCCAGACATGGAAGTGAGCCCACCAAGTTTGACAGAGCTGTCTAGACATCTTGTAGCTAATCATGGATACACAAGCAAATCCTGTCCAGATTACTGAACCCCAAAGACTCATAAGCTAATAAATAAATGTTTATTGTCATCTGCCACTGATGGTTTGTGATTGTTTTGCAGTATTATAATGGGGCCAGATAACTAATACAAGACATATCTTTGGTATTGAGGATAGAAAGATGAAAAACACAATCCCTGCCCTTGGGAAACCATACTGAACTAGGGAAGGTGGGAAAGTAGCGAGGAGGGATAATGCACTTCCGTCTGTGCTGTGCAAGACATTTGGACACTCCTATGACAAGGAAGCAATCCCTGCTCATTTTGCAGAAGAAGGAGGTTTTGAGAGCATCGGTGACAAAAGTTTCCGAGCCTTTCCCACCAATAGCTCCCCTTTGTGCATTTGACCAGCTCCCTCGACATTCACTGCAGTGTATCCTGTACCCACATCATATTCTTCCTGGAGCCATTAAAAATGTTTGGTGATGCGCAGAGTTGGCATAAAAATTTAATTATTGATCTTGGTTGCCCAAATTAGTATACTAGCATAACTTTAATTAAAAGTTACTGCTTCATATTCCTCCCAAGTCCTGCCTTGATAAAATGGTTTCTTATCCTTCCATGTCTGTGTCTTAAGCCTCCTCTCGCTTCTCTTGCCTTTTCCTTGAGGCATTCTGGTTTGGCCATACTTTTACTTCACATTAGTGACAATACAGCTTTGAGCCAACTTCAATTTTTTTTTCTCAAGCTGCATTAGTTTTTATGATCATCTCTTTTATGTTGACACTTTATCAAACACTTTCACTATGCTTAGTACAGCTAGATGTGCCAAAAACCAGTATGTCAAGCTGGATCTCTAAAGTGAATGTTTTTTTTCTCTTTTCTTTCTTTTTTTAAAGTTCTGGGCCTTCTCCTTCAAAATGGAAGGTGAACTACCTCTTATCAGGGATATTATAAACCAGAGAATTCAGATATTTTAGAGATATAGATAGATGCCTTTGACGATCTGATGAGAGGTATGAATCCTCTTCCAAAAAAAAAAAAAGCAAGCACAGATGTGTGTACACAACAGTTGACATGCATTTTCAGACACTGTTCTCTGAAGCCCCAGGGTGTCTCTAAAGCCTTGAGGACTCTCTAAAGGACTCATGTGTAGAGAGAATTTGAGCTTCCTAAGGGAGGCAGAGTTAGATGAAATATTTTTTATCAGTAAATGTGGTTGCCTATTCATGTGTACATGTGTCTTGTTGTGAACATAAAAAAAAATAAGAAGGAAGGTTTGGACATTAATAAGGACAGGGCAGTATAGCTGTAGGAAGGAGGAAACAGAAGAAGTCAGGTGATTTGCTTTTATGCCTACTTCTATCAGAGCTTTACCATGGGTTCAAGGCAAGTCACTTTCTCTCCCAGGGCCATCATGTGCTCTTCAATGACATTATAGCAGCGAAGGGAGGGTATCTGAACTACCATCACTGGGCCCTAAATGCTAATCTATAGATGCATGCTAGGCCAGCTACATCCAAATTATTTGGAAACCTTGTTCAAATATATATGTGTGTGTATGTATATATATTTCGCTTTACCCCTGGGTATTCTTTATTCTTATTCACTAGGTCAGAGGGTGAAGCCTAAGAATCTGTGATTTCTAAAAGTTCCCCAGGTTGTTAGTGTGGTCAGTAGTTATGGTCAACTGTAGGAACCACTGGATTAAATGATCCTCAGATCACTTCCAGAATGATCATTCCAGGAGTCTGTGATCGTGTGTGTGTTATGAATTAGGGTAGAGTGGAGTTTGCAGCTTGAGCCTGAGAAGTCCACAGAAACATCATCACTT
Organism: Cryptoprocta ferox; assembly: GCA_028646485.1. Taxonomy (NCBI): domain Eukaryota; kingdom Metazoa; phylum Chordata; class Mammalia; order Carnivora; family Eupleridae; genus Cryptoprocta; species Cryptoprocta ferox. The sequence goes on from CM053565.1 coordinate 31,357,935, forward strand.
TGCACAGTGTGGACAAGTGCATGTTTATTTTCATGCTGCCTGAATGCCCTCAGTACCTATGCCATGCCCAAATTAGCTGTGTTGGCCACCAACAGCTGGGGCTGTCCGTGACAGGCCTGCCTGCCTCCTTGATGCTGGAGATGGACCGTGGAGCTGTGCAGAGGCTCTCTCCACCTGATGGGCAGCTGTTCTGGCAGACACAGCTGGCAGATGGTCTGTGGGTAGAAGACTTAGTGTACCTGGGCTGCTTCTGGGGAAAGGCAGGGGGGGAGATTTCTTTAAAAACGCAGATAATGACTGATTAATTGTTAATGAGGTCACCATCCTCATCTTTAAAGACCTTCATCCTATGAATCATAGAAAAAAAAGTGCCAGTGTCCTTGACAGCTGTGAGAACCGGCTTTGCAGTGACCTTCCCAGGCTATGGTGGCTTTAGGGAAAGCACCAGTGTTCTTGGCACAGATGCTGGAGGCCTTGGCAATGGACTTTGGGGAGTTGAAGAGGAAGGGGATGGAATGACAGATGCTACACTGTAAGTAGGAGATGGCTTTCCTGATTTGAAGTGCTCCAGGCAACCTGAATGCAGGTAGAGAAAAAGCCCAGAAAAGCAGAAAAATTCTATGACTTTTGTGAGTTTAGCTTTAATCCCAGGCTAGAGTGGTCCAGGATTCATGAATATTACTTGAATTATCTAAAAAGATTTAAACCAGGGGATAGGAAGTCTTCTTATCTATTCTGTTGACTTAATCCCCTTCCTATCTCTTCACCCCAAAGGATACAGTTTTCTCTGCAGGGTGCTCTAGAATGTCCTCACTATTTCACCTTACGAGGAAGGTGATGCTAGAGACAAGGCACTTGAGCTCACAGTTCCCTCCATCTGTAACATCCAATTCCATGTTAGCAGTCCAGGAATGCCCTAGGAAAGTCAGTCAAGATGCAGGCTGTCGGAGGGATGGCAGGACGAACCTGAATGAAAAATTAGTACCCCTGGACTCTGGTCCCACTGCTGCCATTTACTGGAAACCTCCATCCCTTTCTAGACTATAGTTTCTCATTCTATAAAATAAAGTATCTAGGAAAATCACTCTGACTCCTAGGTCTTTAAAAAAAGATTTTATTTTTTAAAGCAGTGTTAAGTCCACAGGAAAATTGAGAGGAAGATATAGAATTTCTCATATACCCCCTGCTCCCACACACACATAGCCGCCCTATTATCAATGTCCCTCACCAGAGTGGTACATGTGTTACAATTAATGAATCTATATTGACACATCATATCGTGTACATTAGAGTTTCCTTTTGATGTTGTACATTCTTTGGGCTTGGACAGATGTATAATGACATTTACCCACCACTGTAATGTCATAGAGTATTTTCACTGCCTAAAAACCCTCTGTGCTCTGCCTGTTTATCTCTCCCCCCTCCCCCACTCCTGGCAAACACTGATCTTTTTACTGTCTCCATAATTTTGCCTTTTCCAGAATGTCATACAGTTGGAATCATACAGTCTGTAGCCTTTTCAGATTGCTTTCTTTCTAAGACTTTTTTAGGCTGTGATTTTCCTGTGCTTTGGATTCTCCCCCACTCCCACCTACCCTCCGAATCCGTTTTTGGAAAGCAGGGGGATTTGACACATTCAGAAGCATTAGCATATGCCCAGCACAGTGCTGCCCTGTCACCACCACGAGTGTGGGCAGTGCCTTTCAGAGGACGCTGTGTGCCTCCCGGGGTCAGCCCTAAGCTCCGTCAGCACTGGTCCCATCCAGGGGAGGCTATTTTTAGTAAGGGGACTCGGGTCCTTTACCTCCTAGAGGAAGCTGATACCAAGAAACACAGACCCACTTTTAAAGGTGCCTTTGTTAGGTTAATAGAAAACAAACCTTAATCTTACCCATTTCTTATACCAGCCATGCTCTGAATAATTGACTCTTCCGGTTGACTTTTCAATGCCTAAGTCTTTCCAAAATGTGTTAATTCCATTTTTCTCCTTTGGTAAGTGGAACACATTGGTAAGAATGGAATCATTATGGATGGTTGTGTCTTCCCTGGCACCTCATCACATCACCCCCAATATTGGTCCTTACTGTTCCATCTTACAAGGGAGATAATGCCAGAGACAGCTCTGAATATGGACCAAACACAGAAATGTCCTCTGGAAGTGCATTTTTAAGAAATAAGGAAGGGGTGCCTGGGCGGCTCAGTCAGTTGAGCGTCTGACTCTTGATTTTCACTCAGGTCATATCTCTTGGTTCGTGGGTTCAAGCCCCAAGACAGGCTCTGCACTGACACATGGATCCTGCTTGGAGTTCTCTCTCTCTCTCTCTCTCTCTCTCTCTCTCTGCCCCTACCGCACTTGTGCTCTCTCTCTCTCTCTCTCAAAATAAATAAACTTAAAATTTTTTAATGAAAATAAAAATATAAAAGCTTAGGAGCACCTGGGTGGCTCCGTCAGTTGAGCATCCAAATCTGGGTTTGGGCTCTGGTCATGATCTCAGAGTTCATGGGATCGAGCCCCAAGTCGGGCTCCGTGGCTGACTGCATGGAGCCTGCTTGAGATTCTCTCTCTCTCCCACTGTCTGCTCCTCCCCTGCTTGTGTTCTCTCTCTCTCTCTCCTCTCTCAAAATAAATAAATAAACTTTAAAGGAAAGAGGAAGGAAGAAAGGAAGGAAGGAAGGAAGGAAGGAAGGAAGGAAGGAAGGAAGGAAGGAAGGATGCAATAAGGGAGGAAGGGAGGGAGGGAGGGAGAGAGGGAGGAAGGAAGACAATGAACATGTACTGAGCAGATGCAGTGTGCCAGCCTCTGGGCTGGATGTTCCATATGTACTATATCTTCCCATCCACTCAGTGACACCTCGCACTGGCCATTTGCAGGGGACAAAACTGAGTGAGATAATAGTTAAGTCTTCTAGAAAACCTACATTTGGACCCAAGCTCTTTCTAGATGCCATCCTGCTTGCTATACCTTATGTGCTTTGTGGTTTGTCTCTTCCTCCCAAAGCAGAGCTGGCAAGCCTGTTCTGATTAACCGAGAGTCTCAGATAACTACCTTCTAGTTTAACTGAGTTTTTACTATAAGCCCTGTTTAAAGTGAGCACTTTTAGATGTTTTTTTAATGTAAGTTTTTTAAATGTTTATTTATTTTATGAGAGACAGAGTATGAGTGGGGGAGGGGCAGAGAGAGAAGGAGTCACAAAATCCGAAGCAGGCTCCAGGCTCTGAGCTTTCAGCACAGAGCCCGATGTGGGGCTCGAACTCACAAACCGCAAGATCATGACCTGAGCTGAAGTTGGATGCTTAACCTACTGAGCCACCCAGGCGCCCCTAGATATTTTTTTTTAAAGTCTCGGATGTCTTGCCTTATATATGTGGAAATATCCTTGATTTTGCTGTAATGAGTACATATCCTGGGTTGCACTCTCTACTTCTTTCTTTCCCTACTTTTTGCCCTCTGTTATAAATTTCCTTTATTGAAACTCTATCTCTATTCCAGTGCTACACAAAGGTCTTAAATAAATATTTGTTGAAAGAAAGAGGAAATTTATAACGTTGCATATTATATTCAGTGTATATTTATACATGATACTTATTTGGTTTTACTTGTTTGGTATCAATTTTTAAATATCATACAATTGAATTTATGATATAAAAAGATCCCTGCCTGAATAGGAGAAGGTCTTGGAGCCCAACACACAGAAATTAAAGTTAATACAATATAGTTGGGTGACACCTGCTGACCCAGGGGTAAAATGACCTAGTCTCCACTTCACCTTAGTTACCAATTAGCTGTGTGACTTTGAGCCAAGCATGTAACCTCTCTGCCCTCAATTTTCTACTGGTTAAATGGAGAAGGGGCACCTCCAGCACCTCTCCTTGCAGCTCTCAGGTGATGTCTGTACATGCAGGTGCCCAAGCAGCATAATGTCCTCTTTACACACTCATTTTTGTTAACAATGGAGCCAGAAACAAACTAAAAATACACCCTTCCCTCTTGTGATACTCAAGAAATTCAAGGTGACTGGTGTAATTAGCTTCTCTCCTTGTGCCTTGTGAGACTCCACAAAAACCCTGGCAGAAAGGCAGTTGTTTTAATTTGCAAATATCTGTACTGCCTAGTTCTATTCTGCCTTCCTCCAAACAACTACCCGGCATCTGTTGGCTTTGTAGAGGTGGGTCCCACGGTCAATTTGCTGTTTGATGTATTGTGGACAAAGAGAGAAGGGCTCTGAAAGGCAAATCCCCATCAGATGGTACCGGATGTCCAGAATTCGAGCATGCGCAGGCATTTAAAGGCAGATGGAGGCACAGCAGGTGGATAAATGATAACCCTACACTGAATGAGCAGTTGACAAGGAAAGGTCAGAAATGAGATGGTAAGGAAAGAAAGCACAGGGAACACCAAACATCTGTCTAAACCACGCAAGGGGAAAAGAAATTGTCTTTCCTCCACAGATACCGTGTGGGTCTGTGTACTAATTTACCAATCAGCAGCTGTCCAGTGTTTCCACTGTCTACCACACAAGAGAGAAGTTCATAACTGAGCTACAGCAAATTTCTAAAAGCCCAATCTCTAGTCAAAAATGGTTTGTTTTATCCTTCGTCTTAGTTAAGAGCTTAGGCACAGGGCAAAACCTAACCTTCTGAAGGGTACGAGCCTCCTAGGGAATACTGTAGTAATTTTCACCAAATTAAATACTATCGAGAATTATCGTTCCCACCGTGGCCCATTATTCAGTGTTGTTGCAATCTATAATCTTTGTATTTTTTTAAGTTTATTTATTTATTTTGAGAGAGGGAGGCTGCATACAAGTGGGGGAGGGGCAGAGAGAGAGGGAGAGAGAGAATCCTAAGCAGGCTCTGTAAGCCCAATGTAGGGATTGATCTTAGAAACCATTTGATCATGACCTGAGACAAAATCACTAAGCAGGCTCTGTGAGCCCAATGCAGGGATTGATCCCAGGAACTGTGAGATCATGACCTGAGACGAAATCAAGAGTCAGATGTTTAACTAACTGATTTTTAACTGGCAGTGACTTCTGGACTTTAATAGGTATGTGTCATGTGGTAAAACAAAAGCGTTGGGCAAATAATCTTAGACCTGCTCTCGTCATATGGACACATCCATGTGGTTTTCCTAATAGGCATCCTGGGTTTTTGTTTCCTTGAATTTTTCCCCTAAATGGCCACTGATCCCAAGGAAGTTGTCAGGAATTCCAGACTGTAGGAAGTTCATGGTCTCAAATTCTCTCCACCCTCCCCTCCACCCAAGTTTATCTTAAACCATGAGTATCATTTCCTGTTTCTTCAACTCAGGTGGGCTCAGATGTAAGACATGGCGGGTTCTCAGCAGCATGGGCTACGGGGAGAAGAAGAAAGATGGAGAGCATAAGTTAGGAATAAAGTGATTGGACTAATCAGTTTCTCTCTGTGGACCTTATTGGGAACAGTAAAACCCTTTAAAAAAAGTTGTTCCTTGGAGGTTTTCTCTGTCTTTTAACTTTTCCATTAACTATGAGCAACCTTGGGCAAGGGGCTTGAACCCCTGAACTTCTGTTTCTTCACCTGTGAAATAGGGATAGTACATATCATGTAGTGTTGCTTTGAGAGTTAACATTGATGAGGGGTTTGAGATTATGCTTGAACTACAAAGAGCTGCATACGCATAAGATATTGTTATAACTGTAATAGTAGTGGCTGGGTGAAACATTGATCATTCCTAAAATTCACTCCCACCTTATTTATGGCTCTTATCTGCATAATCTACGCCAGCCTTTCCATCGAATCTGTTGATCCCAGTGCTTATTTTCCTATTTTTTTCATTTCCAGATGTATAAAAACATAATTAATAGCTACCAGTCAATTTACTTTTGATTTGAACATAATGAACAGCATGCTATATTGATGGCTTTACACATATCCAACAACTGAGGCTGAGTTCCTATACTAATCATCATTCATTAATTCAATCTTGGCTTCTTACTTAAATGAATTGGCTTCTCATAATGTAGTTATTCTGACAAACATATGGTGGCACCCATCTTCTACTGCTCAAGTACTTTGAAGCTGTTAAATGAAATGGGATTTGATTATGTTTAGCCATGATCACATACCCTCTATCCGTTATTGGGTTTATCAGGTCATGGTTTGACAATTACTGATGCTCTCTTATGTGCAAAGCACTAGGAAGGAGCTGGAAGAACAGACTTTGAAACCAAACAGAACTGGGCTCTATTTCTAGCTCCCCTGTCTGCTGTCTTTATCATTGTGTATCCTCTCTGTGCCTGTCTTCTCTTTGGTAAAATTAAGGAAGTAATACCTGTTTCTCAGGTGAGATTACCCATGATATCCATAAAGCACTTGGCATAATAACCAACAATAGGAGTAGGTACAACGTAGCACTCTTCCATTTGTTTATCTTTCAGTGTTTCTCTCCTACACATCATGCATGATGTTCCTCTGTGTAAAGGTGAATATGTGCCTATTTTCAAGAACTTACCATCTAGTAAGAGAAAAGAAAAGTACATACAAGTAATTTTGATAAAAGATAGAATTAAATAGGCTCTAAAATATAGGTTCAAACAAAGTTCTACAGCATCACATAGAAAGGGAATTAATCCCAAAGATGGAAAGGCTTTAAATTGGCTTCAGAGGCTAGCTGGATCCTAATATGTGGGAAAGAGAATATTCACTTAGGTGGTTGATCCAGAAAAGCTGAGTCTACCATAGCACGATGAAGAATTTATATGTGTCTAGTCATCTGAGTTGGTGGCACTAAGTGCTGATGATTCCCATATAAGGAATAGGTCTTTATCTCCTTATGGGGCATGGATGAATTTCTTTAGGTTCTTGATCACAGACAATCTGCCTCACAAACAAGCCAGAGAGAATGGGATGAGCTTTGGCTTTTGACTCAAACCCCTCTGAGCAGACTTCCCTAATTTCTCAAGGAGCTAGTTGCCTCCTCTCTGGAGTCACCACTGTACTATGTATACCTACTATTTTGCATTTGTTGCATTATATCTTAGTTGTTCATTTACATGTCTGTGACCTAAACGATGGGGTTCTTGGGGCACTTATTTTCTACATCTCATCATGCCACCCAATTCCTTGAACATAAGGAGCTCTCACTTAATATGTATAGAACAAATTGAAGTTCTTCCTGCCTTCCCTCCTCCCTAGCTTACTGTAGCTATATAATGAGAGAGTCTCAGAAGCAGTGAGGTGTAGCACAAGAGGGCGCTGACAGCCAGAAGCCAGGGCTTAGGAAAGGAAAGATGGCAGCTCTCCTCCCATCTTTGGGTATCTCATATGTCATCACCTGAGTGGCATGTCCCCCCACCTCTCCAAGACAGCATGCCTTCATCTGTGCTGTAAAGGAGTTGGACTTAATTAGCTTGAACATCCTTCCTGCCCTAAAAATACCATGAGACTCTGATGTCTGTGGCTGAGGGTCTGCAGTTAGAAATACAGTTAGCTGACATTTAAAAACTAGGGGAGGGGGTAGGGGCACCTGAGAGGCTCAGTCGGTTAAGCATCCAACTTCAGCTCAGGTCATGATCTCACAGTTGAGGAGTTCAAGCCCCACATCAGGCTCCACACTAACAGCTCAGAGCCTGGAGCCTGCTTTGGATTCTGTGTCTCCCTCTCTCTCTGTACCTCCCCCACTTCTGCACATGCTTCCTCTCTCTCTCTCTCTCTCTCTCTCTCTCTCTCTCTCTCTCTCTCTGTGTATCTCAAAAATAAATAAATAAACATTTTTTAAAAAGTTAGCTGGGAAGGCATCTAAGATACAAAATCTCCTGTCTTGTGTCAAGGGAGGTTTTGTTTGCAAGAATCCCAAAAATGTTCCAGAAGTCCAGGCTGGTATTCATCATCAAACTCCCAAAGCTATTTATTTTCTCTCTCTTATTTATACAAGAAGAGTATTAATTGGCAAATCATGATGCCCTCTTCTTATTTTCATGCCTATTGAATTAAACCATTACTCACTCAGCATCCATGGAGAGATAGAGCCCTTGGGATACAACATATGGCCAGGCCAAATCAGAAAAGATAGTAAATGTCACTCCCGTGTCCCACCATCATCCAACCCCACAGGCGGCATTTCACAGCCCTGGTCCAGCCTTAGCCTTCACCGAAGCACATTCCCTAAACATGTCTCATAACAAGAGTCTCGTGAGTCCTTTTTTAAGTTACAAATATGCAGCCCCTCTCCCGACTCCTTGAACTTGAATCACCTGCATGGGGCTGAGGGATCTATGTGTTCACAAGCAGTGATTTGATGAGCAAGTTTGGGAATCCTAACTTGGGACTCTGATTCCAAGTGTGAAGTTCTACTGGCTCCTGGGCCACAGAGGTTCATCATCACTGTTCAGTTGAAATGGCAACTCCATTTGTCACCCAAACAAAAGGAAATGCGAGGAAAGCACTTGCTGGAGGGGAGGCACTTTTCAAGCCCTGCTGCAGTGCCTCCAGGTAGAGCTCATTTGCACACCTGCATATTTTGCCCAAATTTCCAGCGTAACACTCTGTGAATAATTGCAGTTTTGCTAATTGAATCTGAGAGCACCTGTTTCTTAATCAATATTAATGCATCTCATGAACACAGAATTTGTAATGAATCATTCTAGGGGGGAAAAGATTAAATTTTTAAAAAAGCATCCAGTGTTCATCTGTGGACCAGAATCCTTCCGGGGGGAGCGGGGGACAGAGTGGGACTGCTAGACAGGCAGGGTGCCCCGAGATGCCAAACCCCTTGGCAAGGCTCTCACTCTGGCTACTACTGCCCACTTATCTTTCCCCAATTTTTGGAAAACAAAACAAACAAACAAACAAACAAAAACAGAGTTCGTAACCTACCAGCCCCCAAACACCTGTGCCACCCACGATTGCTCCTGTGAAAGCCCCTCACTGGCTCTGACCACTTATTGGTTTTCGGTTTTACTGAACTCCAGGTCCTGCACTTCCCACTGCAGACTCTCTCTTGATCTTGCAGTTCATCGAAAGGTGCTTAGTTCAACCATGGCAGAGTGCTTCAGGAAGCAGGAAACTAAGTTCGTGGCTCCAAGGGACCCCTCTCAACTCTTTGACCCAGAAGCCTAGGCTTCCGTGCCCCTGATCCCTCAGCAGTCCAGTTCAGAGGTTGCTTTCTGCAGGGAAACATCCCCATCTCCTCCTCCCTGCACAGCCTGAACTAGATCCCTCCTTTCTGTGACCTCTCCATCCTACCTTCTAGCACATTCTACCCTGATTGTTTACTGATCCTCCTTCCTAAGTGGGAGCAGAAACAGTGCCCTGCTCACCTCTGACTCCTCTCCTAGCACAAGGCCTGGGGAAATGTCAGCACTTTTACAACTTCAAGTTGAACAAATGATTGAGCACTGCATTATTTCCTCTGTAGTAAAGGTGTTAGGTGTGATTTTACAGTTATCAGAGTTATTACCATGTGGTCAAGGTGTGTTTTCTGCAATCTCACCTAAACTGATGGAACAAAACCCCTTAACGAAGTGTGAAATCCTGTAAGACCTCATCATCTGGATCACCCGCAGTGCCCCTGTCCTTAGGAACTTGTCTGCAGGTAGATATGCACCAGTTCATGCCCCCAAACCAGACTGCAAGCCAGACAGCCAAGCTTGACTTCCAAACAACACTGGATCTGAGCTGAGCTGAGCCACTCGTCCTCTGATCCATCAGTTGAGTCTGGATAGAGCCATCTGTGTGCCTAGCACTGGGCTTCTCCCATGGGCCAGCACACTCAGAATTGATGAATCCCAGGGAGATTGATCAGCACAAGGTGGACAAACACCTAGAATGTGACATAACCCAAAAACTGCTGTTATTTACAATCCGAACTCCCTTTCAAACAACAATTTCCTTTATCTAAAACAGCCTCTCTCCACTATTACTTGCCCAGGAAAGACACCTGAGGAATCTGGACTCAGGGCAAAGAGGAAAATACATTCCTGATGGATTTTTTTTTCTGCCCAAGCTAAGAGGAGCCCATGAACCAATCCTGCACCACAAAAGATGAGACCCCACCAAGGGCCACGTTCTAAAAATGTTGATACCTGCATTTTGGCTATGGTTCCATCATGCTGTCAGTCCAGGAGCCATTCTGTAATATTTCAGGTTTACTGTTCTGTTATATTTCTTGATCTCTCAGCTAATTTATCTCAAAGTCAACTCAACATCTCTACTTAGATATTTCGCTTTTTTATTTTTTTAATGTCTATTTATTTTTGAGAGAGAGAGAAAGAGAGAGAATGGGTAGAGGAGGAGCAGAGAGGGAGGGAGACACAGAATCCAAAGCAGGCTCTAGGCTCTGAGCTGTCAGCAGAGCCCGATGCGGGGCTCAACCCCACAAACCGTGAGATCATGACCTGAGCCAAAGTCAGACACTTAACCAACTGAGCCACACAGGAGCCCCAACAAGATGACCCTATCTCTAGTATCATGTTTGGACTATGGCAAACGGGCTCCTAACTGGGCTCCCAGCTTCCATTCTTACTCTGCTTTACCCATTCTTTACACAGCAGCTACAGTGATCTTTGTGAAACCTAAGTCTTAACAAATCCCACTCTTGCTCAGAAATTTTTCAATGCCTTCTTGTTGATCTTAGCAAGAAATTAGAATATCCCCAACCTGACCTACAAGATCCTGCACCATTGGCCTATCTTACCAGCCTCATCTTGCTGTGTGCCCCAATTCCTTTCCATTTTTCTGTTTCATCCACACCTGCTGCCTTTCAGAATCCTAGGGACCATGTGCTAAGGTCATCCTTTACCCCTTTCCGCATAAATACTTTGGCCAGCCTCCTCCTGCCCATTCCTTAGAGCCCAGTTTAAATGTCACTTATTCAAAGAAAGCAGCCTTCAATTTCCAGACAAAACTATGTCATATCCCCCGTTATACATTCTCTTAGCATCCTGTCCTTCTTTGCTTAGTCCTCATTACCATGTAATTGTGTACTTAATTATCGACTGCCTTTCTCCACCATTAAAATATACACTTGATGAGGATTCTTTGTTTTAAAACCTATGCCCTGACATAGAACAGACACCCTGTGAATATATGTGGAATATCTAAAAGAACGAACTCACCATTTACTATTTAATCATGGATTTGATTCTTTTTTTATTATTCATTTATTTTTGGGAGAGCTCAAGCAGGGAAGGGGCAGAGAGAGGGAAACAGAGGATCAAAAGCAGGCTCTTTGCTGACTGGCTGACTTAGAGAGCCTGATGTGGGGCTTGAACTCATGAACCTAACCGCAAGATCACGACCTGAGCTGAAGTTGGACACTCAACAGACTGAGCCACCCAGGTTCACCTGGATTTGATTCTTCTTATTTGTGTTTGAGGAGGCTAATAAGTAATATTCCTTAATCATCCTCGTCACCACCACCCACACATCTTGCATCCTTAAATGGTTCATATTAAGTAAGAGATGAATCCAGAAGTTGGATAGTTGGAGACTTAAAATGTCAGCTTTCTTCATGATGAAAACTATGTTGGAGAATGTGGCTATCATGTGCTACAAAGTGAATTTGAGAACCTCACCCACTCCATCGCCCCAAATTGGACTTACCCTCCCAAACACAGGCCTGACCTCACAGGGGACAAGTCTTTACCATGGAGGCCCCAACATAACCAGAAGAGGCAAGCCCCTCCGCAGGCAGGTCGTTCTGAGGAGAGAGTAAGGCACTGAGCTTCCCAAACTCTGCCTCTCAAAGCAGAGAAGTCGGCCTCCTCTTCCTTGGGGAGGAGTGAGAAGAGGACAGAGGGACCAGAAATGTTTGTCTGGAAAGAGTCCCTCCTCATGAGTCAGGAGGCATGGGGAACCAAGGTCTCCCCAAGACCCGGAAAAATATTTACGTCTCTGTAAGAGGATGAGAATAGTCACCATTGGTGGGAGGCTCAAGTGCATTGGGGTATGTGCAAGGGCTCTGAGAAGTACTATGAAAATAGAAGCTCTTATTAAGAAACTTCAGGCATGCCCAGGTGACTCAGTCGGTTAAGCATCTGACTCTTGATCTCAGCTCAGGTCATGATCTCATGGTTCGTGAGATTGAGCCCCGTGTGGGACTTTGCACTGACAGTGCAGAGCCTGCTTGGGATTCTTTCTCTCTCTCTCTCTCTCAAAATAATAAACATTTTATTTTTTAAAAAAGTAAAGAAAAGAAACTTCACACACACCACACACACCTAGCTGGCTGGCATCCTGCTTTCCTTCCTCACCTTTCTTTAAAAAAAATAAATAAAAATGATTCATTGTCTGACAAAACTGGTCTCGGGCCTGTGGCCTTGTGAGCCTAGAAGGTAGCCTTGAAATGAAGCAGGCTTTCCACCCACCCCTCCCAGCAACCCAGCATTATATTGCCACCCCGCTCAACGGAATGTAATAGCCAAACAGATTGGTTTGGAGGCTGAGGGGGAAAAACAACTCCAATTAAAAATGTGCTAAAGTCCTTTGAAAATTCATAAGTAACAGCTAAGGATCTAGCCTGGTGCCCATATTCCGACAGTCTGACAGCATCACTGGTTGAACCCTTTTGAAAAAGTAACTTTAAAACTTGCATCAGTTGCACCTTTTGTATTTTAAGTCACATAGGCATGACAATATGATTATTCATGACTTTGGAGAATGTTCCTGACAAAGGGAGGACATCCATATCCCCAGCCCAGTACCCAATTAATAAGAAGCCCCAAGAATCAAAGACAACAAATAACCAGAGCCCCTTCTGCATAGGAGGAGAGAAAGGTCTGTGCTTTGAAAGGTGCTGTGCCCTGGGATGTCACTGTTGAGAAGACAGGTGTGTGTTTCTGGCTAGTGGGTAATAAACATGCTCAGGATGTAGCTGTTGAAGAGACAGGTCTCTCTGCTGGCGACGGAGAAGGCTTTGATTTGCTTTGTGTTGCAAGTATCAATTGAGCCTCCGAGAGTTCTGAAATGAGGAAGGAAAAGTAGCCAAGATGCCAGAAACATACAGATGGGAAACCCAGCAGAATAAAATGCAGGTACAATCTTAAAATGGTAGCTGCTCTTCACGGAGGATGGGTGATGCATCCAACTCTGTGCTGAAGCAGGTGGCATGGGATCCCGAAGAAGGTACGACCATCCTCATTTTACAGAGGGGGAAACTGAGGCTGGGGGGGGGGGAGTTAAACAGTGTTCTTCCTATTACACTGATTGTAAGGGGGGCAGAACTAGGATTTGGGCCCAAGCAATCTGGCTCCAGAGACCCAGTGGTTTCCTTCATGATGCACCCCCCTGCCGAAATCTAGCAAATTCTCCCTTAAGGGGTGAGGACATCTCGTCTCTGAATGTGTGCTTCATCCTTCTGTCTGCTTCTTAGGAAGGAGATAACCAGCCCGTGGCTATAGAGTTTACATCCCCATTGTCCAAGAGACCAGCCCAGACTGAATGTCCTCATCCTAGTCGAAAATTAGGAAGAGGAGAACCTGAACAGCTCAGCTTCAGGAAGGGATCCAGCCTTGATCAAATCACCTATGGCCCGAGGAGGAATTTGTTGCTCAAACCTGGTTTCCAGAGGGTTCTATACACCGAAGTCATTGCCAGGGGCTCTGGCTCTGTTTTGGTACAAAAGTTTCCATTGCTTACGGAAGTCCTGGCCTCCTTCCTCCCCAGTCTCTCACATCATAGGATCTCTCCTCTCCACCAGGCCATCCACCAGATACTTACCGTGTCCAGGACCACTTGTTGGGCATTGTGGGAAATATAAAAGCAACTAGCCACTGAACTGCCTTCAAGGGACTTCTGTAAAGCCTGATCGTAGAGTGCCCTCAGGTGTGCAAACACCTCAGTGCACGCTGTGTGTAAGTTGCGTGTGCAAGTGAGAGTGTAAATTCCCAATGCTAAGTGCTCTACGAGTTCAGAGACAGGAGAAACCACAATCAGATTATAGTGGTGTTTGTGGTGAGGTAGAAAAAGCATGGGCTCTGGAGTCCAGTGTCTGTGTGAAAATTCCATTCCATTCTGTGACCTTGACAAGTTGTCCAATTTTTTGAGTCTCAGTGTCTTCATTTGTAAAATGGGCACAGCACCACATGTCTTGCATGACAGTTATTGGAATTGAATTGCACGAGTGTTGTAGCTGGTCCAGTAAAAAGAAATTACTTCTCTTCTTTCCCCTCTCCACTTCCTCCCTGCTCTCATGACAGCCCTAGCCCTCACCTCATTTGAACCTGTTCACCGTGTGTGTGTCAGCCTCTCTGTCTTTCCCATTTGTGTACAGCCCAAGGATTTAGTCCATATTTTAGTCCCCTGTGGCCTTAGTTACTGAAGTATGCACTATCTGAGCTGTGTATCAAAACAATACAGTTTGGGAAACCATATTTTATTTTTTTTTAAATGTTTATTTATTTTTGAGAGAGAGAGAAAGAGAGAGAGTGAGAGAGGGACAGAGAGACAGAGGGAGACACAGAATCCAAAGCAGACTCCAGGCTCTGAGCTGTCAGCACAGAGCCTGACATGGGGCTCGAACCCACGAGCCATGAGATCATGATCTGAGCCGAAGTCAGACACCCAACCAACTGAGCCACCTAGGCGTCCCAGGAAACCATATTTTATATCACCTTTTTACCCCATATCACCCAGCAATTACACTTTAAAAGCAAGTGCTCATTTGCTTGGATTTTCATATTCTTTATAAGTGTTTTTAGTTGTTGTGGATATCACTGTAATAGCAGTAATAGTGATTCCAATACCCGTAAGTAGTAAGTAACTGCTGGTATCAAGTGTTTGTTAAGTAATTACTGTGTGTATTATTTTTACATATATTACCTTACTTATTATCACAACAGACCAATACTACTGTTCTCCCCATTTCACGGAGGAGGAAATCGAGGCACCAGGAGGTTAAGGAGTGTGTGTGAATGAAAAAGAGAAGTGGGAGGAGTAGGACTGAGCAGCAGTGCAGAGCCCTCCGCGTGGCATCACGTGCGTGGCATCCTGCCCTAATTCGGCAGGCGGTGTGGCCATAGACAAGTGGCTTAAACTTAGTGAGATAGGCTGCCTGCTCCCACTGCAGAATATTCTCTGTGGGAGCCAGAGGAGAACAGGCCTGTGAACAAGCTCTGTGAAAGGTAAGGGGCCCTGGCGATGCTGCTGGCTCAAGGTCAAGTCTTGTCTCTCTTCACCCCCCACACCCCGCCATGTCCTGGCCCCACTCCACCACCCCAGGCTCGAACATTGGCACAGGGTGCATGCTCAGTCATTGATTGCCAACTGAGCCAGGAAAGAGCCGGGGCTGGCTGATGTTCACCTTCTTATATATAGGAAGCATAGTGACAAGGCTGGGACATGGCGGGAGAGCCACGTGTGACAACAGTCAGGAAAGATGGATTTCAAAGAATTCCAAAGAGATGACTTTTGAGTTTCATGGCAAGTCAAAGGGTCCTCAGATCCACCACAGCCAGTACAGAGAGTCCGCACAGCCGATATGGCAGAGGGAGGCTCCCTTGACTGACTTCTGGGAGGTGGTGTGACTTCTTGCAAGTGGACAAGCCTGGATTGGTGACCTAGTTTCATTACCTTCTAGCTATGTGATCTCGGACAAGGTCAATTATCCTCTCTGAGTCGCTGTTTCACATCCAGAAAATAAATATAATATTAATACCAGCTCATAGGACTGCTCTCATGATTCAATGAGATATTACACTCAGTGCAGGGTCCGGGACAGACAAAGCATTCAATACAGTTTAGCAAATAATAGTATTAATGTTTGTGTGATTTTGTGACCCTTCAAGCTCTTGGGGGCTTTGTGTCTTGTTTGCTTTGTTGTTTTAGGATTCTTTGTTCCTCTGTAGTATGTGGAGAGAACTCAGGGTGTTATAGCCACACGTGATAATTTGCTGCCAACCACAGATAACTGTAATTTAGAGAACATATAAGTCTCACCTTGAAAGCTTTTTATTTTGGTCAGGGACGGGGAGGGGATGCAGTTTTACAATGTGCAGTTACTGTGCATTCCTATGCATTAAAAAAAGAAAAGAAGACAGCCACTCTCAAATAGTGCCACAAAACAAAACAAAAACTACAAGAGTTATTTTAAAAGGGTTTATCCTTGGTCCTCTAAGAGAACAATGGAGATATAACCTTAAAATCTGAGAGGAAGCTTGTCTCGCTCTCTTGCACCAGATCCTCCAGTAACTGGACTAAAAGAAAAAAATAAATAAAAAACAAACAAAAAACAACAACAAAAACAACAACAAAAAACCTAAGCAGCAACTTCATGGCCTCAGGCTAACATAGGATGTATCTGCCTCTTAAGCGCAATGGATCCCCATATTTTACGCACTGCCTCACATTGCTATTTGATTGTTGCCTGAGGGAAAATTGTGGCTACCCTCCTATCATTGTCTTCTCTTGCACCCCTGTTTCATCTGCTCTGGGATTGAGCGATCACTTCTTGCTGATCAGCTTTTTAGGATGCACTAGTGAGTTCCCAGGAAACAGTATTTAACTTATTAACTATATTGGATGTTCTCTGGTCCAGTTAAAATAGATGGAAGACTACATGTGTGTCCTTGATGGCGCCATGTTGACTCCATAGGATTTATCTGAGGTTGCACACACCCCTCTTTTACATGTAGCTGATCATTACCAATTCTGCTAGACTCAGATCAGGTTTTATCTTCTTCAGGGACACTTTCCTGAACACCTCTTTCTCCCCCTACACTCCCTCCCAAATACACAGACACACACACACACACACACACACACACACGCACAGACTGGCTCATGGGCCTCTTTATATATTCCAATGGCATCCTTTGCAAATCTTTGCCACAGCGCTTAACATTTCATATATAATTATGGATTTGCAGCTCAGTCCCCACCAGCCTAAGGAGACACTCTCTCTTTGACCTTTATTTTTCTAGTCCTAGCACACTATCCAGCACACTGTAGTTCCTTAAGTTCATCCACATGTTGGATGAACGACCCAATTTGCCTAGTGGTGGCAAAGCCCTGCCTTAAGCTCTCCCATTCTACAAGCTTTGCCATGGACCCTGGGAAATTATCTCAAGGGAAGATGTCCCATTTAAAAAGACTACGAACAGGCTAAATATTAGTCATCCAAATACTCTTTTCTCATTGAGTTGCCTTAACAAATGGCAGGAACAGATGGCATTCAAGACATGTTGTCATTATAAAAGCATGAAAATGTTATTTGTGTTTTTTTTTTAATTTCTAAAAGAACCCACACATAACTGCAAACTATTTCAAGAGCGGCCCTGGGAAAGCTGGTGTGGGGGCAACACCGCTCTTTGACTTTTTCCTTTTTGGTCTTGAGTGTCATCTGTCTTCATCTTTGGCTCTTTCCTTTCTGTAATAGTGATCAACCTCAAAATTGAGTTCTGAGACTGGTTCGATTTCCTTTTGTTCTAGAAGGAAAGGGAGCATGAACACAGCACACCCACTATGCACCACATACTAGCTACAATGTAGATTCACAGAGCTCCTCTGCACATCTTTCAAAAGCATCAATGGAAATTTCCTATAAAACTTCAGGTGGCAGCAATGGACAGGTCACTGTGGATCACTTCAGATTGGATGTAGGGCCAGAAACTAAAATTTAGAGTCTGGGACCCTGACCTCACAAATATCCCTGCCCATGTAAGTACACAACACACCCGCCTTGCAGAAAGTTCCAGCTAGCACTTCTGGCTGGCTTGCCTTATTGTAAGCTGAGCACTAAGATCAATAGAGCAATATTTTATGAAATTCAATTTATCAGAAAATTTGACGCCTTAAAGATGATGGACTGTCTTATTTATTGGCAAACGTGGAAACTTCAGGAATGTTTGGCACAGTGAACACAGAAACCTAAAGCTGATTCAAAATTTCCTGTCCTTGAGAGAAGACAATGATGGAGAGTTGCTTTTAAAAGTGGACTCTTTCTCAATCCAAAACCTTCATAGCCATGGACAAGTAAGTCAAAATTCTGAGCCAGAATGAAAGTGTCATTTGCAATGAGTTTTAAGAACTGCTTCCACCAAAGACAGAATCAAAACCAAACAACAACAAAATGAGCATATCCTTACAAGTGGGTACAGCCTATAACTTTATCCCTTTAAACTTTATCCCTTCACCAACCTTCTCCCAAATGAAGTTGCAACAAATATCAAGTTACAACGGAGAATCTCTGAATGCTGTTGTGGTATCCAGGATTGGATCCTGGAACAGAAGAAGGACACAAGTGGAAAAGGTGATGAAATCCAAATAAAACCCGTAGTTGAGTTAATAGTGATGTACTAATGCTAATCTCTTCATTGTGACCAGTGTACAATGGTTATATAAGATGTCAGCATTCAGGAAAGTTGGATGAGGGATTTACAGGAATCCTTTGTACTATCTTTGCAACTTTTCTCTAAAATTATTCCAAAATATAAAGTTTAACTTAAGAATCAAATCCAGAAGTCGTTGAGAATAAGACATGAAATACAAAAAAGGATGTGAGACCTAGAGTCTGTCCAAAGGCTTGAATACGGAGTCCTCTCTCCTCAAACTAGCTATCCCTGTAATTAAGTTCTTAATCTTCCTGAACCTCAGTTTCTTTGTCTCTAAAAACTGGGCACAATTAAACTCTCTTTATGTAATTATTATGATTAAAAGACAGAGCATATAAAACAAACTTACAGGTAGTAAACATTCAGTGCCCATTAATTGAATTTAATTAAAGGTCAAGACAAAGTAAGTGTCAAAAGCCAAAAAGAAGAAAGTTTTTTTTTAATGGAAAATCCTTGCCAAGTCACCTCTCACAATTTCTGAACAACCAGGAGTCTCGTTTCAAGGACAAGGCAAGCTGATAAGTACTGCCAGTCACTGCCCATGAGGGACCTCTGGCAAGACCCTGCAGAAGTTTGAACATGGTACAATCCATTTCTCACCTTAAGCAAACACCTCTAATTAATGCATAATCATTTCAGCCCTCTGACTCATGGAAGAATCCTTTTTTCACAAATGTTTTCCCAAGTTACTTGAATTAATGGCAACCTCACTTCCCTAGGTAAGTCCCGTTATAGATAAGAATTGCTTCAAGGGAAAAAAAAATCCTGATTCTGTCTGTAACATATTTTTTCTTATCTCTGGTGTTGGAGAAATACATAAAAAATAAACAAAAGTAAGCAAACTGACGCATTCATGTATCTTCCCATCTTCCCTGAAATAGATTGCCAAGCAAATTAAATGTCAGTTAAGGGGGGCACCTGGGTGGCTCAGTCGGTTAAGCGTCCGACTTCCGCTCAGGTCATGATCTCACGGTTCGTGGGTTCGAGCCCCGCGTCGGGCTCTGTGCTGACAGCTAGCTCAGAGCCTGGAGCCTGCTTCAGATTCTGTGTTTCCCTCTCTCTCTGCCCCTCCCCGGCTCACTCTCTGTCTCTCTCTCTCTCAAAATAAAGACATAAAAAATTTTTAAAAATTAATAAAATAAAAAGACTTCTTTAAAAAAATAAATAAATGTCAGTTAAGGAAACTGTAGCTCAGAGACATTGAGCAACCTGCCCGTTACCACTCAGTTGAGAGCAAAAGAGTCAGAACTTGAGCTTGACTCCAGGAACTGTCCTGTCTCCTGCTACGTCGCCTATCCACTCCACTGGAATCAAGTTCAAGAATGCTAGTGGAACTCCTCTTTCCTAACTGGTTTTTCCCTCCAAAGCAAAGCTTCCCAGCTTGGTTGGGGAGCATGTGAGATGATCATCTCCTCTTACATGGAGATGTGAAATTCATTCCATCTACTTCTATCTTCAGAACCAAATAGGTACCTTTTCCCTGTTGAATACAGACTGCAGAATTAAGCATTTCCAACATGCCTGACTATGGAGTCCTTGCTCTTAAAGGCGCTGACTCTATCCAGGTGGAGCCTCTTCGAGACATCCGTTGTGCTGGGCTGCCCTTGGCTCCATCACCATGAAGCACCCAATTCTTCCTACACTGCATGGGCAATCTGGTTGGCATGAATTCCTAGCACCCTTTCTTGCCTCTGAGCTAGGGTCCTGCACCCTTTTGCTGCCCAGAACTCCTGTTTTTCAGGGGAGTCCTGTTTGCCTTACCTAAAGGTCTAGATCTCACACTTAGTACTGCTTACCTTGCGGTGACCTCAGCTTCACTTCTCAGGTGTGATTTCAATGATCCACCTTTAACTTTTCCAGGTGTCCATCTGTCTGTCTGGCCTGAATCATGTCAGCTCTCTGAACCCTACCTTACTCCCCTCCCACGTTCCTGACTTTCTTGCTGGATTCCCTGAGCCCAATATACGCGCACATGCGCACACACACACACACACACACACACACACAGCTGCCTGACTTGCAAGCATTCATTAGCATTAAATGCCGAGTTTCGGGAATAACCAGCCTTCTTGGTTACAAGTAAATCGGAGATTGCTGCATTAATGCAGTAATGGAAGTATAATGAAGGAATTTATTGTCCCTGAAAGACACTATCTGCCACACAAACCCCATGGGGTATCCCCAGACGGTAAGTACAGCTCCATGCCTCTAATTCCTCTGGCCCATAATTATCTCGGGAGGACCATGACCCTGAAGTTCTTCCTATTAAAAGTATATTTCCTTACAAAATGAACTGTGCTTTATTGAATCGCATCATTTTGATCACTGGAAATTGACATATTGGGCTCATTAGCCAGGAAGTTGGATAGTTAATTTATGAGGTTTCCTCGGAGCCTATCCCAGACCACTCATTGAGGGAGCTAAACAGCCCACAATGAGATGGAAGAAAGTTACTCTGGCAGAGTTGCATTATTTTGCTCTCATTACGGAGATAATGAACAGCAAACTTCCCTGGCACAGATATCGCTTTGCACCCCTTGCCTCTTCCTCCCCACCTCAAAATGATTTTGCTTTATTGCAACCCGATACCGTTTGATGGGCCAACAGTCTTATTCTGCTCATTAGCACCGTTTTTCGTTTAAAATGCTCCAACTGCTAAGATGAAAAGGCAATCTGAGTCTTTGCCTTTATCTTTAATATTTAAAACTGTTCACACAACCTTTTAAAAATCAAATATTGATGCTGCTACCTGTTGTTCTTCAGAGTGCAGTAATTATCCTGCAGGCCCTTCTCGGCAAGCCTGTCTTTATTAGAAAGGAGGATGGAGATGCTAAGGAGGCATTTCTTTCCCGCTCCGTGGCCTCCCCCCTCCACCCAGGATGGAAAACTAGGAGGAGCGCTTGGCTCTTATTAAAGGAATGTGCTGAGGCAGCCACCCGAAAGCTCCTAGTGGGCGGGCTGGCAGGGGATCCGGAGATGCAGGGAGCATCCTCAGAGTAGATTTTGCAGAGTGGTACGGCGCCCTTGGAGCTATATAGCCTCCTAGGCTCTCGGCCAGCTTGCCCACAGGAGGCCGGCTCCCTTCAGCCTTTACTACCTAGATTTCTGGGGGAACTGCAGTTCTGGATGATGGAGTGGTTCCACACTGCCCTCTAGTGGCTGTGTCCAGAAGCAAGCAGCAGCACGCAGCCCCCAGCCACATTTCAGCACTCTCTCACGGAGGACTCGCCCAGTGTCGGGTGCTGGGGATATTTGGGAATATTGGGGTGGACAACATCCACAGCCTGTCCTCAAATTCCTCGTAGTCTTTGAAGGGGAAAACATATAGGCGGATAATTAAAAGCAATGTGTATGTGTTATTACACATGAGCATGTTCAGAAAGCCAGGGGAGTACAAGGAAACATCATCGCGACACGTGTGAAGTCTCAGGGGACCCTGAGAAGGTGACCTGGAAGGCTGAGAAGGGGGTTGCCAGGCAGAGGGAAAGGAGAAGTAGCTCACGACCTGATGGGGAAGAACCTTCTGCGCCAAGACTAGAGTGAAGGGGTGAGCAGTTAGAAGATGGTAAGAGTCTAGTTGAGATATTCTGTATTGTCAGTTTCTAAGATGTACATTTTCTCTTCATGTTTCAGCATCTCTTTGGGATGCCTTCTACAAACGGTGGATTGTCACTTGTAGTATTTTCTCTGCTCAGGGAGGGACATAAAATCACAGTACCTTTTACAATCTGTAGCATCTGAGATTTGAGGAATCTGAGATTTGAGGAAATACAGTAAAATAAGAGCTTAAATTAGGCAGTGGTTGGGGGATGGACAGGACAGGACAGCATAAAATAAAGGGACAGAATAAGATGAGGTAGTAGCTATATAAAGACAGAGACAGATTATGGAGGCTTTTAGGAGGTGAAATTTTTTATAATTTTTAAGTGATTGTGTCAGGGATGAAGAAGGGGTGTGTGTGTGTGTGTGTGTGTGTGTGTGTGTGTGTGTAAACACCTGGAAGAAATTAACAGAAGCAAGTTTGCTGTGAATATTTTAAGTTCTTTGACCATAAGAGAGGTTATGGGGAACTGCATACCAAAAAATCACCATGAGGTCACCTCACTGAATAAAATTCTGTGCATGTTTTCAGTGGACCACAATGTTGGAAGCAGGACAGGGAGAGGGTCTGGAAAGGGGCTGCATGATTTCTTTGGGGCGCTTTAGGTTTCAGATTGTCTTCTGCATGTAGAAAACAGGAGCACAGCATTGCATTTAATTTGCTCTAACTTATCTGGCAAATGCACTCTCCTAATATCAACCGGATCAATTGTACAGATAACTTCGGAGCCACACAGTACGTTTGTCATGGATGAGACAGAAGGGGACCATTTGCTTGCCCATGCTGGATCCCCAGCGAGCCAATTCTAGGATCCTCAATAAAGAACCCCCACCCCACACCGCAGGCACGTTCCACAGCCTTCCCTCCATAGGCATTTTACCATATTAAGGACACAAACTGGCTGATGTAACTGTAGCTTTGGAGCCATGAAATGGAATATCAGTTGCATAAAATGGAGCCACACATTTCCGAGATTTTGGTTATTACGGTATTTATTTTCTCATCCCTAAGGTGAGATTCTAGTTGGTGCTGACAGCTACTTAATCATTTGGTTGAGCTTTTCATGGTTGCTGATTTTTAGATTTTATTCCTACAGTCAAGGACTGAGAAGAGGGAGAAGAGAGATGGCAAGGTGGTGAAGGCAGTGGTGATGGACACTCCAGGCGTGGCGGGAGGGCAGGGTTCTCTCTGATAAAGAAATGGGGCAAATCTGGAGAATCAGTGTGGTAGGACAGAGCGTGCAGCCGGAAATTAATTCTTAGGAAAAGTGTCCTTTCCTAACATGATTTCACGTTGTCCCTGAAAGACTGGGACAGCCATGCACTCAAATCTTTCCTCCTTTGCTCGTTGGCTGGGGATCTCGGCAAGTCATTTAACCTCTCAGAGCCCAGTTCTCCTCATTTGTGAGTCAGAGATGGTGATGTGCAGTCCTGCACAGGTTTTGCTGCAAGGTAAACGGGATGACCTTTGTAAAGCACCAGCAGGGAGTTCTGTCACACAGCAGGTGTCTGGTACCTCCTGTCAAAGACACCCTGTGCAACCCCCACCCTGGGTCACTCAAGTCTCAATCACTCCGGGAACACAGACCAGTCTCTCTGCTACGTCCTTTGCACCACCTATATTTCCCATCCCCAGTCTCCACTGATGCTGCCCTCTATCCTGAGTATCTCTGGACATCCACCATCCTCCCATCTCCAAGGCCCACCTGCAATGCCAGCTCCTGAGGGAGGCATCGCTGGCACTCCTTAATGGAAGGCATTTCTCTCTCCTCAGAGCCAAAATAACAGCTCAGTGTGCAGCCCGCACGAGCTCTTCCACATACATTATGTCTGACACGTTTAGCTTTGTGACCTATTTACCCTCGCTGAGCCTCAGTTTCTTCATAAAAATAGTGATAATAAAAATATATGCCTCCTGGGGCAGTGACAAGGATCAAGTTCCTAATGCATGCCCAGTGGCAGACACATAGGGCTCAATAGATGGTAGTTATGTCAACATAGTAGTATATCTAGATGTGATCTCTAGTCAGAAAATGTCATTTCCTTGGTTGCTTGCTTCTGGAAAGGATGCATGCTGTTTCTAGAAATCGGTCTCTTTTTTCATGGTCACCCCGCACTGGTTAGGCATTGCACTTATAAATGGCAGCAGTGATGAAGCCAGTAAAATAAATGCATCAGAGACCCATTCGGATTTTGATTGTGGATGATGTTTATTTATCACCTTAAGGCCCTAAGCCTACCTTCCTGGTCACAGGAAACATTCATGACACTTGCAGAGCCACTGAGAAATGCAAAGCATGTGAAGACTGGACAACAATGTTAAATCTCAAATGCACAGCACTTAATATGACAAGATGAAGAGCTTTGGTGAATATAGAATAAGTGACCTTCCAGATGGAAACAGGGGCTGTCTGTTTGGAGACAGAGGAAGCACTTGGGAATTCTTTCGTAATCCCCCAACAAATACACCTGTGAGCAAAAGACTTCCCGCTTTTATGTCATTTATCTTCTCCGTTTATTTCATGATGTTCAGATTCATCCAACATCTGAGGAGGAATATTAGGACATTCGTCATTTAGATAATGGACCATATTATACATTCCTAGTAAATAAAACTAGTCCATGCCTTACTGGGTTTCAAGGTCAGTAGATTCTAACTACCCAGGCAACTGTGATTTGTCCGCTCCCATGCATGGTTGCCCCACAAAATTTGTGATATGAATCACAAAGAAAGAAGGGAAGGGAGAGGAGAAGGGAAGGGAAGGGGAGTAAAAGGAAATGAAACAAAACGAAATGAAATGAAGCCTCAACACATAGGGATTTTGTCTACTTGAATGAGTAACAGATATAAATTACCGGCACTATATTCCTAATTTATTCCTGCGGTGTTCAGTGCCCCTCATAGTCTGGTGCCCTCAGCAGCTACCCAGATGGCACACTCCTTCATGTAGATCTGTTTGCATGAGGGAGAACAGATTGGAAAGGAAGACTGAGTAGGCTATACTGTCCAATATGGTAACCACTAACTGAATGTGGCTATTGAGTACTTGAAATGCCTCAAGATCAAACTGGGCTGTGTATGACTGCAAAATATATTCTGAGTTTCCAAATTTTACTATGAAAAAATAACATAAATTATTTCATTAATAATATGTGTATAGGTTACCTGTTTAAATAATATTTGGGATATTTGGGTCAAATTAAATACATTCTTGGGGAGCCTGGGTGGCTCAGTTGGTTAAGCATGCAACGTTGGTGCAAGTCGTGATCTCACAGGTCGTGGGTTCGAGCCCTGCATCGGGCTCTGTGTGGACAGCTCAGAGCCTGGAGCTGCTTCAGATTCTGTCTCCCTCTCTCCCTAACCCTCCTCAACTTGTGCTCTGTCTCTCTCTCTCAAAAATAAATTAAAAAAAAAAGAATTTAGCCTCTACTACAAAGCTGTAATCATCAAGACATTATAGGATTGGCACAAAAACAGACACATAGACCAATGGAATAGAATAGAGAACCCAGAACTGGACCCACAAATGTATGGCCAACTAATATTTGACAAAGCAGAAAAGAGTATCCAATGGAAAAAAAAAGACAGTCTCTTTTACAAATGGTGCTGGGAGAACTGGACAACACATGCAGAAGAATGAAACCAAACCACTTTTTTACACCACACACAAAAGTAAACTCAAAATGGATGAAGGACCTGAATGTGAGACTGGAAACCATCAACACCCTGGAGGAGAAATTAGGAAACAACCTCTTTGACCTCAGCCACAGAAATTTCTTACTCAACGTGTCTCCAAAGGCAAGGGAATTAAAAACAAAAATGAACTATTGGGACCTCATCAAGATAAAAGGCTTCTGCACTGTAAAGGAAACAATCAACAAAGCTAAAAGACAACCGACGGAATGAGAAAAGATGTTTGCAAATGACATATAAGATAAAGGGCCCAAAATCTATAAAGCACTCACCAAACTCCACACCCTAAATACAAATAATCCAGTGAAAAAATGGGTAGAAGACATGAACAGACACTTTTCCAAAGAAGACGTCCAGATGGCCAACAGATTCATGAAAAGATGCTCAACATCACTCATCATTAGGGAAATACAAATCAAATCCACACTGAGATACCACCTCACGCCAGTCAGAATGGCTAAAATGAACAAATCACGAGACTATAGATGCTGGCCAGGATGTGGAGAAACAGGAACCCTCTTGCACTGTTGGGAATGCAAACTGGTGCAGCCGCTCTGGAAAACAGTGTGGAAGTCCCTCAAAAAAATTAACAATAGAACTCCCCTATGACCCAGCCATAGCACTGCTAGGAATTTACCCAAGGGATACAGGAGTGCTGATGCATAGAGGCACATGTACCCCTATGTTTATAACAG
This sequence comes from Cryptoprocta ferox, assembly GCA_028646485.1. Lineage (NCBI taxonomy): Eukaryota > Metazoa > Chordata > Mammalia > Carnivora > Eupleridae > Cryptoprocta > Cryptoprocta ferox. Next base: position 31,384,233 of record CM053565.1, read on the forward strand.
CACTTTCAACAATAGCCAAATTATGGAAAGAGCCTAAATGTCCATCAACGGATGAATGGATAAAGAAGATGTGGTTTATATATACAATGGAATACTACTTGGCAATGAGAAAGAATGAAACCTGGCCATTTGCAGCAACATGGTTGGAACTGGAGGGTATTATGGTAAGTGAAATAAGCCTGGCAGAGAAAGACAGATACCATATGTTTTCACTCATACGTGGAACAGGAGAAACTTAACAGAAGACCATGGGGGAGGAGAAGGGGGGAAAAAGGTACAGAGAGGGAGGGAGGCAAACCATAAGAGACTCTTAAATACTGAGAACAAACTGAGGGTTGATGGGAGGTGGGGGAGAGGGGAAAGGTGATGATGGGCATTGAGGAGGGCACTTGATGGGATGAGCACTGGGTGTTGTATGCAAACCAATTTGACAATAAATTATATTAAAAATAGATACATACATACATTTAAAAATGTTTTAATGAAATATATTCTTATTAATTTCATTATGTTTTTTTAATGTAGCTATTAGAAAATGTCAAATTGCAGATGTAACTTGCTTTCTGTCTCTATGGACAGCGTCTCTAGACTGGCTCCTGGGTCCAATATCATATCCACATACCATAGCCCAGATTTAATCATGAGATGTGATTGTTTGTAGAGCATCTTATTTCAAAATTTTAAATTTATTTTCTTTAAAAATTATTTTGTTCACTTTTAAAATTCAAACAATGCAAAGGGCACAAGATGAAAATTTAGTCTTGTACCCCAGCCCTTCTTTTTTTGATTCCTCTTGGTTTCCCCCACAGAGGCAAGCACTCCCCTCAGTGTGCTGTACAGCCTTCCAGAGATATCCAAGAAATGGTGCCCCCCAGTGTCTCCCCAGTCTCCACCACTCCCTCTTGTCTCCCACCTGGCCTGTCTCACTTATTTACATTACCTAACCCCTGTGGGCATGTTCTAGAGGGTGGCACAGCTCACGGTGGACAAAAGTCCATAAGAGCAAAGACACTGAGGGAGATAAACGTTGAATAATTAACTTGTGCATGAGGACATGAGGAATGAGCAAAGGAACTTATTATCTGATTATCCCCCAAACATTTGCTATTTCTAATGTCTTTGAAAAATTGACATCAGTGATTCTAATATGACCAGTGGGACCAGTGACACTCACACAGGGGAATGCTAAGAAGGTGATCTATGTGCTCTGCTTGCTAGTACCTAAGTGCCATTGTGTCCCCCCAGACTCCCCTCAAAAGGCATTTTCCTCTTTGGAGATGAAATGACTGGAGACGGGGAGTTATTTGCCTAAAGCCTTGTGTATCAGAGATTGAATTAAATGACATTAAGCTAGAAATAACTTTTCTAAGGCAAGTTTTGGTGTGTTAATTAAGGTGGCCTAACCTTGAATTTCCACGGGTTAGGGAAAAACAGTGGCCTGAAGACGAATCCATTTATAGCCCAATATATATTTAGAGAGAGCTTTAATGCTATTGTCTTTATAATTATCAAAGCAACCCTTAAAGCCTAGGGGATGGGGAAATGATAAAGCAAATTACTCTGGAGGCGCCTGGGTGGCTCAGTCGGGTAAGCGTCTGACTTTGGCTCAGGTCATGATCTCACGGTTTGTGCGTTCGAGCCCCGCGTCAGGTCTGTGCTGACAGATAGCTCAGAGCCTGAAGCCTGTCTTCGGATTCTGTGTCTCCCTCTCTCTCTCTGACCTTCCCCTGTTCATGCTGTGTCTCTCTCTCTCTCAAAAATAAATACAAACATTAAAAAGATTTTTTTAAAAGAAAGATAATTACTCTGTATTACTGTGCCCCTGCCCCCAGCATTGAATATCTGACAGCCTAGGTTAGAAAGAACATCAAGAGAAACTGGAAGAGGAGTTCCACCTGAGTTCTACCTCAGACCCACCGAGTCAGACTGAGGGACAGAGCTGGGGACAGGCACCTAGATGATGCTGGGCATCATTCTGTCCTTTTTTTTTTTTTTTTTTTTTTGCAACAAATAGAAATCAAGCATCATTCAGGCGCTGATACAGGAGGAAACAGGAAAGGTAAATGCAAACATGCCTACGCTATCTTTTCCTAAAATTTATAAATATATTTAAATAAGTAGGAGGGAGCTTAACCCAGCTTGACTTGAGCCAGTGCAGATTACTAAGGTGGGCTCCCAGTGCACAAAAGGAATGGAGGAACACAGGTTTCCATGGAAGCAATACTGCTAGCCAATCAGTGGATACCATCTTGATTCTGGTTCTTTCTAATTGACCTCTCACTAGAGAATCATAAAAATTGGATCCAGGCGTGCCTGGATGGCTCAGTCAGTTAAGCATCCAACTTCAGCTCAGGTCATGATCTCAGCGTTCGTGAGTTTGATCCCCACATCAGGCTGTGCACTGACAGTGCGGAGTCTGCTTGGGATTCTCTCTCTCCCTCTCTCTCTACCCCTCCCCTGCCCGCTCTCTCTCTCTTTCTCTCTCAAAATAAATAAAACTTGAAAACTTTTAAATAATTAAATTAAATTAAGTTAAATTACATTTTTAAAAAACTGGATCCAAATAACCAACCATGAGAGGCTTGGCAAGAACACCGCAGGCTCTCAAAGTCCTGGAGCCTAAGACTTAAAGCAGAGTGCTGGTCCAGCTAGGGGGATTGGGAAACTATTTGTGAAACCAACATTGAGCCAGGGTCACAGAGACAAGGCCTGCCTGTGGAGGGTTAGGAGAACCACAGTGAAGCAGAAGGAGACTGTCTTTGAAATCAGTCTTTGTCCAAACTCTAACTCTTTAACCCACTAGCTGTGAGACTCCAGTTGGCTCACATAACCCTCTCTGTGACAGTTTTCTCATCCGGAAAATGGGAAGATCACACCTGTCTTGCAGATTTCATGTAGGGATTTAAAATGTTCATAAAGCACGGAAAGACACATGTAAGGCAGATTATTAAATTTAAATTTGTCTCATAATGTTAAGTTAGTAAAATAATATTTTTATTGTTTATTTTTGAGAGAAGAGATAGAGCACAAGTGGGGGAGGGGCGGAGAGAGAGAGGGAGACACAGAATCTGAAGCAGGCAGGCTCCAGGCGCTGAGCTGTCAGCACAAAGCCCAGCACGGGGCTCGAACTCGGGAATGGCGAGATCATGACATGAGCCAAAGTTGGATGCTCCACCGACTGAGCCACCCAGGCACCCCAAAATTAGTAAAATTAAATTAATGAAATCATTAGTTGACAACACTGACTCAGTAGACAAGTAGTACATGGAACTCACATCTAGAAACCCATATACTGGGACTGTAATGGGAAAACTCATCCCAGACACCACTCTCTGGGGTCCCCCTCCCTGGGCAGAGACCGGACAGGGCTGAGGTATAAGTGAAGGGCTTTATTGCCAAAAACTATGAGTGGCAGAACATACCTAGCCTAATGCTGGCCCCTGCCATACATTCCCTTGAGGGAGATGGAGGATAAAGGGCATTATCTTGACATAGCCCACATGACCAGACAACATTGTTCACACCTGTCCTCTGTTTTTCTCACCATTACCACCAGTGCCAGTCACGTTCAAGAGATGCTTTACTGCAGAAGCTGCTAGCATCCCTATAGCATTTGCAGATCTGTTATTTGAGGAGTCACTATTGCCATGTTACATAGCTTTAATGTTTTCTTAATAGTAATAATAATAAGATTCAATAATAACAAGTAGAACATGTGATCATTTCATGTGATTTTTCAACATTGACTCCAAAAGCCTGGTGTCTACTCATAGGAAAAACAGACTGACTCAGATGGACAGGATAGATAAAGATTGCAGGAAACTTAGCCTTGTTAAGGAAGAAACTTCTATCCACCCTGAAGGGTTAAGAGTGGTGGGCGAGATCTTGGAAGTACTTCTTCAACCCTCCTCCACAGCTCCATGTATGGTAACTCAAAGCAGAGCTCTCCAGTCAGGTTGCGTTTTCTTCCTTACCCACATCTCAGCCCCTTCCTTCCTAACAGCCCCAACCCACGAGCTCCAAATCCAAATACTTTTCTTTTGCTTTCTTTCAAAGCTGCATTGAAAAAAAATAAATAAAAGCCTTTTCCTAATGCTCCATATCCTTTACTTTCATCTCTTAACAATTAATCCCTCCAATGTCTAATTATTACTCTCAAATCTACACAGCATAAAATGTCTGGGCAAGCACTGAGAAGAGCTCTGAATCCAGATGAATAACATCATGTAAAACGGATGTCCAGATGTCAGGCTGAATCTTCTCTAATTTTCTATGGGTTATGGTATTCGTGTATACACACCCAGCACTTCCAACTCTGAATCTCTGAGTTGTGTACCCTCAGCATAAAATAATTTAAAAGAAAAACAAAAGAATAAGAGAGAGAGGAGAGGTGATTCCCAGAGCAAGGAACAGTGTCAGTTGGTTGATTTCTAGTCTTGCATCTGCCAGTTTCTTGCTGTACAGTCGTGGATGAGCCTCTCAACTTCTCTGTGTCCCAGTTTTATGGTTTTTTGAGGAAGAGGTTAGGCTTGATTGTCTCTGAAGTCCTTTTATCTCTGGAATCCACAGTACCCAGATTTTGCCTATCCGTGTATGTGCTGCAATGAAGCCAATGATTTGACTCTGGTTTTTTCTGCTATGTTGCATTTCCTTGCAGTGATGCCTCTGGAGTGCCCGTGGGAGCAAGCAGCCCACTGGCCTCTTGCATCCTGCCTTTACAGATAAGCCCTTTGCCATCTCAAGCTACTCTATAGGAAACCAGACTAAGTGGTGTTCTTAAATCTCTTAGGCTCACTAATTACATTCAAAGAAGACCTATTACACACCTCAGCAGAGCGGTCAGAGACATAAAATAGGAAACCTCGGTTGCAATGAAAGGACACCTAATTTATACAGCGTGCTGTCAGACCTTCTTCACTAACCCTTTAGGCACTGAGCCAACATTATGGGCTTGGCCACCCACTTGCTAAGCCAACAATAAGATATGTAGGTGTGACCCATCTCTCAACCCCCAGCAAATGGGGGTTAGGATTTTCCCTGCTGTCCTGAGTCTAGAAACCACCAATGGTAGGGGTGCTTTGGTGTCTCCATCAGTTAAGTGTCCGACACTTGATTTCGGCTCAGGCCATGATTTCAGTTTGTGGGTTCAAGCCCCACATCAGGCTCTGTGCTGATGGTACAAAACCTGCTTGGGATTCTCTCCTCTGTCTCTGCCCTCTCTTTCTTTCTCTCAAAATAAATAAATAAACTTAAGAAGAAGAAAAAGAAGAAATAACCAAAGGTATTCAGGCTAGGACTAGCTAAATTGGCCCATTCTGGCACATCCATGGAGACACCATATTTGGGCTTTAACAGTTTATCCCTGATCCCAGAAGCTACTTATAAGCTACATGATTTCCCCAAAATTCTTTCTTACCACCTCCTGGACTTCTCTTTCAAGAGCTGTAGAACTTGGGATCAAACAAGTCTGGGCTGGGGGCACCTGGGTAGTTCAGTCGGTTGAGCATCCAACTTCAGCTCAGGTCATGATCTCATGGTTTGTAGGTTTGAGCCCCACATTGGGCTCTGTGCTGACAGCTCAGAGCCTGGAGCCTCCTTCAGAGTCTGTGTGTGTGTGTGTGTGTGTGTGTGTGTGTGTGTGTGTCTGCCCTCCCCTGTTCATGCTTTGTCTCTCTCTGTCTCTCAAAAATAAATAAACATTTAAAAAATGTAAAAAAATATACAGGTCTGGGCTGGAATTCTGTCTCTGCCGATTTCTAACTCTGGAGCTATAGTTATGAATCATTGAACCCCTTTGAGCCTCCATCTCCTCCTTTATAGAATATGGATAACAATACCTTCCTCACATGGGCAGGGTAAGGATTAAATAAGATGTTTAATGTATGTGGAAGAATAAGTACATGGTCTAAAATATATATAGTCACAGCCCTTGTTGGGGATATTTTGGCAATATCCATCAGCCCATCATGTGCACTCATATCATAGTAGACAATCTGCTGAGTAAGACTGTATCTTAAAGGCAAGAATGCCAACACTCCTGCCTTATGAGTGAAGAGAGCTCATACACCAACTCTAAAATAAATAAATAAAATTGCCATTATGAAATTTCTGTAATTTACAGGGTCACAAGAAATGGAGTGCAGCCTCTCATTGGTGGTTTTGTACCTAGTTTCCTGATCTAAAAAGTGGCACAGCTGTGTTGGTGGGAATGTAAACCAGTGGAGCCACTGGGGAAGACAGCATGGAGGTTCCTCAAAAAATGAAAAATAGAATCATCCTATGATTCAGAAGTCTCACTGCTGGCTATTTACCCAAAGAATATGAAAACACTAATTAGATATATGCACACCTATGTTTATAGCAGCATTATTTACAATAGCCAAACTGTGGAAGCAGCCAAAGTGTCCATCGATAGATGAATGGATAAAGATGTGTGTGTGTGTATAGTGTGTGTGTGTATATGTGTGTGTGTGTGTGTGTGTGTGTATATATATATATATAGTGGAATATTATTCAGCCACAAAAAGGAGTGAAATCTTGGCATTTGCCACAACATGGACAGAGCTAGAAAGAATAATGCTAAGCAAAATACGCTAGTCAGAGAAAAACGGATACCATATAATCTTACTCATATGTGGAATTTAAGAAACAAAACAAGTGAGCAGAGAGAGAGAGAGAGAAAGAGAGAGAGAGAAACCAAAGAGCAGACCCTTAACTATAGAGAACAAACTGATAGTTACCAGAGGGGAGATGGGTTAAACAGGTGATGGCATTAAGGAGTGCGCTTGTTGTAATGAGCGCCAGGTGTTGTATGGAATTGGTGAGTCACTATATTTTACACCTCAAACTAAGATAACACCATATGTTAACTACACCAGAATTAAACCTTTTTAAAACATTGGCACAGCATCCGACCCAGTCCTCAGAATTTGTGGATGCATTCCCTCCTGCATTTCCTAATGAACTGCATTGAGAATGCAGTAGCTTTTATGTGAGTCAGATGGTCATCTCTTCCTTTTACACAATTGGGATTCTATTTCCTCTCAGCTACTCCCATTTGTAGTGTTAACATTTCCATTTAAACTGTAGGGAATTATTTTTGAGTATGTTAGAGGAGATTTGGGTCAGGCCGCCTCGAGAGAGCATATAATGGAAACCTCACACAAGCTTTGTATCACACCAAGCAAGCAACTGCTTATTGAATCTTTTGGAATTCCTGAAGGTGAAGTTTACTTGTGCTTAGCTGTCCTCAATTAACATCAACCCTGTAGGTGTTATCTCCATTAAACCAAAAAGTCTTGTTTTGTGAATGGATCTTTAAAAATATATATACTTCCTCCTTTTTTTTTCAATCTGGAAATAGGAAATTAGACAGAAGAGGGACTTACACCAGAATTGTCTCTGAATTCCCTTCCAGATTCAAGGATAAATTTACCTTGTTGTGCACATACCTTTTGACAAGAAAAGTTACACAGTTCTTTATAATTGTTCTGTAATTCAGACATACATTATTACAAACTGGCTCTCCTTCCATGTGACTGAGGTTTGTTGAACAATTTAGGACAGCTGAATTTTTAAATTATGAGACATAAAAATATATTTATTCCATATACCAATGTGTTGTGTATAGTATCAGCATAACTGTTTGGTTAAGATCAATGTGATGGCCAATTTTATATGTTAATCTGGCTGAGCCACAGTGTCCAAATATTTGGTCCAACATTATTCTGGATGTTGCTATGAAGATGCTTTTGGATGAGACAAATGTTTAAAGCAGTGGACTTGGAATAAATCAGATTGCTGTCCGTAACGTGGGTGGGTACACCCAATCAGGTGAATGCCAGATTAGAACAAGAAGACTGGGCTTCCCAGAGCCAGAAGGAATTCCCTGGACTTAAGCTACAGCATTGGCTCTTCTCTGGCTCTCCAGCCTGCAGCCCACCCTACAGAATTTGGACTTCCTGTTTATATCTTACTGATTCCTTTTCTCCAGAGAACTCTGACTTATATAATATGCAATCCCAAACACCCTCCACTCTAAAGTACTGTGGGGCTCCTACACTATCAACTCATATTTAAAGAAAACCTGTCACATTGCTAAGATAGTCAGCTGTGCAATCTCATAATCTCCAGCAGCTAAAAACACAGGCTTTAGAACCAGAGATATGTGGGGCCAAGCCCTGGCTCCCCAACCAATGGGCTGTTTGCCTTTTGGTGAAAAATCACCATAGAGGCCCGGAAGGACAGGTAGGCCCTGTGGGAGGCCTCCACTCCACAGGTGGAGTTAGCCCAATATCTTCCCATCTCAGGGGAAGCAAATGGCATGGGTCTAAGCATCACACTTGTTTGCTGCTGGGTTTGGCGAAGGATACATTGTGAGAATTAATTAAGTTCAGGTTCGGGACTTAGCCCGGTATCTGATATACCAAATAGGGGGTTCAAACCAAGATGGCGGCTACTGTGAATAAGATCATTGCTGACTGTCAAAGAATCAAACTTCTCTGTACCCGCAAAACACACTGAATTTATTTTGCTCTAATGCAGCAGTGTCATCAGAATAAAAGAGATGAGCCCATTCATAACAGGACCTGGTTAATCATGAGCTGCTACAAATCTCTGCATTTGCTATATGAAGACATCCAATTTTACAAAATGAATAACCTGAGGTTATTTTTTTGCTTTGCAAAAGAACACATGGTTTTTAGAGGGTTTCAAGTTATCAAGATAATACTGAGTGACATACACTGTTGACAGGTCTCTCTGTGGAACACCTGTCACCTGCTTCGCTCAGCACGTACAGCCCCACCCTGCCTCAAACCAGTGTAAATGCCTGCAGAGGAGGAAATCAAGGGGACTTCCCTGACCTTCAGATTTCTCCACATCTCCTCCCGGGATGAATTTCAGCAGCCAAGTGTCTATTCCAGTCCCCTATTTTCCTGAAAATAGAACCTCGCTGCCTCTGCACCTGCCTAAGCCCTGAATTTACAGAGTAGAGGAGAAATCAAAATTCCCAGCATAGCTAGCTTCCATCTGAAATGGGCTGAGACGCTCGCATTTGCTACCATCAAGACTACTAGACTTGGAATCCAGAAGACCTGGCTTTGCCACCACCACCAGTTGTGTGACCCCAGATAAGTCACTGAGCCTTCAGCAACCACTCTACTTCCCTCACTTGCAAAATGATCATCACTTCCACCTCTCACCTCATTTTGCAGTGGGTTAAAATAAAACATACAGGAGAACCAGGAGGCAGCCAGAGGCAACTGGGATCTCCCCTGCTGTTTCAACTTTTCTATGCAGCTCCGCTCTGCTTCCGGATCTGCGTGAGACAACCTTTTCTAACATGCCCTGCACCAAAGTAGTTCATTGGAAACACTGTAATTAGCATTACAGTTAAAATAGCACCATTGCAATGTTAATTACTACAGTGCAGATGTACCATTAGATATCATACATAACGTTGTCAAGGCTTTATTTTTAAATTAAAGTGCAACAAACCATACCCTGGCTACAAAGCTTTTTTTGATTAATACAAATTAATGTTATTTTAGTGTCTAGGGAAAAGGGTGGGGACAAGGGAGTGTTCCATCTAACTAGAGCAATGCATAGGCAAATGGGACCGTTTTCTATGGATTCCCCATGACGTCCTTCCCCCACTCTGGTCTCTACAGGGTGGAGAATGTGAGCTCCATGAGGGCAGGAATTGTGCTTGGTATTGCTCACCATGCCAGCCTCAGCTCCTAGCACACAGTTAGAGGTGTTGATTATTTTCTGAATAACTGACAAGAGAAATGAGTGAATGAATGAAGATAGAGCCTAAAGCCGGGTACGCAGAAGTAGTGGAGGAGTAGAGTGGAGGAACCGGAAGGTGCAATGGCTTATTTATTACTGATTACCCCTGTTTTGTGTTTGCTTTGTGGCCTTTAAAATGATCCCAGATGCTTCCTCGCTCCCTGGAGCATTAAAATCCGAAATAAGGGGCAAGTGATGCATCACAGTGCAAAAGTCAGTGGAAGTCCTTCATTGTGATGTTTTATAAGCAAAACTGTATTCCACCGGGCCCTGGGAAGTGGGGAAGACCAGCAGTGGTCCCTCCACATCCAAGAGGCGCCCATGTCAAAAAGGAGGGAAGGAAGAGACTGGAAATGTTGAACTCTTACGTGTATTATTTATTTAATTCTCAGAGCTCATGAAGGAATTCTTCCCCAATTAGTTTTTACACGTATAAAATTACCATAGTAACCATTCTTCTGTATACATTTCAGTGGCATTAAGTACATTCACTTTGTCATGCAACCGTCACCACCCCCCAATCTCCAGAACTCTTCACATCTTGCAAAACTGACTCTGTGCCCATTAAGCACTAACTCCCTGTTCCTCTCCCCCCAGCCCATTCTCCTGTCTCTATGGTTCTGACCACTCTAGGTTACTCTTAGAAGTGGAATCGATTTACATTTAAAGTAATTACTGATAAGGAAGGATTTACTTCTATTGTTTTGATGTTTATTTTCTGTATGCATTATAGTTTTCTATCCCCCGTTTTTATAGGGGAGATTTTTTTTATCTCTACATTACATTTCTGGAAACTGAGGTTTCAGGGAATTAACTGAACCTCCCAAGATCACCAAGAGGCAGTTTGAAATCTTTTGGCTTGACTCTTGAATCAAGAGTCCTTGATACTTCCACCTACTATGTGCCAATGTGTTTTCTAAGTCCTGGGAAAATGCAGACAAGCATGCAGTGTGGTCCCTGCCTTGTTTCAATGTGCAACAGTTTACTTAGGAACATTAGACAGATGCAGATGGAAAGATTTCTAGAAGTGCAGGAAAGCTCTAGATACTTGCCTGCTGGGACAGAGCATGTAGCCTCTAAGAATTCAGAGCAGTTCCTCTTAGGCTGCCTCGCATACATAGGTGCCCACGGGTGTTACTGGTTGAATCTCATGGTTCTATTCTTCATATCACTTGAAGAGAATTCCAGGGATCCAACTCTGCTCTGTGGGACCTACTCTCCACAGTAGATGGATTTAGCAGTGCACAGTAAGCACTGTAGTGATGTGTATGCCATTTGACCCAGAATTTGCCAAGTGAAATATCCCGAATTAGTAAAAACATTTACCCATAAGGATGCTCATTGCAGTACATTTTTGCAATAGTGAAAAAGTGAAGGGGATATAAGATTCAATGATAAGTTATGTATTTTTGCAATGGAGTATTATGCAACCATCTCAAAGTGATTACAGAACAACAGGTTCGTAACCTGGAAATATTCATGTTTGTGAAAATTATATGTATTTATATAATATATATAATCACATGATATTTATGTATTATTAAGTAATATGTTTGTATATATAATATGTATATAATTATTTGTGTATATGAAATATATGCAATAACTATATGCAATATTTATTACATATTAAATAATATTACATTTGTCTCTTATATTGTAGTATATAATTAATATAATATATAATGTTACAGTAATATTAATACTGTAATTAATATGAATATAATACATAATAAATATTATAGTATATTATTTATATTAATATAATTATAATTATAATATTAATGTAATAAATATATATTAAATATATACTATTGATAGTATTAACATATTGATGTTATACTTACATATTGTATATAATAATATATATTTATATACACACACTCATATATACATGTGTATGAAAAATCACTTATCTGAATATACAGACACAGCTATAAACTGATCCTGTTACAATATGAGTATACATAGTTATAAGTATGAAGAAAATTTATATAACAAAATATTAGCAGTGATCATTAGGTAATTGTGGAATTGTTGGTGAATTTATTTCCTTGAGCCATTCTGTATCTTTCTAACCATATATAATATCTGTATATTATCTTAATTTTAGAAAAAGTAAATGCTACTTAATGATGGTTGCAGCATCAAAAACAAACCTAGGTCTAACCATTTTACTGCAAAGAAAATCATGACTTTGGACGTGAAAAAAAGACAAGTTCTTATGGTCGCATGCTGACTACATATACATTTATTTTTGACAGGGATTATTTGGTTGCAACGAATAAAGAACTTGAGAAAAAATAAATTTATTGGTGAGATGTAAAATATTTGAGAAAATGCAGCTCAGGCCTCATGAAGGAACTGCAGATAAGGAGGTGCAAACAGTTTCTGAAGGTCAAGTAGTTGGTCTCTCTCAGTGCACGATCTTCTCTGTCACTGTTGGTATATCTGCTTCTCTCTCTTCTCTCTCTGGTCTTTCAGTTACCTAGCAGGCTGAGTCTCTGGACCCCATGGGGCTTTCCAGTTCAGGTACTCAATACCGGCCAGGCACTCAACGGAGCTTCTGTTGATAGTTTCAGATTCAGGACAGGGGGGAGGATTGCTTTAGTGTATATTAGTTAGCTTTTGATATATAACAAACGACCTCCAAAACATAGGGACTTAAAAAACACCTGTTTCCAAGGATGTGGGTCTGTGGGAAGTTCTTCTGGTTTGGGCCAGGCTAAGCTGACCTTGGCTGGGCCAGTTAGCTGGTGGGTCAGCCATGGAATGGTCAGTCTAAGATGGCTTCTCCTGGGATGACTCTCTTCAGTATCATGTCATCCTCCATCAGGCTATCCCAGGCTTATTTACATGGTGGTCTCAAAGTTCCAACAAGGAGTGAGTAAATTTGCAAGACCCCCAAAGGCCTATTCTCAGAGCACACATGTTATATCCACTATTGGCCAAAGCAAGTGACAAGGCCAGCCCAGAGTTAAGAGGTGGAGAAGTAGACCCCTATCTTGATGGGAGAAGCTACAGAGTCATAATGTAAAGAGTGCAATTACAGGAAGGAGAAAATTCTGGCCATTTTTGCAATCTGCCCTTTAATCTTCCAGGCACCAATGCTGACATGAGCTCCATCTTGTAGCTGCAGCATATTTACATATTCCCACATAGCCCTGGTGGTTGATGTAGCAGGGGGAGAGAGAGACTGGAGATGTGTACATATGTTTTTCACTGTTTCACCCTTGAAGTGACACTTGTCATGTCCCCTCACATCCCATGGCCAACACCAGTCACAGGAGCTCCACCATACAGCAAAATGGCAGAATAATGAATCAATGGAGTACTTAGTGGGCATTACTGTCTCTGCCACAATGAGCAATCTACAAACCTACCTGATTATTCACAAGACTAATGTCAGAAAGGTAGAGGGGCAGGTAAGGATGGTGCTGTAGAGAAAATACATGAAAATTGTGACAAAATAAGATATCAGACATTACATGAAGCCCTTAAGGAATCCCTAGGGCAGAAAGCTAGGCCCAAAGGAGTCAGATAAGCAGAAAGAAAATCCAATTCTCTTAGCCTCTGAGGGCCCAGAAGTGTTCCATTCAGACCCATTCAAAGTCTCCTTTAAGCTTTGCTCTGCTTCAAGAGCTATATCAACACAGGGGACTAAGGCAGTAGAGTCACAGGTGGGAATCAGGGTTCTCGGATCAAGTGTTGAGAGTTGCTAAGTCAAGAAAATGAAGCTGAATATCAAATTCAAAGAGGGGAAAAGGAAAAAGAACACAAAGCAGTAAGATGAGCAGTTGGAGAGGCTGAAGCAAGATGGAATCAGGAATGAGGAAGGGAAATGGGGCATTTGTATTAATCTCTTTAGCTTAGCACCAAATTCCTGAGCTCTGAAAAGGGATTGGGGCTCACATTCTGTGCAGCATCCAGTGGCAGGGCCAGGAAAGGGATGTAACAGACACCCTGGGTAGTACACTTGAGACTTGAGACCAAAGTCTTCATCTTCCCACTAGGGTTGCTCCTTTTTACCCATTTTGATTTCCTTGTCTCTCATTTTGCCTTTGTGGCGTCTCTTGCTTTCTCCAGTTTCTCACACCTGAGATCTTACCTTTTACAGTATCTCTACATTCCAAATATTTATAGTAAGAGGGACAAGTTATTTTTTTAAGTTTTAATTTTAATTGCAGTATCATGAACATACAGCACAATACTAGTTTCAGGTATACAATATAGTGATTCAACAATTCCGTACATCACTCAGTGCTCATCATGACAAGCCCACTCCTTGATCCCCATTACCCATTTCTTCCATCCCCCACCCCCTCTCGTAACCATCTGTTTGTTCTCCATAGTTAAGAGTCTGTTTCTCGGGTTGTCTCTCTCTCGTTTTATTCCTCCTTCCTTTGCTCGTTTGTTTTGTTTCTTAAATTCCACATTTGAGTGAAATCATATGCCATTTGTCTTTCTCTGACTGACTTATATTGCTTAGCATTATTCTCTCTGGCTCCATCCACATTGTTGCAAGGGGCAAGATTTCATTTTTTTTATGGCTGAGTTACATTCCATTGTATATTTGTACCATATCTTCCTTGGTACATTCATCTACCAGTGGATAGTTGGGTTGCTTCCATAGTTTGGCTATTGTAATGCTGCTATAAACATAGGGGTGCATGTTTCCCTTTGAATTAGTGTTTTGGTATACTTTGGGTAAATATCCAATAGTGTGATTGCTGGATCATAGGGGAGTTGTATTTTTAACTTTTTGAGAAACTTCCATACTGTTTTCCATAGCAGCTACACCAGCAGTGCAAGAGGGTTCCTTTTTCTCCACATCCTCACCAACACCTGTTGTTACGAGGAACGAGTTATATTTTTTATAAGGTGCAGTGTACAAAATATTAGTCACAGTTGTTTAGGTCTCTGTGAGTTCCTACCTCAAATTCCTAAATGATCATGTGATCATAGATGTGGTTTATGCCTCATGGTAAGTGCCACATAAGCCAGGTATTTCAGGAATGCTCCCCGGGGAGCCTGGTGCTCCCTTCTCCACGTGTGGACTTAACCTAATGTGTTCCCATCCAGGGGAGGCAAAAGGCATTGGTCTAAGGACCATGCTGGGTTTGGTGAGAAATGGGAAGACAGCCTTGCTTGACCTGTTGCGCATTGCCTTGCAGGTCAGCGGGACCATGTACAACACTGGAAGACACGTGTCCCTGCGCCTGGACAAGGAGCACTTGGTTAACATATCAGGAGGGCCCATGACATACAGTCATCGGCTGGAGGAGATCCGACTACACTTTGGGAGTGAGGACAGCCAAGGGTCGGAGCACCTCCTCAACGGACAAGCCTTCTCTGGGGAGGTATGCGGGGCTGTTGAAGTACTATAGCTGAGTGCCAATTAATAAGATTTGGTGGCTATTTATATCCAAGGTGGGATAACAGATGGAAAGCTTTCTTTTAAATCTGTGAAATGAGAAGGTCAGTGCCTCCTTTCTCCATCTGTCTTTTGCAAGTTGACGTGGAAGTCTATAAACGTGCTTCCAGTGTTTTCCAGGAAAGGCCACAATGAAACTGGGCATTTCATTCTGAGACACTGGTGCAGCTCTCATGCCTCGTGCCTTACAGTATCTCTGGAGCATCATTTTAACCCCAAACCCTCACCTTTCATGCACACCTTCCCTTACACCTACTGGACCATCAGATATGCTCCCATATGAGAGAATGGGTTCCATAATTCTCCTTTCTGGCAGAATGGGTCTTATTTACACAAAACCATACCATGCCATGAAATAAATGTCAGGCAACTAAATAGTCTGCCTGACTTTCTACAGATTGGAAATGCCATTGTATGCCACCATTAATGGTGAGTATCACTGTGTGTCACCGTCAACCCAGAGAGAATTCAGGCCACAGCAGTGAGCCAAACCAGGTTCAGTTATAGTATAAAAGTCACACTTTAAGCAGATGTTATTGGATATCCTGACAAGTGGGGTGTAGTTAAATTTGTCCCATTTTATTTCTCTTACACTGGAGGGTGGTTATCAGCTAGGGGTCAGGGGTGCTTATATGCTAAATATCCTGTAACTATGTTCTGTTTAAAAGTCCTCAGTAACTGATGTCAAGAAAGCTTTGAAATAACAGAAGTACATATCTCATTATTGACTTGGTCTTTTTAATTTTGTTTTCTATCAACATCATGTTAAAATTCGCATTGTTTTTAATATAGCAAGACCATACACTAAGAAAGCCCGAATTTAATGAATCCAGAGGCCAGATTTTAATGATTGTCCAAAGTGGATCAACTGAGAATCTACCTAGGCATTCTGCTAGGTACCAGGGATACAAAGATTTAAAAATAAAAATAAATAAATAAATAAATAAATAAATAAATAAAATACAAAGCTCCTACCACAGAGGAGCTCAAAGATTTGATTCATTCATGCAAATCATTATTCAAATCATTCAAACTATTAAAGTATAGTGTCATTCTGTTCTGGAGGTGTACAGGGACCCTGGCCAACTCACAGGCCATCCCACAACTCACCTGAAGGGGTCAGAAGTCCCAGAGGAGATGCCTCTGAACTGGGCTGAGAAGAGAGGCAGTGCAGAATCATTTTTAAGAACATCAGCTTGGGAGTCAGAGAACCTGGGTTTGTACCTCCTGCTTTGATGCACACTTAGCGGGTGATCTTGAGATGGTTTCCTGATCCTTCTAAGGCTGAATTTAGATACCTCTCAAAGTTATTTTGGAAAATTAAGTGGGAGGAACACCCGGAGCACTCAAGAGTGGATAGACAACAAAGATAAAGCAGGAAATGAGGGACTACTAAAGGTACCAGGTGTGGCAGGGTCTTGCTTATTGGGGAGACGGCTGGTAGTCTCACTTGTGATCTATTAGTAATGTCTGCAGAGAGGACAGGGTTGAGCAGGAATGAGCCTCCTTCCTGGATCTGTAGGAAAAACATGCTAGGATTGATTAGGGATGTCTGCCAAAGTTGTCCTTAATGGAACAACTCCCAAGAGTTTTAGATTCTGAGCTAGAGTATAGCAGGGAATATGATGAAAGCAGGGCAAAAATCCATGAATTGAGAGTGACTGGAGATTGCCAGTCTGAATTACGGACTATTCTAAATTAGATAAACTCTTTTTAATACGTATTATTTCAATATTTTTAACTATATTATTGTTGGCTTAATTGCTCCTTTGTTTGCTTTAATTTTTTGCCTTTCTCCCTCACTGAACTGCTCTACTCTGATCCTTATCTAAAAATTAATGTATTAATGAATCTACAAAATGAATGAGTGAAAAAATCTAGATGGTTACTTGCCCAAAATCTATACGTTTTAGAATTCCTTAGAATTGCTTTTTTTTCTTCAAGGTGTAATAAGGGTGCTTTGTAATTTGTCAGGAACTACAATTTTGGAGTAAATGAGTGTTTCCAGAATCCTTAAGGGAAATATATAACAATTTGATCTCTCAGAATATTCATTTTCCTAGACCTACCCAGACCACAGGTATCAGGCACTCCAAGGAATCTGCATTTTTAATGCTCCCAGGAGAGTCTGATTATTAGGTTTGTGATGCACTCGCTCAGTAGTACACTCAATGAATAAAGCATCTAAACAGAGTTGCAAATCAGAATTAACTGAGGAACATTGTCGAAATATTTACATTTGAATCCCTCCTTGAGGCAGTTGAATCAGAGTCTCTGAGAGTGGATCCAGGTAGTGCATTTGTTAAAATTTCCCCAAGAGATTTTGGTTAGTGACCACTGTGCCAATTTTAGCTCAGGCTCTGCCTGAATTACCCCAGTTTTCTAAACAATGAGGACTTAATCAACAAAACTATACTGCACAAAAATTAAAAAGGTCACCCAGGTGTCATTGCAAATGGCAAAGCTGGGGTGCTCTCTAGGCTGGTGGGATTTGGGGAACAGCTCCCCAGGCAGGACAGCCACACACAGCCATTACTCCAAGACAAGCCAGAGTATTGGCCTCAACATCAGTACTGTTACACCTTGTCCTAGGCAGACCACATCACCTGTGTTACATTTCAATCTAAGCCCCTCAGTATGAGTGGTCTCTAAACCGGTGTGGATTTAGGTGCAAGAAATCAGAATGTTGGAAGCATCAAAACAATGTCATAGGGCTAGGTATTGGCCTTTGAGATATTTAAAACAGTTTAGTGAACAAGAAAAGTCTGGCATCTTCTCTGTGGTATAAAGGAAAAGACTTAGGGTCCATGGATGAAAGTCCTGGAAAGATGGAGCTCAGCTAAATAAATATGTTTTCTAACAATGAGAGCTATCCATCGATGGAATGAGTTTGCCTCTGAAAATAGTGAATTCCCATCACACTGGAATTATTAAGCATGGAGTAGAATT
Source organism: Cryptoprocta ferox (assembly GCA_028646485.1). Taxonomy (NCBI): domain Eukaryota; kingdom Metazoa; phylum Chordata; class Mammalia; order Carnivora; family Eupleridae; genus Cryptoprocta; species Cryptoprocta ferox. The sequence goes on from CM053565.1 coordinate 31,402,408, forward strand.
TGAGGGCTTCATAAAAGTGACTCATATCCCAATGAACAAGTAGACTATAGCTGTCATACATCTTCTAGTGCTGAAATTCCACACAATCCATGATTTCCTTATAGAAAAGTTCCTCCAATCGGATTCCACTGAGTGTTAGCCCCAGTTATAGTAAATATGTCCCATCCTGTAGGCTCACGTCTTACTTTTATTTTGTGGTATCTTCAAAGCCACCTTTGGTCTCTATTTCTGGCTATCCTCTGAGAAGACCCAAGTAGACACTTCTCACAACAGAGCGTGTGTTTATTTTGTTGACAATGAATAATCACATTGCCATCTGTCCCATCTATCATTGCTGATCGTGATAAGTCAATTAATGCCAGGCATTTTCCTTGGCACAGCACAACAGTCGTTATCTGAAGAGCTGTAGATTAATTGCAGTCTTGTCTAGTGAGGTTATTGTAATTGATGGTAATCATTTGCTTTGTTTTATAAAGCTGCGTGGATGTACGACACAGCAACTGCGTTTTTATAAAAATTATTCATGTCCTACATGGAGAAGTCCTGGATGCCTTGTTGGGGGTTGGTGATAAATGAGCATATTCAGGGATTCAAATGTCTCAATTTTTTTAAGAAGGGAAAATTAACCGTTTTTAATAAGTAAGACCCTTAGCTTGCTAATCATGTCTAAGTGGTTAGATTAATGTCCACCATAAAGTAGGGTGGTTATGAAAAGAAACAAATACATTAACCAGGCAAAAGATAATATTTGAAAAGAACCATGTCTATGGATTAAGTTCTAGTAGTGAGGCTAGACAAGAAGAATCTTTCTTATCGAGTGCAGATTGGAAGTATCCATTTTAAAAATCTTCCTTAAGCTCTTCTTTCCAGAGGAGTAAGAAAGCATGCACCATAGGAAGATTCGCACCAGCCACTTCACGGGATACCTGTGCCATGGCCCCCTGTTTATTTCATCCACTCTTTGCCTGCCTCTAGTGCTTCTGCTGTGTGCTGAGCTCCACAGCCCAGCTCCTGCCCAGAAACCAGACAGTCTATTGAGGGGTACATATAGTTAAAATACAGTGTAATGTGGGTTATGTTTCAAGATGGTCCTGGCAGGGGATTATGAAATAGCCCTTTCAGGGTTGTATTAAGGAGAGGATGGATGGACACCTGTGTGGCCCAACACAGTTGCTGCTCCCACCAAGGTGAGGCAGAAAAAACATGGCTCAGCCTCTTGAGTCTCTGACTCGGCCCAAACACATCCAAGCAAGGAAACAGTCCACAGCCATTACTATGATAATGTACATAAGATTTCTTTAATTAAAGGGGGAATAAAAGTCATATGTTTGTTTGTTTCTTTGTTTAGTGGCTCTGAACCAAAGTAAACAATTATTTCAGTGCAAACAACTGAGAAATGCAGAAAATGCAGGCCCTGTCCCCTTAAAGGAATGGATTATTTGCCTCCTTTAGAGACTGGCTTCACTAAAGCCACACAAATTTGTGGGAATAAGCAACATCAAATTGTCCTGAAGTGTGCTAGAGTGTGAAATGCGTTGAGGAGCACATAACTGAGAACAAGGGCCCCGTTAGATATTGAACATGGCTCTTGGGGGGAAGTACTCAGGCCATCTAATTGGTACTTTTCTGGGAGGCTGGGACCTCCTAGTAGAAATGTTTGTTGGTACAAGTGGAGTTTTGAAGGGAATGAGAACTGGGATGTTTAAGAATAACAGGTACACGGTAATATGTATGGAAGAGCTACTTGAGGGCCATGGTGTTTCCTCTGTCCCGAAGGCCAGCTGTATCTCACTCTGCCTCATTCCAGCACAGCTTCCCCAACCCCCATAGCATTCCAAGCCTCCTCCCTCTACTGAGCCAGGAACGTGTTATTTCCTTTCTTGACTTCCAGAGAATCTTCTACATTTATTTATTTCAATAGTCTATAAACTGTAGCCCATGGACCAAATTCAGTTGAGTAGCTAAGAATGGTTTACATTTTTAAAGGATTGTTTTGTTTATTTGTTTGTTTTTATGTATGTTTATTTATTTTGAGAGAAAGGGAGGGAGGGAAGAGGGGCAGAGAGCGAGAGAGAGTGAGAGAGAAAGAATCCCAAGCAGGTTCAGTGCTGTCAGCACAGAGCCCAATGCAGGGCTTGAACTTATGAGCCATGAGATCATGACCTGATCCAAAGTTGGACACTTAACCAACTGAGCCACCCAGGTGCCCCTGGACTGTTTTTTTTTTTAATATAGTTTATTTTCTGGACTGTTTTTTTATTTAAACAGAAGAAGAATATGCAAAAGAGACCATATGTGGCCTGTAAAAGCCAAAATATTTACAAAATACCTGATCTTTTACAGAAAAATGTTCCTGACCCCAATCTCTTAAGTTGCCCATCACTGTAGATTTTATAACTGTTTACTCTCACTTGCTTGGAACTGTAGTTCTTTGTTGATAGAAATTGTATCTTGATCATCACTGTATTCTTAGCACCTTGGACATTGTCTGACACATGAGGGCCAAGTCAGTAAGTGTTTACTGAATGAAAGATAAATGATCTTGGTAAACTCCTTAAGGGCAGGAATTTTTTTTTCTTTGCTATTCAGCCTGCATACCATATACCTAGCACAGTACCCAACATACAGTAGGTTCTTAATTGATGTTTGTGGAATGAGTCATTTAATCCCTGAATCCATAACTCAGTCGACTATTGATGTCCTAGGAATTCAAAACTTACAGACTTTTCCCCTGGAATTATGGATGTGTTGTGTTCATTGACTATACCAGGAATATAGAGCCTCATTTAAATTGAAGATGGAGTGTTTCAATAAAGGCTGTCCAAAACATCAAATTCTATTAGAAACTGGAAAAGAGAAAGAATATTTTAGTTCACAGTAACCACTAAAGCGTATTCTGGGCTTTCTTTGAGAAAGGATTATACTTAGAGAAATTCAAAATGTGTTAACAAGGTACTAACCTAACCCTATCCTCAATGTGGTAAAGAACACAAAAGAATTCAATGATTAAGTGTTACCTTGGAGGAACAAGGCACAGACTTGAATCAATTACTATGAAATGCAGGGGTACCTGGGGGGCTCAGTTAGTTGAGAGTTCTACTCTTGACCTCACCTCAGGTCTTGATCTCAGGGTCTTGAGTTCAAGCCCCACTTTGGGTTTGGTGCTGGGTGTGAAGCCTACTTAAGAAAGAAAGAGAGAGAGAAGGAGGAAGGAAGGAACGAATGAACGAACGAACGAACGAAAGTAAAGAAAGAGAGGAACAAAAGGAGGGAGGGAGAGAACAAAGAGAGAAGAAGGAAGGAAGGAAGGAAGGAAGGAAGGAAGGAAGGAAGGAAGGAAGGAAGGAAAGGAGGGAGAGAGGAAGGGAAGAGAGAGAGAAAGAGAGAGAAGAAAGAAAAGAAAGAGAAAAACAAAATTACTATGCAACACAATCCAGAACTTGCTCAGTCACATCCGCAGGTGGCTATGGAATCTCACTGCTAACATCTGGCCATCGTTTACATGCTTTGTGATTTGCTTTCATTCATTTATTCAGTTACCAAATATTGATTGAGGTCCTACCATGTGCTACAGTGAAGAAAACAGATAAAAATTCTTCCTGTATGGTGCTTACAGTGAGAATGGACAAATAATAAATAATAAACATTATAAATGAGTAAATGTATATGGTAAGTTAGAATATGATAAATGCTATGGGAAAAGAAATAGGTAGACAGGGATCAGAGCATGAGGAGTGGAGGTAGTGAATTACAAGGGTAAAAAGAGTTGTCAGTGTAAGCTCTATGGAGGGGAGGACATTTGTGAGGTTGCCATAGAGATGTTTAGGGGAAGGACGTTGCAGGAAGAGGTAACAGCCAGTACCAAGGCTTTGAAGTGGGAGAGAGGTGTCAACGCTCTGGGAAGAGGGGGAGAAGCATGAGCACAGGTGTAAGTGATAAGGCATGAGAAGTCAGAGAGGCAAGAGTGGGGCGAGGCTGCTGCACATCATGTCCTTTTTGCCTGGACTTTGTATGGACTCTGGCTTTTACTCTGAATGAATTCCAAAGCACAACATAAACTCTCCCATTTAATCACCAAACACTAGCTCAGGTGAAGTTGCCTTTAGTATTATCTTCTTCTTCCCTGGAGAAACTATCCTGACACTAAACAATTGAGATTGGGCTTAGCTCAGGTCTTCTGATTCATAACATTGCTTAGCATAAGCCCAGGTTTACCCATAAACCCCATAATGATGACTGCTCACCTACTCTGGGCCTTAGCCCAGTGGGGAAGTTCAAAGACCTATAGGCCAAGGGGAAGACCCTATATTTCCAGACTGTTAGCTCCCTACAGGCACAAAGTAGGTTCTGCTTTTTAATATCTCCCCATACATGTGACAGGCATTTGATAGATGAATGAAAAGATTGAATGAATAAATTGAGAATAATTTAAAAGATTGCAACTTTCAGAGTGCCTAAATTATGCCCAGTATATCATGAATTAAGTTCTGTTGTCATAATGGCAAACCTTATAAAGTTAATGTCAATGTCAACAGAAGTTCTGGACATTTTATGTTAAATTATTCACAAATATGGAGTAAGTGAATTCTTCAGGGTACCTGGGAGGAGGAATGGAAAAACTGATAGCCAGCATGCTAGAAAAATTCATTTAGATTGCTTGTTTCACACTGTAATTACTCCCAGGATCAGACCAGGGAACTTGTCTTTGCCAATGCTAAAAGCCAAAGTTCTGGATCCCAGGAGCCAGTCCCACTCAGAGTGAGAAAACTGGTCTTTGAGAGACAAAACAAATAGAAGTCAAAAGCCAGATGGTGGTAGGGCATATTATGATGATACCAGCAAGCAGATGATGACTATGATCAAATATAAGGAGTCTTCCCTTTGGACGTTATTCTAATTACTTCTGGGAAGGGACAACCCAGTCAAGTCAGCAGCTTCCTGGATTGCAAATTTAGATGGACATCATGGGGCAGCCAAAGAGAGAAGAGACTGCATTTAAAGACAACTTGCTGAAGTCAGCTCATCAACTCCCATCCTAACCTGCATTATCAGGTTAGGATCAACTCATTTTCTCATCAGCTCCCATCCTATCCTGCATCATAACACTGACTTGGTCCTGCCTGGATGGCATTATGACAGCCACCATCCTCCTCTATTTGACTATAATCTCCCCCCCCCCCGGGTTCTGTCTAAAGCAGGGAAGGAGGTATTATATTACAAAGACATTATTAGATACGGGCATTAATGGGGACTTGATCAAGTTTCAGCGTAGAACCTGTCACCATGAAGACCATCACTGCTACAGCTTTACAAGTGTTGAACGTGGTCTTCCTTTATGTAGTAACTAATGACATTGTAGTGAAGGACGAGTACTGGGTCCAGCGCTTCTGTGAACTAGCTGCACTTTTTTCATCTATTTCCAAAGCCACAGGAATAAAATCAATTGGAAAAGAAATGTGTGAAGTAAGAATGACCCATTCATGACCATTCTGACTACTGTCAACAGTTCATTAAAAGTTATAGAGGTTCCACCAAAGATCACATCTCCCACTTCAAGATATACAACTGCTATTGGAAAGAACAAGTCTGCTCAAAGCCTCCATCTGGACTGTTAAAATTGGAGGCCCCACAGAGGTCATCTCCTCCAATGCACTTACTTTACAAAAGAAAAATCAGATACCAGAGAAGACAAGAGACCTGGCCAAAGTCACTGGCAGAATTAGTCAGTGGCAGAATTAGGACCAGAACCCAAGTTTTTAGGCCCCTAGTTTGTGCTTTAAATTTTTCAAATAAACGTTTAAATTACATTAAATCCCAAGATTCAACAGGTCCCTTTCTAGACCATCTGGTTTAGTTGCCCCATAGAGCGGATATAGCCTGATAATCAGATTTCCTGCCTTAATGAACAGAACCCATCACAAAAACGTTTTTACAGCCAGCCTCAAAAAGGTAAATACATTGGCAGATTATTTTGCAAACATGAGCACTCATAAGCATCCATGAGGAAATGGATCTAGAAGTCACCACATCACCCCCAGCAAAAATAACAACAATGTGAGAATCATAATAGTGCCTGATTGCAAGAAATGTGGAAATGAAAGACTGGAAGACTAAAATAGAAAGTAAAATTCCTTTTAAATATCCTTTGTTTGATTTTAATGGGAAAAGGCATTCATGAGAACCTAAGAATATAAGCCATGCTTTTCTACAGTTTGAATCCCCCATTCCACCCCCTCTCCCTAATAACCATCTAGAACAGCTCAGTAATATTAAATATAAGTGATCTAGATAGTAATATTGCAAAATTAAATGATTAGATGTCTAGCCGCTCCATGGATGTGCTCCTATACAATTCAAAATAAAGCTGTTTAAAACCCCCAGATTCATTTGCTCTGACATATCGATAAACTTTTGCTAAAACAAAGCTAATCATCTCAATGGCGCTGACTTAATTGCTCACCAGTTGACGGATAATAAACAGACCTGAGGATTAAAATATGAACTAATTACTGTACTCAATTCCATTTACTTGATTTCATGTTCCATTAATTTTTTGCATCATTTCTGGTGGAAGCCTTAGATTTATGGTTGCCCCGAATGAATTATGCCACTTAGTTGCCTGTGGCATGCTCGTGTTCAGAATTGGTTGGACAGGGCAGAATTCTGGGCAGTAAATATTTAGCCGAAGCATCCTAGGATATAGTAAGTGAAGGTAATTATCCATTCCCAAATACCAGCCAGAGTCATCCTCTATAAATCTGTCCCCATCTCAGCAGTAAAAGGGCAATAGTAGGATTGCTCTCATGATTATTCATTGGATCAGCTTGTTAGAGGCGGTTTCCAAGAGCAGTAGTTGCCTTGGCCCAGAAGGGGGCTGCGGGGAAGCAAAGACAAGCACACCATGGGGAAAGGGCGTTAGCCTACAGAGTCAGACACTTGTGCCACCGCATAAGAGGACAACATTTTGGCTTAAAAGATCTGCCTTCAAGACCCCATTCTGTCATTCACTGACTGGGTGATCCCAGTAAGGGCAGAACTGGGCAAATCGCTTAGCCTTCCTTAACCTTTTTAAACACTTGATATGGGTTTAATAATGCCAGGCCTATATACATGATAAGGTGATTGTGCAGTACGAAAAAGCACTCCTGTGATAGGGGCTTTGAAGCTGTAAAGTGCTGTGCCAGTCATCTGTTCCAGAATCTTTGCAGATAAGACATATAAAGATAATCACAATGTTCCAATATGATTACTACCACCGGCTTTCATTTACTGAGCACATAAATGACCCAAGGCATTGTGCTCAGTACCTTATCACACCCAATGCTCACAACAAGCCTGTGAGCTAGCACTCATAAGCACCACTTTACAAAAAGGAAAAGAAAGATTAAAGAACCTGCCTTCAGTCACACGGTCCATACGGGGAAGAGCTGGGATTTGAACCTAGGTCTCTGACTTTAGCTATGCAGTGAGTGAACTTAGACAAGGCATAGTAGCTGCTTGATCACAGGTAAGTCCATTCTCTGTAATGACAAGTGCCCTGTTTGTCGCCTGAAATGATATTTCAGCCCCTCCAGTGCTGCATCAGCCTCAGGATAACCTGCACTTTTTCTGGCCGTAAAAGGAGACAGGAATCTATTTCTCCAAGTGGCACAAATTGCCATGGGAAATGTAACACAGCATCACTTTGTGCACCCACGGACGACTGTAGATTCATTCACCTTCCCCTCTCAGATGGACAGCAACTGGGACATTGCATACAGATGGACAGTGATGTTTTTGTCTCTCGCTTCTTTGAAATATAATAAGCAACGTATTGTATATCTGTAAATTTGTGTATAAACACATCTGTTTCCCTCTGCAAAGCATGAGAAACCATATTCCTTAGTCTCAGAGGTAGCTTGGGCAAATACATTTTCTTGCAGTGGATCTGTTTGCTGAGCTAGAAATTTCTGGACTGAGCCTTAAAAATGGATCCTGCAGGAGCTGTTTGGCAAAATGAGCTTAGCCAGGAGGTTTTAAATCACCCTTCCAGCCAGGAAAAGGGGGAAGGCTCAAGCATCACCAGATACTCAGTGCATCAAGACTCGGTGCCCCTGCTTCAGTTTTTTTTTCAAAGCAAATAACTGTGTCTGCTCCAGGAAGGATCATTGTGGTGGACCCAGATGGCCAGCCAGAGCAACTGCTGTTTCTGTAAGGTTCTCGGTGAGGATCACACACATCTACCTGTTGCACCTGTCTGTCTTGGGCTGATGTGTTCCCCTACCCCAGCTGAGGAGCTGGGACCTACTTGCAGGAAGAGCAATTAGTTGCAGAGGTTAAAATGGACAGAGTTATTCATTCCTGTGTTTGAACGGGGCTTTGTCACTTATCACCCGTGACCTTGGGCAAGTTACTCAACCTACTTGTGTCTCAGTTTCCTCATCAATGAGACTAACAGCGATGCCCACACCGTAAGGTTCCCCTCCCCAGCTTTATTGAGGCATAGTTTACATACAGTAAGATTCATCAATTTTAACTGCACAGTTTGATGTGTTTTCAAGTGTATATAGTCATGTAACCATCACTACCACCATGACCTAGAACTTTCATCACCACAATGAAAGTCCCTCAGCAATCGCCTCCCCCACCCAACCCTGACCCTTGGCAACCACTGATCTGCTGTCACTATGGTTTTGCTTTCTTCAAATTTCAATCAATAGACTCCTACAGTATGTAGAGTTTTCTTTTTTACTTTATTTTTTAAATGATTACACAGTGAAATTAACTGCTGCTCTCTGGCATACAGTTCTCTGAACTTCAGCACATACAAATTTGCATAACCATTATCATAATCAGGATACAGAACAGGTCCACCCAACAGGGTAGTTTGTAGGATTAAGAAGGTCAATGTATGTAGAGTGCTCAGAACAGTGCCTGGCACACAGTGAGTGCTCCAAAATGGTAGTGCTTTTTTTTTTTGGCAACAGTACACTTCTTTGAGCTCTTTCAGGGTCAGCATTTCTATCCTCTCTCTTCATCTAAGAATCCAGAGTGGCATCATGCAGGAGGTGAAATTCCTACATTTCACCTTTGCTGCTTGCTGATTTCTTACCAGTATCAATACTCCCTAAAATAGGGCTGCAGATGTGCCACCCACTGACCAAGGTGTTTGTCCTCATAATTACACCTTTTTGTAATACTTACACAGGTGCTTACAGGCCAGTCAGGCCCCTGCTAACACTGGCTTGGAAGTGTTGGGGAAAGTATCAGCTAGAGCATGTGCAAGAAAGTGCATTCCCCATCCTAGCCTCTGGGAGCACCCTTCCCCATTCCCCAAAGGTCACCAGCTAGTAGAGCATCTTCTCATACTCTGTGGGTCTGAGGGAAAACCTGGAGCTTTCTAGACAGGATGATCACATGCTCCTAGGGCAGCCCAGATTGAGTCCAGTTGGTCCTGGTATCATTGAAATAGCACCTCCTTTTCTCTCCAAAATGCCCCACTTTGTACAATGAATCACGTGGTCACCCCGCACCTAGAAAACCTTGGGCAAACTGGTTAACTTCTCTGGATCTCCTTCCCCTTCATCCAGAAAATTAAAGGATTGGAGTAGCTCTGTCAGGGCCCTCCCAGCACCAAGGGGCTCATGGAAGTAAAATCTTCCTGCATAATTTTATTATCGCATATAAACATTGACAGAGAGAGGGCCACTGTGCCAGGTAGAGAGTCGGAAAGAGAGATCTGCAATAAAATCTGTTACATTGGACAGGTTCTCCCAGAGATTCAATATGTACTTCACAAGTAGCCATCACCATATTCTCCTTTAAGGCAAAAGCTTGGGAAATTAAAACATTTGACATGACACCAAAAATTGAGGCTGAGATTGTTCTCTTGACTTGCGTATGACACCTTTACTTGTTATAATGCCAGAAACATTGAACCTCCTACTTGTATCCCTGTTACCACAATCACGGTACTAGTGAGCGTGCGCGCACGCACACGTGCACATTCTATAAGGTTTGGTCATCCAGCTACATCCCAGGTAAAATGCTCCAATGGTTAGTAGAGTATTTTACTGGAAACTACAGGTTCCCTTTGAAGCATTTTGCTTTGTATATTTTAATTACAATTTAAGTGATTTCTCTACACTGAGCACCCCTAGGAAGAAACCCCAGGAATTATCATCATCATCCACTTAGGCTTTGTTTCAATTCTGGTCTTTAGAGAGCCAGAACAGCCAGAAGATTCTGTCACCTTAAACTCCTCTGTAAATCCCTGTTGCTGTCAGCATTTAGCCCTCTTTGCCATCAAACAAAAGGGAGAGTGTTCCTGCTCCAAAACACAGTTGCAGACTTTGCTTTTAAAACCTCAGGGGCATCCAAACACTCAGTCCCACCAAGCTCTAATGCTGCTCCTGGAGTATTCATTTAGCTTGATTTACATTATTTTAATTTTCTTAGGGGTGTCTTTACTAGCTGGAGGGTGATTTTTTTTCCCTTAATTAAAGAACAAGTTGATTCCAAAGCACACAGAACAAAACAAGCCCCTTCATAGTCTGTCTCGCTTGTCACTTTTCTCCTGCTGTTCTCTTTTTTGGGTGCTTTTCAGCTCTCACCGCACCTGCCTTCTCAAACTGAAAATGAGACGGAACAGTGAGACAGTCTTTCAATGGAATCAACCAACCCTGGGTTTCAATTCTTTTAATTTCCTGGAGCATATGACAGTTTGGGGGAGGGCCAGGTAGTGTTAACTCTATCTCTTAGATAGAAAAGCTCTTTTATCAGCCAATGCAATTCAACAGAGACCCATGAGGTTGAGCAGAGAAGTTTTCCAGCCTACGGCTGCATGGGTAAACAAACCTGGCCACTGTCCACCTTGGAGTTCAGCTTCCCAAGGGCATCTTAGGTGTGGTGCTTGGGATGCAGGTAACAGGAACTTATTCAAGGTAAGTTAAGCTACAAGGGCAATCTAGGGAAGGCCTCTGGGGTATGTCTTAGGATTCAAGGTCACCTGGGCCAGTGAAGAGACTAGAAGCCAGAACTGAAACAAGGTCATGACCCCAGGAACTACTTCAACCCTACTTCTTATCTCCACATGGTCGCTTTATTCTCATATTCTCCATAAGCTGGCCTTTTTTCTGATTCTCTGTGCACGTGAAACACACACATGACCCCCCTTAAGCTCCCAAGTTTACAGCCCCTTGGATCAAGACCATCCTGGACTCACTGGCTTTTCATCCCAATTCCATACTCTCCAAAGAAGAAGTTTGATTTGTCCAACCTACATCTGATGTCCTCTCTGACCCAACCAGCTATGCATGTGGGGTGAGGTCATGTAGATAAACAGGTCTTGGGGGACCTGCTCCTATGGGAGGGAAAGCAATTACACGGAGAAGGCGGTCACCGTAAGCCATGTAGACACCCGCAAAAATGTCAACTGTGATAGGGAACATCATTTTTTTTCTCTGCTCAGCCCAATGAAGTCCACATGACACACTGGATGCAAACCTAGGGGCTTTCAGACATGAGCACAATCTTGAAAGAGAAGTATGAATGTGGCTGAAATAGGCTGAGAGCATCCCAGACAAATAGGAATGTCACCTGTTAATAGAAAGAATAACTGTAGTCAGCCCATAATGTGTTCTCAAAGAATTTAGCATCTCATGAGTGTCAACAACAACCTGACTCAGCACAGGGACATCTGTGGAACGTCACAACCGTGTCACTCACCTTCCTGGCTGCTGGCATTGCTCTCCCTCTCCTCCCTTTCTGCCAATACATAAATCACAGGGTGGGCTCAAATAAGTTTCCCAGGGGTTGACATCAAGCAAACACATATTTAAACACCAGCTCTGCCGCTTACCGTGTGCCCTTCAAAAAGATTCTGGTTCCTCCAAAATGAGAAAAGTGGTGATGACAATATCAGCCCCAGAGGGTTGTGGTTTGGATAAAACAAGGGAATGTGTATCAAGAATGTTTGTTCCCAGCCCCTTCCCTCCTTATCTGTTGTCTTCTCCCATCGTGGGCTGCTGAGATGTCTTGGGTAAAAATATGCAGGCTTGGGAGGGATGTGGTCTAACATTGGAAGAGAATAGTTAAAATAAGGACTCCCCCACCCACCAAAAATGGGAACATTTCTAACATAATCACTGGGCCTTTACGCATGTCCTCACCTCTTGCCTGTCAGTTTTCAGAACTCAGAGCAAGAAAAGAAAGAATTGTTTACATTGTTCACTATTACTCACAGACTTGGAACCACTTTCACTTTCTTAGTATTAAGCCTGTCGAGTGAGGCATCCACTGGAGCCAATCATCCTAGCTCCCTATTGCCCAGCCTCAGTCAGGGACCATCTTATCTGGGCATAGGTGATTAGCTTACGACAAGTGTATCTAATCTCTGTCCCTTCCAAGGCACTGCAACAACCCAAAGAATTATTCTGTCCCTTGTGTTGACTTAATTTCTTAAGAGTCCTGGATACAGAATGCTCTTCAAAAGCCTTTTGAATTTTGAAGTCCAGAATGTCCCCATTGGGATAGGTTTCTCATTATTAGTGTTCTGGAAATGCCAACAGGTGAGAAATGCATAGCTTTCTTAGGCAGAAGCATAGTTTGTGCAATGCTGTAGGTTGTTTTATTTAATTTTGGTGCTCATTTTAATTAAAAGAAAAGTTATTTACAGTGGACCTTTAATATCGAAGGTGCATTTTTTTTATCTTACTGGCATATATTCAATTTCTTTTTCAACAGAAAAAATAAAAGAATGTTTGCTTGAGTTAAGAGCTGGGGATCAGAGTTAAATTTGCAAAACAAACTAGTTCCCTAGCTGTAGTATGATATGCTTCACTGCAAATCCATGTTAATCCCTTAACCTTGCTCAAGTCCCTGTTGCTTTTCTGGCCAGATTTACAAAACATTTCTACCAGGAAATAATAGCCAATGAGTTCAGAAAGAGAATCCAACAAGGAAGAAAATATTCTTGCATCACAGTGTTTGACAAAGTCTGATTGGTGTGTTTAATAACTTCCTCATCAAGGAAACACAAGAATGACTAATTCAGAATAATGAAAAATCCAAAAACTCAGTATAATAAGTTGTATTTATTCCTCATAGACACATATTTGAGTTTTCACTGTGTGAAAAATTTTATCAGCCGTTGAGTTCAAATATGAATAATGAACAATCCATATCCTCAGGGAGTTTCCGTTCTCGCAAGGAGAGGTTTACAGTCTTCCTTGCTGAGTTCTGTGCTAAGAGATGACACTGCTTGCAGTGGGAAGAGAGGAAAGGTGTGGGCATAGGGTTATGAGCACATGCAGATTGCTTGGACTTGACTCTTGACTCTACTGCTGGTGCTAGCCCTTGGCAAGTTATTTACGTCTCTGCCTCAGTTTCCTCATATGTAAAATGGGAATAATAATGGCACCAACTTACACCTCACTGATTCATCTTCTGTTCTGATTTGTTGGTCATTCAAGAGAAAAGTCTATTCAAGACTTACTTCCAGCGCACCTGGGTGGCTCAGTCAGCTGAGCGTCCAACTTCGGCTCAGGTCATGATCTCACAGTTCATGAGTTCAAGCCCCGCATCGGGCTCTGTGCTGACAGCTCAGAGCTTGGAGCCTGCTTTGGATTCTGTGTGTCTCCCTTTCCCTCTGCCCCTTCCCCACTTGTGTTCGTTCTCTCTCTCTCTCTCTCTCTCTCTCTCTCTCTCTCTCTCTCTCTCTCAAAAATAAATAAACATAAAATTTTTTTTTAAAAAGAAGACTTAATTCCTCTTATCTGGCCACATGGGTTGGCTTACCCTTCATGTTTTCTGAAAATTAATGTCACCTCAGTATCCCCATCATTAGAGAAAATGAGGATTTGTGAGATTTAGCAGACATGGCATGATTCAGAACAACACATGCCAGCTGCAGTTCTTAGTCTGCTTTCCTGGTCTTTCCGGGGACCCCTTCTTTTCCATCACTGCATGGCTGCTAACAGGCCAGCTTGTCTACCCCACTGAAATGCCTCCAGAGAGGGATTCAGAAGTTGGATATTGGGTGAGTGGGCAAGAGATAGACTGAAGAGATGACCTTAAAGAAAGCTTAAGAAATCCTGGATTTCACTTCTTTCAGAAATACTGGAAACTTCCACTCAAAATGTCAGTTTCTCCTCAAAATAGCTTATTCATGCATAGGCTGGTAGGGAACATGAAGCAGATGCCTCTTCAGTCACCAGCAAATGAAGAGGGAGTGACAGAATTCACTATTGCCTGAACCATAGACAGTGACTAAAGCAAGGAGAGAGGAGTTCATTGCTGATAAACTTGGCAGTGGTAACTGTCAGGGAAAATGTACTAAGAGGGTGGAAATTAAAGAGTCATGCAGGCGTATTGGCTTGTCCACAGGCCTCTTTAGCTAAAGAAAGTGCCCATAATATGATTATATACAAGGGACTTCCTTCTAACCCGGTGCTGGTGTTCCTAATGATAGCATTACCTGCTCACTCCCTGGGTCTGGGGTGTGTGTGGGTGTGGGTGTGTGTTGCAAGGTAAAGGTGAAGCACAAAAAGAGAACAGGTTAAGCAGCTCAGAGGTACCAGCAGTGGGTACATGCTGCTCTTTTAATAAGAAGGTCAAGGTGGGCATCACTGTGAAAAGATGACATTTGAGCACAGCCTTAAAGGTGAGGGGACTGACCGTGACCATAGGTGGCAGAAGAGAATTTCCCCGGAGGGAGCAGTCAGCACCAAGGCCTGAGTATGGATTGTGCCTCGTGCATTCAGGAAACAGGGAGGCAGCCAGTGAGGTGGAGCTGAAGGGATGTGAGGTCAAAGAGGTGGCATCGGGGAAGGCGGATCCTGCAGGTGTTGTGGGCCAAGGTGAGGACTTAGGCTTTCCCTCTGGGTGAGAAGGGAATCACTGGAGCAGAGTGACATGGTCTGATGACACCAAGCTTGTTCCTGCATTAGAAGCCGTTCCCTTTGCTGAGAACGTTCTTCCCCCTGGCCTTTTCATGTCTGACTCCTTGTTACCCAGATCTTAGCCGCCGTTGTCCCTAACTACGTGGTCACTCACAGTCACATCACCCTGTTTTGATTACCGGTGCAGAATTTATCACTCGCTGACCATTTCCCTCATTTATCGATTTATTTGTATATCTTCTGTGTCCCTTCCTTAAAAGGCAAGCTCCACTATTCCCTCCCCTCTTGAGTGTAGGCAGGACTTACTGCCTTGCTTTCCAAAGAAAGAATGGAAAGGGGGAAACCACAGCTTTACGGAGGAGAACCCGGAACCAAGTGGTGAAGGCTCACATCACCAGGGATGCTGTATGGACAGCAGGTTCTCCTGGAATGTGATGAGAAGGACACTTTACCTTTGTGAGACGCATCCCAAACCCCATAATCACAGTATAATCATGAGAGAACATCAGACAACCCAAACGGAGGGATTTTCTATGAAGTATCTGATAAAGATCCTTCAAAAAATAGTTAGATCATGAAAAACAAGGAAATACTGAAGAAGTGTCAGAGATCAGAAGGGAGCGGGATCTGAGGTTGGTCGTGGGACAGAAAAAAAAAAGGTCAGAGGTGGAAAAACTGAGGGGGATCGGAATACAGTCCCCAGACTACTTAAGAATGTTGTGTCAGTGTTAATGTCTGCGTTTTGATCAAAGTCCCATGGTTATGGAACATTAAGGGAAGGTGGATGAAAGGTATACACGAACCCCCTGTACCAATATTATAGCTTTTACGTAAATATAAACTAATTTCAAAATAAAAAGTTGGTGGGGGATGGGGGCAGGGAAGCAAGCTCTGTGATGTCAGACACCGTCATGGACATTGTTTATCTTCTTTTTCAATGCTGTGTCTCTAGTAATTAGAGCAATAATAGGAGGGGACCCTGGGTGGCTCAGTCAGTGGAGCATCCAACTCTTGATTTTGGATCAGGTCATGATCCCAGAGTCGTGGGCTCCACACTGAGCATAGAGCTTGCTTGAGATTCTCTCTCTCCTTCTGCCCCTCTCCCCCACTCGCATGCATGCTCTCTCTCTCTCTAAAATAAAAAAATTAAAGAATAGTAATAGGAGCTCAAGAAATATCTGATAAATCAATAAGATGGACACTCAGCTCAGTAATGAAAGCATTAAAAATATATGGAGCAATTAAAGTGCTTTGCAAGTAGCTCTTTAGAAATATAAGACAATATTATTATTATCCTATTTTGATTTTTTAAGGGGGGGGAAGACTGCCCCCATTTAAAGACTACATCCCTGGGGCATAGCTGCAGAAAAGAACAGCTTAGCTCAGGACCACTAGTAGCCACTGTATGTGATCAAGCCACTACTGGGCATCACTGACCTGCAGTCAACTCTGTTCGTAAAGATTTTCCAACTCAAAGGCTCTGAGACAATAGAAACTTCTTTAAAAGTTAAAAAAAAATAACAAAAGAAAAAATCATCATCTTGGTGACATCTTATTAATCTGGGTTGATTAAGAATGTGTAGGACACCCCTCTTACTCCATAGCTGATTATTATTCTGAAAACACTTGCCAAAGACAGGGGGAAGATCTTTCTTTCTGAAGAATTGAAAATGAAAGCAGGTGATTGTGTCTTCTTCCCTCCTCCACCCCCTAAATGCCCTACTGAAAGGGGTCATTAGAAGGCTCTGGTGGAAGGTAGTCCACAAGTGAAGAGTCTCAGCTTCTATAGACACTCCTCCCCACAGGTAGCATGGGAGCATCAGGGAGAAGGGTGAAGGGCTTAGCAAATGGCTGAAGAGTGGATAGCATTGAGGCAAGGCTACAGTTAATGCCCATGACACACCATGGTACCCATCCATCCACCCACCCACCCACCCATCTACTCAACAAATAGGGAAGCAGCTGATGCATGAGAAGCCTTGGGTTCTCATCCCACCAAATGGTTTCATAAATCTGGGCAATTCACCTTATCTTTTCGGGCCTGTCCTCCATCCAGTGAGGGAAGATCTCTGGAAAATCTCTAAGTCTTTTTCTGGGTCATTCAAGGTGCATATTAAATATTTCTAAATGCTCTGTGCCATGCCCATCCTAGAAGGGGAACAGAATACATACAGGATATGCTGCATGCTTTGCAAGAGCTACCAGTATAGTCAGGAAAAAAAAAATATACATGAATTGGAAGCTACGTAACAACATAAGACATCAACAGTTAGGCGTAGACAGATAATTCCATAAAATTATTTTAAAAGAAAGCTGGGGCAGTCAAGGTCAGCCTCTTACATAAATGAGACTGTGGTAGACCTTAAGGACACATCATATTCACATAAACAGAGAACAGAAGAGTAGATTTCCAGTCACTCCTCCAAAAACAACATGTTCATTTACATCTCCAGGCCTTCACATAGACAGTTCCTCTGACCAGGACATTCGACCCTCCTGCCCAGCTTGTCTGCCTACCACATCCCACTTCTCCTTCAAGATCCTGTTCAGATGTGCACCTCATTTCTGAAGACTTCTCTGTGCCCCCAGCCATGCTACATCACTATTTCTACTCCTTGGGGCTCCCACAGATTGTGTAAATGCATCCCTGCAGCATATCACATTCTTCTACAGCTAGAGAGCCTCTCCCTCCCCAAGATTGTTCAAGGTCCCTGTCTTTATCATATCTATCTCCAGAAAAGCAGAGGCATTCTAGAATGAATGAATGAATGAATGCATGCATGCATGAGCAAAGATTGGCCGCCAGCATCTGCCTTCTACTCAAACCCAAGAGATGGATATGCAGGATGAATAAAGAGAAAAGGAATCCTGTTAATGAGCAAACATACCCTCTTTGATGCTGGGGAAGGAGAGAAAAGCCAAAAATCGTCCTTCCCCTATCAGCCAGCAAGTGGCAGTGGGGTACCTCCCATGCACCTGCTCCCACTTGGTAGGATGTGTGCAGACCCCCAGGAGGGCCACACTCCTGGCCTGGATGTGGTCGATGGTTACCAGGAAAGCACTTCTCTCTCTTTTTGGTATGCTGGGCAGCAGTGCACACTCCTCCCTGAAAAACATGGCTCGCACTAATGAAACCTTGACATTTCGCGAAACTGAAAGGGGAGAGGTTGTGCATTCTATTAAAGTTCAAGCTAGAGCAATGGGAAGCCCAAGAAACTAGGCTGATTTACTGGGCCTTTCTCATGTGGGTTATTCAGAAGCTGTTTTCAAAGGAGTTCTGGCATGGTCATGAATCTTCATCCTATCCACATGGGAACAGAGAGGGGCACATTGGCTGGCCACCTTAACACGTCTTTTGGTCCCACATGGATGCCACTAAGATCTCCTGCCGGGACAGGGCCTTTGGAGTCCAGCAAAGCTGGAATCAAGTTCCAATCCTTCCACTTACAAATGGTATGACCTTCATAAGGCCACATGAGCCTGACTATCTTTGAGTCTCAGCCTGACCATTTGTAAAATGGGATAGCACTCCTTCCTTGCTGGCATGTCACGAGGACCAGAGATGATAACTACAGAGCCATTCTCACCAGTGCTGGCTCCTGGTAGACACTCAATAGTGGAAACTGTCATCACTATTATTACTCCCTATTACTATGCCCTTCATCTTCAGCAAGTATTCACTGAATGACCACAGGGCTCCCACCATTGTGCTGGGCCCTGGGGAGACACAGAGATACTTAAGAGAGGACTTTCATGGAGGAGATGGAATTTACCCCAAGTCATCAGGGATAGGCACAGTTTACTTGTATTCTGAAATCAGGAAGGGAAATATTCTCTTACGTTGTATTTTCAGTTGCAAACTCATTCCTTGAGAGAGTAGGTGATTGTTTTTCTGGATTACACAGCCATCATGGTAATGTTCTGAGAAAACAAAATAAACAAAAGAAAGGAAAAAATTTGTCCACAATGCTCCATCCCCCAAATCAAGCCATGTTTGATTCCCCAAGTTCAGAGTGAGCGAAATTTCATTAGGCCAAGACAGAGACAGTGTTTTATTCAGAAGCAGTGGGGCCTCTTTTACCTCATTCAAAGGGTGAGGGTCTTAGCTCATCCTACACTTTTGTTGAAAATGGCCAGTGTTTACTGGAAAGAAAAAAAAAACGCATTCCCAATGTTTGTGCATGTAAATGGAAAACAGTTTCCTTAAGTAGAAAATAAGCAGGCAGGCCCAGATCATCTCAACACATCTCACAACCTAGGGACATCCTTTGTTGTGACCATATTCTTTCGTAGTGTATCAGTTACAGAATGGTGTGAGGAGGTGTCCCTGCTACTTTCTAAGGACAGCCATGTAAACTGCATGTTTTTTCATTTAGAATGGCTGTTTGCAAAATCACTCACACTTTCTAACTCTAACCACTGAGATCTTGTTTCTCACTAGCCCCCTCAAAAGTCCACACTCCCAGGCCACCTCATGCTCCTGATTACTATTCACCAGGCCTGTCTGTCTGCTTCCACTGTGCACCAGACTCACACACTATTGGGAGCCAAGATTCAGGGCAGAGGATGTCAGGGCCATCGGCTGCTCACACAGGTGCCCAGGGCAAGGCAGTGCACCCCATGGGCACCCAGCAAACACTGGCTGGCTGGCTACGGCAGTAACCAGCTAATGAGTGCCAGACTTTCTATCTGTACTCAGAAATGTGAGTGGGGGAAGGGGACAGAGGGCGAAAACAGCCTCACACTGAAGCCCAAATAGCATTGCATGAGCACACTCATCAGACATAAAGGATTCTGATTTCAGTAAAGATAAAAGGGTCAGCAAGCACCCTGTATGAATGGCAAGTAGTTGAAAAAAGATTTCAGTCTGAATCTGCTTTTCTCACATCAAAGGGAAGATGAACTGAGTTTCAAAAAACTTTCCCAGAGCCCTAAAAAATATATATGTTTATGTATAAAATTTTGTATATATGTAAGTCTTTAAGATTATGACTAGTTAATTCCCTAAAAGGTATGTCTTTCCCATAGATGACACACATGGAATTGCTCAGTGGACATATTCAGTCCTGCAAGGTACCTCCAGGCAGCGTGCTTGTCCCCACATCACACCCCAGGCTTTGATAGCTTGTGGTGGCCATTCACATCCTTGGCTTTGAACCACTGTTCTTCATATCCATCCTGTTCTTGAACCTCTCAGCATCAACCTCATGGCCTACCCTCCAGTTTTATCCCCAGCATCACGCTTTGGACTTGACATTCAGCACTAATTTTTCAGCTACGGTAACCCCGGTTTCCCTGTCACAGTTCAGGTTCTGCCACCAATGACATGCTCTGGGATAGCTTGAATAAATACATGCCAGATGTGCATCATCCCCATTTGACCCTGTCCTAAAAGTGAAAACAAGGATAGCATCTTGAAAGGTTCATTGATAAAGCTGAGTTAGTATTGTCAAACTATATATTTTTTTCAATCAACTAGCCACTCTTTGTCTCAAAAGAAGGGGAACTAACTTCAGGAAGAGGCCATATTTCATAGATGGTGGCATTAAGGGGTTGGGGTGAGGTTAAGCACTAAATTTGTTATTAAAAAAAAGTCTACATTTGAGACTTAAGAGATGTAACCAAAAGGCAAGCACAAAACTAAGAATTAAGACAAATAGGTTTCAATCCCAGCTCTACCAATGACCGTGTGGCCTCAGGCATGTCACTTCCTGATCCAGGCTTCCTTTTCCAATCATAAAATAACGGGATTGTGTCACGTGATCTCCAGGACACCCTCCAGCTTTAATATGCTTTGATTCTTTTATTACAAGTCTTTCTGGGATCCCATTTTCTCATTTGGAAAATAGTGGTAATTTGTCTAGTCCAAACTTCCTCCCAGGGCTATTATGAATGTCACATAAGAGAATGTATGAAGGCCCGTAGCACGCTGTTAATTTTGGTAAGGGAGCCAGGGGATAGGAAGCCCTGAATCCATCCCAGAGCCTAAAGGTTAGTAGAGTCACTTACAAGAACTGGGACTGTAAAGTACATCCCTCTCCATCATTTCTTCAATTTAATTTTCAAACCATACACAATAGACCTGGATTAAAGAGACACCCACCTCTGTCCTATTAAAAAGTTGCTTGTTAGGAGTAAAATGTCACACATCCTCATGGTTGGAATAGACCTTGATATTGGAGCAAAAAGGGGACTAGTGGAATCAAGCCCAATCAGTGAAGAGGATGGGGAAAGCAAGAACAAGCATGCATATGGTGTCTCGTGTGCATAAGGGGCATTTCATAATGCCCCTTGGGGTGCATTATTAGCTCAGTCTTTGAAATCATGCTTTGAAGGTGTAATTGGTTATAATGATGATGATGATGATTAGAGCTATTGCTATCATCATCATTATCATCATCATCATCATCATCATCATCATCATCATCTCAGTGATATAAAACTAGGGCTCAGAGTTTACATCCCTATTATATTTCAGACCTGAGAACCAAACTCCAACCTATCTGGGCTCAAACCCTACCTCATTGCCTATTTAAAAGTCTGAGAAACCCAGGTTTATGTCCATCTGTGCATACTTAACCCCTTAAATCATGAACAAAAGACATCTGCTGATAAGGTCTTAACCCCTCTTAGAGCCAGCCCTCCTTCCCTTTTAGATATATGCAGGAAACATTTACTGAGACCTCCTGTGTCCCAATTCTATATGAGGTGCTGAGACCACAGGGGCAAATACAACAAGGACCTTGCCTTCAAATCCTCAGTGGCTCGACTTTCCAGTCCACTTTTCAGCAATAGGCTGAGTTCAAATGTCATCTAAGTTCAATGGTGAGTGATGTAGCTCTTGCACAAGTTTTGTGAAGACAACTGAACAGAAACAGAGGGGGAGCGATCTGGGAGTTTAAA
This sequence comes from Cryptoprocta ferox, assembly GCA_028646485.1. NCBI lineage: Eukaryota > Metazoa > Chordata > Mammalia > Carnivora > Eupleridae > Cryptoprocta > Cryptoprocta ferox. The sequence continues at coordinate 31,424,190 of CM053565.1, forward strand.
CTTTCATTCCTTCATGCCTCAGTTTGCAGGCTATGTCATGCATCATTTATGTGGGGGGTTTGATAACATTATTTTATTCAAACCCCATTTATCCTGGACTTTTCCAGTACTGTATAAGATTTTATGAGTCATCAAATCCCTCTTCTTTATAATGTAGTTTTGCGCGCATGCTGACATGTGGTATGCTCAAATGAACTCTCAAGGGAGAATGAGGGATGAGAGTGAGGTCAAAGGAAAAAGTGTGACCATTTTTGGAAATGTCCACCACTTACAGTTTACAGTGTTGTGGTGTAAAAGGAGGTACAGAAGACTACCTCATAGACTGAGTTTCCAAAGACAGCAACAATCTATTTCACAGATTACTCAGATAATACTATAAATTATTTCTACATGTCCACCTCCTACTTGAGATCCCCTTGCCTGCAGAGTCAAAGATACAAAGACCATAAACTTGATGAACAAATGCTGGTCCTACTGTGAACCTGGTGAACCTCAGGCTCTCTGTTGAATGCAAAACCCATTTTTCAGCAGCAGGCCCTCAGGTTGAAGGGTCTATAGGGGAAAGGATTCAATTCAGCATTCACTGAGGCCTGTGATTCAGTGGGGGAGACAAGCATATGCTTGAATAACACCCCTACCAGATAATATGGAGAGTGGCAAAATGAGGTCCCCAAGTTTATCCATTTAGTTAAGTGTTGAGGTAGTACTTAATCCCCGGTACTGATATCACCTGAGGGGGCAACTCTGCTACTTACTCCAGTAAGGAAGGACAGGAGGGAAGGGAGCCAAGGGATGGGCATCCTGGCTTTTTTTTTTTCTTTTTTCTTTCTTTTTTTTAAATCTCTGAATAAATGTCATTTTTTGAGGCAAAAGAGGGAACTTTGAACAGTTTAGACATTCTTTTATTCCTTCTCCCCAAAATATACCAATCCATTTCCCTAACTGGTCACTTCCCACACCCAGAACTTTCCACCAACCCAACCAGGTTTCTCTGAAAATGATTTAAGGAGCTGTGATGTGTCACTCAACTGCATTTGCTGGATCGCATCTGGAGGAAGAACCCCTGGCTCTGAGGACTGTCCTCAGGAGGAGAGCAGGAGAAGAAATTAGTAGCCTTTTTACATTGTTATGAGTAGTATTTACTGATTCAGGACAACAAACACAAAATCCTCAATACAATTACTTGGAAACTGTCCTCCTTAAAAAAAAATTTTTATACCCCCTCCCATTACTTCATTCTTTTCCCTACAATTCACTTACAATGTAAGAGTGGGCACTAAAAGAAGTATGATTATTGAGAAGCCAGAACTCTTAAACTAGTTAGAATTTGAGGGAAGGGTGCTGTGTTGACTAGCTAGGCTGTTTTTCATTCTCTGAATATCAAGCACCTTATGTCGCCAGGGTCACAAGTGTGGAAACAGACTCATGAGTCCTCATTCCTCCCTGCCCCTTCTCAAGCCACTAACTGAAACTGTCCATCCCAGATATAGATGGAAATGTGCTCTCTGCAGTTTTCTTCCACCTGTAGACTTCTCTATCTATACTGAGCTTCTCCCATCATCACTTAACAAGGGCACATACCACCTTTTCAATCATATCTCCCATGTTTGAAACCAAACAGTCTCTGACTCCCACCCATGAGGGTGGCCCTCATCAAGTAGCCTAAGGAAGCCCAGCATTGGAAAATAACCATGGTGATAAAGATCCCAACCCACCTCCCAGAGAGCTGCAAGGGTGGAAGGGAATTACTTATTCTAAGGAAAATCACAATACTTGATCATTTATATAGATTAACTTATTTAATTCTCACACCACCCTGTGAGAAGATAGCATTATTGTCCCCATTTTGCAGGTGAGGGAGGTAAAAGGGTAAATAATGCAGAGTTGCCCAGGGCTACATGAATTACAAATGACGGAACTGGCAGTCAAAGCCAGTTTTCTTTTATTGCAAAACTCTGTACTCATTCCACCATAAGACTTTGCTCTTTAAGACCGAAATGAATGGTAACACATAGTATCACACCTCACTTCTCAAAATGACACAATCACGTGTACACACATATGCAGAGAGAGCAAGAGAGAGAGAGAAAAAGAGACTGACATTTCTCTCCTTAGGAACACCATAGCCCTCTATACTGGAGCACCCGATATTCCTTGGTTATAAGTAGCAGAAAGCCACTCAAACTAATTCAAGGATTAAATTTATTTTTTTAAACGATACCAGCTATATTATAGACTCAAGGGCCACAAGAAGGTCAGGAACATCAGATCAACACCAAGGGTCGCAGACTGACTCTGAGTACTGCATCAAATAATGAGTCATCTTCCATCCATATTTCACTCCACTTATAATTCAAATGCCCAGGAGATTGAATCTGGCTTAAATGGTGAGGTCCTGGATGCCAGGGTACCAGGATTGGCATTTCCCCAGTGACCATATGGAATGAGGTAGGGACATTTCTCCGAAGGAAAGGAAGGATGCTGTTATCAAGAGAATGGGGAATAGATAGATGCTGGGCAGGAAAACAATGAACCCTCATTATCCACGCTCCATCTTTTGTTCTAGTCTAGATCTAGTAGTCACAGAATCCTGCCTTTGGTTCTAGGCTTAAGTGATAGCTAGGGAGACTTATTCAGAAAAAGATACAGAACTAAAATTTATATTCTTTCAGACCATACTCCTCTCTTACGACTTACCATCACCAATGTCTTCAGGTACACCACATTGTCCCCATCTTTGACGGTTTCATTTTTAATGGACATCTTTGATAAGTTCAGTCAATGCAGGATTCTAATTGTCCTCTTACACCTACTTGTTAGACAGATATTCCCTCGCTATGGTCATGATCAAGTCAAGAAATGGCCAATCGTTCCTTCTTCTGACCATGCATGAAGTCCAGCCATTAGTCTAGTCCCTTAGTCAACAAGAAGAACATTGTTCAGACCATTCGATGAGTATGAGAAAAGGTCATGTTGAGTAGCAACTCTCAATTCTCCAGGAACTCTAAAATAGGAAAAAATTCCCTTGAGAAGTCCCTCAGTTGGACAACTGAAGTCTTCATGTTCCCAAATAATTAAAATATGATCTCTGATTTATTGTTTGGGTGAGTCTCTGCGATGACTTCTATTCTGGACCTATGAACAGTTGCCCATCAGGGGCTGGAAAGGAGAATCTATGGAGGCCAAGACCAAGGCACAGAGTGCCTCCATTACCATGGTCTATCCCGAAAAGCCCACTAACTTTCCCTTTGCTTCCTTGACTGTTCGTAGGGAGTATTTGTTTTGACAGTCCACAAAAATAAGTTACACCACATAGTCTGAGAAGGAGTGGTAAGTGCTGTGTTGTGGTAAGTGTTTGCAAAAGGCCAACACATGGGAAACTCCTCTTTTACTTACAACTCACAATCTCTCTAGTTAAGAAGAGTTCAGAGCCTGGGCTGCAAACTAGATTGGGAAATAAAACAAGGAGATGCTTGCTCTAGGTCTACCTCACTCTCTGTAGTAGCTTCATTCCTGAAAGTGTGTTCTGTGGATCAATATCAATTCATGGTGCCTGTTAACTTACAGCAGGGTTCCAGTGTTGCTTTGTCTATACACGGGAAATTTTTATTACTAAAGTCTTCCAATACTTTGGCTTTAAGTGTCTCTCTTCCTTCACTTCAGCCTCTCTACCAAAGGACAGCATTTTGTGAGAACAAGCCAAATTACTAAACATTTCCCTATGCCATTTATCTTAATCCCTGTGAGAGCCCTTTGAAGTTGTATTGTCCCTATTTTAAAGATTTGACAATGGAGGTCTAAAGCCACATACCTAATGACAAGCTATACTAGGACTACAACCTATGTATCTTCATAAGACTAAGCCTCATATAGCGTATTACTGTTCTATCTCCAATGGGTGTTTGTGAATATCTGGAAAGGGCATGAAAACTGCTCCATCTCAAGTTTATACTCTAAGTGATCGATTCATTCATTTAATGCACTGACTCATTAATATGCTTGGAGGTGAACAAGACAGTATATGGAGCTGGTGCAGCTCACACTTTAGAATGGCCTTTTTCATTGAAGGTAACTTACAGCACTGCCCTTACCTAAGATCATCCAACTTTCTATGAGGTAGAAGTTCCTGGACCCAGTAGAGAAGACCCTCTACCCAGATCCCATTTGGTACCCATTGTGTCCATCCCCCCAGTGACTGTGACTTTGTCATATCACACCTGACTGCTGCCTCTTTTCCTGGGAAATTGCTTTCTGCTGTTGCCCATGAGACCACACCCCAGTACTTCCACCTATCCCCAGCAGAAGCCCATAGTCAGTGACTGATGCATACAGGGCAAGGGCATAATGAGCTGACCTCCTTGCCTCACATGGTACTGATTTTGTTGTATAATCCACACTCCAGTATTTCCTAACGGGCTCAGACTGAAACAGTCTTCATCTGAGTCAACATCCTTACTTAGATATTTGCTTCTGCTCTGTCCTGCTCCCCCACCCCACCTTGTCTGGGGAAGACATCCTCAATGATTCACTTGAACTAGACTTCCCATCTCAGACTTCATCTAAGGGCACTCAACCAAAGACATCTAGTTTGACTTCATTTTGTAGCAGAAGAGTTTACAAAATATAGGTCTTTGAAAAGAATATGCATGCCACATTCACACATTCAGATTGGGCCTTCTTCTAAATTTAAACAAAATCAGCAAGATCTAGTTGCATTTGCATAGTTTTATTTACATTGAAGGTGAGGGAACAGTGGTCTCTTATAATATTCAGGACCATTTAAAGACCACATGATCATTACCAGTTTCCCAATAGTCTATGTCTAAACCAGTTCTTTTTGGAAACATCACACCCATTGGTAAGAATCGTGAGATTTTGCTTTTGAGTACTGGTGTTAACATAAGTGTGAGCTGCGATGAAAATTAATGCACTTGCCTGATCATTTCCACAGACAGAGCCTTTGGTGAGGTTGATGTTGAGCTTGCTGGGTAATTATCTGTGTTTTTTTTTAATCTAAGCATCCTTTTTATACATTGCGATTTGTTTGCAAGTTTAGCTTCAAGTTTACTGAACCATCTAATTAACTTAAGTGTTTAAACTTCTAGAGGTGTTGATTGATTCTAATCAGTATTTTCTGCTACTCTAATTGAAGACTTCCTCTCTTGGACTATTGTCAGTGAAGCAAAAAATAAAAAATAAAGCAAAATGTTATTTGGTCTTTGGCATAATCTAACACAAATTTAGTTGGGCCCATAATTGCATGAACTTCAGGAGGACAGAATGGAGCCAATTTCTGTTTCCTTTGAAGCTGGAGAGCCAGCCCCAGGAAGAGAGACTGTGCAGCAGGCACAGGGAAGAGACTCTTGCAACCTCTCACCAGGACTTAGACTTCAAGCCAAGCCACTTTCAGGTTTGGCAGATTTCACTCTTCATGGAAGCTCAGTGGGGGGCTGTTTGCAGGGACACATGCCATCTAGAGAAAGCGCTTTTCTCTTTTAACAGCTCTTCTTGTCTCAAAAAAACAAAAAATCACCCCAGCCTCCCACCTCCTGCAATAACACCCCAGGCAAATGCAAACCTGACCCCTAGGATAAGAACTACCCCACATTGAGGAGATCTTTCTGCTGGTAGTAAGGATGGATGCCAGGCTTTTGAACTCCAGGCAGTCAGACAGCCTGGGGATGGTGTTTCTGTGCCCTCTGGAGTCCCACCAGAGGGAGCAAGAAGGGAGAGAGAAGCAATTCAGGACAGCTCTGGGGAGCACCTGTGACCTGCAGGCACCTGAGACAGTGGCCTCAAGACCATTCCCCAGCTTCAGCTTTTGAAGACCGGGTTTCCTCTTGCTGATTTCAAAATGATTTTCTGGCAAGCTGCCGTTGGTCTCTCCTGAGACAATTCTGTTCTAGTTGACTTCTGTTTGGCGCAAAATAATGTATTATGGATACTGCATTTTTCTGCTAAGAAAATGTCGGCTGCTGAACTAGATCAAACCGCCCTCCAGTCCTTCAGTGCTGACTCATTTTAATTATTGAACTTCTCTCCCTGGAAAGTATCCTGTGTGCTGTTTGCCGAAAAACTGGCAGTTTTAACACAATTTGGAAACTTTTCATAGATTGATCACCCCAGGAAAACAGGCAACTGATCACCAGAGAAATTCTGCAGTTAAGATTAGTTTGCTATTTGATGACACTGAAGGAGTGAAATATGTCCCTGGGACACATTTCACTCCCTAGCATCCATCCTGCCTCCCTGGCTGCCTTCAGAACAGTACCCTCCTCTGCATGTAGCCAGGAACCTTTTTTTCCTCTGTACTTCAGGGGTCCAGCGTTAAAGCCAAGCTTGCCAGCTCACCCTGGCCAATATAATTCCTGCCTCCTCCAATTCTCTCTGTTAACTTCTCTCTGCTTCAGTCATTCCCTTCTAGCCACACTCCTCTTTCTGCTTTGGAAACACTCCAAGCTTTGCCCTACCTCAGAGCATTTGCCTATGCTCTTCTATCTAGTAATTTTTCTTCTAGTGTACATACATGATTTGCCAACCTGGGTACATATTAGAATAATCTTGGGTTTCATGTCCAGATCAATTACACTAGAACCTGTAGAGATAGAGTCCACCATCAGTGTTTTTTTAAAAGCTCCATGTGAACCATCACCTCAGAACTTTATGTGACTGGGACCTCCCCATTGTTCAGGTCTCAGCTCCAACATCCCTTCCTTGCCTATCCCTTCTAAACTAGTTTGAACACTAACCACCAGAATTCTTCATCATGCATTGATTTTACCATCTTTATAATATTCATCACTATCAAAAGTTATCTTTTCCATTTTTCTTTGTTTATTAGTTTATGGTCTTCCCCCACCATAATTCAAGCTCTAAGATGGCAGGAATCTTGTTCATCTTGTTGACTTATGCATCATCAAGACATACACTTGATACATAGTAGGTACTCAAAACATATTTGCTGGGGTATGGGTGAGTAAATGAATGAATGGGTATATAAATGAGTGAATGGATGAATGAGTAAATGAGTGAGTGAGCGAGCTTCTGTCCTTAGAGTCCAAGTGACTATTTTTGATGGCATACTTTCCTTGATGATAGGCTGTTTCAGTACACCTGGGGAGAACATGTTTATTCTACGGACAACCACCATTTTCTGCTTTGAGGTCCTCTTAATATGAAGATGCAGAAAATTTTGATGAACAACAAATTTATATAACCACAACATCATGAGTAATTTATCCATATTAGAAGTTCTATTTTTCTATTAAACTGTAGAATTTTAATGTCCTTTCCTGCATGTCCTACACATGGCCACCACCAGAAAGTCAATGTTTTACTGTCCTGCGCCTCCACCCACACCCTTTCCCACTATCAAGCCTAAATGGAGGCATTTTCCTTCCCTGTTTCCTTACCTTCCCATCTAAGCTTCCCAGAGGAGCATTTAGATAATACACTGGTTATCAGTAGACTCTGGTTAGAATAACTACTGAAGACCACTTATGATCACCAAAGCAGCAAGGAGTGATTATGTCTTGGGATTCTCCATTAATTTTGTTTTCATTTTTGATGATACAGGTATTTTCATGCACTCAAATGTTTACTCTATGTAATCTATGTGGCATCCTGCATTTTCAACTACCATAATATTAAAATATACATTTTCCCAAGTTCTTAAGTTCTTTTAAATGATCTTAATGGGACATTAATAGTCCATGTTATATATACAATGTAACTTATTTACCCATCCTCATATTGTGGTTTATATATACAATGGAATACTACATGGCAATGAGAAAGAATGAAATCTGGCCATTCGTAGCAAAGTGGATGGACCTCGAGGGTGTCATGCTAAGTGAAATAAGTCAGGCGGAGAAGGACAGATACCATATGTTTGCACTCATAGGTGTAACAGGAGAAACCTAACAGAGGACCATGGGGATGGGAAGGAGGGAAAAGAGTTAGGGAGAGGGAGGGAGGCAAATCATGAGAGACTCTTGAATACTGAAAACAAACTGAGGGCTGAAGGGGGAAGGGGAAAGGGGAAGGGGGTGATGGTCATAGAGGAGGGCACTTGTGGGGAAGAGCACTGGGTGTTATATGGAAACCAACTTGACAATAAACTATTTAAAAAATCAAATAAAAAATAAAGAAAGGCAAAAAAGAGCAAAAAAAATAAAAAAATAAAAGATATTTATACCTTATGATCCAATATTAAGACTTTCAGGTATATATATATGGTAATCATATATGCAGACTAACATTAAAGATAATGTCACTGCAGCATATTTTATAAAAGCTAAAAATTGAAAACATATATCTCCATTAATTTTAGTGCCATCTTCTGCTCATCTCCACTCCCAGATCCTTCCTGGGTTGATGTCCTCCTTTAAACATTTGCCTAAGTGCTTACCCCCAGCAAGTGCCATTATCATGAATCTCCCAAAGCTCACCCTTTGACCACCAGGTGTCCCAACATGAACAAACCTGATGAGTATTTCTGGGTGCCACCAACAACACCATTTACCCCTTCGCCAGAGCTGCCTCCAGTTTTCTTATAAAAGCTAAGCCACTATTCTCTAAAACAGAAAGAACAGCCCCACATGAAGCTAGCCAGTCTTCCAGAAGAGATTTCATTGTTCTGCTTAAGGATAAGAATACGAGAAACAAATGTATATATGCTTATCCACTTTTCTTCCCTGCCCACTTATCATAATGCTTGGTGGCCAACATGGTAAGCATCAGACTGCTTCTTCTTACCTGTCTTGCCTATTTACACACACCAGAAAGTGTGTTCTGCTTCAGAGAACCAAGAGCTCCTTCTGGTAACCTGAGACAACTAATTCACCTTCCGAAGGCAAATGGCTAAATATTTATACCACATCAGAGTCTGACTCATTCTCTGCTCTTGTGAGAATGTGTCACGGTGCTTTGTGAAACTTGAGCTGGTATGAAGAACATCTGAGGTCCAGGATTGACTTTGCAGCCCAGAAATTTCAGGGAGTTGATAGTATCAGAGCCCTCCTGTAAAGAAGAAGGGATTCTGACACAACCACTATATAACCCAGGGCAGTTTCTGAGTGTACACAGAAGGCATCCACACCTCAAGAATTGGGGCTGACCACTCATTCATTCATATATTCATACAATACATATTTATTAAGCACCCAGCATGTTGCCACTATGAGGATCTAGGCACTGAGGCTACAACAGGGAATAAAAAAGGAACAGAAGTTCCTTTATACTGAAATTTAATGGAAAAGACAGACAACCGGCAAATATGTAAAATGTATAATACATCAAATGGTGACAAGTGCAATGGAGAAAGTAAAGGAGATGGTTTATAAGAAAAAGGGTCCTGTGTGGAGATTGCAGTGTTAAATAAGGGGGTCAGGGAAGGTCTCGCTAAGAATGTAACATGTGAACAAAGACCTCCCCTCCATGGGGAGGCTGGCATGAAGGCTGGCAGATGGAGAGGTTTCTGACCCTCAGGCAGGAATGTGCCCAATGTGTGGTAAGGAGGCCACTGTCCTTGGAACCTGTGTTCAGGGAGAGGGAGTAGGGTTGGAAAGGTCAGGAAGCTTTGAGAGGGCAGGATCTGGATTTGGGTTTTATTCTAAATGTGATGGGGGCCAAGAGAGGTCTTCAGAGGAGTTGAGGATCCAGTTGAGATTTTAACAGGCTTGTTCTAGCTGTTGTACCAAGAAACAATGGTCGGGGTTAAAGGCAGAGCCAGGGAGACCCGTTAAGAGGCCATTGTAAGCAGGGTGAGAGATGAGGGCAGCTTAGACCAGAGGGTATCAGTGGATTCTGGATACAGTTTGAAAAGAGGGCCATCTGTGGTAGGTGACGGACTTGGCATGCTGTGCAGAGAAGGAGAGGCATCAAGGTTTGGGGCCATGAAGGCGAACAGTTCCCATGGGAGCCCACTCCTGGCGCATGGGACCACTCATGAATCAGGAGCACCGTATGGACCCGTACGTGAGCACAGAATCATGACAAAGGAACTAACCCATCTTATTGGTAACAGCTTCCATTTAGAGAGCACCAAATACATGCCAGGCCCAGTGAACCACTGAGCCTATGTAACTCCACTCCCATTTCCAGCAACCCAGTAATAAATATACCATTGTCCTCATGTGAGGAAATTGGGGCTTTGAGCAAAGTGACTTGCCCGGTTGCTAGAACCATGACTCCAGCTAGACTTCCAGACTCATTCTCTCAACCACTGTGCTACTCAGAATCATGTTCAAAATATGTTTTAACCAAGTTCAAGAAAAATTATGAATTGCCCTTCTTCCTCTAAGGCTTTTTAAGCTACAGAACCACTTTTCTAGACTGAGAACAACTCCAACCTTTGCCAGTGGCAGAGACCCCTTGTCAAATTCTGACTCTCTCTTCTTCTATTTATATCCTTCCCTACTTGTTGCCCAAATCCTCTGCCTGCCATTCAGCAGTGGCTTCATAGCTGGTGATGGGCCCCAGGTTTCAGGCTCACCCAGCTGGTGTGACATCCATTGTGGTTCAGAGGAGTCCCCTCCCTTAAGATTTGAGAGACACCCTTGGGGCACCTGGGTGGCTCAGCACGTTAAGCATCTGACTCTTACTTTCAGCTCAGGTCATGATCTCACAGTTTCGTGCATTCAAGCCCCACATTGGGCTCTGTGCTGACAGCGTGGAGGCTGCTTGGGATTCTCTCTCTCTCTCTCTCTCTCTCTCTCTCTCTCTCTCCCTCTCCTACCTCTCCGTCTTTCTCTCTCTCTCTCTCTGTCTCTCTCTCTCTCAAAATAAACAAACTTTAAAATAAAAAAGATTTGAGAGACTGAGACACCCTTAATCATTTGATGGGATTTAGTGAGCACCTTGCACTTATCTGTAGCCAAGTGTAAAACATATGGGGGGCTTTCTTTTGAGGCATTCCCCCCTCCCCAGGTGAACTAACCCAATGAGGATACCATTTCCTGGTCTCGTTTCCAAGTGTGGTGGACTTCATATTTATCAGCCTATGACACTAACCATAGTCTCTTTACTGTTCCGAAAACTGGGTATTGAGCGCCCCCTATGTGCGAGGCACTGTATTAGGGAATGCCATGGAGAGAAAATTGACTCAGTTTTGCTCTCATGAGGCTATAGACTAATGGGGAAGCCAAACATTAAGCCAAGACACCCCTTTATTAAGGCTTAAAGCAGGCATGAGTTTTGTGCTCTAAAGGAAAGAAACACAGTTTTATGTGTATATATGACAAAGGAGCCAGACCTTGCCCAAGAGGTAAGAGAAAATGTCCCTGAAAAAATGGTGAGCAGGCTACTATCTGAAGGATGGGTAATTCTTCCTGGACGAAGGGTGGGGGAAAAATAAGCGGCCCAGACGGAGGTAAGAGGAGCTATGATGAGTTTAAGGAGCAAAGAAAGCAAGTCAAGGCTTGATGCAAAATGAGTAGAAGGGTTGGGCAAGATCACAAGATGAAGAATGTTGATCTTTAGCCTGAGGGACAGCAATCCACCCTTCAGGGGACAAATGAAGAGAAACACGATACATTTGCTTTAACATGAAGAGGAGACACATTGGAGGGGTGAGGTGGACAGAGGAGACCCCTTAGGAGATGCAGTGTACACTCACGAGATGATCTGCTTTACAGTGGATTTGCCTGGACATAGAATCTTAGCGTGTCTGGACTGGAAGAGGTCTTTGAGTGCATTCCTCTAGTCCAGCTGCATTATTTTATGTAGGAGGAATTTGATAGAGAGAAGCAACTTGCCCACAAGATCACTTGGCCATTTGAATCACTCAGACCCAAGTCTTGTGATTCAGAGACCTGTGCTTGCAACTACTGTTTTAGTTGTCTGTGTTTGCATAAAGACTGAGTTCTTTCAAAGTATAAACTGTATTATATTTAGTATTATATCTCCAGTATTTGATGGGAGTAAGTAGTCAGTATGTGTTGGAAAAATGAACAGAGAGGTAGGTGGTTGGATGGATGGATGGATGGATGGATGGACAGTCAGAAATATGGAAGGATAAATGGATGGGTGATTGGGAAGGAAGCTGTTTCTTCTAGACTCCATAAACTTCCATAGCAACAGTTGAAAGATATTTTGTGTCATTCTCAGCCTATTAATAACCAATGTTGTGGCTGAGCCAGCCCTTATGATTTAGCAATAACCATTAGGAAACTTGGAAAAACTATAGGCTTATTACTTACAGGCCCAGGAAATTACACAGTACACCTGGGGCCACACAGCCAGGTTGCAGGTAGAGAGAGAGCACACACAGGCTGGAGTTCTGCTTTTATTAGGGTTAAAGGTGGGGGCTAGGGTTTCACAGTCTCACTCTTTCTTGGTGAATTTAAATCTTAAGAGTGGAAATTTAACACACAGGAAGAGAAATGACAAGGGGCCCAAATAGTCAGTTATTGAAATCAGCCAAGATCTCTATAACAAAGGAGCCTCAGTGGAAGCAGGTGGCCTGGCTCTTTGTCTTGTCGTGTGTTTATTTGATTGCCTCGACAATCAAAGCTTAAGTGAGGCACTTGCATTACACAAAAGGAAAAAAATAACTGTCAGGGCTTACACTACAAAAGAGAAATCACTTTTCCCTTGGTGAGAACTGTACGTTATGACTTTCCTCCCCCAAAAGCACTTCCTCGAAGTCATGACAGCCACTCTTGGACCATGACATCAGTGTGATCCCACAAGACACCTTCCTTACCCAAGACTGTGCCCAGGGAGCCTGGGTTCCCGAAAGAAGCAGATAAAGCCACTCTGCTGTTTGAGATGGCAGGCAGCCTGGGATCACTTAGGTCATTGCACCGACTCCTTATTCCTCCTGGAAAGGAGCCTAGCTTGCTAACTGTCCAAATTGAATTTTAAAAACTTTAATTAGGTCACCATAAAGATCTGTCTTTTTTAATGGCAGAAAGCCCAGTTTCCTAAGTGTTTCCTCAGGAGCTCATTCTTTGCCACTCCACTACTCCCGTTCATCATGCACCCCCATTAAGGACGCTGAGTGAAATGCTGAAGAAATATTGTCACAAGTGACAATAAGCACAGGGATGCTTGGAGGGACTGGAGGGGGGAGGGGGCTGTTGCCAAAACACAGCCCTGACAGGTATCTTCTCTATTAATTCTCACGACAATGGTGAAGAATGAGGCCTGGGCTCAGTGTTACAGACAAGGGGCGTGAGAGCACAGGGCCTCAGGGCCTTGCCCACCACAGGCCAATATTCGGACTTACACCCACTAGGGACTTTCCCAGTCTTCTTTCCATGAGAATGATATTCCAAATGGGCTGACTGCCCACTTGGGGTTATTCAGAACGTAATCATCATAACTAATGAACTCAGAAAAATTGTCATCAGCCAACATTTATTGATCACCTACTATATACAGGGGTATAACCAGAACCACCTGTCAGGAGCCCTCTCTGGGCTTGGTGTGCCACCAAGAGGCTATCTCAGGCCAATTGGACATTCCTCTTGGCCTTCAGAGCACTAACCTAGGGTCTTCATTCCAGTTCCCTGTCAGCTGCTTTCTCCACATCTGACCTGGGGGAAGACATTTAGTCTTCCTGAGCCTTGGGGTCCTCCTGTACCATATGGGCACAGTTATTTGTATACAACAGATTCCCAACAGGATAGACATGGCTCCCTCACAATTGGATATTTGAGGGAATCGTATCGCAGAAGTATGAGTGTGAGAGAACCACCAGGGATTAAGACACTAACACATGGATACTAACAGTGTGTTTGTTACTACCCTGAGGTCCAAAGGGACAAAGGGCAGGAGAAGTTACCAGAAGCTGGAAGGAGAGATTCTTGTAGGGTTTGGCAGCCTGGAGAAGATCGGTGATTTTTAGGACACAGCCAACCTCACAGAGCAGGAACCAAATGCAGCAGAACCCTGATCTCCCTGGCCTCCTCCCTCTTATATCCTCCCTGGGGCTGCCACTGGCAGAACTCCATGAGAGACGGTCTCCCCAGACAGAGAGGAGGAGGGTGGAGAGGGAGTCTGGAGGCAAACATGGAAGCCACAGGCACACGGTACCTATTCTACCTGCACCAAAGTGACCTTAGGAAAATGAGATGAAAAGAGTTGTTTACTAACCTGGGAATAAGAACTACCTGTCAGCAGCCCTCCATAGGCTCTTTAGTGTGTCACCAGGACAGGGATGAGATCTACAATCTAAAAGAAGAGCAGAATAGAATCTGTGTCTCTCCTCTTTGAACTGAACAATGAGGAGCTGGGTTACAAGAGAGTGTCATTCAAGGAGCTTCAAAGGGGAGCATCCTGGATTTGGGTCTGGATCTGCTACCTACCAGGTAAGTAATCTCAGTGAGTCCTTACCCTCTCTCTACCTCTCTCTACCCTCCTCACCTGCAGGGCAGGGACCCTACCACCACCTTACAGGGTGCTTTGAGGCTTAAAGGGGACATAAAGGGAAACTCATAATGCCTGACCCTCGATAGGTACTCAAGAAATACATTATGGAATGAGTGATTCCTAGGATCCCTTCTGGCTCTCAGATGACAGGGATCTCATTCTCTGGATTGGTTGTCAGGTTCTAAGGAAGGGCTTGTGACATCTGGGCAAGGTACCAAACTTTGGACAAGACCTAGGGTAGGACAGATGGTTGGAGGGCTGGTGACCGTAAGGTCTGCAGAAAGAAGGGGTCTCCATGGAAACAATACGCCTAAGACTCTATCCCAAGTCCTAGCCTTCTGTGGGCTGTGGTAGCCTCTGTGTGCATGGAATTTGAATATAAGCCAGCAATTTTGATAGAATATCCAATTTGTCAAAGTAGGGTTCTTCTGGCAATACATTAGAAACAACTGTGAAATTACCTTTCTTGGCCAATTCCCAAGTATGGGTGGATAATTGAGAATTAACTATTATGAGACTTTCATTTGGGGATATAAATAATACTTAAAGGAGGAAGATCGTGAGGGAAGGAAGCCGGTTGAGTATCTTAGCATCTAACCAGTCCATGTAACAAAGGCGCCAGTCTTCACAGAGCTTACCTCGCTGAGGGAAACAGACCATAACCAAGAAACGTAATACAATATTTAAATTTATGCTGTTGAGGTTTGAATTACATCTCCCAAAAAGATGTGTTCAAGTCTGAACCCCAGATGCCTGTGGGTGTGACCTTATTTGGAAATAGTCTTTGCAGATATCATCAGTCGAATTAAGATGAGATTATTAGGGTGGGCTCTGATCCAATGCCTGGTGTCCTTGTGAGAGAAGGAAATGCAGACACCCACACACATGGAAGACCGCCACATGAGCACAGAGGCAGAGACTAGAGTCATGCCGCCACCAGCCAAAAGTTGATGGCAGCCCCCAGGAGCTAAGGAGAGAGGCATGGGACAGATTGTCCCTTGGAGCCACCAGAGGGAGCTAACCCTGCCCATACCTTGATTTTGGATGTCTAGCCTCCAGAACTGTGAGGGAATACATCTCTGTGTGTTGTTATACTTCACTATAGCCACGTGGGGAAGTTAATACATATATTGTGCTAAAAGGTTAAGTGTCACAGAGAAAAGCAATTCATGGAGCAGGGCGAGAGGGACAAGGAAGGAAGGAAGAAGAAGGGTGGGCAGGCAAGCAGGGGTCTGGAGAAGCTGGGGCAGGAACCGCTGAGGAGGTGAGGTGTGAGCCAAGCAGAGATGGGGAAGAATGTGGCAGGCAGAGAAAGCAGATGCCACGGAGGCCCTGAGGTGACGTGTGCTGTGTTCGAGAAGCACCAAGGAGACCAGCGTGGCAGGAGTGTGAGCAAGCAGAGGTGGGAGTGGGGGCATGAGGATTGCGTGGGGGGCCTTGTCTCCCATTGTCACGTCTTCCACCTTCACTGGGAGTGGGGTAGGGGGCAGGGGGCAGCGGGGCACTGCAGTGACACAGTCTGAAATAGGATTTAAAATGCTCCCCTTTGGCTGCTGTGTTGAGAACAGATGGAAGCAGGGCAAGGACAGAGGCGGTGGGAGGACCCGATCAGGGAGCCCTGTAACAATCCAGCTAAGGGCACCACGGGCACCTTCACCAGGTTCCCGACGACGCCCTGTGGGGGAGGGGCAGGGCTGGGATTCCCGCTCTGCTTCTCTCTACAGCATCCCACCACCCAGAGACCAGACTTCCAGCCACAGAGGACTTGATGCAAACTTATTCTGACACCTCGCAAAGAAGGAAGGAAACTTGCCTGCCTTGCTGGGTTCACCACCCTCAATCCCATGTCTACCTCACAGAGATATTGCAAGAATCAAAGGAGGGAACAGCTGTGGAAGCATTTTTGAAAAAGCATAAAGCGCTAGATAAATTCCATTGATTGCAATTAATACTAATATCAGTCACCCTCTCTTCACCCTGCAACCATCAGCCTATAAATACCACCAAAGCGATGTCTTTGTGAAGAGATGGATCCCCACGTGGGTAGGAGGCTGGTGTGCACACACCTGCTGGGGAGAATTTAGCATTTAATGGATTTCACTGTAACAAGACCAGTGCTGCTCCGGTGCCGTGGGCCATCTGTTGGGCTGGGACAGTGGCCTCGTCATGCACAGCCGGATCTTTGGAGGGAACGGCAGTCTCCCAACACGCAGTAATTGAAAGCATTCTGTTCTTCTGCGATGCTGCTTTTTTTTCTTTTTAATTTCATTTTAACAATGACTAGTTTTGTTTCTGATGCTCTGGAGGGATGTCTTGGCTGAAGTGAAGTAAAGATTGGGTGTGGGGGTCAGAGGACACACTGGCAGACAGTCATCTGCATGAATAGGGAGGCCTGGGGGCCATGCATGCCTCTGGTTGAAGGAAGAAGAAGGAGACTGGTTCAAAGGAAGCTTGGAGCAAAGATGAGAGGGAAGGCAAGTTAATGGAGAGCAGGTTGGTGTCTCTTTGTCAGATGCTGGTCCTAGGAGAAAACTGAAGGGGCGTTGTTTTGTCCAGCAGCAACCTTAAGTGGCTGGGACCGCAAGCTGTTTTTGTTTCAGGTCTGGGTGAGAGGAGGGTAGAGGAGGGAACATTTTCTCCAAGTCCAGGGAGCACGCAGGGATGGTGGTCAGAGCCAGTGGTAGAGCAGCAGTGGTGGCATTTGCTGTGCTGACGAGTGGGGGTGGGGAGTGGGCAATGTGTAAACAGCACGAGAGCGGAGAGCCCACCGGGTCTGGAGGGAGGCACGGAAGCAGCATCCTACAGAGGATTACAACCCAGGAGAGGGCTACCTCCACGTGACCATGTATCTCATGCCACTGTAAGTGTGGAGCTGGAGAACGGACGCAGACTGGTTACCTGGCCCCCCGCGGGGTCTTAGAAATGACTGGAAGGCATAGGCGTGCTAGGGAAGAGAGATGACGTCCTGCAGTTGTGCAGGGGTGGTAGATAGTAAAATTGAGGTATTTAAAACTATTTGTAACTCCACAATGAAGAAGACTAGGGATATCCAGTTTACAGCAGTAATAGCTAACTCTACTGGCTGTCTATAATATGGCAGGCATGGCACTGAGCGGTTTCATTCATGTATTCATTCATATACTTGTTAATTCATTCATTCAGTAGACATTATGGTGTGTCTGCTACATGTCAGGCTCTACTTTGGTTGCTAGGGATACATCGGTGTGTAAGCACAAAGATCGTGGCCCGCATGTGGCTTATATTCTAGCAATAGAAGATTGATCATAAATAATAAATAAGTAAATACATTGCTTTGCATATAAGGAGATGCTAAATGGTATGGAAAGAAGAAACAGCAGACCAAGGGGTCTCTGGAGTGGCTGGAGGAGGGTGCAGAACAAATTAGAGTAGTCAGAACAGACCTCATGGAAGCCAAGACTTGCAGGGGTAGCTGAAGGGGAAATATTTGAAACAAAGAGAAGAGCTGGTGCAAAGGCCCTGTGGTAGGCACTTGCCTGATGACTTTAAGGAATGGTAAGGAGGTTGATGCAGCTGAAAAGGAGTGTGCAGTGGGATGGTATCATAGGACATTAGCTCAGAGAAGAATAAGAGGCCCAGATCAGATAGGACTTTACATATGCTTAATCCTCACCATGAAACTAAAATAGATGTTACCTTCCCCATTTTACAGATGAGAAGATGGAAGTTCAGAGAGGTGAAGTAATTTGCCCACATGTATACAGCACATAGGTGACAGGACAGTCCAGATCTAACATGATGCATTTTCCAATACATTGCATTATTACCTCTTAGAGGCCCCTGTTGGAAACCTACCCATGTACATATGCTAAAATCAATATCACATGCTTTCCCGAACTATTCTCCATAACCAAAACACATAGGCAGATACACACACACTTTTAGATCAAGTTTCCAGAACCACATTTCATTTATAAAGACTCCTACTACTTGGGATTTATTTTTTCTCCACAAATTCTGAAAATGACTCAGGCCGATATGAAAGGAAGGGCATATTCTCTGCACCATGGGGCATATGGAGAGTGGGGACAGTTTAGAATGTACAGAACGTCAGCCTATATAATAGAGATTGTCATTGGCAATCACCAGGTCACCTGGAACAAAAAGCTGTCCACTACAAAGCCAAAATTCTCCTTCCTGTGACATCATTTCCTCATGTAATTGTATTTATCTCAAAGTGGAAGTGAGCGCGCACAGATCATCTACCTTTTTCCTTTGCTGTTTGTGCAACAAATGATATTCTCTCACATATCCATTCATTCAGAGATTGCCGAGTGTACTCTGATGTCGTGAAAAGAAAATGGCCTTTGGAATTGAATCGCCGTGGGCTGCGATCCTGGCTGCTCGTGTTAGCACTAGGGACCTCACATGAGGTTATTCAGCACTGCCCCCGCCCCCCCCCCAGCCTTAGGATTCTCATTTGTAGATGGAGACTTAAAAATCCTCCCCCAAAAAAAATTTTTTTTAAAAATCCCTGCTTTGTAAAGTCCCAGCATAGCATGTGATGTAGCAGATGATAAACGGCTGTTGTTATTTTGATTACAGGTTTCTGGGAGAAGAAATGGTTCTGCAGGTAGATAGGGGAAAGGATGCAGACCATGCAGAGAAAACAGTACTACAAATTGATGAAGGGATGAAACGGCCCATAAGAGTAATAAAAAACAAGAATAATGATAACAAATATTACTACCAATTATGGTTCCAAAGACGGGCATCATGTCATTTAATCTTTCACAGCAACCTAAGAGGTGAGCATGACTATCATGCCCATGTTACAGACAAGACAGCTGAAGCTTAAAATGCTTAGTGAGAAAACTGGTCGGCAGTACAAACCATGGCTCAGAATAGTTCAGAGCAATGCAGAGGTCTCCAGACTCTTGGATTTGTATGAATCAGCCTACCAGTTATCCATTGCTCCATAACAAATTATCCCAAAACTTAGTGCTTTGAAACAGTAAACATTTATTAGACCACCCAGTTTCCATGGGTCAGGGTTCTGGGTGGTTCTGCTAGAAATCTCACAAGAAATGGCAGACAGATGTTAGCTGGGGTTTCGGTCATCTGAGGGCTTACCTGGGGTGGGGGGTCCAATTCCAAGATGGCACACTCATGTGGGTAGAGAGTCAGCACTGGCTGGTGGCTGGAGGCCTCAGGTCCCCACCACACACACTTCTCCATGGAGCTGCTTGTGTGTCCTCATGACATTGTAGCTGCCTTTTCCCAGAGCGAGTGATCCAAGAGAACACAGGAGGAGATTGTGATGTTTTATTATGTAGTCTGGGAAGTCATTTACTCCATACCCCGTTGGTTTCACAGAATAGGGCTTCAGAAGTCAGAATAATTAGCTTGGATTTTATTCTACACAGGATGGAGGCCATCAGAGTCTTTTAAGCAAGGTATAACATGGTCTGTTTTTAGTGTTAAGATCGCCTTGGATACCAGAGGGAGAATGGATTGGAGAGAAATCAAATGTAAGCAAAGAGTTGCAGTGTTGCAGTTTAGACTTGATGACAGCATGGTGTTGGATGTTTTCACGTTAGTGTTGAAGAATTTGCTGGTGGATTAGATGTAGGTACTGAAAGAAAGAGAGGAAAACAGAATAAAGCTTAGATTTGGGACTTAAGCAATCAGTGGATGATGAGGGCTAGGTGTGGAGTGGGGGTAATAATCAAGTTTGTTGGCCATATTAACTTTTATACATCCAATCAGAGAAATCAGTAGGCAATTGGGTAAAGAAGCCTAGAGCGGTGGTCCTCAAACTTGGCTACATGTTGGAATCACTTGTCGAGTTCAAACTGGTGCCTCAGACCCAACCCCCAGAGATTCTGACTACTTGGTGTGGGTCTGGATATTGAGATTTTCACAGCTATTCATATGATTCTAATGTGTAGGAAACTTTGAGACCCACTGAGCTGGAGTTCTGGGGAGAGGTCAGTTGAAGATTTAAACTTTAGGTGTCTTCAGGGTGCAGATGATACGTAAGTCAAGGGCCTGACTGAGATTCTCTGGAGAGACAGTGAGACTGGAGAAGAGAAGGCCAAGGTCTAAGCCTGGGGGCACCCCTGAACCCCAACATTTGGAGGGTGAGTAGGGGCCTAAGAAGCAGCCACCAACACTTAACTCAGACACCAGTACCTGTAAGGTGGGCATTCAGCTGGCCATTCTCCTCCCCCTGACTTCTCTGGGCTTCTTGTCCATTCTCTCCAGCCTTTCCCTCTGTCAACTTTGGCGCTGCCGAGGACTATTTCTAGTCCCCGGTCAGTGTAACGCAAAGCATTTACCAGCTGTTCCTCCTTCTGATTGTTTGTTCCAAGACATATTATTCCACATTTGTCCACATTAAACTGCATTTTATCACCCATTATCCCAAGTCCTTCAGTGATCTGGGCCCCTTTGCGTTTGATTGCAAGGCTCCATGATTTGTGGCGCCCGCAAAAGCTGTCATTTGCAAATTTGAAATCCTTCTTTCGGGGCCATTAGGTGGGTCATTAGCATCAATAATACAGAGGCGCTGTACCTGGTGGCTTCCCAGAGGCAGGAAGAGACATAAGGGACCGCTCCTGGGTTTGTTTTCCACGCCTTGAAGACACAGTGACACCCTAGCGCCCCCTCCGCCCATCCCCCATCCACAGCCTCCCCTCCTGTCCTGCTGTGGATGCAGGAGTATCTCCAGTGATTTGCAGACTCTAACTCTGACTCTTCACGTCATCCTCTCTGGCATCCTTAGCCTCCAGACATCTCAATAATTTAATAAACCGCTCACACCAGCGCGCCTCTGGCTATCTCTAATCAAGCTGGGTGTGTTTTCCAACCATCTCTTGCTTAATTGTAAGGGACGTTTGTGAAGATCAAACATACATTTGCATTTCCAGTGTGCGAGTCTCCATGGGGCCATATCTGGTAAACAACATGTCATTCCTCACACCCTTCTAGGATTCGCCTTTAACCTCCACCTGGGGCCCAAAGGAAGGTGTGAGTGAGTGGTGCCCGTCTAAACTTTTGCAGTCAGAAATTCAAGGCCAGAGGTGGCATTCAGACACAGGACCCCCCAATCCCCCTACATCCCTCTACCTCCCACCCCAGGTGCCCAGGCATCTCTTTCTATGCTCCTTTTAATGAGATTTTAGTTCATTATTTTCAGCTTACACATTTTAATATTTTAAGGCATCATAAATCCTTCTTGAAGGCCTGAGAAATAATTAATCACAGAACCCATTTATTTTCCTCACAAACACTTAGAGCACACCTACCCTGGGTCCCAGTGTGCAGGGGACACGCAGGCGCAGAGAAGAGCTTGTCCTCCAGTGGTGAGCCGATAATGCTAATGAGGACCGTTGAGCTTTACATGTATTTCTTAAATTCTGCGTTTCTGAAGACTGCTCCCACATATTCCTTTCCTCCTCAGATGTCCCAGCCATATAAGCTGTTCTTTTTTAACCTGGGCAACGCCGGCTCCCACCACGGGGCCTTTGGGGACGCACAGACATGTCCTGGGTGCTCACAATGACTCTGGAGGGAGGCTGGCATTTAGTGCCAGCAGGCCGCTGGGTGCCCCGCGGTGCTTGGGGCCAGGCTTCACTGGCATGCTGTGGAGCACCCCGCCGCTCCACACTGAGAGAGGAGGTACATTCGTTTCCTGGGGCCGCTCTAACACATCCCCACAAACTTCGTGGCTTAAAACAACAGTGATTTCTTGAGTTACAGTTCTGGAGGTCAGAAGACCAAATTGGTTCCACTGGGTAAAATTAAGGTGCTGGTCAGGCCGAGTCTTTTCTCACACTGGATGGCTCCAGTCCTGCCTCCTACATCCCATCTCCTCTGTTCCCCTCCCGCTTTCCTCTTTACTTACAAGGGCCCGTGTGGTTAAATTGAGCTCACCGGGATAATCCAGGATAATGAGCTCATCGCAAGATCCTTCACTTAATCGCATCTGCAAAGTCTCTTTTTCTACGTAAGGCAACCCATTCACGGCTTCCGGGGATCAGAACATGAACATCTTTGGGGGCGTCTCTTCTCCCCACAACGGGCTGGGTAGGGGTGCGGGGGGACCCATGTTTAGATCGCTCTAGGTGCGCTGACAGCCTCAGCCACTAGAGGGCGACCTCACATGCCGTAGGCAACACTCCGCTATTCTCGCTAAAGCGGTGGTGGCCTGGTTAATATTCAGTTATCTAAGTGAATCCAGTGGTGCGATTGCTGTGGCATATCAGGAGTTCACAACATATGTACACATGCCCTTGGAGGGTGGCCTACACTGAGTAGCCGCCTTTGATGGGGAGCACTATTCATGCATAATTTAATCTGTCAGTGTAAGTGTGAATTCCTTGTCCTCACATTGACCACACAATGGGGAGTGATGCAGAGATGAGAAGGAAAGGTCAGACCTTTACAGAGGCTTTGCACAAAATAGGAACTGGTTATGCGGATAATTGGGCATCGCCTCCATCATAGTAAGGCCTCACAGACGGCTTTACCATTTGCAAAACTCTTTCACATCTATTATCTCGTCCCATCCGTACAGTGATTCTGGAAGCAGTCAGAGCAAGTATTATTTTTTATCACCATTTTACAGATGAAAAAACTGACCAGGAGAGCTTTAGTAACTTGCCCAAGGTCACAGAGCTAATAAACTGCAGAGCCGTAACTCAGGTCCTCAAATTCCTGTCACAGGCTTTGTCCTCTTCACTACACTGGCTCTCAAAGCTCTAAGGGGCTAATATGCAAAGCAGAGACAAATTTTAAGCCCGTCTTGTCGGAGTCTTAATTGGACCTGTCATTTCCAAGGAGGCAGCATGAAGACACAAAAAGTCTTTAGAATTAGGGGTCAGGCGAAGCCCAGTTTCCATGTCGATAACTTTGGGATGATAAATTACAGTTTACCACAGCGTTTCCCAAACTAGCCTGATCATTGGAGACCTTCATCATTAGAAGGTGCTGTTTAAAAATACAGATTTCCCTGTTTTCCCGGAGAGTCAGATTCAGAAAGTTTAAGGGTGGGACTCACATCTCTGGATTTGTACTAAGGATGCCTGGTGGTTCTCTTAAGCAGACAGGTTTGGAAATAATCATTCCACAGGATTTTTATTTGAATTAAATGAGATGGTGTATGTGTCGAAATCAAGCATCTGGCACAGAGTAGCTTTTCATAAACATTGGGTTTCCTCCCCTCTCCCCACTCTCATCAGGGAGAGTCCTGACTGTCTATTTCTTTACTTTCCCATCACTGAAAAGGAAGACAAGATCCTATATCCAATGCCAACATTCCAGAATTTTCCCATAGAGAATATGACCTTGGGGCGGGGGGAGCTTTTGGGAGGTGGTGGTAACTGATCATTTAAGGGAGAATCCACTACATTTATTGAATTCCCTTGAGTAAGTGTATTTCACCATCCCCTTTCACCTTTATCCAAACAGCAGGAGTATCTAGCCCGATGCATTTATTTTACTTATCTACTGATTTATAAAACCCACCTTCTGCCTTGAGCCCTGAGTACATTACACTCATATAAACAATACACCCCACATAATCAGTCTTGTCACCAAACCATATCCCCTGAGATAAATCTGGCCTCCCCACAGTGGCAAGGGAATTTTCATTTTGCCAGTAGGTTCAACCTGTGCCTTGCTTAGCCCAGCTTTCAAAATAAGCACCAGCATAAATCCACCCAACCTCCCATCTTATCAGTTCAGTGGCCCAACCACATGTTTTCCAGAGACCCAATGGCAGACCCTGCCTAGAAAATGAATGGCTGCATTGTGGCCAGAGTTTCAAGAACCTTCTAACCCCAGATGTGCCTCTGCAGAACAGGTTGTTCATGCCTGGAAAGCAGGGACCATGCCTTGTGTCTGTGTGTCCCCAGGACCTAGTGCATTGCCTGGCATTGAGTGCAAATGCGCCATGTTGGAGTGTTTATTGACTATAGTGTCTGGAGGTTTATGGTCAGAATTTTTGCTTAGACAACAAAACAAAGCAATCCCACATTTCTCCCTTCATCCAAAACAGCCACTACTTATTTTTCTCCCATCTTTAACCAATGGTTTTCAAACCAAGGGCAATTTTGCCTCCCTGGGAACATTTGGCAGCATCTGGAGACAGTTTGGATTGTCATGACTGGGGCATGCTACTGGACAGCCCCCACAACAAAAAATTATCCAGCCCAAAATGTCCATAGTGCTGAGGGTGAGAAATTGGCTTTATATTTATCAGTGCCATGCTCAGCTAAAACTGGGTCCCCAACTGGCCAATAGTAGCACTGTTAGCAGCAGAAATTAGTGTATGCTCATCGAAGCAAAGAGAGAAGGAAACATATTTACTGGGCACTTCTTTGGGCCCCAGTATTGTATGAAGCCTGCCCCACAGAGTATCTTAATCAACTTTTACAAAAATCCTTCACCATACACATTTTACAGGTCAAGAAAGTAAGGTTAAGTGGAAATAACTTGCCCAGGATCACCAGCTAGGAAGAGACAAAGCAGAAATCATACCCAGATCCTCCTGATTCCAAAACCAGCAATCTTGCCACCATGCAGATTAAGGCTGAAAGAGTAGGGTGGGTAAATGATCATGAAAGGAAGCACCCTAAGTATCCCCAAAGCATAGATTTTCTTGGAATTTTTACATTAACCTGGTATTCTGGCTGTTCTGGAATCTGGTGGAGAAATGGAAGATTTCCAGTCTAATGGCCAAGCATTAATACATCAGTTCACATCAATACACCCTCCTGCCCTCTCTCCATCCATCAGTGTCCAAGCAGGGTTGGACCTTTATTCCTTTTATTCTGTCTTTTCATTCCTCAGCCCATGGCCATTCTGCACCACAGAAGAGTCCCCAACCTGACTTTGTTTAATGGGGTGCTTTCAGCATTTAGGAGAAACCCATTCAATGTTGCCAAGAACTACTGTCCTCTGCATCTCATTGAAAATCTGTTTAGCTTCCCTGGATAATAAATGTCAATAGATGTTCCCCAGCTATTGTGACAACCCAACACACCTTGACACATTTCCAAACACTCCCTGAGGTGCAGTGTCACTCCCCAACTTTGAGAACCATTGTCCCAAATCCTCACTCATATTTAATTAACGTTATGTCTATGCTTCATTGTTGCTGACACACACACACAGATAGTTCACCAGATACTTGCCCACTGGTTCCATATTCCCGGAGCTGGGAACAGATTTCTTTGTATCAGGCCATTTTTCTTTCCCATTCAGGGGGAAGCTTTCAGGATGCTTCCACATTGGCAGCCCCGACAGTGGCCTGGTCTGTTCATGGTCTTGTTCATGGTTTTAACATTGAGATCTGCTATCACATCTCCTATGTTTCCCATGTACATGACTTTGTACCTAGTGGATTCTTTCTTCCCAAAAGGCTGCCGTTCAGATTGCACCCCCAGTCAAGGCACTCAGATGCCCTTCCTCCTTGAAGTCTCCCACTGATTAATCCAGCAGGAATTAGTCTCTTCCTCTGACATAAAATCCCTTCTTATTTTATGCCAGGGGTAGACAGACTTCCCATAAAAAGCCAGAGAGTGAATATTTTAGGTTTTGTGGGCCATATGGTTTAGCTACAATTACTCAATTCTGTCTTTGTAGTGGGGAAGCAGTCAGTCATAGACAATGTGTAAAGAAATGGGTGCATCTGCGTTCCAACAAAACATTATTTGTGGATGCTAAAATTTGAATTTTATATAATTTTCAGATGTCATGAAATAGCGTTCTTCTTTTATTTTCCATTTAAACGTGTCTAGGGGCGCCTGGGTGGCTCAGTCAGTTAAGCGTCCGACTTCGGCTCAGGTCATGATCTCACAGTTCATGGGTTCGAGCCCTGCATTGGGCTCTGTGCTAACAGCTCAGAGCCTGGAGTCTGCTTCGAATTCTGTGTCTCCCTCTCTCTCTACTCCTCTCCCACTCATGCTCTGTCTCAATAATAAATAAACATTAAACAAATTAAAAATAAAAAAGTAAAAATAAATAAACGTGTCTAACCTTCCTTAGTTCGTGGGCCAGGCAAAAACAGGCAGGAAGCCACATGTAGCCCATAGGCCATAGTTTGCCAAACCCCATTTTATATCACCACTCTGTTATCACATATGGGTTCCTTGCTATGCCAAGTGGGGTCCTCAGACCAGAATCTCAGGCCCTGCCCCAGACATGATAAATCAGACCTGCATTTTAACAAGATCCCCACGTGATTCGTGTGTGCGGTACAGTCTGACACGCGCTGCCCTGGCTTGTGTAATAATTGGTAGTGCTCTCGTCTCTCCCTTAACCCTCAATAGATAATAGGAAACTCTTTGATGGGGGGAGAATGACTATGTCACATATATCTTTGCTTCCTTACAGAACACAAAAAAGAAATGCAATGGTTTTTGAGAGTGAAGGAATTAATATGGGAATTAATGGATTGGGAAAGCTTTATTCACCCACCAGTACATAGTCTGTAAGCTGCCCTTTCCCTCTTTCCTTCGCTCCTTGATTATTAGACTTTCCCAAAAGCTTAGTTTCCTATTTTCCGGCTAATCTGTTAGGGAAGGAGAGAGCTTACTGTACCTAAGACTTTGCTTTGCTAATTAAGATAAAGAGAGAGACAGGAACTTGGAGAAGACTTCAGATCATCCTAAATTGCTTAATGGAGAAGAAGTGCCAATTTTATGCCCCTGAATCTGTCTCTCAGGAGGGCTTGCCTACATCCATTTCTTTCACATTTTTCTCCTGACTGCACTCAACCTTGCCCAGGGCCCTGTCTTAGATGCTCACCTGTCTTGGAAACAGCTGAGTTGTTAACAACTTTCGCAGTTCTTGATTCTTACCTGAAATCCCTACACCAGCAAGGCCAAATTTATGACCACGTACACTTGCCAGAGAGCCACACATCCCTCACCAGAGTTCCCCACGTGGACGGATGGATTTTTAGTTCCAGCAAGAAGCAACAGAAACTGAAGAACTTTTTCAGTGGTTGTGCTTTTAGGAATACCTAAATCAATCATTCAGTCTCAGTCTTTCAGTTTTTATTGTTCTTTAAACATCTAGACATATATGTATTTTAATTTATATTTTTATTTCAGTAATATTAAACTAACTATTTTAAAGTGGACAATTCTGTGGCTTTTAGGACATTGACAAAGTTGTGCAACCACCATCTTTATCAAGTTCCACAACACCTTCCTCACTCCCACCCCCAAAAAAAACCATACCTATTAAATAGTCTTTCCCCAGGCTTTCCCCCACCGCCCGCCCCTGGCTACTACCAATCTACTTTCTGTCTATGAATTTACCTATTCTGGATATAGCACATAAATGGAATTGTACCATATGTACTGCTTGGTATCTGGCTTCTTTCACTCAGCATGATGTTTTTGAGGTTCACCTCTGTTGTAGCATGTGTGGTGGTTTTATTCCTTTTTATGACTGACAAATATTCCATTGTATGGGCAGACCATAATTTGTTTTCCCATTTACCCATTGATGGACATTTGGATTGTTTCCACCTTTTGTCTGTTGTGAATAGTGTGGCTATAAATATACATGCACAAGCTTTTGTTTGGATATCTCAGTTCTTTTGGATATATACCTAGGAGTGGAATCCCTGAGCTATATGGTACTTATATGTTTAACGTTTTGAAGAACAGCCAAACTGCTTTTCTGTATTTTTACATTGAGCCCTTACCCTGTATCAGGCACTGAGTTTAAGAGCTCACAAGAGAGTGCACTTGAACAAACAATATTTAAAGACAGGAGGAGACCAGAGGGTTGCAGTACTTCAAGAAGCTTTTAGGGATCTTTGACAGTTACATCTCTCTTGCTCTCTCTACCCTACCTTAACTGTCTGCCTCTTTCCATGCGTTTCTTTTTTTATTATTAGAAGGAGAGGAGGGAGGACAGAAGCACCATGGAGAGTTCCCACACATCATCATCATCAGCAAGGATCAATAATAACACTATTTATTGGACACATATTCCATGTAATAGATATTATTAACTTGACTGCTTGAAGAATTAAGAAACCTGTTCAAGTTCAAGTGGCGGGTTTGAATCCTGGTCTGACAACAAAATAGATGGTCTCAGCAGTCTACTACACTGCCACTTCTTGACCAGCAGAGATGGGAAAGGCCTAATACAAGCACCAAATATCATATGTCAACACTGCCACTGGCTGTCAGGAAGCCACAGAGGGCTAACCCTCTGTAGGCCATTTGGCTCCACTATAGACCAGTCATCACACTCGCACGTTGGCAGGGGTGCTGAGGAAGAACACAGCCTATGGAATTACTAAGAAGATCCAGGATAATTTCTGCAGAGACCAATTGACAGTCACTAACATACTGTCAGTGGCTCTCCATGCAGGACTGCCCAGAATGGTATGGAATTATTATTGTAATTGAAGTGAGGTACACACAGTCTACTCAAAGTGGAGAGTGTTGCAAATGATTGATTTTGTATAAATTAGAGCAGACTCAGTGCTGTCCCTAACATGGCATCTCCCTCACTCACTTTGCTGCTGGGAGGGTGGCTGGAAGTCTGTACCTAGGTCTGTCTCAGAGCTTCTCACAACTGAGAAATCATCAACATCACCTGGACAGCTTCTTAAATACACATTCCTGGTCCTCGGCCCCAGAGATGCTGATGCAATAGGTCTGGATGGGGCACCAGGTTCTGCATTTCCAACAAGCTCCTAGGTGATGCTGATGCTGGATGCAGCCACTCATGGCAGATGGTTAAGTTGGGAGAGAGAGAACAAGAGCAAACAAGAGAGCAAGAAGGACAATGGGACAGATACATAAAGACTGCCTGGACTCCTCCAGCCCCTCTGGATGAGGGTCTCCTGTTGTGCAAGCACACTATCTTATGAATTCTTGCCCAATGCCTGGCACAGGCATGTGCTATTTAAAAATGTAAGAAAACAGTTTGGCGAGTCCTTAAAAGGTTAAACATGCAATTGCCATATGACCTAGCGATTCCACTCAAAGGTATATATCCAGAACTGAAAATGAGTACTCAAACAAACATGTAGAATGTATGCTTGTAGATTCTACCTTAAGTAGCACTGGTCAAACTTACAAAACCCCAAATAACCAACCATTACTAACTTACCATTACTACTTATGGCAGCTGCAAATGATCATGGTGCTTTCTGTCCCGACAAGATGTCTATGGGTCTTTCTCCAAAGGCAGAGCGTTCCCAGGGGAGTGTGTTTCACAGGGGAATGTCACATAGTGTCCAGGAGAGAGAAAACTTTAGAACCACTGGGCCAGAGAACTGGGAGATTTTAGAGTCCAAGATTCCATTCACATTGGCTCAGGCCACACAGGAATAATGACAGTTTTGCAAGTTATGTGAATCATACTCCCAAAAACCCCACGGCAGGTCAGGGGGATGTGTTTACAACACAGATGTCAGCCACGTACTCCTTCCCAGCGGCCACCTCTATAGCAAACCTATACTTCCTGTCCACCTTG
Organism: Cryptoprocta ferox; assembly: GCA_028646485.1. Taxonomy (NCBI): domain Eukaryota; kingdom Metazoa; phylum Chordata; class Mammalia; order Carnivora; family Eupleridae; genus Cryptoprocta; species Cryptoprocta ferox. The sequence continues at coordinate 31,454,061 of CM053565.1, forward strand.
CCTAGTCAAAGTTCCTCTCTTCTAAAGGCACACACAGTCTCCTTGAGATGGTTCTGTTTATTTAAGGCAACGGGGGAGGGGGGAGGCAAAAGGCTGTGCTGAAGATGAAAACAGGAGCCGTTCTAATTCCATGTTAATGACAGCAGAGCAATTTTCTTACAGGAAATAACTAGTTACCTTAATCATTTTAAGTAGTTATTAGCAGCAGCCTAAAAAGGATGGCTATGCTTATCACAATACACACACAAAGGGAATGAAGACATGAATAACGAGACTTTAAACAGATTTCTGGCGTCTTCCTTCTGGGTGGTATTAAATGGTATTAATCTTTTTAACTGACTTCAATCCTGAGACCACAGCCGCATGATAAAATGTTAAGTGAACGGCTGGAAATGGAGGTGGTCCCACCAGATTTATCGTGCCAATTTACCAACAGCAGAAGTGTGCACCACTGCTGTGAGAAAGGCCATAGAAAAGAAAGAATGACAAGTAGATGTATGGATTAATTAATAAAATGCAGATAATGGCATGTTTCTCAATATTAATACTTCTTCAGAGGCCGCTCTATATATGTCTCTGGGAAAGAAAAAAAAGCTACAATATATTGTTTGTTGTTTCATCCCACCCCACCCCCCAAGATAACGATCAGAGTTTGGAAAATGAATAAAACTCAGGCAACTTATCCAGACTATAGCCACACAGTAAAAAAGAAAAAGTAACTGCAAAAAGAAGGATAAAGTGTTTGTTCAAGGGTTTTACAGTTTTAAGACATGTAAAGTAATTCTTTTTCCTAAGTAAGAGGACAGTTTTTCTTCCCAATGGTGGCTGTACTTGGTGAGAGGAATCGGCTTGATCAATTTGGGAAAAATCATCCATATCAACAAAGTGTATTTAGTGCCTATGATGTGACAGGGATTGTACTAGATCCTGGGCAGTCACCTTCTAGAAAATCTGGGGGATGTTCCTATGAACAACCCTTGTAATGTGGAGCAATAGAGGCCCTACTAGAGGTATGTTGTAGGTACTAATGTGGTGCAGAGGCATATGAGAGCCTTTATACCTGCAAGGTGAAACCTGAGCAGGGTTTTGAAGGGTGAGCAAGAGTCTGCCAGATGAACACGGGGTGAAGGACATGTTGGGTGGAGGGAAAGGCATTAGTCAGAGATACAGACGTGCAAGCAGTTGGGTCTGTCCAGGAAGCTGCAGTCACTTGGGGTGACTGGCATGTGTGGTTGGACAGGAAAGTGAAATCTGGAGGTCATGAAGTGCCTCTCAGTCCGTGGGCATTTCCCTAAGGAGAGTGAGGTGCCACAGAAGGATTCCCTAAGCACGGGAGGGTAGTGTCTGCACTTAGAGCCATCACAACAACCACTGTGCAGAGACTGGATTGGAAGCAGCAGGGCTGCTCTAGGAGGTTGTGACACATTCCAGGTAAGATCAGGCAAGACCCTGAACTGTAGCAGCAGCACCGGGAATAGGGGTGAGGACATTGCAAGAGCTATTAGAAAGATCGTGGAAATCCACGGAATGCAGTGATTAATGGGCTCCTGGGAGTAAGGAAGAGAGCAGAGTCTTCCTAGGTGCCCAAGTTCATAAATGCAGTGCTGAGTAGATGGCAGTGTTGTTAGAGCAGATGCAGGAGAGGCAGATCCAGAAGGAGGTTCTGTGGCAGAACCCCAAGTGTGACTTGAGACAAGTTGAGACTGGAGTATAAAATTCCCTGCAAGTGCTTGATGTCACCCTTGCCGAGACGCTGTGATTCAACACAACCTGTTGGGGCAACTGTATGGGGTTGCCTTGAGTTAGCCTTGGATCTCAGCCATCTGGTCTTCAGGGGTCCTGCTTTCCAAATGTCAAAGAAGGAAAATGAACATGAGAGCTTCCAGAGCAGGGACTGGGAAGCCGTGTTTGCTTATCCCTGCTCTACCCAGCTCTGTATCCAAGGTCCCAAGAAGCAAAAAATGGCCCTTTCTTGCACCCACGCAATTCCACAGGTCTTAAGGCCACAAGCCTGCTTAACTCAGAATGACCAGCAAGAGAGGTGTGTGTTCTATGTAGCCCAAGACAGAGTTAAGAGTCTCCAACTCTGGCAGGGCTAAGGGCACTCCTCTTCTACAAAGCTCGCAAGAACCCCCCACGGAAAGCAGCCAGCCCTTGGGGAGCTCATTCTAGCTATTGAGGGAGGAGACTGGGAGGGCAAGGGGTCTGGCCGGTGGAACTCATTTCTGTTCAACGCAGCTCAACTGGGCAGAGCTGGGCAAATAGCTCTGGCAGAAGAATTGGGAAATGGGCTTTTTTCTGAATCCTCTCCTGATGCACTGGAGAGGATTCTGGGAAGAATGCAGGGTATCTGGGGTCCACTTTTGCTTTAAGCTTCTGATTAAGAGCCAGCCTCTAGAATTAGGCTCTGGGGTTCAGATTCTAACTCTTCAATTTGTTAGCAAAATGAGATATTGAGCAAGTGACTTGACTTCTTTAAGCTTGGGTTTCCCCCCTTCTATAAAATAGGGATGATGAAAATGTTATTACCTGAACTCCTAGGGGATTTATCAGGAGGATCAAATGAGATAAGCTTGTAAAACACCAAGCGCAATGCCTGGTATATTGTAGGAAACCAATAAATGTTAGCTATATCACCGTACTAACTTAGGGCAACTGAGAGCAAGGAACCCCAACTCAGGTGTTACTCATATGCAAAACAATGACCGAAACAATGGACCGCTAATGAATCTAACAGCTCTTACATGTGGTGATCCCCTGTTTGCTAGCAGTGAGCCATCTTTGTGGTGGTGGTAGTAGTGGGGGTGGGGTGTGTGTATGCGTGTGTGTGAGTATACATATATTTGGGTGAAGAGGCAATAAGGAAAGTGAGATAGAAGGATCAATTAGAATCCATGAGTGCCTATTGCCAGTCTAGCATGTGTTGAGTGTTTTACATACATTCACTTATATAATCCTTAAAATGATTGGAAAATAAGTAGTATTATCTCCATCTTAAAGATGAAGAAACTCAAGTTCAGAGAGGCTAACTCACTGGCCCTAAGTCACAGAATTAGTGCCAGGGCTTGGGTCAGATTTCCAACTCTTTCTACTACTTAGAGGCTAAGGGTGACTTCCTACAAGGACACATAAAGCTATCATTTAAAGCAGAGGAAAGTACACATTTTTGTATTATGACAATTCAAAAGAATGAAGAGAGAAAATCCAGAGAGGAAAAATCCAGAAAGCCAGCATGGAGAAGATGGCAATTAGGAGGGGCTTTCAATTGGCAGAAATGGCAGCTTAAAAAAAATGGCCACTCCAGGGGGAAACAAACAGCTCAAGCAAAGGCCAAACATTATGCAATTGTGAGGCATGTGCACAGAGAGGAAGGAACCCCTTTAATGATAAATTGTATGTTGTAGAGAAGTAGGCAAGAGAAGGCCAGAAACATGGGGATCTGGCAGTAGAGGGCAGGGAGGTTGGGAAGGGGGAAGGAGGAGACAGCTTTAGCAGCTGGGAAAAGCCAAGAGGCTAGCCCCTGGCTGGAACTTGCAGGGGAGGGATTAGTGGTGTATCTGGGGTGGCTCCTACTTGGAGAGACAACCTGAAAAACTCACAGGTGCCCAATGCACTGGGCCAGCTCCCTCCAACCTTAGAGGACAAGATGCCGGGCAGCTGGAGCTAAGGAAGGAGCAAGAGAGGCGGGGGGGGGGGGGGGGG
>CM053565.1:31457862-31503029 GCA_028646485.1 Cryptoprocta ferox
TCCATTAATGTGACCCACACACATTACTTAACATCTCTACGCCATATCTGTAAACTGGAGGTAATTGTGAGGTCCTCATGCAGGAGGGTTTTGTGAGGATTAAAAGAGATAATGCACATAAACTGGCTACCACAGTCCTTGTTCCCACCAAGGGCTCAATAACAGTCACTAGTGTTACAGTTGTTGTTGCAGCTGCTCATCGTGGATGTGAAATATGGAAACCTGGGGGTAGTGTGGACACTATAGAGAGAACGGGGAAAGGCAGAGCTGGAATGGAACTCAGAAATTATCCAACCTCTCTCTCACCAGGGCCCAACAAGGGAAGGTGACTTCCCCAGGTGCACCCATGAATTGGTGTCCCAGAGGCCCTGAGCAAGCAGAGGAGCTGCTCGAATCCTGGGGGAGCAGAAGCTGTTCCTGTAGCCCCCAGGCCAGCTTTGACCCATAACTCCACCTTTTACCACCTGGGAGACCTCAAGCAAGTCATCCCACCTCTCTGACCTCAGTTTCCACATCTGTTAAGTGGGGACAACAGTTCCTGCCACTACATCTGTTGCAGGAATTGAATGAGATGGTGTCAATGGGGCATTCCAGACCCTGTTGGCCTGTGGAAAACTCTGTATATGGTAGCCCCTTTAATTTTTTTTCTAAATTGATAATCAGCCCAGACAGGGATGGGTGGAGAGACTTAGAGAATCTACACAAGATGAAAGAAGTAGCTGGAACAAAATGCTGGGGATGAGAAATAGACTGTGTTTGGAAAATAAGTGACCTGGATTCAAGTCTAGGATCTACCACTTGCCAGTTGAGTGGCTTTGAGTCCACAGTCTCTCTTGTCTGAAAGTAGGTTTCACGGCTTCTTGGTCTAATTCCAGCAGGGCTATTATGTGAATCCAATAAGAAAATGGACATGAAAATCCCTGGTAAATTACAAAGCTCTCCATATATGAGCTGGTTTTCTCTCTCCATGGACTGGGAACTGCTTGAGGCCAAGACTCAGTTTCCATCTTGGAATCTCCACCTCAGACACCATTCCTGGCACAGAGTGGGTGCTACCTCTATGGGGATGTGAACTGCACTGTCTCCGCTCCCCTTTGGGACTCTCTCAGACTATAGCTATATAAGACACTCAAGCCTTCCCCTCCCACTGACCCAGTTCTGCTGGAAACAACTTTTGCCCATCCAGGATGGAGCCATAATTTGAGACCAAACCCTTCACGGAATGGTTGGGCCTGGCTTAGAGGATAGGAGGAAAAGAATGAAATGTGGTCTCCCCCAGAGATGTCAGGCCCAGTGGTTTGCAAGTAAGGCCAAAGTGCTCTCACATGCACACAGATACCCTTAGAATGGATGTTGAAGCCTTAATATAGACTTCCCACATGCCTCTTCCCAAATGCTGTCAGCAAAATGCTGTCTCTGCTCCCTTCCAAGAGTATATTTTGGGAGACTAGGAAAAGAGCACCATCTAGGCTCCCCTGCTGTATGGTGAGGGTTAATTCAGCTTCCCTTCTTCTGTCACCTTTTCTCCACTGTCAGCACCAACCCACCCCTCAGCAGCAGAATCAAAGGATCCTTCTATAAAACAAGATCCATGAGGAGAGGAAGGAATTGGGTGTATCCTGCAAAGGATTGGCACTGAGTGAGAATCGGACCACACAGGGGTGTAGCAGGAAGGGTATTGCAACCCAAGCTCATTTTTACTTCACCCCTGAGATACTGCAGACATGTAGCATGAGAACCCCATCATTAGCTCCAATTTACAGATAAGGAAACTGATGTTCCCAGCCATGACCCTCAGTCGGAGCAGTACCACCAATCCATACCCACCTCCACACTGTAGTTGTTTGTACTGGAGGGGTTGTTTGGAAAAGTACAGGAGGCATTGAGGATTGTCACCACAATTGGGAAGTACTAACACGCAATTAGTGGGAGGGGTTCAAAGGTTCTAACGGACTTGGAATGCATGGGATAGTCACACACATTGAAGACTTGATCAGAGCCACTGTGCACAGCTCCCTGACTATAGAACACCGCCTGGGTAGCAGAGAGAGGGCTGGATTCTAGGACTATATCAACCTAGCCAGTAATCCCCTCAGCACCCATAATGTCTTCCTTCTTCTTCAATGAACCATATCTCTGTGGCTTCCTCCCTCCTGTGTGGCATGTGAGAACCCCTAGAACAGATCCCATTATCCTCTGGCATTTGGTATCATTATAAGTTGCAGCAATAGCCTGGAAACAACATGGCCATCCTTGCATCAATCAAATTAGTTCCTGAATTATTGTTTTTATACTTTTTCATAGAAGTATTAGCACTTTCTTGGTGTTTTTTTGGTTTTTTTTTTCTATTTGTTTTCCAGTGATTGGCTGACCTTCTCTTTTTTCTTGGAACAAGCTAATACTTTTCTGTTTGCCAAAAGTTGTTTTGTACTCATTACTCATCTTTTATAATCTTCCAGAATGCTTTTCCTGATGTTTCAGAAGCTTGTCTGAGGGTGTCCTATGCCCTGTAAGCTGGATTGATATGTTGTCCTCTTAATTCTCTATGTTTAAAGGGGGAAAAAAATCACTAAATAATTTTCAGTGCCATTTATGATTTAAAAATTAGTTTGACTTTTAACTTGTCAAGCACCATGACGTGAGATATGCTATTGAGCGGCAGTGATCAGATTTGAGGGTCTGGAAAGCCAGCTCATGAGAACCTGGAAGAGTCCCAACACCATAGTGAGGAAATGAACCCTGGTGAAGAGTCTCCGGTGCTTACAGACTTCTCTCTATAGTTTTTGGTCGAGTGATCTGTGCAAAAAGCAAATCTGATGTTATCACCATTCCCATCTCTTCACACAAACCCTTTCCATTGTCTTAAAACTTCTGGTGACTTCCCATTTTTCTTAGAATAAAGGCAAAATCCTTAACAGGATCTCCAAGACTGGACATGGGTGTGATCCTTATCTTCTTCTCCTGGCTCATTTTACCTTCATCCCCTGAACTTTCTGGGATCCAGCTGTTTCTTTTTATATATTCTTCCCTGGTACCACAGGGCCTTTGTACTTGTGCTTCCTTCTGCCTCTGAGAGCTTCCCTCTTTTTATCACCTCATGCCCAGCACAGTGCCTGGTGTGCACACGGGGGGCACAAATAAATGGTAATTGAAAGAATAAATGAAAGAAAACATGGAAGTCAGTTCTCAGGTTTGGAATGTTTTCTTTTGCTTAGGTTTGATTTGGTTTGGCCTAAACACTATCAAACCAGAGGTCACAGACTGGCATCCAGGAGGCCCAGAAACTGTTCCTGACTTGCACACGGGTATTCTTTGACCTCGATCCCTATTAGCCCTCTTGTCTTGTCAATCTACCTGGCCCCCTGTCGTCATTCCATTTGCAACTGTGGGTTTAAACATGCTGTCTACTGCAACTTTCATTTAAATATTTCATATAACCTTTCATTTAAGTATTTGAAATAAATATTTGGTTTCAATTTTATGGGACTTAATTGACTTTGACAAAAACTCAGAAGGGAACACCCCACACCTCCCACCAATATGCATTTTTTACATAAAGCACAAAACCCTGTCCTTGAAATCTCCATGTTTCCAGATAAAGACCCTGAGGTCTAAAAGGGAGCAAGGACTCACGCAACTACTGAGTGGCAGAGTTGTCCTTTGAAACCCAGTCCCCTTGACTGCCAGCTTGGGGCTCTTTCAACTCCTCATCCCTAGAGTCAATCCACTGTGGATGGTGTTTATGTCTATTTAATGGCTTTGAAAATGTGCATTTCTAGTTAAGCATTACACTTTATGCAATTAATGTGTACAAAATAAAGCCTAGTTTTATGAACGTTTTATCCAAATTGCTTCACAGCTTGATTTACAAGAGGAGAGAAAAGCTTCCTCTCTTATCTAAGTGATGTCGTGTTTCGATTTCCCTTAATATGACAGGCAGGAAAGCACTCACCGAAAGTGACTCTTCTGAATTAACACCGACTAAACATGGGGGCTTTGGAAAGAGGTCTGTGAGGATTTCATCTTTCCTTCCTCCATGATGGCTTGTTTACAGCCTCTGCAGAAAGCAGATGTGACTGAATAATGTGTCATCAAAGTCTTGGTAGAGTTACTTGCTTATAAAGTTGGAGTCTGAGAAAAAGGAGGACTTTTGCTCTTGGCCTGGTGGTTTCTTTGCTTTCTGGTCTGAGAATCTGGAGCAATAGACTCTGCCTCTATAATTTGCCTAATTTAACCTTTGTTATTTCATTATTCTTCAGAGTACTTCTTTTCTGTCTAAAGACATCATCCAGGTAGCCCCAACCTGCCCACCCTAGCTATTGCCATCACGATACCTGTAGGAATTATTTGTTGGAGTCCTCAAAAGATTGAGTTCTCCAGTGTTTAGAATAAAAAGGAAATATGTATATGTTTCATTATACATATATTGCATTACAGTCTATAAGGGATTTTCCATACATGCATTACTTCCTTCAAGTATCTAAGCACGTAGGATAGACCAGGCATTGTGCCACAAGCTGAAAATACAGCCAGATATATAATCCATTAACTTTTCAAATCCTTCCCCCCAAAGCCTCGAAGGCACAAGTCGTTGGCCTCATGCTACAGATCAGAAAACTGAGATAGAAAAATATTAGGCGATTACCTGAGGTCACAAAGCGAGTAAGACACAGAGCTTGGATCCTGAGCACCAGAACTTGAGATTCCGAGGTCCTCACACAAGCCAGCACCAAGCAGCTGCCTCTAATTAACAGGAAGAGTCTGGTTGCTCCTCTTTTTCTCACTGATGTGAGCTTGGCTCATCCAAGGACTGACTGCGAAGTAGAGCTCAGGAGTCTTTTCTATCCAGACCTTGGCATGCACCTGCTGCAGAGCACCTCATAATGGTCATTGCCTGTGGATATTTGATAAGATCATGTCTCTTCTATTTAATTATATCTAAACTAGTGAGTCCATAAACATTTACAAACAGCTACAAAAGGACAAATACCTTACACCATGGTCCCCTAAAACGTCATTCACATTGCACTATGGGTGGTGGCCCCCCGCAGTGGAGAAGGAAGCTTTCAGAGCCTGACTTAGCCTCCCATGGACATGCTTTGGCCCAAGTCATCACATGATCATTTGTAGGCTGCCTTCCTCGTTCACATCCAGAGATCAGACCTCAGACAGAGATATGCTGGCCATCAGGTTGAAGCAGTGGACTCTTCTTTAGGTTCAAAACTGAAGTCATTTTAGGCAGAACAATAAAACAGAAGTAACTCACCAGTTTCTACAGTGTCTAAAGAGATGCAAGGACGATCACATCAGTTAAGTCAGAAGAGTCAACTGTTACAGCCAATGTTCTTGGGCTGAGATGAGAAATGATTCCACCAAAATGAGTGTTAAGTTGGTATAGATGAGATTTAAATGTAGGTAAATACTTCCCAAAGTGTTCATGGTTCTTTTTTCCCCCACTTTATTCAACCAAATTACATCGGAAGATGTTTTTCCAATATTGATTCCTGATACGAACCCTACTTGATCATAATAAAGTAATAAAATAAAATACATAAAATAAAAGTATAAAGGAAAATAATAATAAAAATAATTTTTAACATAATGTTATTTTTTCACTAGCTAATATTAGTTTAGGCTTCTTACATATATGATTATGAGAGACACTGGCCTATTGCCCCTTAAACATCCTAAGGAACCCACTTATAAACCTATTTTGACCAGGGCTGTTCTCTGGGTAATAGAAGTGGAAAAATGATTCTTGTCTTAATCCAAGGAACTATATAACATTATATCCCCACAATAATTATAACAAAATGAGCCTTCATTAATACTATTTATATGGGCTCTGTGGTTCCATATTCAATAAACATTGAACAAAAATGACCTGAAGATACTGGAACACAGGTTTTCACCCAGGGGACAAGCTCTTCCACAGTATGACATTGAGGCTAAGAGAGGCAATGCATAGATAATTTGAGACAACATGGCCAGTACATCTACCATTTTCATCATACAAACACAGAAATAAAAGACTGGCAGAATGTTCTTGGCATCAGATGACAATAAGATAAAGTAAGATGCAAAAATGAATAATAGACCAACCCTGACCTCAAGAAATATAGTCTCCAAGTGTTCACAGCCTGGCTCCACTGTTATCTGTGGAATATAACAGATCACTTCATCCTTCTGGGCCTTTATCTGAGCCCCAGCAGGCAGAGGTGTCTAATAGCAATAACCAAAACTCCCATTTAATGAGTACTCACTTTGTGTCAGGCATAGCATCTAAAGCCTGCTTCAGCTCATTTGTATGTTTTAGCTCATTTACATGTTTTAGCACATTTAATCATCCTGACTCTCTGTGAGGTTATGTTGGAATCACATTTTCTCATGTGAAGAAATTGAGGCTCAAAGAGACTAAACAACCTAGAACTTGAACCCAAGACATTTAACTCCAGAACCAGTGAATGATCCTCATCCATGTCCTTCTCTGGATGCACTGGAGGTCATGGGAGCACAGGCAGGAAGTAGTAGGATGCCAGTGGTGAGAGCATTAATTAAAATCAGCCAAGGTTTGGGGAGCCTGGGTGGACCAGTCGGTTAAGTGGCCGACTTCATCTCAGGTCATGATCTCACAGTTCGTGAGTTCAAGCCCCATGTTGGGCTCTGTGCTCACAGCTCAGAGCCTGGAGCGTGCTTTGGATTCTGTGTCTCCCTCTCTCTCGGTCCCTCCCCTGCTTGCACTCTGTCTGTCTCTCACTCACAAATAAATAAACATTAAAAAAATTTTTTTTAATCAGCCAAGGTTCAGAACACACCTGCAAACATCACTCTCCATCCTGGCAGGTAGCAGACACTGCCTAAAGTCACTTCCGGGAGGGTCCAGACCTCATTACCTGAGAGCATCCCACTCTGGCTTTCTGCACCTTCTTTCATGAGCGTTGGAAGGGATACATATGCTTTGAAAAAAAAGATCATGGGAAGAAGCTTTGGCTTCTAGAAGCAGCTATTTCAGAATGCTTTGGGGAGAAAAAGAAGAAAAGAAAAGCATCAGAGGATAGTCTAACTCAGTGGTTCTTGGTAAAGGTGCGAGAAATATGTCTCTTCAGAAGAGAGAAATCTCTAGAAGATTGTTGGCATGCCGCTTGTTTTGTGACAACAGATTGCAAGTCCAGAAACCAGTAGGAAGGAAAGTGTGTCCAGTCTTTGCATCGCAGAAGGAAAAGAAGGGACATTGAATAACTGCCTTTCATATGTGTGACACTTGTATGTGTCACCTTGTTTATTTTGCATGTTTGACTATACCCTGCCTAGTTCCCAAAAGACAGTGTAGTGGATTTTTTTATTTTATTCTCATGACAATCCTTAGGTGCATTTCCATATTACAGATGAAGAAACTAAGGCTCAGAGGAGCTAGACAACTAGCCCAAGATTATTTGGACAGAATAGGCATTTGGCTGGATTCAAAGTGATGCCTTTTCCAGCATCCTCCTGTACCCAAACATACCACTCTCCACTTGTGTCAACCGTCATTCAACTCAGTGAAAAACACCATCTTTAAAGTCCAAGTTGTTTAGAGGCACCTGGGTGGCTCAGTCAGTTGAGCGTCTGACTTTGGCTCATGTCATGATCTCACGGTTCATGGGTTCGAGCCCCATGTCAGGCTCTTTGCAGACAGTTTGGAGCCTGGAGCCTGCTTCAGATTCTGTGTCTCCGCCCCCCTCACCTCTCTCTCTCTCTCTCTCTCTCTCTCTCTGTCTCTCTCTCTCTCTCTGTCTCTCTCTCTATCTGCCTCTCCCCCGCTCGCATTCTGTCTCTCTCAAAAAAAAAATAAATAAACATTAAAAAAATTTTAATCCAAGTTGTGTTATCTTCTGGGGGGAAATACCATAGTTCACCCTGGTTTTATAGGTTGCTGTGATCACTGGACCATATTTGGGGGTCTTTAGTCAGTGAAATTATAGGCATTTCTTTTTATTTTTAGCCATAATTGCATTCCGTGTCTCAAAATGGAGGAAATGATCAGTCACCAATCAGACCAGTGATAATTGCCGAACCTTAGGGTGAGAATGTGGCAGTTGGTAAATATCAAACTGCCTTCTCCACCGCAGACCGTGTGCTCTTCCACGTAAAGACAAACTTGTTAATGACTCTCTATAAATAAGTCCTAGCTTATAATTGTTGTTCCAAGCAACCGCTGTTGAAGTGTCATCTGCTGTCAAATGTAAAACACCTTTCCTTTCCTCCTTCCTTTCATGTGGAAAGAAAATGTATTCTCGAAAGCAAAGTGGACCAGAGTCACTTGGCTGTGTGACCTTGGAGGAGATGTCTAACCTCTCTGTGTCTTTGTTTCATCTTTTGCCTATTTCAGGAACAAATGGGGTACTATGGGTGAGCTTCTTGAGGAAATCGAATATTCGCCATTCATCTCTGGATGCCTGGGGTCTAGTATACGCTGGGTGGGGTTTGTGTCTTGACTGGAAGGAAATCAGACTCTCCTGACTTGAATCTGCCCTTGAAACATTTAAAGGGCTATAGAAATGTGACAGTGGTAATCAATATCATCTAAAGAGAAGGGAGAGGTTAATATTGATATTCCTTCAGCATGTATTTTCTTCCTATCTTTATAGAGAACACTTACCGGGTAACGTATGTCCCTGAAGTTTTGTATTAATCTCTCAAATTTAAACTAGCAAGATTGGCAAACTATGGCCTGCTGCCCATTTTTATAAATAGAGTTTTGTTGGAACCCAGAGAGTTTTGCTGGAACCCATTCTTTTATATTTTTTCCGTGGCTGCTTTCATACAAAAGCAGGCTTGAAGAGTTGTGTCAGAGACCATATAACCCACATAGCTGCATATATTTACTATCTCTCTCTACAGAAAGCCTACCAACCTCTCAATTATAGTATGAGCTAGTGGGGATATGCTTCTCTCTAAAAGCCCTCACCTCATCCATTGCCTGGAACATGGGGTGCTCCATACGTATCTGAATGGGACAAGATAAATTGGAAAATGATCCAGATTCTGAACAGGCAACATATTCCTCGAGCTTCCTTGGGTGAACAGACTCAAAGTCAGGACCCAGAAGAGGGGGCTGCACACCCCTAACCCCTGTTTCAGCAGGAGCTGAAGGCTCTATTATCAATTGCTTGTTTAGTAATTCTGAATAGCTAATTACTGAGTGCTTACTAGATGCCAGGCCCTGGACTAAATGCTTTCTGTATTTTGTCTTATAAAATCCTCACCACAGTTCTGTGAAGTAGTTAATATTATTATCCCTGTTTATAAATGAGAGCCTGCCTTGCCCAAGGGTACCCAGTGGCAAATTCCCATTAGAGATACCCTTCAGGATTCCAGGCTATCCCTTTTCCAGCTCAGCCAAGTGTCTTGCTCTCCCTGTCCCTCGGACGTCACATTTTATCGTATTACTGCCAGCCTGCATGGCTTCATTCATTCATTTTACAATTGTTTCTACCTTGCTACAGCTAATACGTGCCAGGTACTGTGCTGGGCACTGGGGACATCACAAGGACCCATCAGATACTGTCCTTGCCTGAATGAAGCTTAAAGTTTAGTGAAAGTGATGAGCATTAATCAATCGCACAATAAATTGAAATGAAAACAGTGTTATGTTTCAAAAAGGAAAGGCACAGGATGCCATGAGGGTAGGTTATGAGGATCTCTCTCAGGAGGTAGCCATTGAGCTCAAATCTAAATGAGTTTGTAAATAAAAGGCAAGGCACAAAGGGGAGGGAAGGGTGTCCTAGGCAGAAGGAACAGGATATGCATAGGCTCTAGGAACAGGATATGCATAGGCTCTAGGGAAGGAGGAAGCAGAGTGTGAAAGGGAGATTAAAAGGTCACTGTAGCCAGAGCACAGAGAACAAGGAGACGTGATTGCAAAAGCCAGGGGCCCACACAAGGCTTGTGCTCAGATTTGGGTTTTTGTCTCAGAAGCAATGGGACACCACTGAGGTGTTTAAGCAGGGGTAATTAGGGTGGTGGTGTTATCACTCCGAATGCTGTGTGTCATCTTCCTCTACAAGGCTGCTCTTTCCTGGGTTCACTGAGGGGTTCCTGCTAATGAAGCAACACACTGAGAAAGACGAACTAAGGTGTCTACACCAGGGTCTGAGAACACAGCTCATCACTCATGCCAAGATGTGAAGGGTGAGCAAGCAGCAGCCTGGCATGCACCCGTGGGTCCCCTCGTTGCTGCGAAGTGTGAACTCAGTTTGAGACCTTTGCACCACAGGCTGCTCTCAGCCTAACCATTGACAAGGACAGCTTGCTGTCGACTTGGAAGCTTGCTTACAGTAGTTCTGCTCATTTAGTAAAGATGAGTACTTACCTACCAGCTTGGAAGCTGAGTTACTTGTCACTAAAGACAAGTCAGGCTCCTTACTTCCATATGGGGCACAGAAACTTTGCTTTTGGTCCTAAGAGTATAGTCATAAACACAATTCTCCATCATCCTTGGAATAGAATCCACACCCCTTCGTGTGGCCTGCCAGGCTCTCCATGGTCTGGTTCTGCCTCCCTGTTCAACTCCAGCTCCTACTCCTCTCCTTCACTTAGTAGGTGCTCACTAAATGCTTGTTGAATAGCTGTATGATTGGCCATATGATCTTGGGCAAGCCCCTCTCTGGTTTCAGTTTCTTCATTTTTAAAAGTGGCTGGCCTGGGTTTTCTCTGAGGCCCCTTCCAAGATGAAGAATCTATAGGATGCAAAATTGGGATTCATTCAGCAAACATCTGCCAACATCAACTCCAAGCAAGTCCCATGGCAGGCACAGGGGATATGATATGATAAAAGACATCCCTGCCCTCGAGATGTTTACTCAGAGGTACAGAAAAGAAGAATTTCAAAATAACATGGTGCATGAGTGTGAGTAGAGCATGAATTCTACAGGCATAGGAACTACATAAAATCCCAACTCTTACCACTCCTTTGAGAAAAGCATCTCACGGAGGCCCGGTGTCCCCATGACTGAAATGGACATTATGGCACAACTCATGGAATTTTGTGAGAGTTAAATGAGGTGATGTTACTGCTGTTATTATCTCTCACACAAATAAGTGAGCAGCAAGTGTTGGTGATGATTACCAACAAATGATGATGGTGACTAATGTCAACAGTGACATCCAGCATCCATGCAATTGTACCAGTTGTCCACGGCTTACATCTGTTCTGATCACACAGTACTCAGGTCATCCCAGCTGTAAAATATTTTGAACCTGCCCCCTGGACGAGAGTGCCAAGGAGCAGAGAGGAGCTGCACTTGATGCTCAAGGTCAGTGATTCATGGAAGATCCCTTGGAGAAGCTGAGGCTAGAGCCGAGCTGTAAGGTAAAGAAGGGTAGGCAAGGTCTCCACCCTGCCCTGGGAAAACTTTCAAAAAGGCATGCTGGATCAATTGATTTCTTCCTTAAAACCAGTGACTTCTACAGGCAGAGAAGGACAGATACCATATGTTTGCACTCATAGGTCTAACAGGAGAAACCCAACAGAGGACCATGGAGAGGGGAAGGAGGAAAAAGAGTTAGGGAGAGGGAGGGAGACAAAACACGAGAGACTCTTGAATACTGAAAACAAACTGAGGGGGGAAGGGGAAGGGGAAAAGGTAATAGGGGGTGATGGTCTTGGTGGAGGTCACTTGTGGGGAAGAGCACTGGGTGTTATATGGAAACCAACCTGACAATAAACTATAAAGTTAAAAAAAAAACAGTGACTTCTAATTGCACTTGGAATACAATCAAAGCTCTTTACCATTATCTGCAAAGCCCTCCATGAGCTGGTCCCATCTCGAGCCACCTTCACCCTTGCCCAGCCATACTCAGCCATTTGTCCCTAACCCTTTGCATAGGCTGTTCTCTCTGCCAGCTAGGAGCCTCCCTCCAATCTTCCATGCCCAGCTCCTTTCTGTCATCAGAACGCAGCTTACATGTCGCCTCTGCAGACAAGCCTCACCAACAATACACCACCTGACCTGTTCCTACTCCCACATGCCCTGCCCCCATTTTATCCACTACTGCCCTCCACTTTGCAAGCCAAAGTCTTGTTTGTTGCCTTCAAAGCTCTTGATACTATCTGAAATCATCTCTCGGAGGCCAAGGACTTCATCAATCTTACCCAGCTGGCCCCGGCATGTAGTTGGCCCTCCATGATATTTTGAACAAGTGAATTCCAGGTCCCTTTAGAGGTCTGAGTGAAGCAGCTTGTTCTGGGATGAGAACACAAGGTTCAAGCTTGTGCCACACAGGAAGAGTCCCATCAGTTCATGAAGAACTTAAGTACAGAGAACATGCTGGACCCTGGTGTCAGGCTCTCAGCTGCATCTGCGCATCATGAAAAAAACCCAACAATATCTTACTTTGTCCTCTAAGACAGCTATTTCTCAGTCTTACATTTCCCTCTCTGAGGGCACCCATCTAAATTAATAAGAACTCAAGATTATAAAGTAATTTCCTGTAATCCAGGGTTAGCTCTTTCACATGGTAATTCCAACGAGGCTGGCAAAAGCCCTTGGGGCATCTCTTTAATGAATAACTAAACTTGGTGCTTAATTAGCATGTCACTATTAGCCCCCAAAGAGTTTGCTTTTGTGAGCAGTTTCCACATTGTCCCTGCTTGTCTTTGTTGCCTTGCACTTGCTAAGATGTCAGACATCCACTTACTGTCCCCTATTTCATGTCAGACACTGATTACCTTGAGTAAGCCCCAAAGTTGAGTCTCAGACCACACCTGAGTGCTCATGCAAATTATTAAAAATTCTGAATTTGTAGGCATTGGGTTTTAAATTATTACCTGTAACTGGCAAGAAGTAATCCGTAGACACCCCTTTCAGAATCCACCTGCCACTCTGATACTCTCTTCCTATCAGGATAGGCCCTATACATGGCTGCTCCCCCCATCCCAAATCAATGGCAGGAGGAACAGTAGACTCTCTTCCCCCAGCCCCGCCCACACCATGAACATTGTGAGTGGTTTAGCGGGCACTTGATTGGCACCGCTGTGTCTGGTTGCGGACAAACAAAGCAACACAGCAGCAGGAACTATAATTGCCACTGAAGGGATCTGGAAGGTAGCTCTTTTTCACAGGGAAGCCCTACTCTTGGTGCATGAGCTGGTGTGGACCCCATGCATCTTCTGCTCTTTGCTTTAATACCAAAATTATGTACTGACAGGTGGGAACCGGAAGCCTGGCCACTGCCAAGCTGCCTCGTAGGGTCTTGTGGGACTCCTGACTATTCTGAGACTTAGGGTTCCCAGTCATCCCAAACACAAGCACGTTCTACAACTCCTATTGAACACTGTCTGCCCGAATAGCCGCCTCCTGAAAGTACACCCTCCCTTCCTCCAGGCTCTCCCTGCTTTAATCTGCCTTCTTGCAGCCCATGCTGATTATGTTACCCTCTGCTCAGAACCCTTCCATAGGTCATCTTCTAGGCCTCCTATGATCTGGATTCAGCCTGCCTCCTCACATACATAATTCACGTACCCCTCAACCCAGCCTAAATGAACTAGAAGAGCAGGGAACAGCCAGACAAAAGAGGGCTCTGCCAAAATCTCCTAAACCAGTATTTTCTCCAAGTTTAATATGCATGCAAATCACTGGGGATTTACTAAAATGTAGATTTTCATTCAGGAGATCTAGAGTAGGGCTCAAGATTCTACATTTCTAACAAGTTCCCTTCCAGAAGCCATGGATGCTGCTGGTCCTTGCAGTGCACATTGAGTAGGAAACCACTATGGATCTTTTTAACATCTGATTCTTATGCCTTGGGAGGGGGAATATGTCGTATTCAAAATAGCTTCATTTTAAGACTATATTAATTCTATAAAATCACCATTTTGGTAAATCAAAAAGTCAATTTCATATGGTTCAACCTAACATAAGAAGCAGGCCATCAATAACTCCTAATAGGAACCAAAGCTCATGATCTCAGAATCCTATCCAAGTTCCCTTGGAACAAAGGGAGGCAAGACATCAGATCAAGATCCAAATGTGTCGACTTAAGCTTAGAGCAGAGCACAGCCTCGCCCCTATACTTACCATCCTCTTTCTCACAGTCCCTGGCCCCTACCGAATGCCACCCTATGGACCACCTCGTAGCCCAACAGACTTCTTCCTGCATTTTTCAGTCTTATAATTCAGAGAGAAGAACCACTGCACTGGACTGCCTTTCACTTCCCGTCTCTCCAGCGGGTTCTCAGAACACGCTGAAATTTCAAGGCATACCCTGTAGCACTGGCACTTCCCCAGGTGGCTTTTTAGGTCACCTGGCGGGAAGATCTTAGCAGATGGCAGGATGTGTTTTGATTCTCATTAAGAAGCTTACTCAACACTGAAGGGGGTGTGGCAGGTCCCCCACAGCTCCTGGTTCTTCCACATGGCAACAATTCTCCACCTGCAGAAAGCCCTGGCTGTGCGTGTGGGTGGGTGGGAGGGAGGAAGGCAAACAGTAAGCATTGGCCTGAACAACCTGCCTGATAAACTGCACGGGCTGAGCATACTTGCCAGCCCTGCCTATGGTTGACTTTTTGATTATGACCATCTGCCACCATTGGCAAAACGCACAAGAAGTGAAAAAGCAATACACAAATAGAATATTTCAAGAGCAGCAATACCATGCTCCCTCCATGAAAAGCTCTCCTGACTCAAGATGTTCAGGGTATTCTCGGATCCAAGGTTCCATCCATCTGATTGGGCATCGATGGGATGTAGATGCTCATTGCTTATGTTTTACTGGTTCTCCACTTCAGCTGCCAGCTAGCTGGAGAGCATTTAACAAATCCCGGTGCTCTGTCCCCACCCTAAATTAATTAAATCAGAACTGGGGGAGCAGGCACAGGTGGGTATTAAAAGCACCCAGATGATTTAAATGTGCACTGAAGGTTGCAAACTGCTGTGTTGGAGGTGCTTTATTTTTTTAAGGTTATTTATTTATTTTGAGAGAGAGACAGCATGAACGAAGGACAGAGAGACAGGGAGAGAGAATTACAAGCTGGCTCCACACTGTCAGTGCAGAGCCCCATGCGGGGCTCACTCTCACAAACGATGAGATCATGACCTGAGCCCAAGTCAGACACTTAACCAACTGAGACACCCAGGTTCTCTGGTTTTTTCAAAAATCAAAAAAAAGCACCTTTTTCTTTTTTTTTTTTATCATTGACTTTCTCAGCTTCTAAAATTTCCCTCCTTTTTATAATGAATACAAATCAGTCTGTGGAAAATGTTAACACCTCTACGGAGAGATATATGGTTTGCTTGCTGTGACATTGTTTACAAGAGAGAAGAAAAAATGGAAACAACTGGAAAGCTAGTGAGAGGCTAGTTAAATGCAACAGAAAATTCTACAGCTATTATAAAGACTTAGGTAGCTCTATACACTCTGACTTAGAAAGATAGCCACAAACTATTTTTAAATTTAAAAAATCAAGTTCAGAATCATAATTAGAAATGATTCCATTGTTATTGGGTTTTTTCATTTTTTATGTTTTAACAACTTTTTGAGATTTCTTTGAAATATAAAAATTGTATATGTTTAAGGTATACAACTTGATGTTTTGATACATGAATATATTGTGGAAAGATCACCACAGTCAAACTAAATAACACATCTGTCACCTCTACATAGTTACTATTGTGCGTGTATAAAGAAGATTTAATTTAAGAACTATACTCTTAGCAAATTTCAAGTATACAGTGCAGTATTGTTAATTCTCATCACCAGGCTGTACTCAGAGCTCCTGAACTCATTTATCTTGCATAACTGAAACTTTGTACCCTTTGGCCAACATCTCATTTCCCCTTTCTGCCACCATCCCCTGACAACCACCAAGCTATTCTTTGTTTCTATGAGTTTGACTATTTTAGATTCTTTACATAAGTGAGATCAGACAGTATTTGTCTTTCTGGGTCTGACTTATTTCACTTAGCATGATGTCCTTCTGTTCCATCCATGTTGTCACAAATGGCAGGATTTCCTTCATTTTTATGGATTAATGATATTCCATCTTATTTTCCTTTATACATTTACTTTATCAATTCATTCATCAATAAAAACTTAGGTTATTTCCATATCTTGGATATTGTGAATAATGCTGCAATGAACATAGAAATAAAGATATCTCTTTGAGAACCAGATTTCATTTGCTTTGGATCTATACCCAGAATGGTATTGCTGAATCATACGGTACTTCTATTTTTAACTTTTTGAGGAATCTCCATACTGTTTTTCCATAATGGTGATATACCAGTTTACATTCCTACAAACAGAGTGCAAGGGTTCCCTTTTCTCTATATCCTCACCAACGCTTGTGATCTCTTGTCTTTTTGACCATAGCCATTCTGACAAGTGTATGGTGATATTTCATTGTGGTTTTGATTTGCATTTTACTGGACTAGTGATATTGAGAATCTTTTCATGTACCTGCTGGCCATTTGTATGTCTTATTTTGAGAAATGTCAATTCAAGTCCTTTGCCTATTTTTAACTAGGCTATTTGGTTTTTTGCTATTGAGTTGTATGAGTTCCCTATATAGTTTGGATATCGACCCCTCATCAGATACATGGTTTGAGAATATTTTCTCCTATCCTGTATGTTGCCTTTTCACTGTTTGACTATTTCCTTTCCTGTGCAGAATGTTTTTAGTTGGATACAATCCTGCTTTTCTGTTTTTCCTTTTATTGCCTCTACTTTTTGGTGTCATGACCAAAGACTCATTGCCAAGAAGCTTTTTCCCTATGTTTTCTTCTACTATTTTACATTTTCAGGTCTTATATATAAGTCTTTAGTTTAAGTTAATTTTTATATGTGATGTAAGATAAGGATTCAGTTTCATTCTTCTTCATGGGATATCCAATTTTCTGAACATCCTTTATTGAAGAGACTATCCTTTGCCCATTGTATATTCTTGGCATACTTGTCAAAGATCTGTTAACCATAAGTGTGTGGATTTATTTCTGGGCCTTCTATTCTGTTCCACTGTCAGTACTATACTTTTCAAAATTACAATAGCTTTGAAGTATATTGTGGAACCAGGAACTTTGTTCTTATTCAAGATTGCTTTGACTATTTCAGAGTCATGTTTCCATATTAATTTTAGGAAGATTTGTTCTATTTCTGTAAAGAATGCCATTGGAATTTTGATAGGGATTGAATTGAATAGTAGTATGAACACTAACAATATTAATTTTTACAACCCATGAACACAGGATGACTTTTCATTTATCTGTGTCTTCTTTAATTTTCTTTCATCACCATTTTATAGTTTTCAGTGCACAACTCTTTCACTTCTTTGGTTAAGCTTATTCCTAAGTACAGTTGAGCCTTGAACAATGTGAGGGTTAAGTGTGCCAACCCCCCATGCAGTCAGAAATCCCTATGAACTTTCGACTTACCAAAAACTTAAGTACTAATAGCCTACTATTGACCGAAAGCCTTACTGATAACATAAAGTCAATTAACATATATTTTGTACATTACTGTGTTATTACAATAACGTAAGCTAGAGAAAAAGAAAATGTTATTAAGAAAATCATAAGGAAGAGAAAAAATATTTACAATATTGTGCTATATTTATAAAAAAATAAAATCTGCATGTAAGTGGACCAGCTCGGTTCAAACCTGTGTTGTTTAAGGTCAACTGTATTTTATTCTTTTTGTTGCTATTGTAAATGAGATTGACTTTATTAATTCCCTTTTCAGATACTTTATTGTTAGTGTATAGAAACGCCACAATTTTTGTATATTGAATGTGTATGCATCCTGCAACTTTACTGAATTCATTTATTAGTGCTAACAGTTTTTTGTGTGGGTGAATCTTCAGTGTGTTCTACATATATGATTATTTCACCTGGAGAGATGATTTTCCTTCTTCCTTTCTGATTTGGATGCCTTTTATTTCTTTTTCTTATCTAATTGCTCTGCCTAGGACATCCAGCACTATGTTGACTAGAAGTGGCAACATTGGGTATCCTTGCCTCGCCTTTTCAGTTTTTCCCCATTGATTATGATGTTAGCTATGGGCTTTTCATATATGTCCTTTATTGTGTTGAGATAAGTTCCTTCTATGCCTGTTTTGTTGAGAGTTTTTATCATAAATGGATGGTGAATTTTGCCAGATTCTTTTTCTGAATCTATTGAGATGGTCATGTGGTTTTTATCTTTCATTCCATTAATGTGATATATCACACTGATTGATTTACATATGTTAAACCATTCTTGCATCCCAGGAATAAATCCTACTTGGTCTTGATGTATAATGCTTTCAATATGTTATTGAATTCAGTTTGCTAATATTCTATTTAAGTTTTTGCATCTTAGGGATATTAGCCTGTAGTTCTCTTATCTTAAAGTTTCTGGCTTTGTTTTGTTTTAGGATGATGCTGGCCTCATGAGTTTGGAAGTATTCTCTCTTTGATTTTTTTGGAAGAGTTTAAAAAGGATCAGTATGAATTCTTGTTGAATGACTGGTAGAATTCCCCTACAAAGCCATCTGGTCCAGGGCTTTTCTTTGTTGGGGGAGGGGGCGGTGGTGAGAGGTTGATTACTACTTCAATCTCTTTATTTGTATTAATCTGTTCAGGTTTTTATTTCTTCTTGATTCAGTGTTGGTACCTTGTATGTTTCTAGGAATTCATCATTCCTAGAAAATTTCTAGGATCCTAGGTAATCCTAGGAATTTATAGATCCTAGACCTGTTATTATTTCTTAAACCCTACATGTGTATCTGTGTGTGATCTATCAGCACAAAAAATATATCTGGAAGGATGGATGCTAAACTGTTAATAGTCATATTGCTTGGGCTAGGATTACACAGGGGTGGAGGGAAACTTTTTTTTAGTTTGTTACAAAAATTATACTTCCATGCTGTTTGAAAAAATCTATTTTAAAGCCTGAAATGAATTTTAAGGAGAGAATCACACCTGTTTTTCAGAGGAAGCAATCAAGTCTCAGTGAGGTGAAGTGAATTATTCATATGGCTAAAAATTGGTGGGGCATTAGTTGAACATGTATGTATGCTATGTTTCACAATTTCTTAGAAAATAATTTTCAAAACATTAAGCAAAAGAGGGAAACCTTAGTTTCGTGGAGCCCAGATCCAAGACTCCATTTGCTACCCACACTAACTACAGCACAAAGGTTCAACAAGCAGAGTGCTGATCTTCACTGAGCAAGGAGGGAGCTGAGTCCTACACGGCCAGATGACCTTGGCAGACTGGCACATCAGGAGCTTCAGCCATCACTGTCTCTGTCAGGACTTCTGCATTTCACAGGCTGGCCGCTGTCCTCTCAGAGTCACTGGGCTGACTCAAAACCTAGCCATTTCCTGCTCACCCAAGGCCATGAGGAAGATTCACTCAGTGCCAGTGGCAGCTGTTGATGCAGCCAGGAGAGTACATCCGCCCCTACAGGGCAGTTCTACTCCTAATAAGGGAAATTTACTTTACACACACTTTAGGGGGAATGTCCTGGGATGGAGCCAGAGCCAGATGGGCACTGAGCTTATTAAAGGCATGATTAGTACCAGAAAACATTTGCAAGTATATATGGGCCTTTTTCTGTGTGTGTGTGTGCATGCATTACACACACACACACACACACACACACACACACACACACACCTCCCTGAATTCCTTTCAATTGCAAGATTGTCTTTACTATTGTTCTACAATACACCTTACAGTGAACCCTTCTGTAGGGTGGCTATGCTGTGCGTCACACCTTTTCATGCAAGACTGTGGTTCTTACTGCTGTTTTTCCCTCCTGCCAGGTGCAGCTCATCCACTATAACCATGAGTTATACACAAATGTCACAGAAGCTGCAAAGAGCCCTAATGGATTGGTGGTAGTTTCTATATTTATAAAAGTAAGTGTCTTTCTGTTCTTTCATTCTTTTCTTGCCATTCCCACCCCAGGTCGGAATACTGGCTTAGTCTCTGTTGGATCTAGAAATAACAAAAGGGGTGATGTCCGTGCCCAGGAAAAGCTTCGGGGTGGTGACTTTTATATCCATGAGATTTATGAAAAAGGAGGTCTTTTTCATGAAGATGCAACAAAATGATGATTTTTCCATTTCAGAGTATCGGGCCTGAGGATTCAGGCAGCCTTTGTCTTAGAAAAAAGAGGGATGCTGGATCCAGGGACAGGCTTTAGGTCCCACCCCATGCAAAAGAATCAAAATGTTGCAACAGAAGGGGAGGGGTGGCTCCCTGATTGCCCACAAGATCAAAGCCCTGTCCACCAGTTGCCCCTCAGAAACAGAGATGCAAGGGGAATGTGAAATGCCCCTCCCCTCCCGCCCTGCCCTGAACAGCTCCCTCCAGCTTCCCTGAAGGTGCTCTGAGCATCACCTCCCCTCTTCCCCTTTCTGTCATAAGCATCCCTGGGAGAAATTAAGCAAAGATCACCAGTGCTGACTTTATGACATTCTTAGGACACTCAACACCTCCCTAACAGTCAATGACAACAAGAGATCTCCAGCCATGAAAATTCTAAGTTGTTGAAAAAAATACTCACCTTGAGCATTTTGACAGATATGGAGTGAAGTAGGTATGCAAATTTAAAAGAAAACAGAAAAATAAGAAATGTCTTTCCAATTGGAGAGAGAGAGAGAGAGAGAGAGAGAGAGAGAGAGAGAGAGAGAATGTGTGACAGTTCCAAAAGTTGGCAGTTGCCATGTTAGCCACTTGGGAAGTTTTGGCCAGATCATGAGAGGAGGTGCCTAATTGGAACTTGGAATCTGGTGGATATGATCAATAGAAATCCAGCATTTGCCACTGGGGGCTTTTTAACAGAGTTCTCGTGGTGACATCATTACCACTTAGGACAATAGGCATGAGGGTACCCGAGGCACTCCCCACTATTCCTTCCCCAAAAGCATCACCCTTTGCAATAGGCACTTTGTCCTGCCTGGTCATTCTCCAGAGCCCATGCCACTTCCTGAGTTCCTCTCCCTCTACTGGGTCCCATCAGGCCTTTTTTGTAGCCTGGACAGAACTGTACATTGGGCAGAGGCATTTGTGACATGTTGGCCACCAAACTCCTGTAGCTTATCATCAGCAAAAATAGGAAAGGGCTGTTGGCCAAAGAAGCATATTTATAGGCTTCCATGCCTTCTGAGTACCTGATGTGATGCCCCAAAGAAAATCGGTCCTGGCACAGATCCTGCCAGTCCCTGCCCTACACCTCCTGGTGCTGTCACAGACCCTGTTACAGTGAACAGCAGATTCCTGAATTCCAGGCATAGAGATGTGTATTTTACACTGACTTTATTACTTAACCTGAATAATAAACCTGTGGGTGTGGGCATTAGTGCCCTTAACTTGCAGATGAGGAAAATGGCTCGGAGAACCTTTGGCTTTCCACCCAAGTGCATGTAGCTCTTAACAGCTCATCCAGGAATGGAGCCCAGGTCTTCTTGACTTTAATACTATGACCTTAATCACACTATATGCCTCCCAAACAGAGCACTGAGAAAGCAACTGAGATGAAGACAGAACACAATATTTATAAACATCTCCCCCACATCCCTATGCTACCCACAAGCACAAGGCAAATTCCCATATCCCTCGACCAGCCTCAGTCATGACATTGATAAGAGCTGGTGTGTGCATGCCCACTGCTGTGAAGCCTGCAGGTATGTCACAATATTGCATCATGTGTGTCTGGGAGCTCACCTCCCTCGTTGGCTTTCCCAATGCCAAGGCTCCATGTTGGCCAACCTGGGCTGCCCAACAATGCCCGTCCTTTGGTGGGTGCCTCAGCCTTGGCCCCTGACTTTGTCTCACTTTGCTCAAAGCACCTGAGTCAGCAGATGTCATCCTGGATGCTCAGGCACATTACAGATGACAGGGTGATCGGTACTCCAGGAAGTCAGCCTCCTCAACAGCAAACTATGGGTGTGTTTCATGAGCTCTGGCAGGAACACCCTCTGCACCATGATTACTGACACAGGTTCCAGCTGCATCCCTGCAGGTTACTGGGAAGAACTTACGCCCCTGCCTCTGCTCCTGCAGTCAGTGAAAAGATGAGGACTAGCTCCTGCATCTTCTTGGGCCAATTTGACCCCTAAGGATGCTTCCAATCTTTCCCTGAGCAAACCTGAAGCTTTCTGGCCAGATCTCAAAATAAGTCACAGCATTTCTATATTTGTGCAACATAATCAACTCCCAGATGCTCCTCCATGAGCTATCCAAGCTGAGACTTGTCATTCACTCATCCCAGAACACTGAACGGAGTGTGGGACACAGGCCGACCCTATGCTCGGCACCAGCCTCGAAATGAGATGAACTGAGCTTTTGGCACTAAGGGCACACAGTCTCTGGTGGTCTTTCCTTCCTTCTGATTTTTCTGCCTCCTCTTTCCAGCTCGCTGCCAGGTAGGCAGGCATAGAAAATGAGAGGCCCCCACCTCCAGGTAAGCAGATCCCTAGAGATGGCACCCTGGAGAAAAGCTGAGTCTTATAAAGGTTGGATTTGCTGGCTAAAATAAGAGAATTGTTTTTCTGGGGGGTTTATTTATCTCTGTCCCCTTCTAATCCCCCATCCTGCCACAGGGAGCTGAGATTGGCTGTAATTACTGCTCAATCACACACCATTAACTTCCCACTTAAGCTCACTTATACCAAGTGCATACTTTATCCTCCCTCCCACGCCGCCAACACACTAGAGTCCACAAATCATCTGTGTGCACTTTGGAAATTTTTCAGCTATTTTTAATCAGCTCAAAAGGGTCCAGTCCAGTTAGCGGTGTCCAGACTCACCGGGTACCAGGAGCCAAAAGCACCCACTTAAGGGGGATGGCAGGTTCCTTACCTGCCGTGACAATATCTTTTTGTCTCTCTTTTCATGTGAATTGACACAAACAGGTGGCTTGAGGCTATATTTTAAATGGCCAAACAGGATGTCAAAGGAGAAGCTAAATTTGGCACAAAAGCTTCTGGGGAGCAGCCATGTTTGCTTTGGGACTTCTCTCCATTTGGGGGTGGCTTTGAAAAACTCCACTGAGCATTGTCACTCACCATGCTCCCTGCCAGTGTGCGTCTGCCTCACTGCAACACACCCAGGAAACTGTGTGGGAAAGGAGAGACAGATGGAGGGAAAATAAACAGTCTGTGCTTTCTCCAAACTGAAAATTACCTGTTGCTTATCTAATAATAATAATAGTCATCTGCTGCAATTTTTCCCACCCTCAGAATAAATCGAATCTAAAATGCTGATGTGTCACAGCATCCAATTAGCAGCTGAGGCGTAAATTACAGAGCAGAGCTGAGAGAAATAGGAGACAAATGACTAGATGGACCCTCATATTTTGGAAAAGACGGAGTAGAAGGGAGGTTGTAAAGAAAACAGTGTGCACGGTTATGTGGGGGCACATCACAGACTCCAAATGGTGGTCCTCTGGCTTAAGACCCCCAAAGCTTACCCTGTTCTTCCAAAGAATGAATTTGGAGACCTGAGGGCATGGGTACAAAATGAGAACTGATCCCTGAACATCTAGTACAATGTTTGGTTTGTAATAAGCACTTGGTAAATATTGATTGGATGTATGGCCACATGGATAGGTGCATGGATGGATGGATGGATAATTGGTTGACTGAATGGTATGACTTATGGTATATTTGATTCATGTAATAATAAGCAATGATATAAGGTTCCATATTCTTAAAGAGTTTTTTTTTTCCCATCTCCTAATACCTCTCCTCTGGGTACTCTTTCTCTCTCACTGTCTACTTAGATTAATTGTCCCTTTCCTAAAATATCATTCTTGACCCTCTACTTAAAACTCTTTGATGTTTCCTCATCCCTACAGAACAAAGCTTAAAATGTCCTCACATGCATTCAAAGCCTGATATGAGGTGGCCCCTGCCTACCTCTCTAGCCTCACCTTCCATCTTTCCCCCAGAAGTACTTGCCTAAGTATAACTAGTTTTCACTCCCTCATGTCCAATGTACATATTGTCTGTATGTAATTTTTTTCCTTCCTCCTTTTACACACTCTACCAACAAAGCACCTTGTTACTTCCACCCATCCTTCAAGACTCATCTCATTCCTTTAGCTCCCCAGATGCCTCAGGTAGGTGAACTTCCTCTAATATCATCACACCTGCGACTCTATCATAACACTCTTTACACTCTATTATAACCATTCAGTTACTCACCTGTCTTCTTTCTCTAGACTGGGATTTCTTGAGAGCATAGACTGTGAAGTTAATGTCTGAATTTCCAGCCACCATGGTATTTGGCACTTGGTAGGCACTCAGTAAATGTGAAGGAATAAGTGAATGCATGGAGGCAGTGTTCATTCTGGGATAGTACTGCCCAGTCATTAATATTTTCTTTTCTCTCCTAGGTTTCTGATTCATCAAACCCATTTCTTAATCGAATGCTCAACAGAGATACTATCACAAGAATAACATATAAAAGTAAGTTTGGTTCGACTTCCCATACAGCAACTATTCTATAAAGGTTAGTCCTGTCTGAAGGCAGAAAGCCAGAACTGATGATCTCAGAGGGCCTCTTTCAGCTTCATGATCCTTTAATTCTCTAGAAAGTCACTCTGGAGAGTCAGGGTTGGCTAAGAAGCAGCTCATTTCAAAAGGACATCCCTGGGGTGCCTTTGTCATCCACGCCTGTCTAAGGCGATAATGATTATTATGATGATGGTCATCGTTATCTCATGGATTGGTAATGAGCTGGGGGACTCCACTAGCTGACAAACTCCACCATGTCAGCTGGCCACATTTGGGGCTCTGCCAGTTATGTGATTGAAAAAGCATTCACCACGTAGTTTGGATCCAACCTCAATATTTCCAGAACTGGACCACATCTCCCTCTCTCTGTCACTGGGTCCCTTTTCAGGCTGAGGCAGGGTGGCATCTTTCTTCATTGCTATATGTGATCTCCTGCTCTAGAGGACTCTGTCCATTTCCATTCCTTTGGGTTTCTAGAGTGTTTTCTCCCTAGGATCCTTAAGCAGAAAAGAAAGAACATTGCAAAATTGAAAGAGGAAGAAGGAAAAGGAACTATTGTGTCACCCAGAGCAATCCCAGAAGTTGCAGGGTCTGGGAAAAGTTATACCTCACACCATGAGATGAAAGAAGTAGGACAGGAAAAACTATTTTTTAAACTAATTAGGAGGGAGCAGGAAAGTGGGATTCAAGTCCTGACTTTGTCCTTAAACAAGGAGCTTCTTCATGTTAACTCTGTTTCTTCATCTATAAAGTGAAGAAGTTGAACTTCAGGTTCCAGATCTGGAATTTTAAATTAAGCAATAGGTAAATCATCACTTCACCAAAGTAAAAGCAGCATGTAAACATTCTTATACCCACATTCCTATGGAGTGCCCTTCCCCCAAGCCAGGAGCTCAGCTCTCTCTGCTGTTTCTGTTTCCACTGGTGATGGGAAAAAGAGTGAATGCTCTCAGGTCTCTGTGACTGCTAGAGGGAGAGTATGGAGAACCCTTCCCTCATTCATTTATTCTCTCATTCAGAAAACATTTTCCGCACAGCTGCCCATGACAGACACCAGACAAGCCTCCCGAAATATAAAAATGGCCAGACACCAGCTTTCCTCACAGGTGCTCACTGCCAAGTCACTTCCATATGAAAAGGTCAGGGTGTGGGGCAGTGGAAGTGACAATGAACTTGGAGAATCCAGTCCCCCTAGATAGACATCACCAGGAAGAATGAGTTGTCTCCAAAACCATCCCACTCTTCCTCATCAGACCCCCTATGGAGTCCTCCTCTCTCAGTGTACACTCAGGTCGCTCATCTAAGGAAGGCATTTCTGTTTTGTGTGCAAATAGCACATTTTATAACTGCCCATAAAATATTATTAGTCTTTTAACTTTTTTCATTAAAAAAGCATGAAAATTAAATAAAATGTTTTCAAATAATCTTGAATTTGCAGCTTAGAGACCGTGAAAAGCCATGAAATCACACATTAAGCCCCAACACACAATCTAACAGATTGCTAGCTGCAGAGTCACTCATTAGTGGGACTTTCCTCTCTACCCCACCCCCAGCATGGGTCTGATTAATTTTAAGTGATGAGGCTGCTGCCAAAAATGAAATCCTCCACAGGGGCCCGTGCTATGGAAAGGTGGCCTTCCTGAGGAACCGGTACCAATCCTGGTGCAAACAAGGGGCTGGAGAGCCAGGGGGACAGATCTTGTCGGGACCAATGACAGATGGCCACTGTGTGGCTAAAGGAAGCTTCAACTTCATCTATTTTGAATGAGGCATACCTGCTGACTGTCGCCCCATCAGCTCCACAGGAATTGAGAAGGATGACTTTGACAATAGCTGCAGTGGGTAGCAATGTGAAAACCCAAGACCTTCATTCAGTTGTCCACTCACTCACTCCATGAATATTTACTGAGTGGATCCTAGGTGCCACAAGATAGGTCAACAGGACACGTTTTCTGTCCACTAGGTCCTCACTCTCTAGGTCAGGAGACAGACATACAGTAGTGCTTTATGGAGATTTATGTAACAAGCACAATGCAAAAAAATCTGAAGAGAATTCGTTGGGATCACAGAAAATCTGCTTAGAATACATGGTAAGGTTGCACAAAGTAGGTGCCTTTTAAATAAGGACTCAATAGATGAATAACTATTTGCTGGAGGAAGACAGGTGTGGGAAAGGGGGGAGAGAAGGAAAAGGAGGGAGGAAGGAAGAGAGGAAGCAAGGAAGCAAGGGAGGAAAAAGAGGAAGAGGGAGGGAGGGGAGGAAGGAAGGCAGGAAGGAAGGCAGGTAGGCAGGAAGGAAGGAAGGAAGGAAAAAGAGAGGGAAGGAGGGAGGATATTCCAAGCACAGAGAGCTGCATCCAAAGCAAGGAGACCATTACAAGGTCTGAAGGTTCAAAGGAAGGAATTCTGCCTTCATCAGCTCTTCATCGCAATGCCCACAATAAACATGGGTTAGGCCTGAATTAATGGTGGAATGAGTGACCACTGCAGTGGCAATGACAGGAGCAGAGAGAGTGACAGGATAAGTCTTTTGGGTCCAGATATCAAAGGTTGTTGATGCCATGCTGAGGAGTTTATGCAGAAGACTTATTTGAATAAATGCCCTTACTGATAGAGGCACCCCTAGAAATGCAAATGAAAGAGAGTGGGAGCATCCCCTTCTCCTTCTGTCCCTCATAATCTATCTGTCACAGCAAAGAGAAAATAAAGGGAATGAAAGCAGGATAAAGAGACCCCTCGTGGGGAAAGTTAACTGCTTTTGGCCCCCTAATCACAGGTATTTGTGCTCTTACACTCTGGGCAATAATGGAGGCATTCCCTGTAGCACCTTTATCAGACGCCACAGGGATAATGATGTCCATACCAGTGGGAATGACCTAGACGCTGCTATGCCCAGGACACTGTGGCCAAAAGGGATTGATTTGCTCAGCAGGAAAGTGCCAGCACTCTTCCATCCACTAAACTCCCTGACGCTAAACTCTCTGACACAGCCAGCCTGCAGAAGTTTGGCCTGGTGGCAAATAGGGGATGTTCTGAAACAGGAATCATTTACTAGGAAGCAGGCAGCAGGTGGGAAACACCAGCCTGGGAGCCTCCTCAAGAGGCTCTGGAGACACACTAGCATCAGCCACTGAGTTCCAGTGGAGACACCACCACCTGCTCAGGGGCATCTATCAGGGTTCCCTGCTTCTGTACTTCTAAGTAAGATCGAAATAAATTGATCCCTGCCCGCACTGCCACCCAACCATACTACCCAGGGACACATGGCCTCGACCCACAACCCACTCTCCCAACCAGCCCATTCTACTGCTACCCAGAATGACACCCCAGCATAACTGCAATTTGCCCCACTCACTTAGACATGATACCCACTCCACAACATGCTGAGTATCAGGAGTAGGGAAGTGACACTTACTGAGTACCTTCCACATTTCAGGCTCTGTGTTAATAGCTTCACATGCAGCACCTTACCTAGTGTTCCCAAAGTACCCACCTTCAAAGTGGGTATGATTGTTATCCCAGTTTACATATGAGGAAACCAAGGCCTCAGGAAGTGAAGCGATTTGACAAGGACATACATCTAGTAAGTGGCTGTGTGTGTCAACAACTTCTGCATAACAAATAAGCATTCAACAAGTAACACTGGTATTTCCTGCTGCAGCGTGGGTGGCTTGGCTGTCACTTCTCTGGAATCAGGTAGATACCCATGGCAAGTACTTCTCATGGTGGAGGTCAGAAATGTGTGATGTTACTTATAGTGTAGGCTTGAAACTCACACACTGTCATTTCTATCCACTTTTAACTGGCCAAAGCAAGAGACATGGCCAAGCCCAACATCAAAATCCTCCCATGGAGGTGGGGGTGGGAAGGGAATGAACATTTCCTGAACAGTAATCTGTGAAAGAGCAAGGATTCCAACATAGGCCCTCCTAAGAACTTTTCTATGCCCTCATCTTCCATCATGCTTCCTCTCTAAGGATAGAGAAAACCTTAGCTCTGAAGTCCTAAAATTAGTTGTAAGGCTGATACTTTCACATTGCATGAAACTCGTTGCATGTTTTTTTTCTTAATTCTAACTTTGGTTCAGTGTCAAGAGCCATCTCCTCATTTGTTGCATTTGTTTCTGCTTGGAAGGGACATAAACTAACCACAGAAATTGTGGGCACATTGAAAGTTCAGGTTCATCCTATCCTAAGCTCTCTGCAACTGTTGCCAAGGCATAGGACCACCAATGGAAATCAGCATCATCCAGAAGGACACAGTAGCACTGCCATCATTGGCACACAGAGTAACCAGAGAAGGTGTAGACATTTGTTCCAAATGGAGATCGATCTTCCCCATCAGTCTTTCTCTTGGAGGGCATTGTTATGAGAAATCAGTCTAAGACTTTGACCAGAGAGTGACATGATTGGCTGATAAGGATCACTCTGGTTGCTTAGTTGGAAAGAGACTGTAGAGGGGCAAGAGTCAACATTGGGAGATAATTTGCAACAATCCAGGTGACTCAACAATGTCAATCATAATCCCAGGTCAAGGTGGATGAGGTGGTGAGAAATGCTTGGGTATATTTTGAAGGAAGAGCAAAAAGATTTCTTGATAGATCAGATTTGTGATGTGAGGGAAAGAAAGGAATCAAAGATGACTGTAAGGCTTTTAGCCTGAGCAACTATTGGGAAGACATTCCCATCAGCAGAGACGGGGAAGACTGAGATGAAGCATATTTGTGGGTGGAGAAAGGAATCGGAATTTTTGAACGTGTTAAGCTTGAGCTGTCTATTGGGCATCCAAGAAGAGGTGTGGAGTGGGAAGTTGGATACGAGTCTGGATTCCAGGAGAGAGAACTGAAGATATAAATGTGGAAGTCATTGGGATCCAGATGGCATTTAAACCTGGGTGAAATCATGAGTGAGAATAAATAGAGAAGAGAGGCGGGACATGTCTTCATTTTTGAAAGAGCAGCTCAAATCCCCATGACTTAGTATTGCAAATCATTTCTAAAGATATCTTTTAAATCCCACCCTGGAAGAGGCTCCTGTGTGTCTGTCTCAACAGCTAGCTAAAGAGGTGCAGGTGAGTGGGAGCAAGCGTGGAAGCATAGGGTGCAATCACCACAAAATGGCAACTGGTAGGGATACAGTCCATTTGCTTGAGTTGGTCACAGATTAGAGGACTAGGAGAAAAAGGAACTGTGAAAATCATTTTATTGATCCAGTTAAGAAAATCAATGCCAGGGAATTGCCAGGTGAAAGAAAACAAGAAGGAGAATCTTGCCAAAAGGACTAGAAATTTTGGAAGCAAGATACCATTGTGGTGAAACCACCATACTTACAGAAAGTAACGTGCTCTCATGAAGAGAGATAGAATTAAGTAGACCTGGGCTCCTTTCTCTACCACTTCCTTGGCTGTGTGACTTCAAGCAATTTTCTTAACATCTCTGAAATTATGATTTCCTCATCAGTAAAATGAGGATATTCAGACTGATACTGAGAGGGTTGGGTGAGGATTACACAAGGTAATCGGTCAGTTGCCTAGACAATGACTGATGTAAACTAGCTGCATTATTTTGTGTGTTCCTAAATTGTCCAAAGGCTGAGTGGGAGATAGTTCACTATGAAGCCAAATAAAAACTATATTCATAGTGAATACAGTACTGGACATGTGATATGGCTTACTTTAAATGAAGCACAGCTCCTGTATATGAACCCATGCAGTGGGTAGTAATGGCCTAGTGAGGTTCTACTTTCCTTGGAAGCTTAGATTTCATATGTCTGAGCAAATCTTATAAAAACACTCTCACTAACCCAGACTGACAATGGAAAAGACCAGCCTGAATTAATTTCAGGCTGAATTTAGAAGGTCTTCTAAAGAAAATCCATTTTATTAAAGTTAAATTCCCCTTCAATAGGTTGAGGGTCAAGACTGAAATCATGACATTGAAAACATGGATTTTCTGAATTGATTTTCTGGAGAAGATATCAGTAATTTACTCGAAGCATTTTAATTTTTTAATGTAGTATGTGTAAGGATGCCAATATCCCTCCATTTTTCTTGTGTTAATTAATTAGCAGCCCCAATTACATAAAAGGTAACATTCTTATCATTTTAGTATCCACTTGATTTCATCGAGCTAGCATTATTTTTTTAAAAGAAATTTTATGATATTTTCAAGGGTGAAACCAGCAAACTAATGGACTGCAAAAGAGCCTTCTTAAATTGAGAACAGGGAGTAGTTATAAGAACATTACATATAAATGAAGGCTTTCTTCCGATGTCCTAGGACAGAGTATCATTTGGGTAGCTTCATTCTCTTTCACATACTCCATTCATTTCATAGATTGTAAATACAGTGGTGAACTTCAGCCCATTAAGAATCCAAAAGATCACAGTTTCCAAATTTTAAAAGTTCTGGCTGTTGTCCTACTATGTTCCCTCCAAGGAAATGAAGACACTCAACCAAAGGCATTTGGAGGTGAGATTTTAAACATGGTGTTTTGACGCACAGTATGAATCCCTTAAAACATTGTTTTCAGTCTTGCCTGCTTATAACTTTGCTTTGGGCCCCTACCCTGACCCCAGCTAAAATATGAATGCATAGGCAAGGATAGACCAACTTGTGACTGCCTTATACCTCTCAGCTCCTTGGGAAGTCTTCTGGGCACCTGCTCCTCAGAGGGACGCAGTGGTAAATGTGATGAAATATCACCGGGGAGTTTAAGCATATTGCTCCTGGTGTCTTTCTTTATGCTTAATTGAACTTGTACTTTCATTTCAAAAGAATGGCTTTGGAAATTTGTCACATAATGAGAAATACAGCACACCGCTTGCCATGTTGCAATCTAACCAGTAACTCAAGGAAGCAAGTCACGGAAAAGGAGGGGCTTACCTCCATGAATCCAATTCTCAGAGGCCCTGTTTTTCACTGATTGTTTGTATAAAACAAAAAATCATAATGACTTTATTCTTTAGTAATTGCCTTTTTTCATTTCACTTGGATTTGCCACAGATTACAAAAGGAAATGTCATTCCATACGAGAAAATTGCCAAATAGTTCATTATTGATCAGAAGCCAGCCCAGGATCGATCTCTTGGAACCATGATGCCTTTTTCTCATTGACATCATTCTCTTTGAATGGGAACTTCATAAGCAGGGACCAGGCGATGTTAAATCTCTCAGTGAGCCACATAAGTAAACATGACACATTTAACAGAGGTTCCTGTTGAAGCTCAAATGAAGGGAAAGATTCCCCCACTATGCAGTCCTGGGCATGTCATCATAGTATGTTTTTCTTATAAAAATAAATAAGAAAAAGTCAGTTTGATAATTGTATCCATAACTGAGAACTCAGTATTAAGATACATCATAGATTCAGCAAGGGCATGTCATAAAATTAAAAGCACATCTGTCAACTTCTCCAGTCATTTGAAAGAATAAAATCGGGATATGAACTGCATGTAATTATTCTATACCTATTGATTATCCAAGGGGTCTTCTGGTACTATAAAGATATAGCCGACACATAAAAAATTACAAACGTTTGAGCTACTGAGGATAAATTTGTTTGGGTAAACTTGTTTATGTTGAAGAATGTTCAGGGGTCCATAGATTTTTTTCACTTGAAGATGACTTTAGCAATTATCCAGAATAATCTGGTGCCCACAAGTAAGAGATTATGTGACTTAACCATGAAGGAAGAGGAAGTTGCTGGCAAAGCCACAACTGTAACTTAGACTCCAACAAAGATTCCTGGTTGAAGTCCAGAGCTTTGCCCTCTATAAGCTACATTCTCATATGACAGGTAGATAGATGGATGATAGGTAGATGGAAGGGAAACGTAAGGTAAGGTAAGGTAAGGTAAGGTAAGGTAAGGCAAGACAAGACAAGATAAAAGAAAGAATTTGAAAAAAACAAAAACCTCTCTACAAAAACTACCCATAAAAATGTATTTGAACTTCTTCCATCACTTCCTTTCAATAAATACCCTCCAACCAAGCAGGGACATGCATGACCACCCCTCTGGCCTCTGAACTTCATCTCAAATCTGTATCTCTCTGCTCACAAACAATTCCAACTCTAGACCATCCTTACTAATGAACAAATAGATCCACAAGAGTTTGGTGAACAGAATCTACCACCTAGTGCATTTGTTCTTAGACTCCTTTCTATCTCAGGGACCAGTGGATAACACTGACATACATAACTAATAGTTTTCTGTTGGCTGCTGCAGAGACAAGATAGTCTGTGGGCAGGACTTCATTCCTAACCTGGTCAGCCATGGAAGGCACCCCAGTGTTCCTTGACACTAGGGCTAAAATATCCCAGGTTTTCCCGTATTCTTTTCTTGGCTTCCATTGCCTTTATCCTGCCAAATACACTGAGCAAGTCTCCATGGAGAGAAAAGAAGATGTAAAAATGTGGCCTGTGGTTCTCAAATTCCGTTCCCTGAAAGATGGAGCTCTGACTTCATGGCAGCCTGAAGCAAAGTGAGAAGTTGTGAGGACAAACATTACATGTTAAATGCATACCAATTTCAGCAATGTAAATACAGGATATAGATGCATTTGGTGTAGAAACACGGTAATGCCAGATGGAGACACGCACCAGTCTCTCACCCTGATATCTTGGGGTGTGATATATATGGGAGTAATAGTGAGCAGTATGTATTTAAGCTAATGTATGTACAAACTGGAGTATGTACAAACTGGAGCCTCAGAGACTTTTCCCCATCATCTGACAAATGATGTCACCTCTTCTTCCTTTGGTTTCTGCCCAGCACCATTACCAGGTGGAGCTGCTGGGCAGAAACTGTTTCTGCCAATTCATCCCATTAGTGTTTGTTGAGCACCCACTATGTGGTTGGAACCCAGGCTGAGGCCTGGAGATTCAGGGGTAAAAGACAGATACCCTTCTCCCAAAGGCTTACAGGGTAGTGGGGACATTTAAATAGTACATCATTATTGGCAAGCTGATTCAGCAAATATGGTGGAAAATGGACCACTAACCCAGCTAGGGAGAGAAATAGAACTAAGTAGACCTGGGCTCCTGTCTCTACCACTTCCTTAGCTGTGTGACTTGAGGCAATTTTCTTAACATCTCTGAAATTATGATTTTCCCATCAGTAAAATGAGGATATTCAGACTGATATTGAGAGGGTTGGGTGAGGATATATATCGCTGGCCAAGATCCAAATGGACAATTCAAAGTATGGTTTCTACTGAATGAGTATTGCTTTCACGCCATTATAAAGGTGAAAAATCATAAATTGACCCATCCAAAGTTGGGGACCATCTGTACTTGAAAAGTGTGATCTTATTTGTTCTTCAAACAACTCTGAAGCAAGTAC
The DNA here is from genome assembly GCA_028646485.1 of Cryptoprocta ferox. Lineage (NCBI taxonomy): Eukaryota > Metazoa > Chordata > Mammalia > Carnivora > Eupleridae > Cryptoprocta > Cryptoprocta ferox. The sequence goes on from CM053565.1 coordinate 31,491,688, forward strand.
TCTGTCTCGATTAGTCTGGGCTGCTGTCATAAACTACCACAGATGGGTGGCTTACAAACAGAAATTTACTTCTGACAGCTCCAGAGGCTGAAATTCCAAGACCAGGATGCCAGTCAGCATGGTTGGATTCTAGTGAGAACCCTCTCTTGGGTTGCAGAAATCTTGTTGAGTCTTCCATGGACAAAGGGGTGAGACTGTTATCTGGGGTCCCTTTTATAAGGGTGCTAATCTCGTTCATGAGGGCTCCATCCTCATGATCTAATTATCTCCCAAAAGCCCTGCCTCCTAATACTGTCACATTAGGGGCTAGGACTTCAACATATGAATTTTGGGGGAACACACACATTCAGTCCATTGGTTACCCCAACCATATGCATACTACAGATGTGAAAACTGAGGCTGGAGTGGTTACCTGCACGTCCAAGGCCACACGGAAGGTAAGCAGTGTTGTCAGCGCTCCCAAGTCAGGTCTGAGTCCAGCCCTCACACTCTTCACACTGAGTTTTTTCAACTTCTGTGGTATGAGGAAATAAAAAGGGCAAAAGGTGGGGCATATGGAGGGCTCAGACAGTGGAGCCTATGACTCTTGATCTCGTTCGAGCCCTACATTGAGTGTACAGATTACTTGAAAATAAAATCTTTGTTTAAAAAAAGTCAAAAGGTGAAGGATGAATATTAGCAAGATTCGTGGAAAGAGCAAAGTGGCAAAGGGGGATGTGGGAGGGAGGAAGTGCCCGCAAGCTGCCTGAGTTCTCTGACAGAATGTTGCATCTCTCAGGGGATGTAGGCAAAGAGGAACCTCCTGGCAGGACCCCAGCAGGTGGAGTCTGGGATACCGGCACAACAGTGTTTTGGAAGCACACTGTTACCCTACTCTGTGGGTTAAATCCACTAACAGAGCGTCTTGCTCCTAGCCTACCCCACCCACCCATCCACCCACACACCAACACTTTCCTCCAACATGGAGGCAACACAGAGGCTGGTGACAGTTTCAAAGAAACATAAATGTTCTTTTCCTTATTTCCAGCCATGCCTGCAATGCTCCTCATTCTACTGCCTCCTTCCTTCCCTCCTCTCCACCGCCCAAATAAAATAAAATACAATAATAGCAGCACGCTAGAGTACCCAATATGCTCTGCATGCAAGCCTGGTTAAACAAATCACATTGACCTTTAATAAAGATGTGCCGAATGCTTCCTTCTCTCATTCAGTATGTTAATCTTCAGGCCAAACCACCGTCAGAGCAAGCATCATTAAGTGCAGAGCTGATCTTGCTACTCCCCTGCTGTAAACCCTTCAGTGGCTCCGCATTGCCTACAGGATGAAGCCCAAACTCCCAATAGCGCAGAAAAGGACCTCCCGGGTGTGCCCTGTGCCAACTGCCAGATTCATTTTGTAAAACACCCCTCCCTACCTCTGCACCTGACCAGCACTCCAGCCCTCTTCCAGGGGGAATCACTCTCTCTCCATCCTCAGTTCTTTCCCTACAGTGCCCTTGACACTCACCACTCTGGCAGCTACACTGATAACCTCCTGTCATTCAAAATGCAGTTCAGGTCAGCTCCTCCATTAATACTGTCCTGAGTCCCACCCCCAGGCAGAACAGACAACCTCTCAGTGGACCAAGTACAGATATATGTCACTGTCTCTGTGTCTCCTTGCTACGTTCACTTAATTACAGCCTGCTCACCTACACCTAGCTTAGTGCTTGACACACATTAGGGGCTTAAGAAACAGTGAGAGCCAAATGATGGATATTCAACATAAACTTTCTGTGTTGACACCTGATCTGACTTCCAAGGACTGTCACATTGGTGTGTGCTCTGGACTCTATGGCTTTATCATGGAAGCATCTGACCACACAGGGCAGGGTACAGACCCAGTCCAGCTATACTCCAATCATTGTGTCTCTCCTGGGCTTGTCCTGATTCCTTCATGTTTGGATAAGAAGGTAGATACATTTAAATGGAAATTGAAAGAAAGTCCTTTCTCCTAGGGTTGGTCTCCAAATCTCCAAATCCAGACCACTCTGTGTCTTTCTCATGGTCATTTTGTGGACAGAGCTCTATAGATGTTCAGTTCCCCCCATCAGGGTAGTCAGAGCAGTTGGAGAAGGAGAAGTGAACCAGTGGTTTTATTTACATCATTCCAAACCACTGAATCAGTTGATTTGTTCTTAATTCAGTTGATGAGTGAAGAAGCACTGAAATTCAAGTTCCCTTGGCAGAGATGACTCTTTCTTATCAGAGAAACTTGAATGAGCAATTTCTGGAGCAAGAGATGCAGAAGGTAGGGGGCCTTTGCCCAGGAAAATGGATTAACATCCTTGATGCTCTCAGGATCAGAAGGTAGGAATAGGCCTGACCAAGGTGCACTCACTACCATCTGATAGAAGAGCCCACATATATTTATTTTGCCATTTGTTGTCTGTCTCCTCAATAAAATAAGGGTGGGCACTTCATCTATCTTGTTGACTTTTCATCCCCAGACCCTAACCCTATGCCCACCACAAAGGGGTGCTTAGTGAACATTTGTTGAGTGAATGAATGACTTTGGTCTGGAAGTCAGGAGAACCGGCTTCCAGTTCCCACTCTGAAGTCACCAGCTAGCTCTGTGACCTTAGGCATGTCACTGTGCCTTTCTGATCTTTAGCTTCTTGTCAATGAGGATGTTATTATCCCCCTGACCAGTTTTATAATCATTGTGAAGTTCCAGCTGTATAGGAAAGTCCTTTTTTTTAGCATTATATGTGCACAGTACTAAACCTGAGAGATGATATCAACTATTGGAGAGTTAGTTCTTTTCCACTGGGAGTTAGAAACATGGATGAGAGTATCTAGGAGGACTGGAAGAGCCATGCTCATCCCTCCACCTGCCAGGCACTGGGTTCCTGCCATGTGTTCCCTGAGCCTCCTAGACTGGCTGCAGTGGTGGACACTTATGATAAACTGGGAATGCAAGACCCCTGAACACTTAGATTGGAAATCACTGGGATAGAGAGGGCAATGGAAGACATGAATGTAACTGGTCTTCTCACTGTAGAGTGAGGAGGGGAAAAGAGCCTTGGACTTGTCCCCAAATAAATGTCAACACTGAGAGAAGTATATGGAAAATAAGGAGCCAGCAACATAACCTGAGAAGGAATGGCCAAAAAATAGAAATATCAAGCATGGTGTTTTGGAAGCCAAGAGAAGAGAGTAAGAGTGTACAGAAAGAAGGAGAGGGATCATAGAGAGAGAAGAGTGAGAGAGGCACATTGGAATTTGTGGATATTTGAAAACTTCAGTACATTAGTATTTACAAAGTACAACCAATGCATTGAATTTAAAAATCAGAATGCAACAAACCAAAATGGCAACTGTTTTTAGATGATCGAAGTGCTTATTATCCTCTTGTTTTCTCTCTTTTTTCCATGTAGTCTGATATGTACTTATGTGACTTTCATAATTGAAAAAGCATATTTAATACTAAAATACATAGGAGTATGACTACCTCAAATAGGTGTAAAAAGAGAAAAGGCTATGTGCATGGGCCCGATAGGGAGGAAATCCACAAAAATGAAATCCATTGTTGAACTTAACTGTCAAATCTCATGGTAGGATCTGGCCTGATTTGCTTTTCTTCTCTAAAAAGTGTTTTCTTAATGTTCTTTTAATTAAACAATGTTAATAAATAAGAACAGTGACCATGCAATAGGTCCTGAAGCCTTTATTGTGTATTTCATTATGACTGTAATGCTATGGGTCTAGGTCTCAGAGGCCATCACCAAGGACTTGGTTCTTTCTTGTGTCCTTGTGGTGACCACACTGCTGTTTGCCAGTATTCAATGCCCCATCCTGCTGGGGAAATGTGCTTCTTTGAATCCCCAATGTCAGCCTTGGCCATGTTACTTCTGGAGCTGCCTAAGTGTGTGCAGAAGTGACATGTGCCCCTTCTAGGATGGGAACTTTAAGAGCCAACATATGCTTCATCATGCTTGCTTTCTATCATTGCTACTCACAAGGGTCTAGAGGGCAGCTGCTCTAGACCTGAGTCCCTGAGTGTGGACAACAGTCACGTGGAGGCAGCTCCCAGCCAACCTAGGGTGAACATGTAGGTGAGCAAGAAATAAACCTTTGTTGTTTAAAATAACTGAGATTCATGGTGTGCCTGAATGGCTCAGTCAGTTGAGCATCCAACTTCAGCTCAGGTCATGATCTCACTGTTCGTGGGTTCAAGCCCTGCATTGGGCTCTGTGCTGACATCTCAGAGCCTGGAACCCACTTTGGATTCTGTGTCTCCCTCTCTCTCTCTCTGCCCCTTCCCTGTTCATGCTCTGTCTCTCTCTGTCTTGAAGATAAATAAATAAAATATTTAAAAAATTTAAAATAATTGAGATTCAGGGTGTGGTGGTTGTTCATTACTGTAGCCTGTCCTGGCAGATACGGTCTTCCGGAATCTGAAAAGAAAAAAAAAAGCAATTATCAGCAATTCCGGCACTTTCTCAAGAAACCTAACTCTTAAGTCTTTCTTATTTTCTTCTCTAGATGATGCATATTTACTACAGGGACTTAATATAGAGGAACTATATCCAGAGACCTCTAGTTTCATTACTTATGATGGGTCGATGACTATCCCACCCTGCTATGAGACGGCAAGTTGGATAATAATGAACAAACCTGTCTACATAACTAGGATGCAGGTGAGCTTTTCCGGGGTCTTTTAGCTCATGGGGAAGATGGTGTAAAGACTGGCTGGACTTGTGGAGCGCCTGCTGTATCAGTTTGCTAGGACTGCTTCAATGAAGTGTCATAGATTTGGTGGCTTACACAACAGAAATGTACCACCTCATGGCTCTGGAAGCTATAAATCCAAGATCAAGGTGTCAGCAGGATTGACCTCTTCCGACAGATGTAAGGAAGTCACTGTTTCTCACCTGCCCTTCTGGTAGGTTGCTGGCAATCTCTGGTGCCCCTTGGCTTATAGAAGCATTACCCACTATGCTTTCATCTTTACATGGCACTTTTCTTCTGCATCTCTGTCCAAATCCCCTTTTCTATAAGGCCACCAGTCATAGTGATTCAGGGCCCACCTTATGACCTTAACTAATTACATCTGTAACGACCCCATTTCCAAATAAAGTCACATTCTGAGTTGTTAGCATTAGGACTTCAATTTATGAATTCTGAGGATACAGAATTGAAATCACCACACCTGTGTTTGAAGAACCAGCATCTGAAAAGACTTAGCATGAACTAATTGTAGAACCATCCCACCTCTCTGAATGAGAAAAGAGAGCAGGGTTCCCAAAATGTGACAGCTGTGATGTGCAGACAGCTAGTGAGCAAAACAGATATGTCCAAATATGTTTGAAAGAGCTGGATTTTTTAAAAAATATTAAATAGATTTCCTTGTTGGGAAACTTCTCAGGGCCTTTAAATTGATGAATACATGTGTCCATCTCCAAGAGGAGACACAGGATGTTTAGCATTTCACAAACCTATTTGAATGTGGGATATTTTTGGAGCATCTCACGAGACTAGTATTCCTCTGAACTGTGTGAGAATCAGTGGCTGCTTGGTGTCAGATTTGCTAATGGCTCACTGTACACTCCCAAAGCTGTCACCCCCACTTATGTGAAGGGAACATTTTATGATGAGGGGGGTAAATTATGTATGTTCAAGTTCTGGAATTCTCTGATGGTGAGCGTCTATAAAAACTCAAAGGAAGATGAGCAAAGGAAGTGGAATCCAATCTCCTTGACAGGATATGTACTCACAAGCCAACAGTCTGAACCATTTGAAGTCTCTGATCCTATCTGTAGTGATTGGGATTCTTTGGGTGACAAGCCACCCCCTTTAGAAGATTTAAACTTAGGAAAAGGGAGATATTCAACAGGTACTGGGGCATCTCATGAAAGTTGAGATCAGAAGTTGATGTCCAGAATCCATGAGAAGTCCATCCCCCATGTCCTTTTCTGCTCCTTATTGCACATATGCTTTGTTTCTTTCCTGTTGGAGATTCCTCCTTTGCTTCACAGTCCTGGGGTGGAACATGGCAGAAAGTGCTTTAGTCCAGCCACCTGGTCCTGATAGTCACAGAAAATAAACCAAATCGATCCAGCTTAGCATAGCTCTGACCCCTGGACCAATCACTACCGTTTGGCTAATACCCATGTCAGGGAATAATTCCCTGAATTAGTGGAGGTTATCGAACCATGAGGTGTCAGAGAAAAAAGGGACCCTGGAGAACAACTAGATGGATTTCCTCCTTTGACAGATGGTGTATTTGAGGATAAGAAAGAACAAAAGGACTTGTTCAGAGAGCCATGCATGACCTAGTGAGATAGAAGCAAGGCTCACTCTGTGCACGGAGGCATCAGTGGGCCTGCAGCACAACTAAATCCATGAAACAAGGGTCTCTGCAGGGCTCATGTGCCCTCTTTCAGGCAGCCAGTACCACTGGGCATGGGCATGGTCTCCACAGTCCTCCTTCTTCCCTAGTGCATTTAGGAGGATGGGTGGGACTCAGCTGTGTCTCTCTCCACAGATGCATTCTTTACGCCTGCTCAGCCAGAATCAGCCATCTCAGATCTTTCTGAGCATGAGTGACAACTTCAGGCCTGTGCAGCCGCTCAATAACCGCTGTATCCGCACCAACATCAACTTCAGTTTACAGGGGAAGGACTGTCCAAACAACCGAGCCCAGAAGCTTCAGTATAGAGGTGGGTGCACTGGCTCCGAGGGCAGTGGACTCTATCCAGAGCTCAGCCTTCTTGCTTAGACTGGCTTTTAAAGGCCTGGCATTATCTCCCAATATAAGAACCATGCTTACAAATGGAGATGAGACCACCACCTTCCATTTGTATTGTGTTTTCCTGTTGGTAAAACCTATGTATCATTAGAGATAGAGATAGAGATAGAAAAAGAAAGAGAGGTAGAGAGAGAGCAAAAGAGAGAGGTATAGAGATATAGAGATGATAGAGATGGAGATAAGGATAGAGGTAGAGATAGAGATGATAGAGAGAGAAAAAGAGGTAGAGATAGAGGATAAAGATAGAGATAGAGATAATAGAGACAGGGATGGAGATAGAGATAGGGAAAGAGAAAGAGAGATAGAGATAGGTGGGGGGGATGGTCAAACCTTCAAATCCATTCTGGTTCAAGCAAGACGGCATTTTTAAAAAAAGGCGGGGGGTGGGGGGAGAAGGAAGGAAGAAAGTTTTATTGGAGCCCAAGTTAGGACAGCTGCCTGGTATACACAATCTTTGCAAAGAAGAGAGTGCTCCCATGAAGGAACATTTGGTGTAGGGTTGTTTTTTTTTTTTTTTTTGCAATAGTTACAAATCATTACACTAAGGACATTTCAGAAAATTGCAGACCTTATCTCAAGCTTCTAGGATATGCAGCACCATATGACTTTAAACTTATGGGAACCAGGGAAGTTTTTCCCTTTTTCTATTTCTTTAAGTTTTTATTTAAATTCTAGTTAGTTAACCTGTAGTGTAATATTAGTTTCTGGTGTACAATATAGTGATTCAACACTTCCATACATCACCTGGTGCTCATCACGACAAGCGCACTCCTTAATCCCCATCACCTATTCCACCCATCCCCCCACTCCCCTCACCTCTGGTAACTATCAATTTGCTCTCTGTAGAGCTGTTTGTTTCCTGGTTTCCCCCCCCCCTCTCTCTTTTTCTCCTTTGCTAGTTTGTTTTACTTCTTAAATTCCACATATGAGTGAGATCGTATGGTACTTGTCTTTCTTTGACTGACTTATTTTGCTTAGCCTAAGACAACATTTTTTAATTGCCATTTTACCAAGGACCCAGCGAGGCTGATTTTCTAGTGTTATTTGTTAGAACAGGACAGTTAGAAGCTTTCACGCTTTTAGCTATGCGCACGCCCCCTCTCCCAAAAGGCAAACAAATACTCTGGATGCCAGGCCAATGGGATCCAATGAGGAACCATGTGTGAGCACATCGTTTTCCAGTGCTATGTTTCTAGAAGTGATTATTATCCCAACTGAAGAAGACATTTAAGATGACTCCTGTCTCCTATAACCCTCTTGTCCGTATCCAGCCCCCTCTTCCCTTATGCATGTTAAGTATGTGTTGACCACTGTGGTAAACCCTCAACATGGACAGGAAGATGGAGGCAGAAGAAAGTCATGGAGACTCCCTCAGCAAGGAATCCGCACACCTAAGCTCCAGGCCTGTTCTGTCACTACCAAGCCATGTAAACCCAACAAAGTTTCCTCCCTTGGCCTGGCTTCTTTCATGACAATCCATATACTGTCTACTTCATGACTTGTGAGGAGCAAATGAGAGCCTGGATGGGGAAGCCCTTTGTAGCAATAACGTGCTGCCCAAATATGGGGACTACGGGTATTACCAGGCAGCTCTTAGAAGCAGCTACCACTGCTGCCCCAAGGTCCTCCACTTCATCTCTCCTACTTATCCCCACATTTCCCTCTTTTTTCTCTGTCAGATATGTGCAGAGTGTCACAACTACAATTTTCTGTTCCCTTCCAGCCAAAACTACCAGAAAAATACTCAACTCATTCACTGAGCCTTCTCTTTATTCAACACCTACTTATTGTGCACCTACTATGTGCCAGGCATATACTTAGCTAGGTGATGGGAATACAGTGGTGAGGAAGACAGATATGACCCTATCCATGCAGAGGTTACAGTCTAGAGCAGGGGTCACAAACTTTTTCTGTAAAGGGCCAACTGGTAAATACTTTGGGCTTTTGGGTATTATAGCCTCTGCTATACTCTTATGTTGTAGTGTGAAAGCAGCCATAAACAATATGTAAATTATTGGGTGTAGCCATGTTCCAATAAAACTTTATTTACAAAAACAGATCACAGGCTGCATTTGGCCCGTGGGCTGTCATTTGCCCACCCCTGGTCTAGAGCACTGCCATCCACTAGAGCATTCAGTGACTATGGAAATGTTCTGTATCTACATTGTTCACTATGGTAGCTACTAGCCACATGAGGCTGTCAAACATTTGAAGTGTGGCTAGTATGACAATGCCAACTAAATTTTTAGTTTTATTTAATTTTAATTAATTTTAATTTATGGTATCCACATGTGACTGGTAACAACCATATTGGACAGCTCAGGCCTAGAGGTTTATGAGGAAGTCGAAGGGGTCATTGGGATACAGACATACAATTTCTAAAACTGTCCCTTCCCCTTTGGAGTAAGCCCCCAAACTTCATGTGAATTAATTCAACTATGCCTTGTTTTGTATTGTGTGTGTGTGTGTGTGTGTGTATTTTTTTCTTTGTCTCTCTTTCCAGTAAATGAATGGCTCCTCAAGTAGGGAACAAGGCCAAGAAGAATCTCAAGAAGAAATGCTACAACTGTGAAATGATGTAACCTAGAATACCCCTTCTTTCTTCTCTCTCCTTCCCTCCCTCAAGCCTCATTCACTCTTTGGATTGGCCCTTTCTTCATGAAAAGTGTCTGCAACACCATGCCAGAGGAGCACATCTCTTATACACATTCACACACACACACACACACACACACACACAACACACAAGCACTCACTCACACACATGGACACACACAAACATATCCACACACAGACACACTCACATGGCCTCCAAGATGGGAAGTCAAGTTTCAGAAAACAAAAAAGGCTCATTCATAAGAGGTCTTAGAAGAAAATAACCAGTTAACCTGATTACAATTTTGATACTGTTTTCCTGAACTAATAAATCTACCCAATGAGACTTTTCAGCCTTTGTACATACAAAATTCTTCCAAAAGAGAGAGAGGAGGAAACACAGCTCCAACAGCATCAAGCAGACTTCGTTCTTGGCATCAAGTGATCTCAGATGGTGTCCTAGGATTCTCTGAGGGTGCTGGTGACAGGTGAACCAGGACAAAGTTGGCCAAGGACACTTATTTCTAGATTATGATTCTTCTGTTTACTCAAAAATTTAAAAAGAAAAGGACAGACATTGAAGAGATACACATTGTATATATATCACTGCAGACTATTAAAGAAATGGAATTATTTCCCCTCTTTGTCACATATCTGTAGTAGGATTTGCCAAGATCAGAATCAATCCATTCACTGTTTCTTGTTTTCCAAAGGTCATACATTGTGTTTGGTTATTGTTAACAGCTCAATAAATGTGTTTAACCAGTTCATTTCATTTTTCTGGCTTTGGTCTATTCTCCTTCCTTACAGGCGAAGCCTCAGTTCCATGCAACTGCATTCTTTGATTTCACTTGTTCCTTCATCTACATGTTCTGTTCGTTTGCAGCCAGTTTTTTACTGAGTTTGTGGCAATCAGGAATGCATTTGCTAAGCAAGTATAACTTTAATTCCACTCCATAGCTCTATCATTCATACAAGGTGAGCTTCAGCCTGAGATAGCAGGCGACAGATTTCTTGCGTTTCAAAACTGCCATCCCCCCTGTGATGTTCCCTTGAAGGAATGCACTTTGCCTTGTAAATTCCTGGGAAGGGGGTGTTTTTTCTCTCCAGGTGCAGCCGGATCTCACAAAATACAAACGAATGCCTTTCTTTCCTTGTTTATAATGGTCACTCACTGTGTTTGGTTACTGTCAAGAAATCAATAAATGTGTTTAACAAGTTACCCGGTACCCATGTCTGCCTTTATTGAGCAGGAGGATGCTCCCTGCTGAAGCCTTTGCATCCTGCTGCGTCCGTGAGCAATTGCACTGTGGCTGGCAGGGCAGCAGAGCCACAGAGCAGCCCAGCTGGCCATTCCCAGAACCAGCTAATTAATACCCTGTTGAGAAAACATATAGGCTTAGCTGCTGGAAGGGGAGATCTGGATGTTGGTTCAGTGGCGAAATTAAAAATAACTTGCGTCTCTCCTTTCCGTCATGGTCTCCTGAAAGAGGAAGGCACAGGCATGGAGGGGCTGTGCAAATGGGAAACTTCACAAGCACATGGGAAGCTTCAGCCAAATGACGCATCAGCCATATTAATGACATAAATAAATAATGAAACAACCAGATAGTTCATATTTGAAATAATACACTTAAGTGAAATTTTTTTCACTTTTTCCACCAATGTTAGATGATGGCCTTAGGCATGATGACATGTGAGCCTGTTTCCAAGCAATCGTATTTTTCCAGAAAAACAAAGGTTTAGGGTAGGCAGGTGACAGTCTTTCTTTGTGTAGCTTGCTGCTTTCTCTCTGAGTCAGAACTTCCCTAGCCTGCAAGGGCAGGCAACGGTTAATATAATGGTTGGAGAATGTCGATAAATAACCAACCCGGCTTCAGATCTCCACTTTGTCACTTGCCTGCTTGCTGTGTGATCCTAGGCAAGTTGATTTACTTCTCTGATCTGTAAGTTGG